>OX101755.1:110801934-112022376 GCA_944452675.1 Tachina lurida | reverse complement strand
TAAAAAAAAATTAAACTGAATATAATTCGTCCATTTCGTATCTAAAAAATTAAATGGACTATATACGTCGTCTTCTTTTCGTGCAAAGAATTTAATAAACTATACATCATCCATTTTTCATGCAAAAAAATTTTTTATGAAAAAAATTTTTTCAATTTTTTATGAAAAAATTTTATCGACTATAAATCGTCCGATTCATGTGCAAATAATTAAATAGACTATACATCGTCTATTTTAGATGCAAAAAATTAAATGTACTGACTATATATACAAAATTTAATGGACTATACATCGTCCATTTTTAAATTTAAAAAAAAAAATTAAATTGTCTATAATTCATCCATTTCGTATCTAAAAAATTAAATGGACTATATACGTCGCCTTCTTTTCATGCAAAGAATTTAATAAACTATACATCATCCATTTTTCATGCAAAAAATTTTTTTATGAAAAAAATATAGTGGACTATACATCGTCTTTTTTCAATTTTTTATGAAAAAATTTTATCGACTATAAATCGTCCGATTCATGTGCAAATAATTAAATAGACTATACATCGTCTATTTTAGAAGCAAAACATTAAATGGACTGACTATATATACAAAATTTAATGGACTATACATCGTCCATTTTTAAATTTAAAAAAAAATTAAACTGAATATAATTCGTCCATTTCGTATCTAAAAAATTAAATGGACTATATACGTCGTCTTCTTTTCGTGCAAAGAATTTAATAAACTATACATCATCCATTTTTCATGCAAAAAAATTTTTTATGAAAAAAATTTTTTCAATTTTTTATGAAAAAATTTTATCGACTATAAATCGTCCGATTCATGTGCAAATAATTAAATAGACTATACATCGTCTATTTTAGATGCAAAAAATTAAATGTACTGACTATATATACAAAATTTAATGGACTATACACCGTCCATTTTTAAATTTAAAAAAAAAAATTAAATTGTCTATAATTCATCCATTTCGTATCTAAAAAATTAAATGGACTATATACGTCGTCTTCTTTTCGTGCAAAGAATTTAATAAACTATACATCATCCATTTTTCATAGAAAAAATTTTTTTATGAAAAAAATATAGTGGACTATACATCGTCTTTTTTTCAATTTTTTATGGAAAAATTTTATCGACTATAAATCGTCCGATTCATGTGCAAATAATTAAATAGACTACACATCGTCTATTTTAGATGCAAAAAATTAAATGGACTGACTATATATACAAAATTTAATGGACTATACATCGTCCATTTTTAAATTAAAAAAAAAATTAAATTGGCTATAATTCGTCCATTTCGTATCTAAAAAATTAAATGGACTATATACGTCGTCTTCTTTTCGTGCAAAGAATTTAATAAACTATACATCATCCATTTTTCAAAGAAAAAATTTTTTTATGAAAAAAATATAATGGACTATACATCGTCTTTTTTTTCAATTTTTTATGAAAAAATTTTATCGACTATAAATCGTCCGATTCATGTGCAAATAATTAAATAGACTATATATCGTCTATTTTAGATGCAAAAAATTAAATGGACTGACTATATATACAAAATTTAATGGACTATACATCGTCCATTTTTAAATTTAAAAAAATTAAATTGACTATAATTCGTCCATTTCGTATCTAAAAAATTAAATGGACTATATACGTCGCCTTCTTTTCATGCAAAGAATTTAATAAACTATACATCATCCATTTTTCATGCAAAAAATTTTTTTATGAAAAAAATATAGTGGACTATACATCGTCTTTTTTCAATTTTTTATGAAAAAATTTTATCGACTATAAATCGTCCGATTCATGTGCAAATAATTAAGTAGACTATACATCGTCTATTTTAGAAGCAAAACATTAAATGGACTGACTATATATACAAAATTTAATGGACTATACATCGTCCATTTTTAAATTTAAAAAAAAATTAAACTGAATATAATTCGTCCATTTCGTATCTAAAAAATTAAATGGACTATATACGTCGTCTTCTTTTCGTGCAAAGAATTTAATAAACTATACATCATCCATTTTTCATGCAAAAAAATTTTTTATGAAAAAAATTTTTTAAATTTTTTATGAAAAAATTTTATCGACTATAAATCGTCCGATTCATGTGCAAATAATTAAATAGACTATACATCGTCTATTTTAGATGCAAAAAATTAAATGTACTGACTATATATACAAAATTTAATGGACTATACATCGTCCATTTTTAAATTTAAAAAAAAAAATTAAATTGTCTATAATTCATCCATTTCGTATCTAAAAAATTAAATGGACTATATACGTCGTCTTCTTTTCGTGCAAAGAATTTAATAAACTATACATCATCCATTTTTCATAGAAAAAATTTTTTTATGAAAAAAATATAGTGGACTATACATCGTCTTTTTTTCAATTTTTTATGAAAAAATTTTATCGACTATAAATCGTCCGATTCATGTGCAAATAATTAAATAGACTATACATCGTCTATTTTAGAAGCAAAACATTAAATGGACTGACTATATATAAAAAATTTAATGGACTATACATCGTCCATTTTTAAATTTAAAAAAAAAAATTAAACTGACTATAATTCGTCCATTTCGTATCTAAAAAATTAAATGGACTATATACGTCGTCTTCTTTTCGTGCAAAGAATTTAATAAACTATACATCATCCATTTTTTATAGAAAAAATTTTTTTATGAAAAAAATATAGTGGACTATACATCGTCCTTTTTTCAATTTTTTATGAAAAAAAATTTATCGACTATAAATCGTCCGATTCATGTGCAAATAATTAAATAGACTATACATCGTCTATTTTAGATGCAAAAAATTAAATGGACTGACTATATATACAAAATTTAATGGACTATACATCGTCCATTTTTAAATTTAAAAAAAATTAAATTGACTATAAATCGTCCGTTTCGTATCTAAAAAATTAAATGGACTATATACGTCGTCTTCTTTTCGTGCAAAGAATTTAATAAACTATACATCATCCATTTTTCATGCAAAAAATTTTTTTATGAAAATTTTTATACATCGTCTTTTTTTAAAATTTTTATGAAAAAATTTTATCGACTATAAATCGTCCGATTCATGTGCAAATAATTAAATAGACTACACATAGTCTATTTTAGCTGCAAAAAATTAAATGGACTGACTATATATACAAAATTTAATGGACTATACATCGTCCATTTTTAAATTAAAAAAAAAAAAATTAAATTGGCTATAATTCGTCCATTTCGTATCTAAAAAATTAAATGGACTATATACGTCGTCTTCTTTTCGTGCAAAGAATTTAATAAACTATACATCATCCATTTTTCATAGAAAAAATTTTTTTATGAAAAAAATATAATCGTCTTTTTTTCAATTTTTTATGAAAAAATTTTATCGACTATAAATCGTCCGATTCATGTGCAAATAATTAAATAGACTATACATCGTCTATTTTAGATGCAAAAAATTAAATGGACTGACTATATATACAAAATTTAATGGACTATACATCGTCCATTTTTAAATTTAAAAAAATTAAATTGACTATAATTCGTCCATTTCGTATCTAAAAAATTAAATGGACTATATACGTCGCCTTCTTTTCATGCAAAGAATTTAATAAACTATACATCATCCATTTTTCATGCAAAAAATTTTTTTATGAAAAAAATATAGTGGACTATACATCGTCTTTTTTCAATTTTTTATGAAAAAATTTTATCGACTATAAATCGTCCGATTCATGTGCAAATAATTAAATAGACTATACATCGTCTATTTTAGAAGCAAAACATTAAATGGACTGACTATATATACAAAATTTAATGGACTATACATCGTCCATTTTTAAATTTAAAAAAAAATTAAACTGAATATAATTCGTCCATTTCGTATCTAAAAAATTAAATGGACTATATACGTCGTCTTCTTTTCGTGCAAAGAATTTAATAAACTATACATCATCCATTTTTCATGCAAAAAAATTTTTTATGAAAAAAATTTTTTAAATTTTTTATGAAAAAATTTTATCGACTATAAATCGTCCGATTCATGTGCAAATAATTAAATAGACTATACATCGTCTATTTTAGATGCAAAAAATTAAATGTACTGACTATATATACAAAATTTAATGGACTATACATCGTCCATTTTTAAATTAAAAAAAAAAAATTAAATTGTCTATAATTCATCCATTTCGTATCTAAAAAATTAAATGGACTATATACGTCGTCTTCTTTTCGTGCAAAGAATTTAATAAACTATACATCATCCATTTTTCATAGAAAAAATTTTTTTATGAAAAAAATATAGTGGACTATACATCGTCTTTTTTTCAATTTTTTATGAAAAAATTTTATCGACTATAAATCGTCCGATTCATGTGCAAATAATTAAATAGACTATACATCGTCTATTTTAGAAGCAAAACATTAAATGGACTGACTATATATAAAAAATTTAATGGACTATACATCGTCCATTTTTAAATTTAAAAAAAAAATTAAACTGACTATAATTCGTCCATTTCGTATCTAAAAAATTAAATGGACTATATACGTCGTCTTCTTTTCGTGCAAAGAATTTAATAAACTATACATCATCCATTTTTCATAGAAAAAATTTTTTTATGAAAAAAATATAGTGGACTATACATCGTCTTTTTTTCAATTTTTTATGAAAAAAATTTATCGACTATAAATCGTCCGATTCATGTGCAAATAATTAAATAGACTATACATCGTCTATTTTAGATGCAAAAAATTAAATGGACTGACTATATATACAAAATTTAATGGACTATACATCGTCCATTTTTAAATTTAAAAAAAAATTAAATTGACTATAAATCGTCCGTTTCGTATCTAAAAAATTAAATGGACTATATACGTCGTCTTCTTTTCGTGCAAAGAATTTAATAAACTATACATCATCCATTTTTCATGCAAAAAATTTTTTATGAAAAAAATATAGTGGACTATACATCGTCTTTTTTTCAATTTTTTATGAAAAAATTTTATCGACTATAAATCGTCCGATTCATGTGCAAATAATTAAATAGACTATACATCGTCTATTTTAGAAGCAAAACATTAAATGGACTGACTATATATACAAAATTTAATGGACTATACATCGTCCATTTTTAAATTAAAAAAAAAAATTAAATTGTCTATAATTCATCCATTTCGTATCTAAAAAATTAAATGGACTATATACGTCGTCTTCTTTTCGTGCAAAGAATTTAATAAACTATACATCATCCATTTTTGATGCAAACAATTTTTTTATGAAAAAAATATAATGGACTATACATCGTCTTTTTTCAATTTTTTATGAAAAAATTTTATCGACTATAAATCGTCCGATTCATGTGCAAATAATAAAATAGACTATACATCGTCTATTTTAGATGCAAAAAATTAAATGGACTGACTATATATACAAAGTTTAATGGACTATACATCGTCCATTTTTAAATTAAAAAAAAAATTAAATTGACTATAATTCGTCCATTTCGTATCTAAAAAATTAAATGGACTATATACGTCGTCTTCTTTTCGTGCAAAGAATTTAATAAACTATACATCATCCATTTTTCATAGAAAAAATTTTTTTATGAAAAAATTTTATCGACTATAAATCGTCCGATTCATGTGCAAATAATTAAATAGACTATACATCGTCTATTTTAGATGCAAAAAATTAAATGGACTGACTATATATACAAAATTTAATGGACTATACATCGTCCATTTTTAAATTTAAAAAAAAAATTAATTGACTACAATTCGTCCATTTCGTATCTAAAAAATTAAATGGACTATATACGTCGTCTTCTTTTCGTGCAAAGAATTTAATAAACTATACATCATCCATTTTTCATGCAAAAAATTTTTTTATGAAAAAAATTTGTTCAATTTTTTATGAAAAAATTTTATCGACTATAAATCGTCCGATTCATATGCAAATAATTAAATAGACTATCCATCGTCTATTTTAGATGCAAAAAATTAAATGGACTGACTATATATACAAAATTTAATGGACTATACATCGTACATTTTTAAATTTAAAAAAAAAATTAAACTGACTATAATTTGTCCATTTCGTATCTAAAAAATTAAATGGACTATATACGTCGTCTTCTTTTCGTGCAAAGAATTTAATAAACTATACATCATCCATTTTTCATGCAAAAAATTTTTTTATGAAAAAAATATAGTGGACTATATATAATACATCGTCTTTTTTTCAATTTTTTATGAAAAAATTTTATCGACTATAAATCGTCCGATTCATGTGCAAATAATTAAATAGACTATACATCGTCTATTTTAGATGCAAAAAATTAAATGGACTGACTATATATACAAAATTTAATGGACTATACATCGTCCATTTTTAAATTAAAAAAAAAAAAATTAAACTGACTATAATTCGTCCATTTCGTATCTAAAAAATTAAATGGACTATATACGTCGTCTTCTTTTCGTGCAAATACATCGTCTTTTTTTCAATTTTTTATGAAAAAATTTTATCGACTATAAATCGTCCGATTCATGGGCAACTAATTAAATAGACTATACATCGTCTATTTTAGATGCAAAAAATTAAATGGACTGACTATACATACAAAATTTAATGGACTATACATCGTCCATTTTTAAATTTAAAAAAAAAATTTAATTGACTATAATTCGTCCATTTCGTATCTAAAAAATTAAATGGACTATATACGTCGTCTTCTTTTCGTGCAAAGAATTTAATAAACTATACATCATCCATTTTTCATGCAAAAAAATTTTTTATGAAAAAAATATAGTCATATACATCGTCTTTTTTTCAATTTTTTATGAAAAAATTTTATCGACTATAAATCGTCTCATTCATGTGCAAATAATTAAATAGACTATAATACATCGTCTATTTTAGATGCAAAAAATTAAATGGACTGACTATATATACAAAATTGAATGGACTATACATCGTCCATTTTTAAATTTAAAAAAAAAATTAAATTGACTATAATTCGTCCATTTCGTATCTAAAAAATTAAATGGACTATATACGTCGTCTTCTTTTCGTGCAAAGAATTTAATAAACTATACATCATCCATTTTTCATGCAAACATTTTTTTTATGAAAAAAATATAGTTGACATGGTTTTTTTTTTGAATTTTTTATGAAAAAATTTTATCGACTATAAATCGTCCGATTCATGTGCAACTAATTAAATAGACTATACATCGTCTATTTTAGATGCACAAAATTAAATGGACTGACTATACATACAAAATTTAATGGACTATACATCGTCCATTTTTAAATTTAAAAAAAAATTTAATTGACTATAATTCGTCCATTTCGTATCTAAAAAATTAAATGGGCTATATACGTCGTCTTCTTTTCGTGCAAAGAATTTAATAAACTATACATCATCCATTTTTCATGCAAAAAATTTTTTTATGAAAAAAATATAGTCACTATACATCGTCTTTTTTTCAATTTTTTATGAAAAAAATTTATCGACTATAAATCGTCCGATTCATGGTCAAATAATTAAATAGACTATACATTGTCTATTTTAGATGCAAAAAATTAAATGGACTGACTATATATACAAAATTTAATGGACTATACATCGTCCATTTTTAAATTAAAAAAAAAATTAAATTGACTATAATTCGTCCATTTCGTATCTAAAAAATTAAATGGACTATATACGTCGTCTTCTTTTCGTGCAAAGAATTTAATAAACTATACATCATCCATTTTTCATGCAAAAAATTTTTTTCAATTTTTTATGAAAAAATTTTATCGACTATAAATCGTCCGATTCATGTGCAAATAATTATATAGACTATACATCGTCTATTTTAGATGCAAAAAATTAAATGGACTGACTATATATACAAAATTTAATGGACTATACATCGTCCATTTTTAAATTTAAAAAAAATTAAAGTGACTATAATTCGTCCATTTCGTATCTAAAAAATTAAATGGACTATATACGTCGTCTTCTTTTCGTGCAAAGAATTTAATAAACTATACATCATCCATTTTTCATGCAAAAAATTTTTTTATGAAAAAAATTTGTTCAATTTTTTATGAAAAAATTTTATCGACTATAAATCGTCCGATTCATGTGCAAATAATTAAATAGACTATACATCGTCTATTTTAGATGCAAAAAATTAAATGGACTGACTATATATACAAAATTTAATGGACTATACATCGTCCATTTTTAAATTTAACAAAAAATTAAATTGACTATAATTCGTCCATTTCGTATCTAAAAAATTAAATGGACTATATACGTCATCTTCTTTTCGTGCAAAGAATTTAATAAACTATACATCATCCATTTTTCATGCAAAAATTTTTTTATGAAAAAAATATAGTTGACATGGTTTTTTTTTTGAATTTTTTATGAAAAAATTTTATCGACTATAAATCGTCCGATTCATGTGCAACTAATTAAATAGACTATACATCGTCTATTTTAGATGCACAAAATTAAATGGACTGACTATACATACAAAATTTAATGGACTATACATCGTCCATTTTTAAATTTAAAAAAAAATTTAATTGACTATAATTCGTCCATTTCGTATCTAAAAAATTAAATGGGCTATATACGTCGTCTTCTTTTCGTGCAAAGAATTTAATAAACTATACATCATCCATTTTTCATGAAAAAAATTTTTTTATGAAAAAAATATAGTCACTATACATCGTCTTTTTTTCAATTTTTTATGAAAAAAATTTATCGACTATAAATCGTCCGATTCATGGTCAAATAATTAAATAGACTATACATTGTCTATTTTAGATGCAAAAAATTAAATGGACTGACTATATATACAAAATTTAATGGACTATACATCGTCCATTTTTAAATTAAAAAAAAAATTAAATTGACTATAATTCGTCCATTTCGTATCTAAAAAATTAAATGGACTATATACGTCGTCTTCTTTTCGTGCAAAGAATTTAATAAACTATACATCATCCATTTTTCATGCAAAAAATTTTTTCAATTTTTTATGAAAAAATTTTATCGACTATAAATCGTCCGATTCATGTGCAAATAATTATATAGACTATACATCGTCTATTTTAGATGCAAAAAATTAAATGGACTGACTATATATACAAAATTTAATGGACTATACATCGTCCATTTTTAAATTTAAAAAAAATTAAAGTGACTATAATTCGTCCATTTCGTATCTAAAAAATTAAATGGACTATATACGTCGTCTTCTTTTCGTGCAAAGAATTTAATAAACTATACATCATCCATTTTTCATGCAAACATTTTTTTTATGAAAAAAATATAGTTGACATGGTTTTTTTTTTGAATTTTTTATGAAAAAATTTTATCGACTATAAATCGTCCGATTCATGTGCAAATAATTAAATAGACTATACATCGTCTATTTTAGATGCAAAAAATTAAATGGACTGACTATATATACAAAATTTAATGGACTATACATCGTCCATTTTTAAATTAAAAAAAAATTTAATTGACTATAATTCGTCCATTTCGTATCTAAAAAATTAAATGGACTATATACGTCGTCTTCTTTTCGTGCAAAGATGGACTATATACGTCGTCTTCTTTTCGTGCAAAGAATTTAATAAACTATACATCATCCATTTTACATGCAAAAAATTTTTTTATGAAAAAAATATAATGGACTATACATCGTCTTTTTTTAAATTTTTTATGAAAAAATTTTATCGACTATAAATCGTCCGATTCATGTGCAAATAATTAAATAGACTATACATCGTCTATTTTAGATGCAAAAAATTAAATGGACTGACTATATATACAAAATTTAATGGACTATACATCGTCCATTTTTAAATTTAAAAAAAAAAATTAAACTGACTATAATTCGTCCATTTCGTATCTAAAAAATTAAATGGACTACATACGTCGTCTTCTTTTCGTGCAAAGAATTTAATAAACTATACATCATCCATTTTTGATGCAAACAATTTTTTTATGAAAAAAATATAATGTACTATACATCGTCTTTTTTTAAATTTTTTATGAAAAAATTTTATCGACTATAAATCGTCCGATTCATGTGCAAATAATTAAATAGACTATACATCGTCTATTTTAGATGCAAAAAATTAAATGGACTGACTATATATACAAAATTTAATGGACTATACATCGTCCATTTTTAAATTTAAAAAAAAAATTAAACTGACTATAATTCGTCCATTTCGTATCTAAAAAATTAAATGGACT
The DNA here is from genome assembly GCA_944452675.1 of Tachina lurida. Classification (NCBI taxonomy): domain Eukaryota; kingdom Metazoa; phylum Arthropoda; class Insecta; order Diptera; family Tachinidae; genus Tachina; species Tachina lurida. The sequence continues at coordinate 112,012,062 of OX101755.1, read as the reverse complement.
ATGTACGTCGTCTTCTTTTCGTGCAAAGAATTTAATAAACTATACATCATCCATTTTTCATGCAAAAAATTTTTTAATGAAAAAAATATAATGGACTATATATATGTACATCGTCTTTTTTTCAATTTTTTATGGAAAAATTTTATCGACTATAAATCGTCCCATTCATGTGCAAGTAATTAAAAAGACTATACATCGTCTATTTTAGATGCAAAAAATTAAATGGACTGACTATATATACAAAATTTAATGGACTATACATCGTCCATTTTTAAATTAAAAAAAAATTAAACTGACTATAATTCGTCCATTTCGTATCTAAAAAATTAAATGGACTATATACGTCGTCTTCTTTTCGTGCAAAGAATTTAATCAACTATACATCATCCATTTTTCATGCAAAAAATTTTTTTATGAAAAAAATATAATGTACTATACATCGTCTTTTTTTAAATTTTTTTATGAAAAAATTTTATCGACTATAAATCGTCCGATTCATGTGCAAATAATTAAATAGACTATACATCGTCTATTTTAGATGCAAAAAATTAAATGGACTGACTATATATACAAAATTTAATGGACTATACATCGTCCATTTTTAAATTAAAAAAAAAAATTAAACTGACTATAATTCGTCCATTTCGTATCTAAAAAATTAAATGGACTATATACGTCGTCTTCTTTTCGTGCAAAGAATTTAATAAACTATACATCATCCATTTTTCATGCAAAAAATTTTTTTATGAAAAACATATAATGTACTATACATCGTCTTTTTTTAAATTTTTTATGAAAAAATTTTATCGACTATAAATCGTCCGATTTATGTGCAACTAATTAAATAGACTATACATCGTCTATTTTAGATGCAAAAAATTAAATGGACTGACTATATATACAAAATTTAATGGACTATACATCGTCCATTTTTAAATTAAAAAAAAATTAAATTGACTATAATTCGTCCATTTCGTATCTAAAAAATAAAATGGACTATATACGTCGTCTTCTTTTCGTGCAAAGAATTTAATAAACTATACATCATCCATTTTTCATAGAAAAACTTTTTTTTATGAAAAACATATAATGTACTATACATCGTCTTTTTTTAAATTTTTTATGAAAAAATTTTATCGACTATAAATCGTCCGATTCATGTGCAAATAATTAAATAGACTATACATCGTCTATTTTAGATGCAAAAAATTAAATGGACTGACTATATATACAAAATTTAATGGACTATACATCATCCATTTTTCATGCAAAAAATTTTTTTATGAAAAAAATATAGTGGACTATATATACATCGTCTTTTTTTAAATTTTTTATGAAAAAATTTTATCGACTATAAATCGTCCGATTCATGGTCAAATAATTAAATAGACTATACATCGTCTATTTTAGATGCAAAAAATTAAATGGACTGACTATATATACAAAATTTAATGGACTATACATCGTCCATTTTTAAATTAAAAAAAAAATTAAATTGACTATAATTCGTCCATTTCGTATCTAAAAAATTAAATGGACTATATACGTCATCTTATTTTCGTGCAAAGAATTTAATAAACTATACATCATCCATTTTTCATGCAAAAAATTTTTTTATGAAAAAAATATAATGGACACATCGTCATTTTTCAATTTTTTATGAAAAAATTTTATCGACTATAAATCGTCCGATTCATGTGCAAATAATTAAATAGACTATACATCGTCTATTTTAGATGCAAAAAATTAAATGGACTGACTATATATACAAAATTTAATGGACTATACATCGTCCATTTTTAAATTTAAAAAAAAAATAAATTTACTATAATTCGTCCATTTCGTATCTAAAAAATTAAATAGACTATATACGTCGTCTTCTTTTCGTGCAAAGAATTTAATAAACTATACATCATCCATTTTTCATGCAAAAAATTTTTTTATGAAAAAAAAATATAATGGACTATACATCGTCTTTTTTTTCATTTTTAATGAAAAATTTTATCGACTATAAATCGTCCGATTCATGGTCAAATAATTAAATAGACTATACATCGTCTATTTTAGATGCAAAAAATTAAATGGACTGACTATATATACAAAATTTAATGGACTATACATCGTCCATTTTTAAATTTAAAAAAAAAATAAATTGACTATAATTCGTCCATTTCGTATCTAAAAAATTAAATGGACTATATACGTCGTCTTCTTTTCGTGCAAAGAATTTAATAAACTATACATCATCCATTTTTCATGCAAAAAATTTTTTTATGAAAAAAATATAATGGACACATCGTCATTTTTTCAATTTTTTATGAAAAAATTTTATCGACTATAAATCGTCCGATTCATGTGCAAATAATTAAATAGACTATACATCGTATATTTTAGATGCAAAAAATTAAATGGACTGACTATATATACAAAATTTAATGGACTATACATCGTCCATTTTTAAATTTAAAAAAAAAATAAATTGACTATAATTCGTCCATTTCGTATCTAAAAAATTAAATGGACTATATACGTCGTCTTCTTTTCGTGCAAAGAATTTAATAAACTATACATCATCCATTTTTCATGCAAAAAATTTTTTTATGAAAAAAAAAAATAAATTGACTATAATTCGTCCATTTCGTATCTAAAAAATTAAATGGACTATATACGTCGTCTTCTTTTCGTGCAAAGAATTTAATAAACTATACATCATCCATTTTTCATGCAAAAAATTTTTTTATGAAAAAAATATAATGGACACATCATTTTTTAAATTTTTTATGAAACAATTTTATCGACTATAAATCGTCCGATTCATGTGCAAATAATTAAATAGACTATACATCGTCTATTTTAGATGCAAAAAATTAAATGGACTGACTATATATACAAAATTTAATGGACTATACATCGTCCATTTTTAAATTTAAAAAAAAAAATAAATTGACTATAATTCGTCCATTTCGTATCTAAAAAATTAAATGGACTATATACGTCGTCTTCTTTTCGTGCAAAGAATTTAATAAACTATACATCATCCATTTTTCATGCAAAAAATTTTTTTATGAAAAAAATATAATGGACACATCATTTTTTAAATTTTTTATGAAACAATTTTATCGACTATAAATCGTCCGATTCATGTGCAAATAATTAAATAGACTATACATCGTCTATTTTAGATGCAAAAAATTAAATGGACTGACTATATATACAAAATTTAATGGACTATACATCGTCCATTTTTAATTTTTTTATAAAAAATTAAATTGACTATAATTTGTCCATTTCGTATGTAAAAACTTAAATGGACTATATACGTCGTCTTGTTTTCATGCAAAAAATTTAATTGACTATACATCATCCATTTTTCATGCAAAAAAATTTTTTATGAAAAAAATATAATGGACAATACATCGTATTTTCTTAAATTTTTAATGAAAAAATTTTATCGACTATAAATCGTCCGATTCGTATGCAAAAAATTATATAGACTATACATCGTCTATTTTACATGCAAAAAATTAAATTGACTGACTATATATACAAAATTTAATGGACTATACATCGTCCATTTTTAAATTAAAAAAAAATTAAAATGACTATAATTCGTCCATTTCGTATCTAAAAAATTAAATGGACTATATACGTCGTCTTCTTTTCGTGCAAAGAATTTAATAAACTATACATCATCCATTTTTCATGCAAAAAAAATGTTTATGAAAAATATTCAATAGACTATACATCGTCTTTTTTTAAATTTTTTATGAAAAAATTTAATCGACTATAAGTCATCCGATTCGTATGCAAAAAATTAGATAGACTATACATCGTCTATTTTTCATGCAAAAAATTAAATGGACTGACTATATATACAAAATTTAATGGACTATAGGTCATCCATTTTTAAATTTTTTATAAAAAATTAAAATGGCTATAATTCGTCCATTTCGTATGTAAAAAATTAAATGGACTATATACGTCGTCTTGTTTTCATGCAAAAAATTTAATAGACTATACGTTTATGAAAAATATTCAATAGACTATACATCGTATTTTTTTTAATTTTTTATGAAAAAATTTAATCGACTATAAATCGTCCGATTCGTATGCGAAAAATTATATAGACTATACATCGTCTATTTTACATGCAAAAAATTAAATGGACTGACTGTATATACAAAATTTAATGGACTATACATCGTCCATTTTTAAATTTTTTATAAAAAATTAAATTGACTATAATTCGTTCATTTCGTATATAAAAACTTAAATGGACTATATGTGTCGTCTTGTTTTCATGCTAAAAATTTATTATCCATTTTTCATGAAAAAAAATTTTTTATGAAAAAAATTTAAAAAAATTTACAAAATTTAATGAATATACATCGTCGTTTTTAAATTTTTTATGAAAAAATTTAATCGACTATAAATCGTCCATTTCGTATGTAAAAAATTAAATACACCATAAATCGTCTATTTTTCATTGCAAAAAATCAAATGGACTATACATAAAAAGCTTAATGGACATATATGTACATCGTCCAGTTTTAAATTTTTTATGAAAAAATTTAATGGACTATACGTATGCAAAAAATTAAATGGACTATATACGTCGTTTATTTTTCGTGCAAAAAATTTAAATGGACTATACATCATCCATTTTTCACTAAAAAAAATTTTTATGACAAAAATTTAATCGTCCACTTTTAAGTTTTTTATGAAAATATTTAATGGACTATAAATTGTCCATTTTGTATGCAAAAAATTAAATAGACTATACATTGTCTATTTTTCATGCAAAAAATTTTTTATGAAAACAATTTAATGGACTATAGTATATATAGTCCAATAAATTTTTTTCATTTGCATCGTCCATTTTTCAGTTTTTTATGAAAAAACTTAATGGACTATAAATCGTCCATTTGTAATACAAAAAATTAAATGGACTATACATCGTCTATTTTTCATGCAACAAATCTAAGCGACTACACATAGTCCATTTTGCATGCAAATAAAAAATTTATGGTAACAATTTAATCGACTAGACATCTTCCATTTTTTATGAAAAAAAAAATTAAATGGACCATGCATCGTCCATTTTTCATGCAAAAGATTTAATGGTTTATACATCTTCCATTGTTCATAAAAAAATATTTCATGCAATTATTTACGAAAAAAGTTAAATGGACTATACATCGTTAATTTTTCATAAAAAAATTTTTTTTCCGTTTTTAATGCAAAAATACATCGTCCATTTTTCATGCAAAAAATTAAAAGGACTTATACATCGTCCACTTTAAACACAAAAAAATGTTTTATGCAAAAAATATAATGGACTATATATACATACATTACCTTAAAATTAAGTTAGTTCAAATAAGTCATTTTGTAAGTGCACTTAGTTTCTTAGTTTGAATATTTATTTTCCATTTTGAGTTTGCTGCATTTAATGGCCCAAATCAGAAAGCAATTTGGGTCATAAGCTTTAATTACCATTTGTACCTTTTTTTTGCATAAATTAAAACGAATGGCAACAAATGCAGCAACTTTAGCTGACTTATCCACTGCAAGCAAGGGTAATATTTTTTTTATTAAAAAGTAACATAAAAATAAAAACATTTCGTACAAATTAAATATCACATATCAGAAAGTTTTTTTTTATTATTTGGATTATTTTTATTTTTATTATATTTACGTTGATTGTTTGGCTTGTTAGTCCAGTTAGTTGTATAAATTGTAAGTTATCCGGTTCGTAGGATGGCATTTAACCTACAACATCACCTGAGGTCCACTGGTGTACGCAAACCTAAAATCATTGCAATTATAATGACAACAATGCTTAAGGCAACAACAAGAATAAAAAACAACAGCAACATCAACATCTATGTAAATTTATAAACATTCATCCACTTGCCCGGGTGTTGCATGTTGTATGAGTGTATGTATGTTGACGTACATGAATACTCTGCAGTAAATGTCCTTTTTTACATACATAAATGAATGCCAGAAATGAAAACTCGTTCCGAGTTTAAGTGCCGTTACTGTTGAACGACAGCAAGTTTGTTTATATCTCTGTATGGATGTGTGTGTTTGTGTGTGTGTGGGTTGCACTCAGCATACAAAACTCAATGCAACACGTACATTCACAATGGCTCTCGACTTAACTAACTTATAATTGTACTGGTGCAAATAAATAGACCAAAAAAAAAAGGTCACTCGCACATACAACCATATTTGTATGGACAACTAAAACATACAGATGCACACGCATACACACATGCATACATACATACATACATATGTTTATGCGTTCAACGTCAACTGAGCAGCAATAGCAAATGACAATGGCCCAAAATGTCAGAATAAATAAATATATTAAAATGGCATACATTTGGGATACCACTGCACAAAGGTACTCCTGTAACTGGAAGGGTATGTATGTATGTACGTGTCCGTGTGTGCCTGTATAAATTTAATATGTGAGGGTTTTAGGACAATGACAGTAGCTTACCCAGCTAGCATTTGGGTGTTCATTTTTTGCATAAATCTCTTATATGATTCTCCTCAGATCACTTTTGATGATTAAAATCTGATTTATCACTTGGGTGATTGAAAAAGAATTCACTTATGATTTCATCTATATGATCAAATTTATATTTCTTGAAAATAGAGGAACAAAATGCAAAGAAACCCCAAAAAGGTGATTTAATGATTTAATAGTACCAGAAAATTACTCAAATATTTATCAGCAAATCGTATCATAAATGATTCCTTAGTATGATTCATCTGTAGGGTACCATTTCCTCACAACGGGAGTATCATTTATGATCGAAAAATGAGCTCATATGCGGTTATTTTTCCGCTGATTCGGAAAAGATTCGATTATAATACCAAATGCTAGCTGGGTTACTTGAATATAAAACAACTTTCTTGTTATATTCGTTATTTTTCTTTTTAAATTCATATCAACGTACATACATGCCAATGTGAGTATGACTGAGCCTTAATAAACAAAGAATTGATACAATTACTCCGTAAAGAAAATATTATTGCAGTCATACTACCAATAATTTAAATGCTGTTTTCACAACAACATGTGCACATAGCAAATTTATTTGAAATGGAAATACGAGTACATTAAAATCCTGGTGCGATTGTATTTACGCTTTAATTTGAGTGAAAATTTTTTGAGGCATGCACAACAGCTGGTAAATCAAAACGGATCATAAGACCAATAAATATTGAAATGGTAGATATTATTTAATATATATACATATATAGATATATTGATTCCAATGGTTCCAAGGTGGAACAAAGGGCCACTATTAACATATATTATTTAATATATATTATTTATTATTTATTAGTAAGAGTTTACTTTTTCGAAAACTTTCAGAAACTCATAGAATTATATAATAAATTCTTTGTATGTTAATGCAAAAACTAGAAGCTGTCACATACACACGCGTTCGAGCAAAAATAGTTTTGTTTTTAAATAAACTATTTAATACAAAAGTTTATGTGAAAAAAAAGAAAAGTGCAAGCAGCATTTGGAATTTCACAGAATCTTCAATTCCTCAGAAATCATGACTAACAAGTTGGGTGGAAAGCGCATTTGAGCGTTTTTAAAGAAATTTTTGGAATGCACTTAGAGGAAAGTACTTAGCCTTACAGTTAGTCCCAAAAGGAAACATATATGTATGTGTATGTATGTTTAGTTTGTACTATGAACGCAACGAGTTTTAATGGTTTAAGTCAGTTAAGAATAGTATGTAAATTATATGAAATAAAATTATTTCTGTAAAGTCACTACTCAAATGAAACGATTCTATCATATATTAGTCAGTTAAAATTTTTGCAAATAAAGATATTTCAATTTTATTCTGCATAAAAAGTTACCAGCAACAAAAAATATTTGAGTAAATAATTGATCTACACTTTTCAAATTAATATACAATAAAAAAAGTTAAACTATTCAGTTACTATCGTTTGAAAAAATTACAAGTTTATTTACATAAAAACTATTCAGTGCAAATAGAATACGAGAATTATAAATAAAGGTCAAATTTATTATCACTAATTTAAAATAGGATTGTCATTGTTACTTAAAGTTTTGTAAATAAAACAATTGTAACGCAAAGACAGATGAGGATCTAGACCTACATCATCTATTTTCTGCTCTTTTATAAAAAAAATAGTTAAAGTGCTTTTTAATAGTAAAAAAACTATTTGCTTAAAGTCAAAACGTTTGAATTTAGAGTTTTTTCTCTCTTATCTTTGTCTCGAATATACACGTACATCCGCATACAATATTTTTTTTTAAGTCAATTCGTTCGCTCACAATCAGTTTTAAATGGAATTTACAATAATTGTGAGTACAATTATTGCACAACGTGCAATGACTTGATAAAACATAACAATGAGAGAAAAAAAAAATAATTTGCGGTTCCAAAAAAAAAATATATATATATATATATATATATATTTGACCACTTCCACAATTTCCTCTGCAAAATAAACTTTACCTAATCAAAATGTTATTATTTCAAAACATACAACTATTTTCAATGTGCAGGAAGTGGCAAAATAAATAAACAAAATTAAATAACCAAAAGGTGGCACGAAAGCGACAATATGGCCAACTTCCAGGATAAATGTTTTGAACAACGAAGAAAAAAGTTAATAAATAAATAATAGCAGGGGACAGCAGAAGCAATTGTTTTCTTTTTTTAATGACAGCAGCTGTCATAACAATAATGCTCTTATTCATACTAATGGTGATGATGATGATGTTGATGAGAAGGAAGCCGATAATAGTGTTGACAATAAAACAATAACAGTCATTCGACTGGTAACTCGTAGCCATAGTGTTCTGTAGTCTTTGATGTCGCTTTTCTACTTTTAAATAGTCCTTAGTACTGCAGTATTCTCATTTGTATCACCAGCTAATGGGCTTTCCCAGCAAACTTATAATAACGATTTTTAGTTCATTGTAATTTGGAATTTAATACATTATGATGGTTACATTTCTTTGCACTCATTTACTATTTATTGTCTATGCTAAGAGGTTCGCATATTTGCTTTATGATTTTGCTCCAAACATTATATCCAACACGTATTATTTCATATATTTTTCAAACTATTGTATAATAAAATTTTTATGTTTTGAAAAAATGGTCATAATATTTTTATTTTTCATTATCAAAGACAACAACCATTTGATTTATAGGACATTTTCCCATACAAAACGAAATCTAATTTTTCAGTAGATTTGTAGGAAATCTAATAAAAATATAATGTTTTTAATTATTCTTTACTACCCTGTACATCAAAAGGTGAGTGAATTAGCTATGGTCTGCTTAAAAAAGTGTGTGAATTGGCTGCATTGCAGTTGTTTGGTTGTAGTCTTGGAAACAAATCAGTTGATGGCTTTTGTTTTGGATAAAAAAATTTTGATAAATATCAAAAAAAATTGGTGTAAACGATATAGATTTTCATAAAGATTTTAATCAAAATATGCTAGATTTTGTACTGATGTAAATGTCCTATTAGAGAAGTCAAAAACAAGAACCCAAAAGTATTTTTAAACAAAAACGTCCTAAATATTCTTACTGAATTAGAGCATTAGTTAGGATGTTCATAGTAAAACTTTTTATTTGTTATTTCAAAAACTTTCGGGCTGAAGTCTGCTGACGAGTTTTTTAAGCAAGAACGAAATGCATTTAGAAAATGCTTAACTAAAGAAAAAAACCAAATAGGATTTAAGAAAATTATCAAAATGGAGCACATTTATGAGTGAAACGTTGCTTAGCATAAAAATTTCAAAAGCAAGAAAAATTACAACGAAAAACTTTTTTCGAGAAAACCCACAAAATCTAGTTGCACGAATAAATTGTTAAGAATTTGAAAATTATATTTGAACTGAATTAAGCCAAAAGTGTCTACTGGGACGTTTTATTTATATGATTACATAAATGTCATAATAACAATAGCAAGCATTTTAGCACTAGCATAAAACGTTGAGACCAGCAATGGAAAGGCATTTTCAATAGTTTTATTGTGTTGTTTCGTCTTTCCTTTCCATGGTCTGCACTGCAGGTGAAAATGTAATGGATATATTAGTTTTCCATTATGCTTGTATTATATTTATAACCAATATTGTGTACTTGATTCTTGTCTATAGGACAGTCAATATAACTGAAGATATCTTGGGATGTGAATACCTAAGGTTAGGTTAGGTTAGGAAGGGTGGTGGTATACCACACCTCCACTCGAAGACCGAATAGGGTCCATTGTGATTCCCTTCTGTTGCCCAAAAAACAGTACTATTTACACCCCACGCCCCTGGTTGCCAGAAATGACCCTATTATCCGTCATTGAACCAGCGGATTCCTATGATGAAGCCCCTGACGTCCTCTTCCCGTTATCAGTAGTGCTCTCATGCAAACGTCTGCTCAGCCATCTAAGCCTATGACGTTGCTGCTTCGGGTAGTGTCAGATAATAAGTTCAATAGTTTATGGTTCCTCTTCATCCCCGCACACTCTACAAAAATCTGGAGTAGCATTTTCCCAAATAATGTTTCTTGCTCTGACCGAGCAGTGAAATGTCAATGCGCCTATCACGATTCCCATCGCCTTAATATTCCTGTCTAGTAGCAGTTTGGATCTTCCTGAGTCAAGTCAAGTTTTGGCCACATACCCCTCAAGACTCAACAACCCTGCCTACTTCGCCATGAGTTGTTGGTCCTGCTTTCCTTACCGATTATGCGAATCTGTAATTTATACATAAATAGTTGCAATGGATTTTCTTCAACTTTAATTGTGATAATGAGACCTTTATGATATTCCAGTTTGGTTGTATTCCCAGGCAAAATATCAATTACTACTGTCAAAGGGAAGTAAGACTCTCTACTCAGTTTGGCTGTTTTGTTGACCAATTTTTTTTATGCGCCTCATAAGATATCGAAAATCAGCGCGCCCTCAAGTAATGGTGTCATAAATTTTTTCAGGGTGATGATTAGTAAAATGAAGGGTATACAATATTCGTTGTAAATAACTTCTACACTTTCAATTACTCTCTTTTTTTTATGTGGCAGTGTTATTGTTGATGCATTAAAAAATAGTGCAAAAAAATTAATAGCATCAACAGCAATACATAGAAATAAGCAGAGAGAAGGATAAATGAAAATAACGATACAATTGTTGCTGGCTGACGACTGACTTCACTGTTGCTGCCATTTCGCTTTGCGTACATATGTATAAGTTGCTTGTAGCCAGTGTGCTAAGAGTATACTTGCATGCAGCATGCCACTTGTGGCAAGTATTTGTTTGTTATAATTTGATTTTATACAACAAACAGTTTGTTTATAAAATATTTTTTACTTAGTCCCACAGATATTTTTAATTTTATTTCTTCATTGTGTTGAAGGTGATGGAAATGGAAAGGGAAATAAACGATAGAAGAAAAGCTGGTTGGTGACTTTATTACTGTTTCCAGTTGACTGAATGCCAATGACATCAAATGTAAATAAATAAATGCAGTATATTGTCTTTGAACTTTAGCCTTTAGAGGTGATATATATATATATATATATATATATATATATATATATATATATATATATATATATATATATATATATATATATATATATATATATATATATTTAATTCTGGTACAAGAGAATGACATATTATATTTGTATGCTTAAATGTTACTCTTGTAATTATATAATTAATGAATATAGTTAAATAAAAAATAGAAGAGAAATATTCCTATACACTATACTTTTGTCATAAAAACGTTTTTTTACGTTTTTTACGTTTCATAGTCGAAACAAAGTATACTTTAAGAGTTTAACACCACTATTTTATATGGTGATAGTGTTTTTAAATTTTTAAAGTATACTTTATTTTTACTATGAATATGGGCTTATACTTTTATCGCACATACGTTTTCTAAAAAAAAATTATTAAATTATATTAAAAATTTTTAAAACCCCCAATATATTCACAAAAAATGTGATAAAAGGTAAGAACACTCTCGATAAAGTCACAAGAAAAAACTAAATCGAATAGGTCTAGCCGTTTGGTCGTACAAACACTTTTTGGTCGGGGGTTAAAAATAAATAAATAAACATTTTAAAATCTTCTTTTTGCAAAGGAAAACACAACAAATTCAGGAAAATCCTGTTTTCTTTTTTTATTAACATAACTCCTTTCCTTCTTGTATTACGAGAGTAGTCTTATATGGGCTTTCATGATTACTCTCTAATACAAGAAGGAATAAGAAGGAAAAAAGGTCGTTTGAAGTATTATAATTAAATAACTCCTTTTACCTCATTACAATTTCCTCAGCAATTTTCAACTATTTCGATACTCTAATTTTCGTAAAAGCTATATTATTCCTTAAACTAGCCATCAACGGCAAACTCCACCTCTTCCTTGCTGGCAAATATATATTTTACCACCGAGCAATTTTATAAAATTTGCAAACAGCAAATAGTTTGAGGGAGAAAAATCTGGCGAATAAGGTGCGTGATTAAGGATTTCGAACTTTGGTTTTTGGATGATGTCAAGAAGTATGAACGAATGCATTCACACACAAAAATATACCAATGTAAAATCACCATGCAAAAATGTTGATTGGAAATCATATTCAATTTATTAGAAATAGAATGTTATTTAACTGTGTTCGTGTTGTGCTAAATTGTGCGATTTATTCTTGTTTTGTTGTTGTTTGTTTTGATGTTCGTGATGTGTAAATAGCGCTCAAACTTCGCATTACCAGCGAAAACTTCTTGCTCTTGGTTAAAAGGAATTGTACTAGTCTTGTACTCAGAGCTTTGCTTCCTGCGGGAGACCCTGAATGTTTCTCGGCTTGTTGTTGTTGTTTCTCGGCTTGTTCTTGGTTTCTAAAAGAGAGAAAAAATAACAATGGCCTTAATTTTTAAATTAATTGTGTGTAAAATCATGCTGAATTTAAATTTAATTCATGATGTTATTTATTTAGTAGATATTAATGTCCTGCACAAGACCATTTATAAGAACTTTCAAGACATGAGAGATTTTTCAAATACTTTATTTACTACAGCGAAATATTCTAAAACAAACGCTAAACAACACTGCTGGCAAGACATTTGTTTCAGTTGTTTGTCTTGCCAACAGTGTTGTTTAGCGTTTGTTTTAGAATATTTCGCTGTAGTAAAGCATTTGGAAAATCTCTCATGTCTTGAAAGTTCTTATAAATGGTCTTGTGCAGGACTTTAGTAGATATCTAAATATTATTTAAGGTTGTTGTGTCTGCAGCGGTAAGCGTTGACAACCACGCATCGCGTAGGTTCAAATCTTGACCGGGTAAACCACCTATACATACACATATATACAAAACACACACACATTTTACTGACGCCTGTGCCAATATACACAACCACGTAAATTATACAATTAATAATATAAAATAGAACAACATTAAATTAAATTCATGTTGTTACTTAAACTTAACTTAACTTTGATTCAACATGGTTTTTTTGTGTTATTTCAATATCAAATTCTCGTAGTTTCAACATAAAATAATTATTCATGTTGATTTAAAATTCCCGTACTGTTAAATCAACACGCAGAATCATACTTAATCACAATAACAGTGCTGGAATTATAAATCAACATGAAATAGAGTGATTTCAAAAGGAACAATTTTATTTAAAAGTTACTGTAAATCATTTCAAATTAACATGAAACACATATTAAGCAAACTTACTAACGAAAACTGTTAAATTAATCTTGTTAAATTAATTAAATTAAAATTATTAAGGCTTTATTATGGTTTAATAAGCAACAGTTTTAATGAAAATTTGTTTCAAAAAACCCTTTCTAAAGCCTTAATAATTTTTATAAATAAGGCAGTTAGATTTTAATATGACATTTATAGATGGAATTAATATTGTTTAAACATATTTTTTTGACAGAAGCTACACAGAGAAAAAAATTTTTTTGAATAGTTATCGGATGATGCACAACTGACAAACAAAATAAGGGTTTGAATTTTGATGGGCGTTAGTATGTGCAGAGTTTCGAATAAAAATAGGTTGGGCAGAAGTATGTGAAATATAAGGTTGAGCTTTTATAGGAGCGGTCTCACCTCTTTAAAATATTCCAGATTGTGTACTTACAAGATCTCATTTCATTATATCAGCTGATCAGAAGTAGATAGAACCAAAAATTTAAATTTAGCTGACGTAGCTGCGCATAATTATAGAATAAAATAAGTAAAATTTGTGTGTAGGATCGCTTGTGTTCAAAATGTTTAATTGTAATTGTTAGTTCAGATATTTAATTTAGGAGGCTTCGCATCCTTCAAAAATTTTTTTTGCTTTGTTACACTTTCTAGTTCTTGTACTCGTAATTTGAGCTCTCCGGTTATAGCTAAAGTCTTCACAATATTGATGAGTGAGTCAACCAGTGACTGTGTTTTAAGGGGAAAAAGGTTATTAGGGGTTAAAAACAGAATAAATGGTTTAGTGCAAATATACCCAAATAGAATCTAACTTGGCTCGTATCCTGTGAGAAATTATATTACTAAAAAGCTTTCATTTCTATTTATTTGTGACCAGCTACTGTTACTTTATTTGCTTGTTTGTTTTATTTTCAGCAGCCGTAAGGCTTAGTCGTAATTGTAGAACTAACAAGAGCTCTTAAAACAGTCTTGAATGTGCTTTATAAATATATATTACATAGTTTTTTTTCCATATGGCTTGGCATAGTTGTTTTTTATTCTTTCTAAATAAATTTTACTTTTTACTTAAAAAGAAAGTTTAACTGCAGTCCTTTAAAAACAACAACACTGCCAACTGACATCTTGTTGTTGCCACTTGAACTTTTTGTGAGGAGTTGAAACCAAAAGATTTTACTCACAAAGTGAAAGAAATTAACACAAATGTGTGCGGTGAAATAAAAATACCCGCATAATTATTTTAATGGTAATTATTAAATTTATAATTGTCATTAAATCTTAATTTTTTTTATTAATAAACAATGAATAAACTTAAAACATACACTTTCTTACTTCCTGTTGAAAAGTGCTTCCGTTTGCATTCTAACAATGTTCTCGAATTATTCCATAGATTTGTTATGTGTTGTATCCTTTTGGTTTAGTATGAAAGTTGATATAAGGATGTTTTTTGGTTTGAATGTGTATTATTTCCGTTTATTAAACATTTTAATTTTTTTTCATAGACACATATTAAATTAAATGAATCTCTAAAACTTTGAAAATGTTCTAGTTAAATTTTATGGTAATTTTATTTACGATTTTATTTAAATGCCTTAAGAAAATTATTTTCAAAAAGAATTAAATCACAAAAGAAAAGAAAATAATGCATAAGTGAAAAGATCGCTTCTTTTTAATTTCGATTTCACAATAAATGAGTAATAGATATTAAAAAATTTTCGTTACAAAAAATAGCCGAATATTTTGTAAGCTTTAACAATCTGCCCGCAGATATCAAAAGGAAGCATTTAGCGTTCGAGTATCTAAAACGAAAAATTTATTGATTTGTGGCACATTCTAATCATATATGCACCTAAAATTTAGCTTTTGTGAAAAAGGATATATGGGAGAAAGGCATGTCCTTATACCAAATAAAACAACATTTACAACGGAGGTAAAAGGCACATATTTAGAAATATTATTTGCTTTTTAGCTCGTTCTAATCAGAAATGCAGCTTAAATTAAGTTTTTGAGAAAAAGGATATGTGGGAGGTAGTCATGTTCTTGCACCCAATGAAACAAAATTTACCACAGAGTTGAAACTCATAATTCTAAAATTATTGATTGATTTTTACCGCCTTCTAATTAGTAATTACAAATTCAGTGAAAATGTATTTTCTGAGAAAAATTATATGTATGTACATATATAGGAAAATGTCATGTCCTGGAACCGAATGGAACAAAATTCACAACGGAAGGTATAATGTTAGATCTATTATATAATTTTTAGCGTATTCTAATCATTATTGCAGCTTAAATTGAGTTTTTAAGAAAAAGGATATATAGGAGGTACTCAAGTCCTTGCTGCGAATGAAACAAAATTTACAACGGAGTTAAAAGGAATAATTTTAAAAATATCTTTTGATTTTTAGAGCATTCTAATCATAAATGAAGCTCAAATTTAGCTTTTGAGAAAAAGGATATGTGGGAGGTAGTCAAGTCCTTGCTACGAATGAAACAAAAGTTATAACGGCGTTATAAGGAATAATTTTAAAAATAGTTATTGATTTTTAGAGCATTCTAATCATAAATGAAGCTCAAATTTAGCTTTTGAGAGAAAGGATATGTGGGAGGTAGTCAAGTCCTTGCAGCGAATGAAACAAAAGTTACAACGGCGTTATGAGGAATAATTTTAAAAATAGTTATTGATTTTTAGCGCATTATAATCACAAACTGAGCTTAAATTTAGTTTTTGAGAAAAAGAATATATGAGAGAAAGTCATATAATTGAACCGAATGAAACCAAATTTACCACACAGTTAAAAGACATAATTCTAAAAATATTTAATGATTTTTATCGCGTTCTAATTATAAATGCAGCTAAAATGTAAATTTTAAGCAAAAGGATATATGGGAGGTACTCAAATCATTGCAATTAATGAAACAAAATTTGTAACACAGTTAGAAGTCATAATTTTAGAATTAATTATTGATTTTTAGCGCACTGTAATAACAAATGCAGCTAAAATTTATTATTTCAGAAAAAGGATATATGGGAGGAAGTCATATCCTTGAACCGAATGAAAGCAAACTCACCACACAGCTAAAACGCATAGTTCGAAAAATATTTATTGATTTTTAGCGCGTTCTAATTATAAATGCAGCTAAAATTTAGTTTTTAAGAAAAAGGTTATATGAGAGGTAGTTATGTTCTTGCATTGATTTTGCTCAAAGCTCAAATTTTTCGTAGTTTTACAATGAGTGGCAGTATGCGAAATTTCATATCTTTACGATAACTCCTCTGCAAAACCGCTAATTCACTATATGAGGACAAAACACTACATGACAATGGCATCATGCCGTCATCATTCCATTTGCTATTTTTTTTAGTAACGACAACTTGCTTCATTGCCCTCGTTTGTTGTGTTTTGATACTAAATGTTTATGCTGGTATTTGTATCTGTCCTTTGAAAACTGAAATAGAAAAAAAAGGAAGAAAACAAGTATGCGAACGTGTTTTTAAATAATTATGGTTTAAATGAATGCAATAAACCTCAATACTAATACAGCTAAATTGTATTTTGTACTTACTGCAACATACATTGTTGTGCATTTTATTGAAAATTTGCCATGCAATTTCATTTGGAAACCCGATAATAATAAAAATTTTATAGAAATTTACGAGAAAGAGTGGCAGTATCATGTACAACAAGAGACAGATACCAGATAATACTAGTTAGCATTAAAAATTAAAACAAGTAAAAAATTGCGAAGCATGTTTAAGAATTTAATTAAGGCAAAATTTTTAGTTGTTCAACATACTCTGCTCTTTTTGAAACATCTGAAATCCCTTTCTCCTGGGCTGAATAAAATAAAATTAATAAAATTGAAGAACTTATGTTAAGATGGGAGAATTTAGGGTTATAAAGTAAATTGGCAGTCAAATGACGGCATCTAAGGAATGAAGGCATCGTCCTTACTTGTTGCGTTTAAGCTTGGCAAACTTTGACCACAAAACATTACTCTCATTGTGAAAATTTAATAGCGAATTGAAGCTAACAAAATTCAATAAAAGTCCTTGAATAACAATATTATCAAAAAAAGTTAGTTTGTGATATATATTAAATTTAATTCAACTATAATGAATTTTAATCAGCAATAATTTCTTAATCAGGCTTAAATTCAGTATTTTCAATTCATATTGAAGGAAATATTTTTATTAATTAATGAGATTTTCTAAATAAAAGAAAACAATTAAATTAAACCTATTAGTTGTACGAAATACCGGAATTTTTTTTGCGCCGCCAAGCACAGTAGTTAGACTTGGGTGCTGATGAAGTGCTTGGAGGAACAGAAAAATGCCGGTATTTCCCCAGCTAAGAGGTCTAGTTAAATTTGTCTTCGTTTCTTTAGAAAATCACAATAGCCCAATTCACAATATTGTGCAAATTGTCTTGTACCGTGCAAAATGGTATAGCATATTGATACTCACCACTAAGAATTGTTAAGTGGTGAGTTTCAATATACTATACCATTTTGCACATGCTACGATGCAAGACCATTTGCACAAGATTGTGAATTGGGCTACTATTATTTCCAGTCTTGCATAAACATATATGTTTTTTTACTAAATTGGAATAATTTATACTTGATTTGACGCTACTGTAGTACGTACTCTTCAAGCTTCTATTACCTATGTATATTAAATTTGTTATAAGCCAAGTGAGAGTTCTATCATACATAATGAAGGCACTAAATGACAATGAACAGGCTTATTACTTAGACACTTAAATAATTTATATTTATATAGATATTGAGAAAGGCATTATCTTCCGTCATACTGTAACTGCAAGCATTTACTCATCCTTGCAGACTAACAATATGTGGGAAATAGAAAAATTAAAGTACAACAAATAAAATCAAATTAGATTTAACATTCAACAATATATTTGTTATATATTTTTTTATTATCGCCAAACTGTGTGGGTTGCTCATTAATTTTTTTTAAGTCTGCACCGGAATTGGTTGTTGGTGTTGTTGTTTGTTGATGCTGCTCATACGACAAGAGATTTTATAAATTTGTTTAATAAAAAACCATTGATATTTTTGTCGGGGATCATTAAATGAATGTTTTTTTGCACTTAACTTGCAAAAAGAATTTTAAATAGCCATTAAAATATTTTAAATTGCATTTTAGTTAACAATATTAATTTTGGAAGCAGCCAGACCTTCCATTTCCCTTTGAATTTATATTAAGGTAAATGAGTGAATTTGTTTGTTAATTTAAATGCTTTAAGACTTATATTTAATATTATGTTAATAAATAGTCAATGGTTTAAAACCCAAAATTATATATTACTCGTATTAAGTTTATAATGATAAAATTTAAAGAAATTACATTTTTAATATCCTACCGTAATAAAATATAATTTTGAGTTTTAAACATTTAAATGTAAACGTTTTTGGATTAGAACTTTTCAAGGGCAATTGAAGCAAAAAAAAAAATTGTACTGATGTATAAGCAGATGGCAGGGCGGCACTTTATTTTACTAATAAGAATATAAGCTGTATACACGCAAAGAAAAAATATGGTTGAGGTAACCATAATCAAATAGCAACACACTATGATTGAATAATATGGTTCACAAAAACAATTAAGTTTGTGATACCTAATCTTAGTATTGTAAATATGACAACACTATTGTTAGATGCGACAAAAATATAATTTAGACTTACCATACCATGTTCTAATATTATAATAATATTGTTAAATATGACCATAGTATTATTTTATGTAATAATAATATTTTGTTTTTTAATCATATATTGGCAAATCTGTTGTTTAAAACAGCTGTGAGAAAATCCGATATCAAAATAAATTAATATTGTTGAAAGAAAATGTGTGTATGTGTGTATAGAAATGTATACTTACATAAACGTGTATACACGAAATGCAGACATATCTGTATAAAGAGATATACATACATACATATGTACATATTATTTTAATTTATCTACCCTTTTGTTTATAGTTTTCTTATTTATTTAACACCACGCGTGCACTACCGATAGCTTACAAACCAAACACTGAACTGACAGAAGATGTTTCTGAAAAAGATTTTTTTTTAAAACTTAACATAGTATGGTTTTGGATAGCATTATATTGTTATTTACATCATATTATTTTTACACAATAATAGAAACTATATTGTAGTCATAAATTTTTAACAAAACTATATTGTTACACTCTAACCATATCGCACTTTCTATGAATATAAAATGTAATTATTAAAATCAAACATTACTTTGCTTATCGTAACGAAATTAATGTTTAAAATAACAATAACTAGTTTTCAACGACCACACACTTTTGTTTCAGAGAACATAATATTGTTTTCTCAACCATTTTACAACCATATCTTTTCTTTGCGTGTACTTACATACACGTTGCTAATAGCAACTTGCTATGTATGTATGAATGTATGTACATAAATGAGATTGAACTAAAAACGGAGAACAGAATCGAAACAATTTCCTAACTTTTTCTGGGGTTAGTAAGAAAATGAAAAAAGCTCAGGATGCCTACAAGGCTAAAATATAAATGTTAAAGGTAAAAGGAAAATAAATAGGATAACTTTGATTCAAGCACAAAGCATTTATATGAATGAAAGCAGAGTTAACAACCGAACAGGCAAGGTTGAATAAGTTTATTGTGAATTACTGCTAAAATAGGTTTGTGGAATGGATTGGTTTTTACATTAATGGTGAGTTAAAAATGGTGAAAAGCTAATTTGTTTGAAAATTGTAACCTTTATAACACAATTCTTTGGTTCTTTTGTTACTTAGCTGATGTTAATTTGAAGTAATTTTTATAAAAATGGATATTTCTGACAGTTTTAATGATGATTTAAAGAGACTAGACTCGGTTTATGGCGATGATGAGATCGATGTGACGTTATCTGAAAGTGTCGGTGCTAATACTTCGGGACTAACTGAAAATCAAAGTTTTTTGCATGATGTTTCCGAATCCAATATTATATCCGAATTGGAGGAATCCGTTGAAGATATACAAGAGTCGATGAACACCGATTTGATGTACGGAGAAAAATCCGAAGCATGTTGTTTGAAAGAATGTAATAAGAAAATCTTGCTATACAAAGCCGGCAATTTTTCCATGAATTAAGTAAACCAGAACAAAATTTAGTCCATTTGAGCCATTTGGAATTTCATCGACAGCATTTATCGCTCGAAAACGTTTATAATACTGAAAGTCGGAAGAAGTATGGCCAAATGGTAGAAAAATTAATCCAGAGTTGATACAATGTACTTATTTCGAGGGATTCATATTTGTAGAAAGATGTTTTGAAGAAAATTTGATTCGACATAGTGATAATGTTGGCTTTTCTGAACGAAAACATGAACTAAGTGGCAAGTCTTCAAAATGGCAATCGCGTGTGTTACCACCGGAATCACTTACTAGTATCGTTCAATTTATTCAAAATTTTGCTGAAAAATTCGCAATACCTCTTCCTGGTAGAATGCCAAACTACAAAGACTGTAAAGTAATGCTGCTACCATCCAGTGAACCAAAAAGTCGTTTTGAGAAAGTTTGTCTTACTTAAGATAAAATCGCAATTAAAACTTTTCACAAAATTTGGATGAAGTACTGCCCTTACATCTCGCCTATGAAACCGAAAACTAATCTTTGTGACGTCTGTCAACAGAATACCTTGATGCTACGAGGAAATTTGAAAGAATTTGATTCAGATACACAAGAAGCAAAATTACGAATGGATACTCATCTTACTCATCTTGACCATGCGAAACGCCATCGTGAATTCTACCAACAATGCTGCAAGATGAGTGATGCTTATTCTACTCTTATAGTAACTTTCAACTATGCACAAAATATATCTTATCCATCCAGTCCACAACTAGTCGGAAGGGCATCTTTCAAAGCAGCTCATAATTGTGCAATTTTTGATATTCATAATGAATGCACTAACGTTCAGTCGAACTATTTATTAGACGAAGAGTTCGAAGTAGGAAAAGGACCTAATGCTGTCATTAGCCAAATTCACGATTACTTCACGAAGAATGCCATTAAAAATTTAGTTTTATTTTGTGATAACTGCGTAGCACAGAACAAAAATAATGCAATGATGCATTATTTGGCCTGGCGAGTGGTTTCTGGCTTAAACGAATCGATATCATTAAATTTCCTCGAATTACCTCCGCTCATTGCACCAAGCGGTTTATCGTTAGATTGGAAATGGTATTTGTATGAGAATATCAGGGTCTTATGTACTGATTCACAGAAACGGGATTTTGTAGCTCCTAAGCCGAGTGAGCCCAAAGCGAAAAAAAAAATTAAAAATATATTTGAGCCTGCCAGCTAGAAAAAAAATCGAAGCACCGGATCACGAGAAAAGGAAAGCTGAAGTCAAAGAGACGAAAATAGAAAAGAAAATTTCAGTTTAAGTAAATTTTACTAAGTTCCGGTACATTTTTACAAAGATTTAGTAAAAATTACTTAATATAAGTAAAAAATAAATAGTTCATATCCTTAAAAATATTTTATAAAAATGCACAAAAAATTTCTTACATTTAATGAAATGTTTAGTGACTTAAAGGAAATATTTACCAAAAATAGGAAAATGGTTATAAGATTAGGGAAATTGTATACCAAGAACTATTCAGTTTCGTTTTAAATCAAAAAACAAATTTAGGGAAATGACTGAATCCTGATTAGTTCATGAAATTTAACTTACTTAATAGTTGTAAAAAGGTATTCAAAATTTTCGAAAAATATTTAAGTGTATTTTTCTTTGAATTACGGCATATACTATTAATTTGCATTTAACAAAAAATATAAGAACATTTTTCATATTTTGGAGGAATATTTGAACTTGAAATAAATTTTTTTGGTAAATAAAATATAATTTTAAAACTCAATAATTTCAATGCTTATTTAGGCAATTGGTTAGATTGCTTGCCTATCAATTAGAAGGTTGTTGATTCAATACTTGTCTCCTCTCAAGGAATAAATGTGTATGGTATCGTTTAGAATTTAATTTAAAATAAAAACAAGTACCTGAATTGAGGACATAAAAAAACTTGGGAAAATTGACTAAATTTGAGATCAAAGACGAAAAAGATTTTTTACAAAGCTCCGAATTTTATGGGAAAATCTTACTTAATTAAAAAAAAAAAAATTACTAAAATATTAAAATATAATTACTATAAGCTAGTTCATTAATGAACTAGAAATTTAGTAAATATTTTATTAGTTTCAAGTAAAAAACAACTTTTTTTACTCAAATCTAGAAAATTATCCAAGGTTTTAGTTAATTTTTTTTTTAGTGTAAACGAGTGATAAAAAAACATGTCGCACACTAAATCATAAGGAGTCACAACTCCAAAAATTTCAGATGCTAAGTAGTTGCAAACAACTGTTGACACTGTACAAATGACGCAAGTATGTGACATAAAAACAAGCATAACGATATTTTATATTCTTCAAGAAGACTGTATTGGAAAAGAAATTGTTCAGGTGGTTATAGATTTCCTCAATTAACTGGTTTATAAAAAAGCAAAAGCAGTTTTATAATTTTGAGTTGTGACTCTTTATGATTTAGGGTGGGCCAAAAGTTATGCCTGCGTGTAAAAATTTAATAACTTTTTTGTTTATTATTATTTTTTATTGTTTTTTTTTAGATTTTATTCATCGAAACGTGTTATACCACCATGCAAAATTAAACGTAGAATTTAACTTTTTAAATGGGCCTGACGCAACGACCATATCGAAATTACTTCAACACCAGAAATGTACCTAACCAAACGACAAATAATCGTTTAATTGCACGGTTCCGACAACAAGGTGCAGTGTCAGACTTGCTACGATCAGGAAGACCGAGAATAGTATAGAACCAAGTGAGCATTGATCGTGTACGGGACAGTGTTGAATAATATCCAAAAACTGCAACGCGAAGACGTTATGGACAACTGATCATCTCTAGAACATTAATTCGATGTATTTTATCACGTCATTTACAAGGTTCAATTGGCCCAACAACTTTTACCAGCTGACTACCATCAAATACGAGTTTGGTCAACACGCTGCTTGGAGTTGTGCACAGGAAATAACGTGCTTATTAACAATTTAATAATGAGTGATGTAATGGATTTTTAAGTAAACAAAATATGCAATTTTGGGCTACAGCGCCAATTGCACTTGCTCAAATAACAATTTTATTAACGAAATTCAAAAGAATTCGAAAATTGAAACTATACTTTTACAAAAAATAATTATAACTCGGTTTTTTTATATAATTTTTTGTTTCTGTAATAAAATAACGTGTTGTTTCCACAATGCAAGTAAGCGACTTGTCTAGAAAAAATATATGAAAAACACTTAAACTTTTGAGCGATTGCTATAGAAATTTTCTAGACAAGTCGCTTGCTTGCATTGTGGAAACTGCACATAAATTTTTTCCTAATTTTTTTAAGCAGTTGTAATGAATTTTGTATATTTTATATTAAAAACGAAAAGAATAAAAAGTAAGAAATATAGTTTGACTAAATATGTCTCATATTTTTACTTTTATTGAAAAATGAATACACTTACGGCGTTTTTGTTTTAGAAAATGCGACTCAAAAAGGTAAGTATTATTAGGAAAAAAGACTTTTTTCCCTTTTTTTCTTGATTTTTTCCTAAATTCTAAGCTCTGGCTACTAAGAAATAAATAGTCTTCAATTAATAAAGTTTTTCGCTTCTCCTGTAAAAAATAAAAAGTGCAGTTACATCTTTTTAAACTTTTGGTAATGATATAAACATGTAGATACGGTTTTTTAATTTACATACATATGTTTAATCCAAACTTTTGACTTTTTATTAATTTAAAAGATATTTCGTATTATTTTTAAGCAAACCAAATAAATAGCCAAATCGATTTTAAAATTTAAATTGCATTTACATTATTTTACCTTTAAATTTTGGCACCCTTTAAATTATGCCTAAATCCAGCACTGCCTTCAAGAATACGTTGCGTAAACTCGTCTGCTGAAACTCAATTAAATTTGACGACCTAACAGTCAGTTCTACTCAAAATATATTCTTCCTTCTTCTTTTTTTTTTTTCAAAAATCACAACCATATATCATTACCTTAATATAAAGAAAGGCCCTAACTCACTATATTTATGAAAACGAGATTTTTGCATTTTTCGATACATTAGATGTTCTTCTATCGAAATGCATATCGCTCCTTTACTCAAAAAACGTCATAACACAAAAAATGGAATTTTTGAGTGAATGATGCTGAATTAATTCTTAATCGTTCTTTATATTGTGTAAAAATTTCATATAAATATCTTGATTGCTCGAATCCTGAAAGCAAAATCAAATTTTCTTTTTCCATTAAGTTGTGTGTAAATTGAAAACTTTAAACTCGTTTTCGTTTTTGTTTGAGTAAATGAGCGATATGTATATAAAAAGCTCGATTTAAAAAAAATATATATGTACATATATTCACACAAGCAAATTATGATTATGCAATAAAAAATAATTCAAAATTTATTAAAAATTTCGTAAACTCTAAAAAAGGCAGACATTTTAACTAAATATGGCAAAAATGTTAAAAATTCGTCATATTGGAAACAAGTTCTAAACTAAAATTTATTAAGCTCGCTAAAACTGTAATGTAGGCTACTAACTAGGGAAAAAAACATTATAAAAATTCACAAATCTTGCAAAAATTTTAAACTTTAAGTCCCTGAAGAAAAATAAATAAAGAGAGCCAAAAACTTATAAAAATTTATATCTTTTGCAAAAATACTAGCAATTCGGAAAAAATTTAAACATTGTAAACAAGCCACAAATCATATTAAACATCACTATAACTCTAAGGAATGCTAAAAAAAATCGATAAAAATCTCGAGAATGGCGAAAATTCCCAAAAACTTGCTAACAACAGCACAATATCAAAATCTAATATTCACATGAAAAGTGTTCCCTTTCCCTAAAATTGCGATCGCCAATGTTTGCGTTGCTGTTGTGTCAGTATACTATTTTGTCACTTTGTTCGCCATTTTTTTGTTCACGGGAAATATTTCACGTGAACAAAATGTTCGTCTTTTATTCCCGATAAGGGGGATTGTATTAAATTCGCGAAAACTTTTAGAAGCAGAATACTTGCAAAAACTCGCTTTCATCGCGAACATTGCTGAAATTCACGAGAAGTTGCAAGATCGCAGAAGAATTCTCCATAACTGTTAAAAATAAAAAAAACTCGGGAAAAATGCCACAAAATAAATGCTTTGAAGAAATCACTTACACTGAGAAAATTAAAAAAATTGTAAAAAATATTGCTAACATCGCAGAAATTGTAATGTCTAGTAAAAGTTTTTCTTTAGTTTAGGTGTCGCAATAAAACCACATCATTACAATGGATTTTTTTTTAATATTCGGACTAAAACCAAAAAATTCTAACAGTTATTCGTCACTCGTCGACTTAAGAAATAGAAATGTATCTTTCTCAAGTTCGTTACGCACGGCAACTTTCGTTTAACGTACTGATTATTTGTATTTTCATATACATAAATGTGTTTTGTTTCCGATAACGTATATTCGTAACGAAAAATTAGTAATTCGTTCCAGTTGTGTTTTATCATATAAATACACTAAGAGAAAACCTGGGATCTGAATTTAACAACAAAATTCTTGAATTTAAATTGCAGAAATCTTCAAATTTCAATCTTGAAATTTGGTCAGTAAGATTGACGTTTCTTAATTTTTAGAATGAATTCTAAGAATCAAGAACCCAATATTAATATTACAGCCTGTCCCACGATCTCATCAGAAATCGTTCGATCGACAACTTTTATTGCAAACAACAATAACATTAGAAAACTTGTTGTTGTTTGCAATACAAGTTGTCAATCGAACGATTTCTGGTGACATCGTGGGACAGGCCGTTAAAGTTTTATGGATGTGATCTTAATTTAAGATTTTCATTAAGAACAAAATCTTAAATCCGATCTTAAACCGAGATTTTTTTTAAGATTACAATCTTAAATGCGATCTTAAAAAACTAAGAATTTATTTTGAATCAAAAATTTTTGCATTTAAAATCTTGATTTTAGAACGTTAACTTAAAAAGTTATCACATCTAAAATAACTATTTATATAAAGTGGTTAAGACAATTATTCGAATATTTGAAAAAAATTAATCGAATAATTCTTTTTTTTTTTTTTGAATTTAAAAATATTTGTTCGAACGAACAAAAAGAAAACTTTTTTCCATTATTCGAATAATTATTATTCGAATGACAATACTTTAATATAGTAACCTGGGCATATCACATATTATTCTATTGTAAGTAATTTTAGTTTTTTTTAGGTTTCCAAGACATCTTCTAAAGCTCTAAGGATGAACTTTTACACTGCTGAACATGAAAGCTTTTAGTTAGTACAAAATTTAGACAATCGATACTGAATCGGTTCAATAAGAAATTGTGTTCCTTTAGCATATCTATGTTCTTTTCTAATACTACTAAAAATAATTTCAAGAATTTCTATTTATTTTGTCATCGAGTGCACACGTGTGATTTAACGTTTTAAAACTATTTTCAATTGCATGTTCATTAGGCAATATTTCAAGTAAATCAAGTTATTTTAATTTAATCATTCTTCACCATACATCCATGTAACAATATTTTCGTTATTCAAGCAGTAGCAAGAGCTTTTCACACACATACACATACACATTAAAACAATGAGAGTTGGCACCCATAATAGGCTTAAATTAAAGACGCAGTAGCTGTTCTTGCAACACTTAAATGATTTCATACTGCACTGCTTTACGCCACCAGTAGCACAATGTAAAGCGCAACTTAATACTTGATAACTTTTCACGTGCTATAGAACGGCTTTGTGGTTAACGAACGTGCCGTCATAAACAACTTGTAAAATTATTATGTAATAAATAGTGAACAACATTTAAACTGATGATTTTTTATTTAATTCACACATCAATTCCGCCAACACTCAATTAAATCGTCAAACAGCCAGTCATTAGTTTAATATTATTTAGTTGACACAAACATAAAGACGTTTGAGTGCAAGGTATTGTTGCATAACATACGGAAATGTGATTATTTAATTATAAATTTGATTTCCGCATTTTTAGATGTGTAAACATCTATACGCTAGGGGGTAAAAATCTTTTTCACAATACAATCACAAATTTTGAGTAAGATGTGCGATGTAATCGTTAACCAATCGTAAAGCGTTATCAAATCGGTGTGAGCTATGTATGAGTGTATTAGTGTAATCATACGGACAACAAGAATTACAGAGAAACTTAACAGCTGCGTAGAAATACAATCAACCGAATTTTAAAGTATACCTTCAGGAGCAATGTTAATTTTAAAAGAAATTGCTTGTGGGGATAATTTTGTTAAAAAGTTGAAAAATATAAAATAAATATAAACTTTTAAATAAAAGAGCGTTTTAAATGTCAAATATTTGTTTAAAAGATATATAGCAGTCTTTATAAAGAATTTATAATATTATATAATAACATATATTCATTACGTACTGTTGCCTTACACTGAAGTTAGTGCACGACAATTGGGTAACAAACTGCATCTCATGCCAATTATTAGGGGTGGAGATTTTAATACAAATTTTGCAAAACCCACAGTCGCAAGCTTTATCAAAAATTTTATTTTACTTTTTCCACTTGCATATGAGCAATTCTCCACAAACCGCCACAACTAAAAATAAAAATAGAGTAAAAAATTTATATATCTTATATTAGTTACCATAAGCCAATACTAAAAAAAATTTCATCTTAGATGTTTACACACCTCCCCTGTGATCGGACTCAGATTGTTTTTTTTTCTTTTGTAAATACCCTACTTTACCTCTATTTTTGAAGCTTCTGTCCGTGACACCACGCAATTTAATTCAACCCCACCTTATATAAAAATTTAATAAAATTCATATTATTCTGGATGATTTGAATATATAACAACAAATATATGATAGACAAATATTAAAGAGTATTCTTAAGCGAGCAACGAAAAATTTTGAAGCCCTAATGTAATATTCAGAAAATTGTATGTAAGACATGTAAACAAGTGTATTTTTATGCAGACTACACAAACAAAATCTTCAAATATTCAAAAACGCTAAAATTAAATAATTTCAATATTAAAAAAAAATGCTGAAAGGTAAAATCGCCTAAATGAAAAATGCCCTGAAGTGGAAAATATCATTAATAATTCTTTCTGCCAAAAAAAAACCGACTTTAACGCAAAGATCTGATAGAGGAAGATAAGAAGAAGTACATGCTATATATAATTAAATTTTTATGGACGTACTTCCGCCCATTTTTTAAATGCAAGATTGTGTGTTTTTTAGGGCTTAGGGTGTGTGTTAAGCTTTGTAAAAATCTGTAAAGTAGAACCACGTAAAATAAAATATTCAATTTAAATGGGCGTGACTCCGCCTGTTTTTTAAATAAAAGATTTTGTCTATTTTATAGCTCAATTTGTGTGGTAAGTTTCGTAAAAATGGGTTAAGTAGAACCGCGTGAAATATTATAATACATTTTAATGGGTGTAACTCCGCCCATTTTTTAACTTTCAAATTGTGTAATTGCAAGAACCAAAGGTGTTTTATAGGTTTCGCAGCAATCAAATAAGTAGAATATCATAAAACTATATAAAAAAATTGTGGGCGAGTCCCTGCCCACTTTTTTTTTCAATGTGACCAATGGTAAGCTATACCCTCTCAGACAACAAAAAAAATTTTACAATCGGTCTAACATGTATCAATTTTTTGGTATTGTGTTAAAGTGAAGTCGATGTCGTCAACTGGGCAACTCTCGCCCATGAACTAAGTCCGTGTGCCCACTATAACGATAAGTATAGCGGTAAGTAAACAATTTAATTGAATTATTGCATTAATCAGACATATTTAACATATTCTTATAAAATCGTTTGAGGCCAATAGCCTTGAATTTCATACGTTTATCATTTCAAATAAACCTTGTTGTGTAGTTTGATTTCAAATTCTTCTCGCTTTTATATCAATCCTTTTTTCAGATGACATACTACTCGGCTTTTTTTTTAAGTAATTGGTTGCTTTACGTGGCTGCTTGCTACCTGCCCGGTCACCGACAAAGTCATTAAATAACAATTCGCCACACTTTTATGATGTGCATTATAGTGCTTTTGTGTCAGTTGTTGTAAAAAAGTTTAAGTGGTGAAGGCATAGATACTGGTCGGTCACTGAACTAAGCCGCATTCAGCGGATACTAGTCCTAATGTAACACCAGAGCGCACTTCTTCGTCGGTATTCTGTAGCAGGATTATCGGCAAAGAAAAATAGCCAATAAAATGGCTTCAAAAATTAGTACGTCTCATTGACACCACTACCCTATAAAACGTGTAAAAAAAAGCAGAATTGTAAAAAAGAATGAAGAGATAGAGGACTCTTCCTTTACCACCTTATATTCTCTATCACTATCCCTTTCCTACAGCAAGTAACACATAGTAGTAGGTAATCATTACCTGAATGTTACTTCTTTTTATTTAATACAAAATAATGTACTCGTTTGAGTCTCAAATATATGAAGCAATCAGACCGACTTGACGCGCCCCTTTGTATTGAGCTTTCACATTAAGTCCCCTATACCAATTCGTGATAACTCCTAAAAGTTGTCTAGTATGTATTTTCCTAAATATGCAATGTGGGACGAAAAAGTGTCTCTTTTTTATCGTATTCTTGACATTTAAAAAACAAAATGTATTATATACAGTAAAAAATATCCCTGCAATAAACAACTTTAATTGAAAATAAAACCAAAAATCAATTTAAAATGTAATTCAGCCAATTAAAATTTGTTATTAAAAATATTTTTGAACAAAGGTTTAATTGACTTAAATACATTTTGAATTGATTTTTCGTTTTATTTTTAACTAAATAGTATAAGGAATAATAATATAGGGAAGACATAGCCTACTATCATGTTTGCCGATCCCAAGTTGTCTCCAAGTTGTCTGCGACCAACCGTGATATGCTCTTCCTATATTTTTTTACAGTTTTTTTTTTATTTTATATTATGATAATATTTATTTAATGATGTGGATTTTGTAAAATTAAAATATAACTGAACAAAGCTTTTTAAGCTTGCTTGCTAAAATTTCTTTACATTTAAAATTTTGTTGGCTGGTTTCTTTTCAACAAAAAAAACTCGATTTGGCCTTTATTTATTTTTTTTTCATTTAATTTGTTGTTACATAACAATAAAATGCGTATTTTGAATCTCAATTTTTAAAGTTATTTTGCCAAGTTTTTTTTTGTGGTAAAATAGCCAAGATGTAGAGTTGAGCTCAGTGGCAAAATGAGGAAATTAAAATAGTAAATGTTAAATTTTTATGATTAAAAAATTATCAGATGTCTTTTTAAAGGTATGGGATCTTTTAATATAAATAGAGCATTTATAAGTGTTCCATGGCTTTTAACTTATAAATGCTGTTAGTTGCCATGACCTTGGCTTTATTTGAAAGATATGTAAATAACCTTAATTCCAACCTATGACCCCCGGTATTACTTCGTAAAATTTTCGATAGGCAATTCTAACTTTCCAACACTTACAATTATGGGCATATGTACGGCATATGACGAATGTTGTCATCGAAATATTCACAAAGAAAATATGATGTAATATATGGATCTGTTAGGGACTTGCTGGCAGCTTTGCTATCAGTTACAAAGCGAATAAACGATTAAGGGCCGAATTCGCCAATTCTATTTAAATATAAATTCATACTTAAATGTCGATTTTCATAATTTTTTTTTTTGTGGAAAAATTACTTTTAAATATGAACTGATATTTAAATAAGTTGGTGAAATAGGCTCTAACACTCAATAAGTTTGCTCCTCTTTTATTGCATATAGTTCCGCCTAGAGCATTATACATTCTTACGTTCGAAAGCTGAAGGAAAATCTGGACCCCAAACTCTTATATATGATACCTTCGTCAGCTTTCTTTCTTATATTACAGCCATTTATTTGTTTAAGGATGTCCCTGGAAAGCTTGACAAGATTTTCTTCGAAGGTGTAGAAAAATTGCATACATAAAGTTTTTACTCTTCAGTAAGGCGGCATGCTTCAACTTTCTATGTTTCTCTGTAACTATTATATTATGTCTGATATCACAACATTGTCCTCATTTTTTCTTACCAATACATTTACTGAGAGCCAACCTGCCAACTCGAACAGTATCTTGTTTATTGTTGATTTCAGGGCTCCGGTTATAAACATTTCTATTGCCTCCAAAATCCTTTCGAGGTGTCTTCGTTTAAGTGCCGGGTCTAAGCTTTCAAACAAGGAACTATACTATAGAAAAGTACT
The DNA here is from genome assembly GCA_944452675.1 of Tachina lurida. Taxonomy (NCBI): domain Eukaryota; kingdom Metazoa; phylum Arthropoda; class Insecta; order Diptera; family Tachinidae; genus Tachina; species Tachina lurida. Next base: position 111,979,926 of record OX101755.1, on the reverse strand, counting down.
GTGGATCTACTCTTATAATTGAAATGAAATAAAATTCTTTCAAATGGAGAATGAAGTTTCGAAACTAAAGAAAATAAAAATTTCGAAAAATTTTTAAATTACAGAGTGAACCCGGTGGCTCAATGGCTGCCTCTAAAACCCAGTTAATTTTTTTAAGACCCAAATAGCACCTACATCATAATTTTAAAAGTTATAATTCTTACTTTCCTTGCGCTTAAGTTATCTATCCCATACAGATTGTTATCTTAAACAGTGCCTAACTATTTGGCATTGTTTGACAGCGTAAGGTGATTGCTTTCATTATTGAAGAGAGAAATGGTTTTTTGTATTTTCTAGTGAATTGTACAAGCTACGTTTTGACTGGATTTACACTTAGGTTGCTTTGCAAGCATCACTTGCTAATAATTTTCATTGCCCTTTCCACTCTCTGTGAAATGATGTATCCACGGGTCTTAACCATGGCCACTTGTTTATTATCTGGGTATGCCACAGCAGCCGAGGAGTCCGATCTCCTTGGTAACTCGTTTAAAACCATACTCTACAATAAAAGCCAGATCATATACTATCCTGAAGTAAAGCTCTGTAGGCTATTTTGGTGATAGCTCCTCTCTTTCTAAAACAAAAGCAATGTGAGTCCGATCACAGGGGAGATGTGTAAGCATCTAGTAATGAATTTTTTTTTTAATATTGGCTTATGGTAACTAAAATAAGATATATAAATTTTTGACTCTACTGTATTTAAAATTATATGGAAAACTGCATCTATAGTAGTGGAATTATTAGTTGTGGGGGTTTGTGGAGAATTGCTCATATACAAGCGGAAAACGTCAAATAAAAATTTTGATAAAGCTTGCGACTGTGGGTTTTGCAAAATTTTTATTAAAATCTCCACCCCTAATAATTGGCATGAGATGGAGTTTGTTACCCAATTGTCGTGCACTAACTTCAGTGTAAGGCAACAGTACGTAATGAAGATATGTTATAATATAATATTATAAATTCTTTATAAAGACTGCTATATATCTTTTAGACAATTTAAAACGCTCTTTTATTTAGAAGTTTTTATTTATTCAATTTTTTTTAAATTTTTCAACTGCTTAACAAAATTATCCCCACTGGCAACACTATTACACTTCACAAGCAATTACTATTAAAATTAACATTGCTCCTGAAGGTATGCTTTAAAATTCGGTTGAGTGCAGCTGTTAAGTTTCTCTGTACTTCTTGTTGTCCATATGATAACACTAATACACTCATACATAGCTCACACCGATTTGATAACGCTTTACGATTGGTTAACGATTACATCGCACATCTTACTCAAAATTTGTGATTGTATTGTGAAAAAGATTTTAACCCCCTAACGTATAGATGTTTACACATCAAAAGGTACTTTATGAACTGAGTACTCGACTGATCGACTCTTTAGGCAAAAAGCTCTGATTGAAGCCGATGAATATATGTTATTGAACTTACCTTTAGTATCTATTAACTCTCAAGCAAGTTTATATAGTATATGCTTGTTCAGGGGTCAAAAAGAGTATTTTATATATTTGTGCTGCTGTACAGCCTTTACCAGGTCTATAGTATGAAATATCTATGGGTAATAGAGTTCTTTCTATTTTTCAAAGCACATGCTGTTATGCATAAAGAGCGGCAAAAGTATACATTTTTATAAATGAAATCTGAAAATAAGAAGTATAATTAGAAAATTTCAACGATATTTAAGTCTATTGAATAACTCCATAATTACTTGTTTGATGCAATAATAAATACTTAAAAAGATAATTTTCGAAAATCTCATAATAACAGTAACTCTTGATAAGTGATAGAAACGTTTGGTTATTTCTTTTACACTATTCTTTAACGAACATAATTTTAAATGTCACACTAAATCACTCAACAGTAATTATTGTACTCACATAAAAAAAGCTAAAAACGAAAAATCAAGCAAGACAATGTGCACCTGTGATTCACTGACGATGGACAAATATGTACATAACAAAATAAATTGCAATGAAAGCAAAAAATAAATAAAATAAAAATAAGAAATATTATACATTTAATAGCAACAAGACATTTGTAACAAATGGCCATTACTTATAAAGAAAACTAGCAGCGATCTAAGATTTGCAAAACAAAAGGAGAGTATGGCTGGAAAACCAAAAAAAAAAAAAAAAAATGTTACAAGTAGCAACAGCAACAACAACAAATACAATGTTGACAATCAGCACATAAATGATAATGTTAGCAATTTGTGGCAGCAGCAGGTTAACAACAAAAATAAATGGAAGACAGCGAATGGAATGCAACAAAGCTTAACAGACAACAGCAAACAACTTCATGTCAATACACACAGTAAACGAAACCATCTAACAACAATTACAGCAGAAGTCGCAGCAACAAAAAAAAATATAAAAATAAAATTACTAAATTCAGTCATCAAGATCTTTTTTCTAGTTTTTCTTAAATAACTGAATTTTTCCGTTAATACTTATTTATTTCGTTTTTTAATTCGTTTATTACATGAGCGAAATGAAAGTGAAAATAGCTGCCAGACATGATGTCGAAAAATTCTCACAAAAACATTTACCATCAGATAATAGCAGCTGAAATGGAAAAAAATGAAACACCATTTATTATGTTGCCACACAATAAGCAAAGGTATCAACAGCAACTGAGTGACGATGGACGGACGCCTTATAGTCATGGTTACAAGTAGTGTGTATTACAAGTAATGCTGGAGATTGGAGGCACACATGCATGCAGCAAATAACTCAAGTTAGAGAATTTTATACTTTTCATATTGCTTAGAATAATGGTGCACAGTAAAACATCAGTATAACGAACCAACTTGCATTAAGTTTTCAGCTCGTTGAAATTCAGGTATTCATCCTTATCGGGAATAAAAGTTCACGTGAAATGTGTTCCGCTTTCCCTAAAATTTTGATCGCCAATGTTTGCGTTGTTGTTATGTCAGTATACTATTTTCTAATTTTGTTCACCATTTTTTTGGGAAATATTTCCCGTGAACAAAATATTCTCCTTTTATTCGCGATAAGGGTGATTAAAGAAGAGCTGAAGTGACAGATAGATAGAAAGAAGAGCTGAACTCAATTCATTTATATTTTCTTTTTTAGGGTTCCGTATACCAAAAGTGAAAAGGTACCTTATTGCTTTCGCTACGATGGCCGTCTGTCCGTCTGTCCATCAAGGATATTTCCTCGAGAACCGTAAGAGCTAAGGACTTGAAATTTTCAAAGAATAAAAATTAAAATGTTTTCTAAAGAAAACATTTTTGGATTTTGAAATCCATTTGAAATCTTCAAAGTTAGTGTATTTGTATGCAGACCACAACAATTAACACTGAATTTTAAATAATTTAAACTAAAGGGTATTCTGTCAGTTAATGCAATTTTAACAACTTGCTGTGTCTGGGAAACCGTAAGAGGCAAACTCTTAAAATTTTCAAAATCGCTAAAACTAAAAAATCCCAAAATACAAAAATCACCAAAATGAAAAAAACACCAAAAGCAAGAAAGATTCGCAAAAACTAAAAGAGGGACAATAAATAAAAAAATCGCCGAAAACCGAAAAAAGATCGCCAAAAAGGAAAAAAAACGCCGAAAATTTAAAAAACGCCAAAATGCGGAAAAAAATCTCAATAACGAAAAAAATCGCCAAAACTAAGAAAAAGTGCCAAAGCTAAGAAATCGGCAAAAAAAAAACAAACAAAAATCGCCAAGACTAAAAAAAACACCAAAAATCGACAAAAATTTCAAAAACCGAAAAAAGATCGCCAAAAAGGAAAAAAATCTCCAAAACTAAGAAAAAGCGCCAAAGCTAAGAAATCGCCAAAAAATGAAAAAAATCGCCAAGACGAAAAAACGCCAAAAACCGAAAAAAATCCCAAAAACTAAAAAAAAATCAAAAACACAAAAAGAGCAAAAATGACAAAAAAGCGCCAAAGCTAAAAAATTGCTAAGAACCAAAAAAAAATAAATAAATACCGTGTACGTAAAATTTTTTTAAACATGTCTACATCACGTAAGATATTTGATTGTATAAGCCAAAGTTCATATACTGTTACACACATATCCTTACCTTGATATAGAAAGGCTCTAACTCCTTATTTTTTTGAAATCGAGATTTCTGCATTTTTCGATGCATTAGCTATTTTTCTATAGAAATATACAAAAAACTAGAGTTCAAAAAAACAATAAGTTGGGGCATTTCTATGTTAAGGTAACAATATTTATGTAGCGCCCGTACACGGAAACCTTTGTGTGCGATTTAAATTCGAACTTTACTGAATTTATTTATTATTTAGTTTTAGTTCTATACACTATGGTTTCAACTCCTCTATTGTTAAGTAGACGCTTTCTTTTTCAAATGTAGTTATTTTACTTCTCCAGCAATTCATTATACTACAAATATCGTCGCTGTTTTAACTAACTGACCTAACTGACATAATTTTGAAAAATGAGTTAAGTCCACTTTTAGACTTTATGAGTCATAATAGACCTTGTCCACAATTTTTATGACTGTAAACATTACTGTCGAGCCTATAACAGTAAAACTATTTCAGACGTTTCCATAAGAATACATGTAGCAAACAATCATAAAAGCTCCTCTCCTGTAAAATTTACAAAATGTCAGTTAGGTCAGTTAGTTAAAACAGCGACGATATATATGAAGCAGACAGCTGCGACATGCATTAGTATCAGCGTTGCCGATTTCTGTGTAATTATCCAAAAATTGAACAAAAAAATGTTCTTGAACTATTTTGGAACCATACAATTTTTTGTATAAGTTTTGTGTAATTTCGTCTTAACATTATACACAAGTAAATTTTGTAATTAAAGACCTTCCTGTCATTTAAAAATTTATAAAAATTTTTGTAACCTTTTTATGTTTTTGTTTTGCTATACTTTTTGTTTGGCTATACTTGTTCTTTTTCTTTTATTTTCGAACTGTTCAGTAGAAAAATGTTCTAACAAATTAAAATGACCAAAAACTTACATGAAGAATAAGTTATCGTTTGGTAACATCGTGTCAATATTTTTTGCATATGAAGGTGTAGGACAATATTTAGGGTACCATTTTGAACCAACCAAAAATATGTTGCAAATGAAATATAGGAATTAAAAGTTGCAATATATCGCATAGTTATTTATGTTTTGTTAACAGGAGGCCAGAAAAACAAATGAGATAAAAACAAGTTGCTGAAAATTCTTCAGAGATTCATGTCATCACGTCGTTTTTTATAAATTACTCTCTAATATAGCGCTGCAATTACCGAAAAGAAAAACTTTCATTTTTCGCATATCGCTATCTTTATTGGCACTGGACGATATAAAAATAATATCCTCCTCAGTGCGCACTCATTGCATACGGTTTGCTGGATTTATATTCAAAAAAGTGAAACTGGTGCCAAATTTGGTCACACACATTAGCTTGATAAGGTGGAACGATTATGATGAACATAAAATACATTTCTCTGACACCACAAATTTTGATAATAAATTATTTCAAAGTGCTCTAGTTTGTTAGTGTACTCATGGTGAAATGGCAAATCTTACTGAACATTTTTGGAATTGCCACAAGTTACGAAACTTTTTTTCCCCTGAAAAAATTCACATTGAAAAAACAAATAGTAAAAAAAAAAGAAAAGAGGTGTCTCAGGACAACCGGTTATAGCTTTGCTGCTTAGTTATACAAAACAAATTTAATGTGTGAAATAACAATGCAATTAAATTATATTATATGATGATGTCAAATTCTCTGCAAATATTTTAGAACGACTCCATTTATTTCCCATAATTTTCTTTTCTAGCAGAGTACGATTAAATTAATGTATTGTTTGCGGCCGATGGCGGCTGTTAGCCGGCTTACAGCTGATCGGCTGTGTTCTCTGGTATATGCTCATGTGCAAAATCAAAGCAAACACAAATTGAGCAATCGTTCTCATTATTTTTGTATTGTTTTTGTTTCACTCACTTCAAAGAACGAAATAAAACTAATTCAAACAATTTGTTTCGTTTATTTTCGTACTCTGCTTTTAAGTACAAAGAAATCAAAACAAAAATAAATGTATAACTGTAATAGTGTCCATTATTTCTGTTACGAAAATCACTCCTGTATCACGCAATAAATAGCAAAGCTATAAAATCACTCGATATATATTATTTTATAAAAACCATTACTTATTATCAAACTCAAAATTTGTTTTGTGTAATTTATAACATTTTGGATAATTTTTAAGGTTTGTCTGTGTAAAATAGAATTTCGATTCCGGCAACACTGATTAGCATATAACAAAATGAAAATCTTTTAATTCTTTATAAATTATTCTAAACTTTGAATTCTCTGTAACAAAGACACTCTGTAAATACATATAAATGAACTTGTATCTTAAAGGTTTTAGCAAGCAACGTTAAAATGTGCTTAAAAGTGTTGTTCGCTTTTATTGTGCTCTTCTGCAGTTCTTGGCTCTTTAAAAGTTTAGCACAAAAAAAAAAAAAACAAAAATACTTATGACATCTAGTCGTATCTGCATTCTACAAAATTCTCTTCATGTCTTTTAATTTTACTTCAGTGAGCTAAGCTACTGAAAAAGAAATAAATTGTTTATCGCACAACGTGCCTGCTTCTCTTTTTGTTGTTGTGCATTCAGCAGAAAAGTGTTTGGTGCTTAAGCAGAGAAGTATGCATGTGTGCATTCGTGCAGTGACGGCATTAATGCATATTTTTAATTTAAAAAATGTTATGCTGAATATTAAAAAGAAAAACATTCCCAATTTAAATATCTACGAGTGTGTTAAGCCAGAGTTTGTGTAACAAACTAATATTATGTTGATGCTGCAATATTAAACTTAAAGGCATATTGTTGCAACTTAGTTTTTTTTTTCACGCAACCATACTTTAGCAGTCTTTAAAATTTGAGATACTTTTTTCATGATCAAAGCTTTAATAAAGATATTTAACGAAATAATATATGCTAAAATTACAACCTTTTGAAAGAAATCAGATAAATACGCCCTGAGGGAAATGAATATGATGGTGTGGGTAATTTGCAATTTAAAATAAATGAAATGGTTAATTTTCTTTGAAAGTTGTTTGATTTAATTTGTTAAAAGTGAATTGATTTCATATAATTATAAATGCTGTTCATTAAATGCTTGAACAACTTCAAAGAAATTTGATTTCATGGGAAAGCAAAGCAGAGGCTTTGGTGGGAGTTGAAAAGATTAGCAGATAAAATAGTTAGTTGTTCATTAGCCTATCTCAGTATCTAGTTATTTGAATAACTTGAAGACTACATAACAAGTCTTTCAATAGCAACCTCCAAGTTTTAATAGCTGACGGCGCCCATGTTGTTGAAAATACTCGTACAACTGTCGAATTTAAATTGAAAGTTTTAGTGACAAGGGCATAGTCATAGCTTCAGTTGACATTAAGACATTAAAACCAATGTAGTACTAGAGAGCTGGGGGCAAATTATGACATTCGATATCGATCGAAATTTCCATAAAACATAATCGAAATTTTAAGAAAATTTGTGCAATAACGAAACCTATAATTTGCCCCCCGAATCATCGGTGAAGTAAAATAATCAATAAAATGTCGGATAAAAAAAATTTTAAAAATTTACTGTGCTTTCTTGACATCAGAGGCGCTGCAACACTGCTATAACGTGCAAAATCAGAGTTTTACGTGACTTGAAGCTTTCCTTAGTCTGTTCTTGCTGCGGAGAGGACTATTCGCAGTGTAAGGGATAGATTTTAGTCCACTGGCTCTCTTAGCATTCAATACGCGTGCGTGAACTAAACTTAATCTAAAACTTTCAGATAAAGGGTGTTTTTTTAGAGTGTCACAACTTTGAGTTTGAATCACTGCTTTATTTGAGCACCCTATTAACGGCTGATAGTTGATTTTTGTTTTATTTTGCTTTGAAATTTAATTATAGAATCGACTTACACCAGAGCAACGCGTGCAAATTCTTGAAATTTTTAATCAGAAGAATTGGTCTATTCGTTAAACTCATCGTTTACTTCTTCTATTTTCCGATTAAGCCCAAATATGGTTGCATGGGTACGTAAATAAGCAGAATTGTCGCATTTGGAGTGAGGAGATTCCACAAGCTTTTGTCGAAACACCATTACATCCACCGAAAATTACTGTTGAGTAAGCATTATGGGCTGGCGCAGTAATTGGCACATATGTCTTCAAAAACGATGATGATCAGAATGTTATTGTCAATGGTGAACGGTATAGGAACATGATTCGAAATTTTTTCGTACCTCAATTAGTTGGCATTAGTTTTGCTGATATGAAACTTTTGATGAAAAAATAATTTCACATAATGGCCCAATTAATTTGTCACCAAGATCGTCTGGTTATACCCATTGTATTATTTTCTTTGGGGTTATGTCAAGTCACTTGTATACGTCGATAAACCGCAAACCATTGAACGCCTGGAAATCAACATTCGAAGAGTTATTGACGAAATACATCCGCAAATGCTGCGAAAAGTTGTTGAAAATTGGTGTTACAGATTGCTCGTTCTAAGCGTCAGCTGTGGCGGCTACATGGCAGAAATCATATTTAAATATTACTTTCATAAAATTTTATTTCCAATAAAGCCCGTTGCATTGATATTAAAAATATATTTAATTCTTTTATTATGATTTAAACTTGTAGCACTCTATAAAAAAACACCATTTACTTATGATTTGAGCACATACAGTTTCGTTAACTTTTAACAAGGCGTCCGGCAGCTTTAAATAAAGTTTTTTTCTGGATTAATTATTTTATAATAGCAATATAATTAAAATATTTTTATATAATAATTATTTTATTCAACTTGAGGCATTTTTTAAATATAATTTCACCCGAAGAAGACACAAGAATATGTGTCGAAATATTGTATATAAATAAATATTATTAATTATATTTAAGAAAGACTACAATCTTAATGAAATAGTTATTATCTATATACATATATAAAATCCTAGTGTGTGTTTGTTCATATAACATGATCTCTGGAACTATAAGAGCTATTGAGGTGAAATTTTCAACACAGGTACGGGTTAATACCGGGTAGGTTTCCGTTTTACTTTCGACACAACAAGTGACCATAGTGTGGAGTAAGTTGTAGTTAAAAAAATAATTGAAAGTAAGACAACGTTTGCGGGGCTCAACTAGTTTGATAATAAAAAGTAAAATAAAAGATAAAGGGTTTCTTTTCACCTTTTGTGTACGAAACCCTAAAAATCATTAAAATCAAATTGTTTAATTTTAATTTGAAATTTATTTGCTGGTGGTTCAGCGTTGTCTATATTCATTTCATTGTTGTTGTAACAAGTCATCAGTAGACTTCAATCACACATTCTGGATAGTCACAAACCTCTTATCTTATGCACAGACTTTCAGCAAATAAATTTCAAATTGAAATAAACTTCTGACAATATGTCGAATTTTTTAAAAATTAAAAATATAATATTATTTATTAATGGAGCTAGACTTTCCGGCCGAGACCGAACTCACGAAACTCCAAGTACTAGGCTATTGCACTGTGTACCGACAGACAGTGTGTAAAACTTAGAAAAAAACAGACAAAATTTACTTTATAAACTTTTTAAAAATCGTAAATATTTTTTTTTTTTAAATAAGATATCTAATATTTCCTTAGAAGTTACTTAATTTTACATAAACTTGTCATTAATAACTCTCTCTCACCTGCAACATTTTTCACTACTCTCAGATAACAGCGATAAGATAAAATAAAATAAATTCCCACTTAATACAAAGTTTCAATATTCCGTTTTGGTTAAACAATTTAACACTCTCACGTAAACAAAAAAATTGCCAAAAAGGTGAAACAACATTTCAGCCACTCAATAATCAACGACATGTGCTTGAAAAAAAAGAAACAAAAAAGACTGCAACAACTTCAAACAGTCAAATTCATTTAACAAGAAAAAAGGAATACTTAAAACCACACAAATACTTGCACTTTCATGTGATTCAAGACACGATTGTGGCTAACAGAAATATTGAAAGCCATGCGATGCATGCAAAGTAACCGCAGCGTTAAGGCAGAGCTAAAAAGGTATTCATTCTTAATCATTTACTTAATATTAATGCATAAGACTTCAATTGTGTGAACGCCGATGAAAGTTCAAAGAAGAAAAAGTGATAAGCTTAGCAATAAGACTCTACTAGTTTGAACTGGGACTTAATTATTTTGAAGATGACAGCAGCATCTTCAAGTATAAATACATCATCATCAATGCATCATCTTCATACATTTCACATTTATAAAAAAAAAATTACACTTTTAGAATAATTTTAAAATTTTAGATTAATTAAGAGGTATAATTCATTCCTAATTTTGTCTTATATTGGTAACACTATATTTGTTTATTATCGTCAACAAATACCCTTTTAGACACGCAAAATTAATTAAGCTGAGAGAAACACAGAGAGAGGAATGTTTTATTCTCCTGTCTTATTTTATTTGTTTATTATCGTCAACAAAGACCCTTTTAGACACGCAAAATTAATTAAGCTGAGAGAAACACAGAGAGAGAAATGTTTTCTTCTCCTGCCTTAGGTCGACTGTATGGAAGGCTGCTGGTAAGGAATTGTGAAAACTAGAGTGGAGCTCACTTGGGTCCAATACAATGATCTCTTTGTGCTACCAGTGAGTTGAAAAGAAGATAGAGAGAGAGAGAGGGAAAGGGAGGATGAAAGGGTAGATGTAAAGGGTAGACAAGGCACATCAATCAGGTACCCTCATTTCTACAACAAATATTGCAACAGCAATAAACATATGTACTTTGTTGCTATAAATTACCATCTTACTTTTCAAAACAGGGTAGCATCGTTAGATTGTATGTTTATTATAGGAAATGTCAAACACCATACAAAACTGAATATTCGTTAGGTGTTTATGGATACCCAAATAAAAACATGTTTTTAGGCTTATACCTACACAATCCAGATTTGACATTTAGCTTGGTATAATGACATTAGACACATGGTGTAGTGCTGCCACCTAATAAATGCGCCTTGTCCTAATATAAAGGCTCTAATTTTTTAATCGTATTTCCGATAACTCGGATAGGCTACTGAAGTATAACCTACCAAGGAAGTGCTGACGAAGATCCCCCAGAGCGGGATCAGCAGTAGTCATTGTACAGGAGATTCATACGTTTATCATGGGTTCCAAAAGCGCCTTGGCCAGTCAGTGTGGCCACGAGATTCTTGAATTGTTTCGTAGTGAAAATAATGAGGCTTTTTGTTCTGTGGGGAATGAGGCGAGGTCACAGGGTGCTCGCTATTGCGCAAGTGGGCTCATTTTGCCATCTGTCTTGAGCTGGTTCAAAAAAGGCAACATCGAAGTGGCTCCAGCAGGATGAGAGTGGAAGCCCACATATTTGATCGATTTCGAGGGTTCTCCTCTTTGCCAAGAAAAAATAAGCTTAATAGGCTTTGAAGATGATACAAAACCCAGCAAACAATTTATATCCAGGTGAACTCATTTTATTTTTCTGCATCCTTATACAATTAGAAATCCATCGGATAACAATAAAAGTATTTACATGGATAAATGTTATCTGATGGATTTCTAATTGTATAAGGATGTAGAAAAATAAAATGATTTCACATGGTTATAAATTGTTTGCTCGGTTTTGTATCAGTTTCAAAGCCTACTGCTGTGATCTTCAAAAATATTATTATTTGTGAATTGAAGCACAGCCGCGAATAACGTTGTAAAAGACATTTAAAAAAACCAGTTTTTCACAGATTAACATTAACGTAACTCTCTTGCGTTGTTCAAACATCAAACCATCCAAAATTATGTATCTTATCGCCGTCAAAATACAATTACAATCCAATCAGTCGGTGGAAAACTTTGTAAGCAACTAATAAAATCATGCAAACGAAATTGTCGAAAATAATTGATAAATGTAGCAGAGATACAAAAAGAAAAGTTAATGCTAGTTAACATTATTTTCGATAAGCTAAAAAAAATTAAACGAAAAAACCAATCTTGCTTTAAAATACGTTTTTTGGCTCTCCAGAAATATAGTTTTTGAAAGTATGTGCACAAAGTTAGAGGTTTGTGACTGTTCAAAATTTGTGGTTGAAGTCTACTGATGATTTGGTTGAAGATAAATAAATTTCAATTATTTCTTTTCTTTTTTTTTAACTTTTACTTTTTTTGCTTTGTCGGTTTTCGGTAGGACTCCAAAACGGTTCCACTGCCTTAAACTTCCAATTGTTGTAGTTTTCTTTTTAGTTGCTATAAAATGAAATTATAATAAGCGTGGGAAAGTGGAATTTTCCTGACTTCGTTCATAATTAATGTTTTCATTCTTTTAAGACTCTGGTACAAATTAGCAATATTATAATTTTTTTTTTGCTGGTACTGTGTTGGTGGTAAATATTATTATTATTATTGTACCTGCTGATGATCAGCAGCAAAAGAAAATAAATAAAATATAATAAACAAACTAGCAGTGCCAACAACAACAGTTCCCATTGAGCAGGCGCCTGGTTTTAGAAAACGTTTCATACGATTGCAAACGACAGACGGACGTAGCAACAACAGTGAGACGACAGACTAGCCGTACAGAAAAGAAGTAGCAGCAAAATATAAAAAAGAAGAAGCAGAAAAAAATCAGTTTCAATTTCATTTTTAAACAAATGTTTGCCGCTAATAAAAGTTTAATACATAAACAACATTCAAGGCAAACGGTACAATGTTAAGTAAAACGGCCGCTGAACTTTAAGCGTTTTTCTAGCTTTTGTCTAAGTGCATCATATTAAAACAATTCAAAAGGAATTTTAATTAAAACTATAAATAACTTAAAGTTTAACTAATAAAAAAAAAAAACAAACTTCATTATGATATCAACAAAAATGCTTATGTGGACCTTACTATTCGTTATATGCTCCTGTGTGCGGGTCGAGTGTCGCAGTTATAATAGCGGTTTAATATTTTACAATTTAGAAAATCATAATTCATACTTACCACCCACAATATCTGTATCGCGCGGACGTGGCCTGTCCAAGTTCAAATATTCAGCACGCGGCTCCATTTGGTCAACGTTTGGGAGACCCTGCACTTGTGAGGGCCCCCTGTGTGGCTGTTGTGTTGGCATCAAAGTTAAACAATTCAATTTTGATCAAAAAAGTACGTGATACAAATACGAGTATAAATAAGCAAGCAAATCAATTCAACTGTTACCATTCAATTTAATTTCGTTTATGGTTTTGTTTGTTTGTTTTTTCAAATACTTGAAATTAAAATTTACAATTCAATAATATTATGAACGAGAAAGCAAACTGAAATGAGAAAACAAAAAAAAAAAAGAAATGAAGAAAATATGCATACATATATTGAAAATTAAAATATATCTTGTGCTTAAAATTTGAAATTATTAAGTTCTGTAAATGAAGTGACTAAAATATTAAAGCAAAGCGTATTTAATTGTAGGCGAAGCATGTGAGCAAATGTTTGACGATGAATATTTAAACATTTTTATTTATATATTTATATATTTTTTTTTATCCAGTTGTTTTGGTGAAATTGTCGGTTGTTTTAATTATGAATAATTTATCTAATTTTGTATTGCTGCAAGTATGTTTTCACTTTCGACCAGATGTAGTCTTGGCAATTGATTGCCTTTTAGCTGTGAAAATGTTGGGGTAGAAATAAAAAAACCACGTTAATTTTATTTAAGACATTTATTGATTACATTATTAAGATACGGGTGTGTGTTTGAGTGTGTATTTATATCTCTATACAAAAATATATCCTTGTAATGACTTTTGCTTAAATGATAAATTTATTAACTACTCCGAGATAAAAAAAACAGCTTAAAATCAATCAACTAAAACTCAAACTCGATACACAATAAAATTTTACATCATATTGTAGATTTTGAAGACTTTAAATTGTAATTTTTAGCTTTAAAGTCAAGAAAGTGAAGAAAATTACTGGCGTATTTACCCGACAGCGCAACACAAAGAAGGTTATTTATTGTGCTTATCAGCCTATGTATGTACACTCAGGGAAAAGCTGCAAGTTACAAATAAGAACCGGAAACATTAATTTAATAATTTTCAATATAATAGAAAATGTATATTGAGATACTGAAAAATAAATAAAATTAATAAATTAATACTGTTTATTAATATTTTTCCATATTGAAATAAGAAATTTCAACATGACTAGACTTTCGTTAATGTTTCTTATTAATTCAATATGATTTTTATTGATTTTAAACTGTTTTTTCTCTGGGTGTATGTATGTGTGTATGTATGTATGTGTGTTCCTTTGCGGCGCCGATTTTATTGATTACATCAATCGATTTGTCTTAATCTTCGGTGTTTCACTAAATATATGACAGTACTAAAAATTCAATATGGAGGCCAACAGACGCCATTTTGTAAATACGAAAAAAATAAATAAAAAGTCAGCAAACTATAACAAAAGGGGTATCATTCGACAGGTATTTCAAAATCATCCTTAGGTTTCTCTTATGATTTTTTTTATTTCGATTGACCATTTAGAATATTTAACGGTCAAAAATTGGTCGCCATCGGGGTTTTTTTTTATTTTTTTAATTACTACTTGTAAAGTTTTTTCGGTTTTAACATGTTTATATGATATTTTACATTCCAATATCAATTACTTTTGTCAAAATAAACGACAGCATATTTTGTTGAGAGGTAAAAGCAAATGAAGGAACACTTTGGACCAAAGTAGACAAAAGTTCAAATGTATAATTTCACTTTGAATTTTCTATGCACCCTGCATGCAGTGTGCATCAATAAGTCCGTGACTTTTTGAATGAAACACAGTTTTTTTTGCAAAACAAAACTTTACATTTCAACATAATCTCCTTTTAGCTCAGTACACTTACAGCCTGTTTTTCGAAAACATAAGCCCTTTCGTTTTTATGTTTCATTTATAAACGATAACGTTTAAAATTTGATTTTTATAAAACATTTTCTAAAGCTTTAGTTTTGACATAAAAAGAGCTTTTTAGTTATAACCAAAAATGTAAACTCAAAACATTATTACAGTGAAAGAATAAAAAAAATAAAATCTATTAAAAAATTCGATGAAAAATTTTTAATAAAATTCATTTTAAATTTATTTTAAATTTTATGAAAAAGTCATTCACATTTTCTCGTTAATTTAATTTTTTTGTAACTTAAAGAAAAAAAATATGTAGATCGATTATTAATTAATTTTACATAAGAAATTTTATGAGTGTTAAAAACTAAAAGCTCTTTTGTTGTGACTCATATGAAAATTAATAAATGCTACCAAAACGTAAACATGATTTCATTCGTTATTTTAACGAACGTATACACTTATTCATTTTCGAAAAACAGGCTGTAAGTCCAAAAAAAGTAGGATTTTTCGAAGTCCTTAAAATAGGCCTTTGTTTGTGGAATGATTCGTTGTTGGAGTCAAATCCCTTTCCGATGAGCCATTTCTTCAAGTTTAGGAATAAGAAGTAGTAACTTAGGGCTAACAGCCTGTTTTTCGAAAACATAAGCCCTTTCGTTTTTATGTTTCATTTATAAACGATAACGTTTAAAATTTGATTTTTATAAAACATTTTCTAAAGCTTTCGTTTTGACATAAAAAGAGCTTTTTAGTTATAACCAAAAATATAAACTCAAAAAATTATTACAGTGAAAGAATAAAAAAAATAAAATGTATTAAAAAAATTCGATGAAACATTTTAAATAAAATTCATTTTAAATTTATTTTAAATTTTATGAAAAAGTCATTCACATTTTCTCGTTAATTTAATTTTTTTGTAACTTAAAGAAAAAAAATATGTAGACCGATTATTAATTAATTTTACATAAGAAATTTTATGAGTGTGTAAAACTGAAAGCTCTTTTGTTGTGACTCACATGAAAATTAATAAATGCTACCAAAACGTAAACATGATTTCATTCGTTATTTTAACGAACGTATACACTTATTCATTTTCGAAAAACAGGCTGTAAGTCCAAAAAAAGTAGGATTTTTCGAAGTCCTTAAAATAGGCCTTTGTTTGTGGAATGATTCGTTGTTGGAGTCAAATCCCTTTCCGATGAGCCATTTCTTCAAGTTTAGGAATAAGAAGTAGTAACTTAGGGCTAACAGCCTGTTTTTCGAAAACATAAGCCCTTTCGTTTTTATGTTTCATTTATAAACGATAACGTTTAAAATTTGATTTTTATAAAACATTTTCTAAAGCTTTCGTTTTGACATAAAAAGAGCTTTTTAGTTATAACCAAAAATATAAACTCAAAAAATTATTACAGTGAAAGAATAAAAAAAATAAAATGTATTAAAAAAATTCGATGAAACATTTTAAATAAAATTCATTTTAAATTTATTTTAAATTTTATGAAAAAGTCATTCACATTTTCTCGTTAATTTAATTTTTTTGTAACTTAAAGAAAAAAAATATGTAGACCGATTATTAATTAATTTTACATAAGAAATTTTATGAGTGTGTAAAACTGAAAGCTCTTTTGTTGTGACTCACATGAAAATTAATAAATGCTACCAAAACGTAAACATGATTTCATTCGTTATTTTAACGAACGTATACACTTATTCATTTTCGAAAAACAGGCTGTAAATCTGAAGAATTGAGTGGACGAGGGAGCGATTCGTATTGGACGTCCAGAACGTTCAGCGTAATTTGTACTTGTGCGACCACAACGAAAGTCAGTAAACCACTTTTTTACCATTGAAACCGATGGTGCAGAGTCCCCATGGTATTTAACGAGCTTTTCCTTGGTTTGTGTTGACGGTTTTCTTTCGCAAAAAAATAATGGTTAATGAGCACTCGAAATTCACTTTTTTCCATTTTTGGAAAAATACACGAGGTTGTATGTTTTGAACAGCTGTTGAACCCAAAGTAAATGACGACACTTGCTCAAAATTAAGCATTTTTGGTGGAAGCTGTTCCTTACTGGATTACAAACTTTATGATTTTAACAAGGCGTGAGACTAAAATAATCGATTCTTGAGAAGTACTTACTTTTTTATATTTGGCAACGTAATCTATTTAATCTAAAAAAATTATTCTCCTCATTTAGCACCTTGTACATCATTTTTTTAAATTTTAGGTACTGTGATTTGTAAGCGAGTAATAAAATTTGGTAATCAGAAAAGTAAGTCATTATATGGCAAGTAGTTCTGATGGTAATGTGTAATTTTTTGCTGGGTACGAGGAAAGTGGAAAATTCACGGACTTATTGATCTCCCCTCGTATTTTCTCTGAATAGTTGAAAACTTTTCAAAGTCCAAAAGCAACAACTTGGCAATATTTTACAGTTAACAACAATGCAAATAAAGATTAATTAATAATTGCCTTAAAGTTTATGAAGTGTGTAAATGCTTTTGGCTGAAAATGCATTTCAATCCCAAGACATCAGTGGAAAATTATCCTCCAGTTTTTGTTTGTGTTTAGCTTAAAGCATGTTATATTAACACTTCATTAGCATATAAATAAAATTTTACAACATCCAATTATTAAAATTAACATAAATTAACTACAACAATACATGCAAATATTTATATTGTTTGAAAAATTCTCTCGAAACTCTTTGTTTTATGCGAAAGTTTAACAAATGAAATGAAAATGAGTTTTTCATTGTATTTATTTTGCAGCAGCGAAATATGTTCACATGTGATATAAATTAACATGATTCAAAAAGATATTTATGTATCTAAATAAAGCAAAAAAAAAAGAATTAAATGCAATATAAAAACATTAAAGAGAAAAAAAAACATTAAAATATTGAAGCAATTCAATACACTGTTTTTATTTATTCAATGAAAATATTACCGCCTCTCACTGCAACAAGATAAATATTTACACACGGGCAACATAAAGCTAATGTTTGCATTTAATTTTTAAATCAGTTACAATGTGTTTTATATTAATTAAATATTTTTTTTTTATTTAATTTTTAAAATAAATATTTTTTTTATTAAGTTTAATATGTTGACAGTGAGTGCAAGTGTGTTGCATGCAACATTTTCAAGTGCAGCTTCATGTTTATGGCACTTGCTATTGTTATATCTGTGACTGATTACATGCCTGCT
Organism: Tachina lurida; assembly: GCA_944452675.1. NCBI lineage: Eukaryota > Metazoa > Arthropoda > Insecta > Diptera > Tachinidae > Tachina > Tachina lurida. The sequence goes on along the minus strand of OX101755.1, from coordinate 111,961,778 downwards.
GCTGGCGAGTGTTCATAAATAGTTTAAACAAATTGTTACGCCCTTTTTATGTTGGAGTTATTTGCTTGCATTGGCACAGAAATTTATTATGAGAATTTAGTTATTTTTTTTAACTATCCAATAGATTAAATAATTTTTAATGGCCTTGGTAATGAGACTGCACATTTTCAATGAAAATTGTTGGCATAACAATCACACTGATGATGGATGATAAATATTTGCAATGTGAAAAACCACAATAAATTTGCATTAGTAAATATGAGCCAAACTGTTGGCCATTAATACATAAGTGATTAAATTACAGGAAACGGCCTTTAATTTGCAAATAATTCATTTCAATATATTTATATATAAAAATAATGATTAGAAAACTTTTATTTCCGTTGCTTTCCATTTGTTTGTGACCAACAAATAGCTTATAAAACAGTTGGCCAATTCACAAGGTTTCCTTGTGAATTTCTGTCATATTACCATAATGTTTTAAACTATTTCAAAATATTTTTCTTTGCTTTCAAACAAATATGCTAATACCTTATGACAATATGACAGAATAGAGCACTTTGTGAATTGGTCAATTGAAACATTTTTGTTATACCAAATATTATCGTGCTGCATTTTACAAATTTGTTTTAAATTTTTAAATATTGCAGCACTTTTGGTAACATTTGCATTTGGCTCGATTATGGATGTCAACTGAACTTCATTTGCGATATTAACTGGCAGTGCAACTGAAATTAAAATTTATATTATATATGGCAATTTTTTAAAGTTGTCAAAAAGTGATCGATAACACTGTTCTGCACGAAAATTTGTCGTGAGACCGCTTCAACTGATTCTTATGTAAAATGATCTCCTAAAACTGAATTTGCCCCATCACCCATCATTTTCGGGGGATTACTCCTTAACCCTACCTTTTAATTTAACTTACAAATTATAAATTTATTGAACAATACTTTTTATAAATTTTTCACAAATTCTTTTTTTTCAAAATATTCCGGAACCAAAGTCTTCGTCTTTACTTTAATTTGGTGCTTGCTTTTCTCCTGTAGTCTAAAGTTGAAGTTTCTCTTACAACAGACCAGCAGTATACTGCCAACATGCTAGCATTTAACTTTCTGGATCGTTACCCTTGTTCACCAGAATCTGCCCCTAAGTTTGCAGGAATACGTTCAGAAATGCAGGAAGTACACTCACACCTGAGAAATGTTAAACTCCATACCCTTAAATGCTGACAGCAACTCCTGAACATGTTACCACTTTTGTTACCCAAAATGTTCACAAACATATTTTGAAATGCATGCTAAGCTCGTTTTCTTTTAGATACAGGAGTTCAACTAACATTGAGTCTTGGAAAAGCTGTCTGACTTGGGATCTTACGAACACTACTTCTATGATTTTAGCGCCACTAAGCCGAGGAAATTTAGATTTTAAAAATTTAAATCCATTACCTGCCTTGTTCATTGCTTTCACGAACTGCATTATCAAACCGAGTTTGATGTGGAGAGGTGGCAAATAAATATTTTCCTTCGGTACCAGTGGATCGTGGGCAACATTTTTGTGGTCGGGAGTTAAAGTTTCTCGCAGTGGCCAATTTCGTATAATGTAATGCTTGTCTCGGCCTCGGATGTCACACTCACATAAGATTTTTGTGAATCTGCATTGCAAGCCCATAAGTAGAGCAACAACTTTTAAGTCAGCATAAATTTTCCAATTATAATCACGATAACTTAGATACTTTATCAAGGATTCGTTTGATGTTTTCGAAGGTCTCTTTCATATCTACAGAATTTGTAACTGCGACTGATAATAACTGATTTCCATTGACCAACAGTACAACTTTCCAACAGTCTCTACTTGTCAGAGTCACAAGGTACCTTCAATTCTGCCATTAATTCATTTGAATCAGGACAGAGCACTTACTTTCGTCCTCCGAAATTAATAATTTAAAGGTTGACTGTCTGGTCCTCTGAAAAGAGATTTTTACTCCATTTTCTAGGAGATTCCACTGCTGAAATTGAGACCGAAGCAGCTGAGATTTACTCTTAGACAATTTCAAATCCAACTGATTGACGGAATGAGGTTATCGATGGGTTAAATCAACTTGAAAATCCTCATATCCTTTGCACGTTTCATTTGATGGTCCAGGCTGAATCATTGTCTTCAAAATCTGTTTCTGGTTCTAGCTTGTAGGTCTTTGGGGGGACTGGAATTGGCAAAGATTCATTGTGAGGAACTGGTCGTAGAGCTGAAGGAATATTCAAATGTTCACTAGTGTGCCTACTGCTTCCAGAGATCCCGTTGATAGAAGTCATACAATAGTAACAATTCGTGAGATAACACATGGGCACAGCAAATGATAATGATTTACGGTCCCATTCAGTCGAGCTACTGTAACAAGTAGTGCTGCAAATTTTTAGGAGTCCAATGCTTTTCTTGATCGCCAAAGTAGATTTTATAAGTAGTTTTAAGAAGCTGGGAAGGCATAGTTCAATAGCAAAACAAATTCCTTGTTTAATTTCAATTCACAGTGAAAAACTTACAATACTTTTAATCAATTTAGACAATATAAGAGCACCGAATCCTCATGCACAACACCGAGATATTTGATTTTTTTTTTGTATACATTCTAAATTGAATTCAGGGTCATAAAATCATCGAAATTAGTGCGGGGTGAACCCCCAACACTGGTGGGTGAAGGGGAAAAACGAAGATCATATTCGGATTTAGGAGGTCAATTTACATAAGAACCAGCTGAAACGGTGTCAGGGCTCCTTCTTTTTTTATTTTTCGCAGAACAGTGTAATTCGATTATGATAGATTGGCAGCTGAAAATAATGTAATCAAAGCTTAAAAATATAAAAAATATGCTGGAAAGAAAAACTTAAGTTGTTAAGTAAAAGTGCTTAAAAATTTATTTATAATAAAGAAAACAGTGTGTGACAAAAATTAATGAAGTCGAAGTAAAAGGAATGTGTTACTATTTTTCTGGTAGGCAGTTGCCAGTTGCAGTCGGTTGCCAACCATAAAAGAGCAATTAATAAAATAAAAAAAAACTAATATCGATCCTTTTTTCGATTTTATCGTAAGCGACATTTTATCGAAAATAGACTTTTTTATTGAAATAAAAATTTTAATTGTTGATAACTTTTAAGATGATCGTAAGCGACAATTTACGTACAAAAACATATATATATATATATATATATATATATATGTATTTGAATATTTTGAAAAAACCTTCTCCCGAAATCAGAAATAAGGCTCGATATATATGGATATTCTTTGGACCCCGCGTTCTAAATGTTCATGAATCTGCTCCATTAGGGTTCCATTCGAAAACAATTTTTTCGGAGCAAATCAAGTTTAGGGACACCTCTTAAAAATTAAAAAAGAGGCCCATAACTCGGAAACTAAGCCTTTCCGTCTATTTTTTTTTATTTGTTTTCTTATTTTTCAATTTTCTATAGGATAGGATACTTTTTTTTTAATTTTTTTTAAAGATGCCCCTAAGCTTGATTTAAGTCTAAAAAACTATAAAAATTAGACTTGGGTCACAATCGTTCACTAGTTCGTTTTAAAAAAAACCCTATGATCAAACGCTTGTAATTTAATTGAATTTGATCATCGGTTTGTACCAAAAAATAGCTAGTGAACGATTTCGAGCCAAGTCTAACAAGAATAGCATTCACTTTTTTCGACTTATTGAATGAGACAGACAGACAATTACGTAGACAAAAATATGAGCGCTTGAATTGCCAGATAAGACAATTTGTCACGATTTAATTTTTTTTTTTCGATAAAAGTTGAAGATACAAAAATTATAATATAAAATTATTTAAAATAATTATATTTTGATTGATATTTTTAATCACTGTAGCGTTTAGTGATTTTTCAATCGCTGTAATTAATTGACAGTTATGAAAATATCGCTCATCTCTAATAAAAAAAAACACTATGTGACTTGCAAGGAACGCAGAGTTTACAATCCTTAAAAATATCCCCTCTTTGTTAATTATTTATCTTTTATCATCTTCATTATGCGTAAAATAACAAGATATTTTCTATTATATTTTTGTTTTGCAGTGTGCGCTAATGTATCTTATGCCCCGCCTAAGGACGAGATTCAGTTGGAAGTTTTTTTCAATGAGACGTCTACAGCCAAATACGGCATTTCCGCTCGTAATCCCTCACCCCTTTGTGTTCCCATTATGATGGGCATACCCATGTCAATGTGCATACAAATGTCCAATATTGCGGTACAGGGTGATAATTTGAATATGTGCATGGATTTCCTGGTACGCTTAGCATCGACAGAACTTTTCGAAATGCATTTCCAGTGCATGAAGGTGGGATTGCAAGGAGCCAGCTGGGTGGGAGCAGATGGCCAGCCAGTAATACCAGCCAATGAGGGTAAAATTAAAGACAAAAGTGCAACGGACAGCGAAGAGTACTATGACGAAAGTGAAGCAGAGCAAGAAAATGAAATTATTTCCAAGGAAAGTGATGAGGAAGATAGTGCTGCCAGCGAGCAGCAGAAAGACGATGTAAATAAGGCTGAAGAGGAAATGGATTATAATGATATAACGGAAAAGTTGAAAGATATTGTGAAAGAAGAACAGGAAGCTTTTAAGGAAAACGATGAATCGTTTAAAGAAAATAAAACTAAAGGTGTTTTACAAAATAATAACAAGGTGGAAGAAATTGTAACGAATATAATGGAAAGTCTGAATCAAGCTAATGCTGCAGAACAGATGGCTGGAGTATTGGAAATGACACATCCAATGGAAAGTATTAAAAACGAAATCAACGATATAGAGGAGCTTAACGGTTTAAGCGATATGCAGAGCTCTGAAGAAGCTGAAACTAATAAGGTAGAGGTGCTGGAGGAAGATATGGAAATAAAACCTTTACAATCCGTTACGCAAACATTAAAGAACAGTACTAATGAAGCGAGTATGGAAGTAAATGAAGAGATAAATGAAATAGAAGAATATGGTTTGAAAACTAGTTTAGAAGAGTCTGCAGAACAAGGGGTAAATCCTGAAAATCATATAAAGAAGAATAATGAGACTGAAAGCTCAGAAAGTTTTTCAGGAGATGAAATACACCTCATCGATTTGCTTAAAGATCCTCACAGTCAAGAATTAATTAAAGAGAGTAATGACTTGTCCATGACAGCAGCTGAGCAAAACGAGAGTGTGAATAATAAAAAACCTGTCATAATAGTGGAAGAGTTCACTAGCGAGCACATTGCTGATTTAAATGATCAGGAATATGCTGCAATGGACAAAATTGAAATGTTAATCAACACAAATGATGCCAAAGAAATAAACAAAAATGTTAATGAGCTTAATACCACTTTGGAAATACTCCAACAGAAAGCAGAAACAACTACTGAATATTTGATGGCTGCAGACGCCGCTGTTGGTGAAATCAGCAAATTCAATGCCATAGATAATGCTCTAACAACTGCTGCAATAATGACCACAACAACAACAACAACAACAACAACAGCTAAAACTACCACACCAAAAGCAGCTGGGCCAGCAACATTTATTGCAAAGACTGAAGGCGTTGATAAACACCAAAATGCTGATGATGATGACCAAGACGAAGACAATGAAAATAGTGATGGTGATGGTGATGGTGATGGTGATGACGATAATAGTCATGAAAATGATAGTGATTACGATGACGAGGAAAGTGAAGAGACCGATGATGATACAAAAGAAACAGAAATAGTTTATGCAAATAATGCCACAGCTATTGTTATGCCAAATGCAGGGAAATTAAATAACAACAAAAATGGCAACAAGCACAAAGAGCCTTCAACTAACCTGGAAATGGCAAATGAATCTTATAGCAATGAGTCTCATTCAAATGAAAACACAAATGATGACTTCGAAACTGAAGAAGAGGAGTTTGAGGAAAATGGAATTGATAGAGAAGCAGAAGAATCTAATGAACACAACGACAGCGAAGAGGAGTATGAGGATGATGAAACAACAGCTGCCACAAATTTAGTAACTCTTGCTTTAGCTGACAAAAGAGTCAAAAATAATTATGATAATTGCTGCAAGCCAACAATATCAACTACTTTTAATAACTCGACTGCCAATACAATTTCCAAACTTAATGACTACAATTATAAAGCAAAGATACCACAAATTGATACTGCATCAAGCAATAATTTACAATTTGTTAGCAATAATAATTCCATGATTAGTAAGACAGACAACAGCTCAGATACTAAATCAACTACTAATGATATGTCACCAGCAACCACCATTAATGCCGCTCGCATTTCTGCAACAGCCAGCAATATATTAATGCCCCTGCCATTGGCGCGTAAATTATACTCACTTCAACACCAACATCATCAACAATATTATCAACGTAGTCGTCAACATTAGCAGTATTATGTTTAAAACACATGAATGAATGAGTGTCAGCAAGAGTGTGCAGTATGTTTACATTAAATATCATCATTCATTTATTTTATTGATGTCGACACCCCATTAAACGTTGTTCACTTGATGCCGATGCATGCTGCATGCTGCATGCAATTTGCAAGAAATTGTAATAATAATAATAATAATAATAATAATAATAATAATAATAATAATAATATGCATTTGAAAAATATTACAGCCAAAGCGGATACCAAGTGTACTCAGCTTAAAGGAGCATGAATTATTTTCCTTGAGTCCAATCTGATGTTTTATAACATCTTTTGGGGTTATTTTAATCGGCTCGAGTTTTACTTAAATTCATCTCATCATCTTGAAATTAGTTTACTTGCTTTCTTTTTAATTTATTTTTTGTTATTTTTTAATTAGATTTCCAAGAAATTGCTTTCTGTTTTTTCACCAACAAATGTTTTCATATTACTTTCTAAAAAAAATATGAAATATTATTAAGTTTAATAGCCTTGTTATAAACTACTTATACATATACTTGTACATATGCATGCATATAATTCTGTAATTATAAACATGAAATTGTTTTAAATTTATTTGTTAACTTTTAATTTAATATTTATTTATTTATCAATGCTGAGTTATTTGTGAAAGCATAAGTATTTATTGAAAGAAAAGTTTAGTTTATACAAATTTGCTGTAATTTATAAAAAAAAAAACAATTGGGGATTCAAATCCTAGTCACTAGTAACGTATAATGTATACGAGCTATACTCGACTCAATTCGCTTTGAGAAATAGAAATGTATACTTTTAATGTCAAAAGAAAAACTGAAAGACTTGTGTTGACCAGAGCATAGCAATGAGTAGTGAAAAAGTGAGTAGAGTTGCATCATGACTTATAATTTGTTGTACTTATGCGCACTCATACTTATTGCAATGTTGTCTATGAATCATATTCACTCGAAAGTTTGAAGTGCGCATCAAACTTATACTTAGCAACATTTATGGCGTTGTTGCTTTCGACTCTCCTTAACTCAATGCCTATGGATGATGGAAAATAATTATGATTCGCAATGCGAACTTTGCATACGAACATTAACGTTCTCATTATGAGTTTATGTGTTTCCCTGTAGCTTTTGTTTGGTTTTTTGCAGAAATTGAAAAACAACCCTATTTACTACTATTGTGTACTACTTGCGCAAACAATTTAATGACTAAAATTTAAATAAACATGCGTGCATGAGTTGCATGAGTTGAGTGAGCTGAATCAATGTGAGTAGTATAAGTATTTTCCTGAAATTAGAAATCAAAGTGAGGTGATTTATGAATGTGAGTGTGGTATGATGTCGACGTCGCCTTCGTATCAGAGAAGTGCAATGAGTAGTGAAAAAGTGAGTAGAGTTGAATCATTACTTATAATTTCTTGTTCTTGCGCACTCATACTTATTGCAATGTTGTCTATGAAGCATATTCACTCGAAAGTTTGAAGTGTGCATCAAACTCATACTTAGCAATATTTATGGCGTTGTTGCTTTCGACTCTTCTTAACTCAATGTCTATGGACGATGCAAAATAAGTATGATTCACAATGCGCACTTCGCATACAAGCATTAAAGTTCTCATTACTTTTGTTTACTACTTGAGCAAACAATTTAATGACTAAATAAATGCATGCATGAGTTGCATGAGTTGAGTGAGCTGAATAAATGTGAGTAGTAAATGTGAAATTAGAAATCAAACTGAGATGATTTATGAGTGTGAGTGTAGTATGACTATGATGTCGACGTCGCATTTATATTTATTTCAACCTATACTTATAAATCAATTTCGTCGTGAGTACGCGTAAATCAGAGTGGTTGAGTTTATATGCTGTCTACTCACTTATATTTAAAATTTCATGAGTCAGTAGGAATAGCGAAAAAATGATTCATTGCGGCGAAAATAGTCAGCTGATGTATGGCGACCACCTAGTATGAAATCGCCTTGATTTTTAATTATTTTAATATAATTGTTGTTTATTTTGGTTTTTCTTTCAAACAAAAATTTTAAAGCATTATGACACTTAAGACTACCGTTTGAATATCCCCAAAATATTTATTAAAAATAAAACTATTGACAATTGTAGAGTATGAGCACAGGCTTATTTATTTAAAATAAACTCGCCCAATTTGCTTTCAAAAACTCATACTTGGGATGTCAAAATAATAAAAAAAATCATAAATGGAGAAACAATTAAATTTCGAACAAAAGTAATTAAACTAACTAAACATAATTTTTGTTTTTAAAATCATTACATTATAACCGCTTGAACATTCTTTTGAGGCTTGCAATTATTTAATTAACCTGCAATTAAAACTCTACAATAAAGAAAAATATTACCTAAAAATTATTTTAAAATGTTGTTGAATGTTTGGGTACGTACTTTGATTTTCAAAGTACAAGTCTTCATTTATAATCTATGCACAATTCGTTTCAAAGTTTATTTGTTTTGGCCAAATCAAAATGCGTGAAAAAAGGCATTTATAATAATTTATGGCATTTGTCATTGTTAACTTGTACATTTAATTGCTTCTTGTACTTCAAGCAATTTATTTATTTTTAAGGTTGGGAAAAATAAACTTTCAATCCCTCAAACATGTTGACTACATGAGCAATCTCTTTTCTAATTCTGTTAAGGTTTTTCTTGTTTTTTTTTAGTTAACTAAAGCGGGTATTTCACTAAGTGCTTCCTATTTTTTAGGTTTAAATTTTTTATAGCTATGCTATTTATTTCACGATACAGGAGCTAGGACGTGATTTTCGTAACAAAAATAATCGACACTATTACAGTTATATATTTATTTTTGTTTTGATTTCTTTGTACTTAAAACCAGAATAAAAAAAATAAACGAAATAAATTGTTTGATTTTGTTTTGTTTCGTTCTTTGAAGTGAGTGAAACAAAAACCATGAAAAGGATTCCTCAATTTATTTTTTGTATTATTTTTGCACATGAGCACAAACTAGAGAACACAGCCAATTAGCTGTAAGCTGGCTAACAGCCGCCGCCGACCACAAACAATACATTAATTTAATCGTACGCCGCTAGAAAAGAAAATAATGGGCAAGAAATGGAAACGTTTGAAAATATTTGCAGCAAATTTGACATCATCATATAATATAATTTTATTGCATTGTTATTTCACGCATTAAGGTTGTTTTATATAGCTAAGCAGCATAGCTATAACCGGGTATCTTAAGACACCTATCTTCTTTTTTCCCTTTAATGACATTAAGGACCAATTTCACGAACTCTATTTAAATATCAATTCATATTTAAATGTCGATTTTCATAAATTTTTGTATGGAAAAATGACTTTTAAATATGAATTGATATTTAAATAAGTTGGTGAAATAGGCTCTAAGTAGGGAGTATAACAAATGCAAGTTTCCGTCGCGGCTTTACTGGATTGGGCACATTCGTAATGTTAACTTTGATTCTGGCGCATAAATCAGGCAAAATTTGGTCGATGGCATTGGTGGCCTAGGTCTACCGGGGACAATTTGCATATAGCCTCTCAGCACCTCGACGTGAGATATCCAGACCCACAAATCACTAATGCTGAATTCCAATGTGGCATGTGCAGTGTAAAATGTCACGCCGTCCTGTTGAAACCACATATTGTTCAATTCTGGTCGAAATAAGCTGGCTATCATCGACCTATAGCGCTCGCCATTGGTGGTGATTCCCCCATCAACGTCGTTCTCAAAGAAATATGGGGCGATGTAGCCACCAGCCCAGAATCCACATCAGGCAGTAGCTTTTTCGGAATTTAATGTGAATTGGTATCGTCCTATATTCGACTATATTGTTTTTTGGCCTACCCATTCATACCGAAATAAGCATCACAAGCTGCGCTTGTACACTCTCACTCATAGCAGTGATGTTTTTGGAAGATCTAGCGTTTTTCCGACATAAAGTGATATTTAAGTGGACCAATGAATTTCAAATTATCAACCAAACAGCGAAGAGCCCTCTCGGTATGACGATCATGGCGAGCATAAACGAAGTGACCGGAACGTTGCCTCAACTGAACACCCATTTTGATAAAACCATTTGATCATTTGAACAGTGTAACACACTGAATATATGATAGCCAATTCAACATATGTCGATGGCCGCTAACTTTCAATTGTCAAAGTTTGAAAGTCTCTATTGGAAAACCCTTAAATATTATTAGAGTTTGGGATCGAAGAGAGTAAATAGAAAAAATACATTATTAAAATATTGCACTTGTTTCCCACGAATTTATCCAAAACATGTTTTTGTATTCATAACACAACAGATTGTGTCAATTACGAGTTTGGATGAAATAAAGTTATACCTACAAGCAACATTGCATAACTATTACAATAAACTAAACTAAATGAGTGCATTACTTTGAAGAAAAAAGTAATTGTTTCATTCATTGCCTTTCTTAATCTGAAAGCTACAAAACTAAGCCCAAATCATTGGTAAACAGAACAACACCATGATGTCAAATGGAAAATTTTATTTATATGTGACCTTCTCCGAGAAAAGGGACCTAGTGCGTGAACATGAAGTTTTGAGAAACACGCATATAAAGTTTCATAACGCATTATCACTTTGAACACACCTTCAGTTGGGAGATGCGATTTGGTATGGTTAGTTATGATTGGGTACCAACTAACTCATTTCATCTTATTCTACATCCTTTTAGGTAACCGAATCCACTCTTAAGTCCAAACCCGTTTTTTGACACACTAGGTCGCTTTTCTCGGAGAAGGTCACATATGTTTTCTTATGTTAGGAAAGTTTCTCTAAAATAATACAATATAAAATAATCTTATAAAATATATCTTAGTATTGACTTAAGCTGTTGTTTCAGCACACTAAATCTTAATAATAATCAGTTAACAAAACCTTGTTAACCAATTTTCTTTATTGTTATTAGATGACTTTTAAGTCCCTTGTTCAATTTTAATTTTGTTTCAAGTTTCATTTGAAAAGGTGTTGGCAGAGAATAAGAGAATAAAAAAATGGAAAATAAACACTTTATTTTCCTTTTTTATATTTTATTATTATTGTTCCATGGAATGGATTTTATATTATTAAAGGGTGTTTTTTAAAAGTATGGAATTTTAAATTGAAGTCCAACGCAATATAAAATCTAAATTGCCATGAATTTGGCTTTATTCGAAATATAATTCAGGTATCTTTAATTTATTTATCAAATTTTTTAATTTAATTTTTCGACATTTTTTATATGTTCAGTTAAATTTTTTTTCAAGCTTCAAGTCTGTTTATATTTTTATTTTTAACCGACTTCAAAAAAAGAAGGAGGTTAACAATTCGTCACTATTTTTTTTTTTTTTTTTTAAGTGTGTAGGTCCATAACTCGGTGCATTTTAGACCGATTCTAAAATTTTTTTTGTTGTCTGAGAGGGTATAGCTTCCCATTGGTCCCATTTGAAAAAAGTGGGCCGGGTCACGCCCACAATTTTTTAAATTTGATTTATTGATCTTCTACTTATTGGATTGCTGCGAAACCTAGCAAACATCTTTGGTTCTTGTAATTAGAAAATTCTTGAGTTGAAAAAATGGGCGGGGCTACGCCCATTCAAATGTATTATAACATTACACGTGGTTTTACTTAACCGATTTTTACAAAACTTAGCACACACCTTGAACTCTAAAGTAGACAAAATTTTATTTTAAAAAAATGGGCGGGGTTACGCCCATTAAAATTTTATATTATATTTCACAGGGTTCTATTTCACCGATTTTTACGAAACTTGGCACACACCCTAAACTTTAATCAAGGCACAAAATTGCGTTAAAAAAGTAGGCGGGGCACGCCTATTAAACTTTAGTATAATATTTTATGTGCTTGTATTTAACCAATATTGAAGAAACTTGGCACACACCCTAAGCTTTAATAAAGCCAGAAAATTGCGTTAAAAAAAGTGGGCGGGGTCACGCCTACAATTTTTTAAATTTGATTTTGTAATCTTCTACTCATTTGATTGCTGGGAAACCTAGCAAACATCTTTGGTTTTTGTAATTACAAAATTTTTAAGTTGAAAAAATGGGTGGGGCTACGCCCATTAAAATTTATTATAACATTACACGTGGTTCTACTTAACCGATTTTTACGAAACTTAGCACACACCTTGAACTCTTAAAAATACACAATCTTGTTTTAAAAAAAGGGGCGTAGCCACGCCCATAAAATTTAACACTTAATTTCACGTGCTTTTACTTAATCGATTTTTACTAAACTGGACCATATTTCCAAATAAAGAAAGATACTTACAAATAAATTTTTTTCGAATTGACCAGAGTTTAAAAGTATTCACTAAAAAGGTAAAAATAAAACTTTTTAAAAAAAAATTAAACCGACTTCAAAAATAAGCACTAAAAAGCAACAAATAATATAGATCTAGTTAAATAAAAGATTTTTATATATGTTACCTACAGTGCCGTTTGAAGTTGGTGCCAGTAATACTGGTACTAAGCACATAGGAACATGCCCGGTAAAAAAACTGCAAGTAATTTTTATGTACATATGTATCTGCTTAGTTACCAATGTTGCTGGCACCAACTTCAAACGGCACTGTAGGTAACATATATAAAAATCTTTTATTTAACTAGATCTATATTATTTGTTGCTTTTTAGTGCTTATTTTTGAAGTCGGTTTAATTTTTTTTTTTTAAGTTTTATTTAGTTCAATACTTCGTTGACCTGCGGTTATTTTCTTCAAGATATTTCTTATTTGCTGACATTTCACAAATAACTAGATAAAAAACAGTTCCTCAATAATTGCTTCCAATTTTTTTAATTGAAATTGTTAGTTTCAGTACAAATCATAAAAATTTAATAAACAAACTTTATTATGCATGAAATACCCATTTCGTTTTCTAAAACTACAATCCTTATAAAAATATCTAATATCTTAGTTGAGTTGGGTATTTCAGCGATTATTCTAGCAACACTACTTAATGTTATTTGAGCTCAACAATATACTGTATACAATACATATTTCTGTGGCAATAAGGAAAAAGTGCTTAAGTCATATTTTAAGCACTTTTAAGCTTTCAAGTCAATTTGTTTCATTATCAACTAAATTGGCGAATTCGGTATTCTTTAAACTTTTTTTTTTAGAAAAACATCATACTACACATTATAAATAATACATTAAATTTTAAATATACCAAAGTACAAGTTTAAATAAGTTATTATTCCCTATGAGATGATAAGTTGAAAGAAGAAAAGCTGCAAGTCATTGCGCTTTAAGTTACTGAAAAATCACTCAAAATAATTGAGATTTTGCCCAGGTGTACTTTAAAATATGGAGATTACAGGGGTGTCATTAACTCAAAATCAACTTATCTCGACTTAAGCACTTTTTCCTTTTTACCACAGATTTATGTATATTAAGTCCAAACACATGTAGCAAGTCCTCCAACTACCAAGTGTAGTTTTCATTTTGCTTGTAATGTAATAAAAATATTTTTTTATTATATTTTTTTCCTTGTTTTTCTTCTGTTATCCTTATAAGCATCGATTGTGTTTTTATTAAGCTTCTTAAGCAAAAAAAACATGTTGTTGCTATTGTTGTGTAGGTTCTCCGTTTTTGCTTTTGTTAAAAAAAAAGTTAATTATTTTTAGTTTAGATATTAAGGATGGCTGTTGTCCTTTGCTCTTAACTTGATTATACTCGATTCAATTTTGCTGAGTTAATGAAGGCAGACAGCAACATCAAGTAATTGTTTGGCTAAGAAGATAGAGTTTATTTTTATTATTTTTATTATTTTTATGCGTAAGTTAATATGCAAATGAACAATTTTATATTGTTCTCCTGGAAACTTATTATATATTAAAGTAGAAAAAAGAAAAATATAATAAATTCATGTTAAACATTTGTGTTGACCTTTGGGTAATTACAGAGAATAAAAGCAACACAAGCAAATAGACATAAATAAATATAATTTTTTAATTATGTCATTTTATAATAGATTACCAGGGAAACCAAAAATTAAATGTTTTAAAAAATTGTTTTATGCGCATTCAATATGCACTCAAATCTTGAAAATATGCACTAAAAACTGAAAATATATGCTCTTTAAAATAATAGTATAAATTGATGGTTTTGGAGATAAGAATTTATTTTTAAAGCTTAAGCCAGGGTGTGCCAAAAGTTACCATGGGGTTTAAAAATTTAATAACTTTTTCGTTTATATATATTTTTTTATTTTTTATTTTTCAGATTATATAAATAACCAGGGACCGTAACGGTTATAATTTTTATTTTAAAAATCACTTTTTAATCATTATTTCTTGATTTTTATTTATCCCTCACAAAATAACTCTTATTTTGTGACTTTTAATTATTCATCAGAAAATAACAGTTATTTCTTGATTTTTATTTATCCCTCACAAAATAAGAGTTATTATGTGACTTTTATTTATTCCTCACAAAATAACAGTTACTGTTTGATTTTTATTTTTTTGCTTAACTTTTAAAATGTAGAAAGCGTAATTTTTCCGTTAAAATGAATATTAACCGATTTAAAATTGAATTTATCGCCAGAGTCTTTAAAAAAAACTCTTATATGTTAAATTAAATTTACTTTTTTATTATTTATTAATTTTAAAAGTTAAAATTTTTTTGAGCAAAAAAATAAAAATCAAACATTAACTGTTATTTTGTGAGGAATAAATAAAAGTCACAAAATAACTCTTATTTTGTGAGGGATAAATAAAAATCAAGAAATAACTGTTATTTTCTGAGGAATAAATAAAAGTCACAAAATAAGAGTTATTTTGTGAGGAATAAATAAAAATCAAAAAAATAAAAATCATTGCATCTATCGGTAGTCCATGTAACATGGAGTATCTTGGTATATTCCTTGTGCACGTAGCACTTCTCTATTATTGTGATTTTTTTACTTTAAATTTGGAAAATAATCGTTATTTGCGATCCCTGTAAATAACACTTGGAGAATAAATAATGGAGAGATTAACAACTTAACAAAGGACCAGAATAATAGAATTTTATTATTTAAATCAGAGATCAATTATTTTAACGCAAAGTGCATATCGTCGACATTTTAACGTCAAAATTTCGCCCTCTGAAGCAAAGATTTGTTGCTTAGTTGATCGTCATCAGCAACATGGCACCGTAACAAATTTGCCTCGAACCAGTAGACCACGTTTAAGTCTCACTGCGCAAAATATTGAACGAATACAGCAAAGTGTTAACGAAACACCAGAAACATCTGCCAGAAAGCATTCTGCTCAGCTAGGAATGTCTCGTATGTCACTACGGCGCATTTAAAAAAAAATATTTACATTTATACCCATATAAGGTGCAATTGGTGCAAGAATTAAAACCCGGAGATCATCGGCAACGTCTAAATTTTGCAGTTAAATTTCAACAGTTGGCCAGAAATGAAATCAAATTTATTGAAAATTTGATTATGAGTGATGAAGCTCATTTTCATTTGAGTGGCTTTGTTAATAAGCAGAACTGTAGGTTCTGGGGTTTTGAAAATCCAAGAGCCATTCATCAGCGCCAATTGCACCCCATTAGGTGTACAATATGGTGTGGGATCACATTTGAAAATATCATTGGGGTTACTTCTTCGAGAATGAAGATTGAAGTGTTGTAACCGTAAATGGAGAGCGGTATCGATTTATGATAGAAAACTTTTTACGTCCTGCTCTTGAAAACAGACCTGGTATGTGGTTTGTGAGCCACTGCCCATGCTGCCAAAGACACAATGGCACTTTTAAGTAAACATTTTTGAAGAGCGAATAATTTCCAGCGCGATCGCCAGATTTGACAGCACCCCCCTATTTTCTTTGGGGTTATTTGACGCAGCGAGTGTATGTGAACAAGCCAGAGATTCGAACGCTACAGCCACAAATTTTGAAAGATGTTATGGAAAATGCTCTAAAACGAGCCCATCAGTGTGGAGCTGGAAACGGTGGTCACTTAAGAGACATTATTTTTTATACTTAGTGTAAAAAAATTTCCATTTTGTATTTTATATAATCTGAGAATAAAAAATAAAAAAAAACTAATAAACGAAAAAGATATTAAACTTTTAAACCCTATGGTAGCTTTTGACCCACCCCTGTACATGCTATAGAAAACAATAATAATAAAAATTTTTTACCAACATATGGCTTGGAAGCATATTAAAATAAAAAAGTTTTATATAATATCAAAATATGCCCTAAAATTGTTGATATGTACGTACATATAATGTAAAAATTCTAAAACAAAATCTAAAAATATGCTCGAAAGGCTGAAATATGCAAAAATATGCTTCAAAGGGTAAAATATGCAAAAAATATGCTGCAACAAATCGATGTCAAAATTCACAAAAAGCTGTGAAACGAGTAAATATCTTATCGCCCCATTAATACGTTAGGTTAGGTTAGGTTAGCAGGCTGCTGGTAAGGAAGGGTGAAATTTAGATTCCAGCTCACTTGGGTCCAATACAATGTTCCCTTTGTTTTACCTGTTAATTGAAGAGAAGATAGTGAGAGAGGGTGATAGGGAAATGATAGTGATAGAGAAGACAGGTGGTGAAGGAAGAGATAGAAGATAGAGGAAGGCTTCATTCTTTTACAACTCTGCTCTTTGCACATTTTTTGATAATGCAGTGTTGCAGTGCCATCTGGTGTCAAATGAGGCGTATTAAAATTTTTGAAGCGCTGTTTAGTAGCCATTATTTTTTATTGATTATTTTACTTCGCCAATTATTCTGCTACACAACGAAGGAGGGCGCTCTGATGTACATTAGGATTATTATCTGATGAAGTCGGTGTAGTTTTAGTGACCAGTGCCTTATGCCTGCATCACTAGAGCTTTTCCTACAACAACTGATACAAAGGACACTAATTCACATCAGAAAAATGCGTGGTGTTGTTATTTTTAATGACTGTCGGAGCGGGCTCGAACCCAGGCTACAGGTTTTTGTAGTAAACGTGCTAACTACTTCTGCCAACGCCACCCTCCATTAATACGTCACACAATAAATAAAAAGCGATTGGATATTTGCGGTTTTCCTGATTATGGCAATATGACATAAGTGCTATTATGTTTTATATAAAACTTGTTAAATAACATAAGAACAATTTGAAACTGAACTATAGAATCTTTAAAGAAAAATATAAAATAAAATTTGTACATAATAAATTAATTTCGTTATTTTTGTTAAGTTTTGCCAAATGTTGGCTGGCTGGCTCTTTACTTTATGGAAAAATATGTTTTAAATGTCACACAGATATTTTTTATGTATAATTACCCTGCAGGAAATGGAACTGATACAAGACTAGTCACGTGACCGGTCCCTAAGTGATAGGGACCAGTCCGAGTTCTAACACTTCCTATGAAGCGGACCAGTCACTTTTACGTGGGGATGGCCTAGGATGGGGTTAATTGATACTTTGTATGCACCTTGTGACTTCGATGTATAATAATATAAATTATTTATAAATAAAATTTCGACATTTAACTGTAACAATTAACGCTTTTATATTTTTTTATTGTTACAAATGCAATGACATTTTTTTTTTAATTTTATTTTTAAACTGAAAATTTTTTGAGATTCGAACCGACAACCTCGTGTATGACAGGCTGGCACACTACCCACTCGACCACAGGGCCACTCATATTTCAAAAGTATAAATACCATTTAAGCTTAGGTTAATATGTAAGTATAGTTACGGTACTGATCCCAGAGTCACATTGAAGGGAGCAATTAACATTATATTTACACTATTTGATAGGTCCTGTGTTCGACCACATCGAACATGTTCAGTGCAGTTTACTACAATACTACACCGAATCCGAATTAAATTGGCTCAAGATCAAGACGATACACCACGAAAATGGTCAATATGCCACCATTTAAACGATATGAATTTTTTCACCATACACTACTACGTACTTTTGATAACACCCACATTATCTCCAGTTATAGGACGAGTATATTTGGATCAATTGTCACCAAATTTTCTGCAGGGTATTACAACAAATTATACTTAATGTCGCTTTATCCCATTGTCAATATAATAGAAAACGAGAGAAAAAAACTTGTGTAGACCTCAAAAAAAAAAGCATCTAATTGGGCAATTTAGCTTATCAAGTTTTTGTGATAATTTTGTGATTCACCTTTCTACCCATTTTTCTTCAAATTACTTCTTGCTGTTTGGGCTTGTCATGCTTTTTCCTTTTTATAAAAAATATGTAAAAAAAATTTACTTTCCCCAACAACAAAGAACAAGAAAAAACAGATGTTGTCACACAAAACTGCCACAGAAAATGTGTTTGTCTTATTTTAGACTTATTATGTAAATATTTTGGTTTTAGGGATTGGTAATTTTTTTATTCCATCAATGTCCTATGGTTCCTATTGCAACAATCTCTAAATGTGTATTAATTTACATAAATAAAAGGGAAAGCTCCAGCACTGCGTAATAAAAATATTAACCATAACAAAAGCATACTTTTTTTATAGAGACACTTAAAATATAGAATTTCATATTTAATAGAAAAATTCATGTCAATGCCTGTTTTGAAAAACCAATTCAAGAAGATTTAAAACTAAATTTAAACTCCAAGTGAAGAATTTTTTAGGCAAACTGAACTATTTCTTGTTCTTGTTATCGGTAATAAGACTCTACATACACATACATATGTACGTCGTACTCCATACTTCATTTGTTTCTCAGATTATCATGAAAAAGGTTTTTGTTCTATTGCAGTACATATTGTCATTATCTTATTAGAATTAAATCGTATCAGCTTCAAGCTAGACTTATTTCCAAATCAATCATCTTTTTTTCTTGCAAAAGTTTTAGATTGAAATGTCTTCTATCACAGCTGAACCCACAAAGAAATTATATTAACTTTTGTGAAATTATATTAATTTTTTATATGATAAATTCAAATCAAAACACTACAAATTGTCAAATGCTTAAATTTCGACTTTTGCACAAATTCTATGTTGAACCTGTAAAGGTTTTCCAATATCAATTTAATTTATTTCAAACACAAATGCGATTTTGTTTAACGATTTGTATAAATAGTAATCCCTCTTGTAAATGCTGAACAAGTTAAGCTTAACATGTTATTTGAAATAGAAATGTAGTTTGTAATTTGTAAACATAAGAGTTTAAAAAAAAAACATTTTTTTTGAACTTATGTTCGAACAAACATACAAGTGTTTCTATCGAATTATATGTATACCCTATAGGAACTCAAACCCATTTGTAAGTAACTTCAAACTGGTTTTTTAATAACCACAACTGGTTGATTAAGTGACTTTTTCCTTGTCGCCGACTCACTATTTTAACATAAGCATGTCATAGGCGGTAGTCAATTGGCCATCTCTGCATGACTTTTAAATTGACTACTAACCACTTATTTTTCAACCAATTTGTAGTTAATTAATATTATAGTAAAAAAAAAATATATGTATATATGTACATATGTATGTATATCTATGTAAATATATAAATACATACATATATGTATGTATGTCTATATAAATATTTATTATTATTATATTCACTAAAAATAAAACATTCGTACATACATAAATATATCCATACCGCTCATAGAAAATATTATACATATTAAGTATTGAAATTATTTAGTTTTTTTTTCAACACAAACATTTGGCATTTGATTTCATGGCATGCTTCTTTTAATTTTTTATTTTCTTTTCATTTACCTACTTCTTTTGCTTTTATTTCTCTTACGTGTGCTTCTATTCAATATGTTTGGTTGATATCTGCATGATATTTAAACCAATTTGTAGTCACTTGCAAAATAATTAATTTAGAAGTTGGTGTTTTTTCTCATCTGATTATTTTATTTACTACAGGGTACCTTTTCCTTTACAATTGTTGTAGAATATTAAACTTAAGCTGATTTTAGAAGTTGGCCTTAAAACATTCTTACATGAAAAAAGCTTTGTTGTTTTTTCTGACAAAAGTTTTTTTTTATATTTTTTTGTTTTTATCTATCTTTTTGTTTTACAAATCGAAAAGGACTCTTCTCAGTCTATTTTACATCTACTTTGCATGCTGCCAAGTAAATAGAAATGCAAATAAATAAAACGAATTTAACAAATAAAAACAATTTTATATACATATACTATTTTTTTGTGTGAGAAAGAAAAAATAAATAAAATTTTATTTATGCACATCATTCCTTTTGCTTTTGTTTTAACTCTTTTTCCTTTACACATTTACAAAAGTAAATATAAATCATATTGTTCATGATGTACTCACACATGCAAACACCACAAATAAAGTATTTGCATTAGAGATGTGTGCGTTTAGTGTCTTTTGGCTCACGTTCAAGTAATCTAACGAAAAAAAATTACAATTAAAATTTTTCACAATCACAAACGCTCGCGAATAACATATTTTCTGTCACGTACGCTTGCGCACGAATAAAAAATTTCTAACGCTCACTCACGCTCACGACAAAATATATAAAAATATTCTAATTCAAATCTAATTTAAACAATATTCTTATAGTGCATTTACACTGTCTCGAAAGCTAGTACTTTCGAGATTGTGAGCTAAGTCAAGCTGCTGTTTTCCAGATTTCCCACACAAAACGAAATCTAATTTTTCAGTAGATTTGCAGGAAATCTAATAAAAATCTAATGTTTTTAATTATTCTTTACTACCGTTTACAACAAGAAAAAGTGTTTGAAAAAGTGTTTGAATTGGCTACATTTCAGTTGTTGGTTGTATGTTTGGAAACAATTCAGTTGATGGGTTTTGTTTTGGATAAAAAAAATCTTGTTAAATGTCAAAAAAAAGTTGGTGTAAACAGTATAGATTTCCATAAAGATTTTAATCAAAATATGCTAGACTTTGTGCTGATGTAAATGCCCTATAACTTTTCTTCAAAAATGGTTGTTGTCTGTGATAATGAAAAATAAATATATTATTGCCATTCTTTTTTAAACATAAAAAATAAATTAAAGTATTATACAATAGTTTGAACAATATATGAAAAATTATGTATTGGATATAATGTTTGGAACAAAATCATAAAGCAAATACACGAACCTTCTAGCATAGACAATAAATAATAATTGTTTTATGATTGATGATGATAAGTTGATTTTTAAACAATATATCTATCATTATCGCTCTCTCTATACCTCTCTCTCTCTATCTCTCTCTCTTTCTCTCTCTCGCACTTACTGGCTAGATAATAGCAAGCGAGCTCCAAAAAGGAAGTTCATTTTGAATAGCCCGCCATTTTAGCAGTTGTCATGGCTCGAGCTGTGACTACTTCACAGATAACAAGCAAAAAATACACCAAACCATGGCTCTATCCTTATCGCTGTGTCTCTTTCTCTCTCTCTCTCCCTCTCTCTCTTTCTTGCTTGATGACAACAAGTGCATTCCAATAACACATATCATTTTCAATAGATTGCCATTTTAGCAGCTGTCATGACTCAACCTTTAACTACTTGACAGATGACAAACAAACAAATATCACGCCAATAATAAATTAGGAACGATATACACCTCAACAACTCATTGAAACTATTAAAATTCACAGCAAATACTATAAAAATTTGGCTGTCGCAGCTGGTACAACTAAAGAAATTTTGAAATTTTGCACTTTAAACTGAAGTAAAACTTTTAAATATTGGGACAAGTTAGTAATGTAAAAAATTAAACTCGTGCACTTGTCTTACGAAAAACTGATAATATTGCAGCCCATAGTGTTGAGGGCAACCCAGATGTGTCCATTTCAAATGGGAAGATATTGACAACAATACGCCACCATTTGTCACACAAGCAACCAATCACAGAAATTTTATAATCTATCACTCTTAGAACTTTTCCTTCGGAACTACGTGAAACAAAATGTCGATGCCAATGTCCCACACTTGATTCAAGTCATCAAAGATGAAATTTGTAAGGTTATCGAGTTCATACAGCAGCATGAAAAGCATATGGTCTGCCTATTTGGCTATTTGCCTGGTATTGTTTTTCAGTGTGAGCTAAGGAATATATCGTTGGTCACAAGTAGAAAGGCCCTAACTTAAATAACTGTAACTTTGAAGGAGAAGGTAAAAACATAGTAAAAGCAGTACAACTGCTTGTACAAACTGCTTCGTACAACTGCTTGTAAAAGCGTTATTTTTCCACTCTTGCAACTAAAATTTTTTGTGATGAGGTGTATTAGCGTAAAATGTATTGGAATCACTGCAAAACTCAATTTCATGAAAATAAGAGCTAGGGCCTAATTTGTTGTGACCCTAGATATGTTTATAGAACTTTTTCCTGATTATTGAAAGTTCTTCAATGTACTTTTAAATCACATAAAAATAAATTTGAAATTCAGAAATTTGTGGACAAAATCGTGTATTTTGAAGCCAATTTAATTTTAAAGAAGATGATATGCCATTAATTTTGAAAAACATATTTTTTCTTTTTTCAAATGTAACGGTGACAAAAGTGGCACATCGTGGGACAGGTCCTCGTACTAACGTAAGGAAAGTGAAAAAATTTGGTCACTGTTACGAATGCAAACGTATGAAAATACGTGACTCGTACCACTCATACAGACCATTCCCATCTCTAATAAAAAAACTAAATAACAAAATATAATCCTTTCACACATGACTGCTTTTAAGGTTTGAAAATGGACTAAAATTATATATTTGTGTAAATATCCAAGAGAAATAATTTTGTGTTAGTTTTAAGCAAAAATTAATTTTCTTTGTGTCTGCAAATTAAAATTGGAATGAATGTTTCACATTTATGAATACATTTTCTTAGAATAATTTTCACATACTCGCACTATTCCTGGTGAACCTTATATTTTGGTTTAGGAAAAGAACTTAGGACATAAAAAAGTTGAAGTAATAAAAGAAAATGAAAGAAAGAATTATGTACTTCTATTTTTTCCAAAAAAAGTTTTGTTAAATTTTATCAAAACTTTTTTTTAACCGCTTGTATGATTTTTCTTTTCTGAAAAATAATAAGAAGAAAAATATGTGGAAAATGGCAACTAAATAACAGTTTATTTTTATTTATTCCCTTTTGCAGGCAAAGTGTTTGGAGAAATTATAACATGTTTGGGAGAAAAACTATTTTTAGGGATAATATTAAATTGGATCAATATTTTGAGGCACTTCCTGTTATACTATAGATAGAAAACTGGTAACTTGGAACATCTAAAATCTTGAACATTTTAACCAGGTGGCAGGTCCACGCCCTTAAAGCTTTGCTTTTGAAACTTTGCTTACACATCCCACTTTTGCAAGGTTAGATTTATGTATTTTCAAAAGTTGGTGCGACCACGTCCATTAAATCTTTACCTTCTGTTTCCTATAGCTTAGCTAAACAGGTTTAGATCCATTTAAATATTTATAAAAGTAAGCAGGATCATGCCTACTAAAATTTTACGTTATATATTACGTAAAAATTAATTAATGTGCAGTTTCTACAAGTCAGGCAAATGACTCGTTTAGAAAATTTGTATGAAAATCACTCGAAAAAATGGGTCCATTCCATACAAATTTTATACTCAAGTCGACCGTCTGGGTTGTAGAAACAGCGGCTAGAACTTGGGAAAATTTTCTAAATTTGAGTAAAAAAAGTTGTCCTATGGTGCCAAAGCCGAGTAAGACGAGTGAAATATTTACTTAAAACTAGTTTATTAATGAATTATATATTTTATTTAAGTTAAATTTTTCCATAAAAATCTGAGTTTTAAGAAAAAATATCATTCATCTTGTATCTCAAATTCAGTAAATTTTCCAAAGTTTTTTTAATACGTATGTCCTAATTCTGTTCGACGATTTTATCGTCTTGTCTATGGAATGGAATCACCAGGGAAGCAGGCGTAGAGGACGACCTGCTCATTCATGGAAGCGGCAGATCGATATGGAATTGACGAGAATTCGTAAAAGCTGGAGGGAAATTAAAGCCATTGCACCTGACAGATCTGAATGGAATAATCTAGCTACGGCCCTATGCTCCTTCTAGGAAAAAAAAGGAAATAATATATATAAATATATGGACGAAAAAAAGCAGCAGTTGTGATTCTTTAAAACAAATATTATTTATTGTCTATGCTAGAAAGTTTGTGAATTTGGTTTATGATTTTGTTCCAAACATTATATCCAACACATATTTTTTCATGTATTTTTCAAACTATTGTATAATAATTTAATAGTGCATTTACACTGTCTCGAAATCTAGTACTTTCGAGATTTCTTGCTAAGTCAAGCTAATTTTTTTCCAGATTTTCCATACAAAACGAAATCTAATTTTTCAGTAGATTTGTAGGAAATCTAATAAAAATCTAATGTTTTTATTTATTCTTTACTACACTGTACAACAAAAGGTGAGTGAATTAGCTACAGTCTGCTTAAAAAAGTGTGTGAATTGGCTACATTTTAGTTGTTTTGTTGTAGTTTTGGAAACAATTCATTTGATGAGTTTTTTTTTTGGATAAAAAATCTTGATAAATGTCAAACAAAGTTGGTGTAAACGGTATAAATTTTCATAAAGATTTTAATCAAAATATGCTAGATTTTGTGCTGGTATAAATGCCCTATAAGAAATGGGATATTATTTACATATACCTAAAAATGTATATGTACATAATATTTGAGGTAATCAAGAGATAGTCTTAAGACTATACATATGTTTTAAAATAATAACACGAAAATTCTCATATAATTTCAATAGAATTTTTTTTTTTTTGTTTAGGCATGAATGCCTACTACTATTACTTTAACTTCTTTAGGAAAGAGATAGTGATACCTTCTTTTGGGAAGGGATAGTGATAGGGAAGACAGGTGGTGAAGGAAGAGAAAGAGGATAAGCTTCAATCTTTTACAACTCTGCTTTTTGCATGTTTCTAATAATGCGGTGTTGCAGCGCCTCTGGTGTCAATGAGGCGTATTAAATTTTTCAAGATGTGTTTATTAGCCACTTTATTAGTTATTTTACTTCGCCGATGATTCTGCTATACAATACACACGAATGATGGCGCTCTGATGTTGCATTAGGATTAGTTACCGCTAAAGCAAGAGTAGTTCAATGGCCAGTGGCTATGACCTCATCATTTGAACTTTCCTACAACAACTGATACAAAGGGACATTAATGCACATCAGAAAAATGCATGGTGCTGTTATTTAATGACTGCCAGAACCGGGCTCGACCCCAGCAGCTTCGGTTTTGTAGTCAAAGTGCTAGCTACGTCAGCCAACGTACGCTCGACAGTTTCACTTAAACTATTGTAAAACTTTTTGACACACAACTCAAACAAAAGATAGCAAATTGAACAAATATATTTCAATTAAAAAAGAAAATACTTTCCTTAATGTTAAGTAAAACTCACTTCCACCATAAATTTCAATTTAATGTTCATTCATAATTCATAAACCACCTTGGCCGAAACAATCAATGTATGTGGTACTTGTATATGAATGTGTTTTTCATTTCCATTGAAAACTTTAAGAGGACAAGTAAAAAAAACTTTAGCTAAAATTTTGTATGTGTAAACGTTATTTTTTTCTAAATCATGTGTAGAAAATGTGTTTTGACTTTGTGTTTTTATCATTAAACGTTCTATAGTATAAGATTTTATTTTGAGTGGCGTATAAATACTTGCTGAAAGTGTTCTTTGAGGCACAATAACGACAAAAAGTAAAACTAAAATTATA
The DNA here is from genome assembly GCA_944452675.1 of Tachina lurida. Classification (NCBI taxonomy): domain Eukaryota; kingdom Metazoa; phylum Arthropoda; class Insecta; order Diptera; family Tachinidae; genus Tachina; species Tachina lurida. Next base: position 111,935,613 of record OX101755.1, on the reverse strand, counting down.
AAAACGTTGTAAGAGGGTGTAATTGAATGCTTGTAGCAACATCTTCTATCTCATAACATTAATTAAAGGTGATGTGCACGTGACTGGTTTTTCGTTTATCTACTCTTTTACAAAAAAGAAAAGAGTTAAATCTATCTTTCTTTTTATATCCTTCACCAAAAATAGTATAAAAGTTTGTCATTTTGTGTGTCACAATATGCGTCAGCTTAAAGTGTAAACCTGCTAAATCTACTTTTTATAACATATGAAATTTTAATGCCGTTCGAAAAAGAAAGAAACGCCTCATCGACTTGCTAAAATATTTATTTTAATGTGAACCCGGTTTTTCGAAAACATAAGTCCTTTTTTGTGTTTCATTTATAAAAAATAATGTTAAAATTTGATTTTTCTAAAACATATTCTAAAGCTTTCATTTTGACATAAAAAGAGTTTTTCTGGTAAAACTAAAAATACACATTTACAAAATTATTACAGTGATGGAATAAAAAAAGGTATTTGAAATCGATTACAAAAATTTCATTGAAAAATTTTAATTAAAATTGATTTAAAATTTACCCCCTTATTCTAAACTTTGTGACAAATGACAAAATTATAACAAATGACAATTTTTATATTTTAAGCAATGTAAAAATTGTCATTTGTTATAATTTTTATTTTGTCACAGGGCTTAGAATACTCGTATTAGTTTAAGTTTTATGAACAAGGGGTTGGTGGGTAAGCAATTTTATTTTTAATTGATTTTAGCATTCATTTGTAAACCATTGAGACATTAATAGAGATTTTCACTGCTGGTTATTTTCTGTTGGTAATTAGAACTAAGTTTTTTTCTTTCACTTTATTCTGACTCAATGTTACAAATTTTTGCAATTTGTTCGACAGTTAAATAATGAAAAATAAAGCAAAAATTATAACATTACCAAACATTGCCAAATATTTTTGTAGTAATTTTATTTTTCTCCTCAACAAAAATAAACTCTAACGTGCTTTACATTCTTAACATTTTAATAGAAAAATCCATTTAAAATGATTGCCCACACATTAACTTTTTAAAATATTTAATCGTATAATATGAGCATTTTAAATTATTTATCTTATTTTCATTCATTTCTTATTCACAGATAAAATTGAATTGGTGTCATGCATACATCACTTCTCCCTTTCGTCTTCCCAAGCCAGCAAGGAAGTTTTAACATGAATGATTTAACACGTTTACACTGGCAACAAACAACAGCTGACGAGGTGCTTTATTTTTCTGGTTAGTAAAATTAAAAACAACAACTCATTGTTGTGAGTAAACACGAAGAACATATTTTTACGCACTTTTCTATATAGGCCACAGACCAGGAACTAAAAGAAAACCGGGTTCGTTGATTTAAGTAGAATTTGAGAAATTGCTTAGGGTTCTCTTGCAGTAAAGAGCGAATATGCGCATTTGAAAATATATTTTAAGAGTTTTTTCAGAGGTGGCGAAAGCAAAACTTTAATAAAAAAAATAATATTTAAGAAACTCGCAGTACTAATGTAAAAAATTATATTCCAGTTAATAAATGCTGTCAAAATGTACATACATATATAAAAAATTGGCAATTGTCATTTGCATTTTGTTTATGCAAAAATTTTGCAGAAGTATTACTAAGTTCACATGGGGAAAACACATGAAATGTATTTATCTGCAATATTTTATATTTTTTAAAATACTGAACTTGAATAATCTTTAACAATACCCAGCAAAAAATTACACATTACCATCAGAACTGCTTGCCATATAATGACTTACTTTTCTGATTACCAAATTTCATTACTCGCAAATACAAATCACATTACCTAAATTTAAAAATATTATGTACAAATTGCTAAATGAGGAGAATAATTTTTTTAGATTAAATAGATTACGTGAACAAGTTGCCAAATAAAAAAAGTAAGTACTTCTCAAGAATAGATTATTTTAGTCTCACGCCTTGTTAAAATCATTCAGTTGGTAATCCAAGGAATAGCTTACACCATTAATGCTTAATTCCAAATCCGATTACCTTTTTTGAAATTTTTTGCTGGGTATTTATATAAAAAAGTTATAAATTAATCAAATCTACACAGGAAAAAGTTTATTATAAGATTTTATTTTAACAACCATGATTTTGAATTTGATTTTAAATTGTTTTATTTTCTTTATTTAGTTTTATAAATAAAGAGTATTTAATACAGAAAAAATTTGTTTTTCATTTTATTTAACTTTTTTTTTTTATTTCAGTAAAAGGAAGATTTATTTTTTTTAATTTAGTAATTTTATCCCTCTAATGCCACATTTTCTGTTTGACTTCTAAAAATCATATTAAGTTAATTTTGGGATGAAACATGAATCTGAATTTAGTTTTTTCCTTTGAGTACTCGTTGACCTGTAAGAGGTCAAACTGTTAAGTCCGCCTTGAGGCGGAGTTGGGCACTATCGTAATAATTTAAACAACATGAATAATTTTTATATTTACATGTTAATGGTTGAAATTTATTATTAAATTTTAATAAAATGATAAAAAAAATGGTCTAAAATATACAAAACAGTAGTATGGTGTTTTCAACGTATTGAAATGCTCCGGTACTGATTTCTCGCCGCGGAAAACCACTTCATTTACATGAAGTTGATAATCTCATTTCTCCATAAAATATGTTTTATTTCTTGCGATTTATTTCGAATTTCAGTTGAAACCCCATTGAACCCACCAGATTCCACTTGCTCATCAAGTTGAGACACCCTCTTCTTCTTCAAGTTCAACTTCTGTGCTTAGCTGGAGACAATAAATGCACAGCTTCAGCAGTTAGATTTTCTTGATAACTTTGCTCAAGCCCACTAATATTGGAAATGTTTATGCTGGTATTTATGGCATCTGACAAAATCTGAGATAAATTGAGTAAGTGGTCTATTTCTTCTTCATCTGCCGGGCAAAAAAAATCTGGATCATCCATATCATCTCCGTCAAAATAACCATAATTTTCTTCTTCACTTGCTTCGCCATCTGATGGAAATCTTTCCATAAATTCCAAAATCTCGCCCTCCGTCATTTTCGAGAGCTTTTTTGCTGCGTACTTTCCATTTTCACTTTAACTTCTAATATTATGAAATAAAAAATTTTTGTGTTAATGCCCGAGTCCGCCTCTAGACGGGCTGAGCAAAAACATCCACATCCAGTGGCGATTGTATTTTTTATAATAAAGAATTAATATTTATTTCAAATTAACGCTTAAATACTCACCAATAATTTTTTCGAGCCGATCTAAAGCTTTAAAATAAATTTTTTTCGATGCACAATATTAACGTTTTTCACAAAGAATAAAAAATTACCGTTACCGCTCAAATTCAAGATGACAATGTAGTATTTGCCAAACGCGTTGGAGTATTGCCACAAAATGAAAAGTTGTTGATAAAATAAACTTTAATTTATACTTACATTTATTTATTATTTAAATATTGACAAAAATACAACTTTTATGACGGTTTTTTCCTACCCCGCCTAGAGGCGGACTTAAGCATCAGAGGGTTATACAAACTAAAATTTTGGCTGTGTATTTGCCAAATATATTTACTTCTCTGATTTTAACAAATATTTTTTTTTTGATATTTGTAAAAAGAAAATCCAATATATATTTATTTATTATATACTAAATGTTACAAATACAATGAGCGGGGCTACGCCCATTGAAATATATTATTATATATCAAGTGGTTGTAATAAACTGATTTTTACAAAAAATCGGACTCACGCCCTTTAAAATTTAATATTTTATTTTAATTGATTCTACTTTACCGATTTTTACAAAACTTAACACACACTGAGCTCTGCAAACCAAACAATCGTGCATTTAAAAAATGGGCGGAGGCACGCCCATTAAAATTTAATTTTATATATCACATACTTCTTCTTAACCAACAGATTTTTAAAATTTTTTTTGTTTGCAAGAGTTTACATACAGTGTGGTCCCATACAGTTTTCTCGAAAAGATTTTATCAGATCTTTGCATTGAAGTCGATTTTTTTTGGCAAACTAGAGACCTAATTTTTCTTTAATTCATTCTAAAATGTATATTATAATTATCACGCAATAAATATGACATTGACATTTGATTTTTATGTCTGAAAGAATAGAAAGCGTGAAACTTAGCATCTAGATTTTTTCTGAAATTTTAGCTAAAAAAAATTTTTAGAATTTTATTTAGTACAAAAAACTTTTAAAAATATCTAAAAATTCATTGATGGCGCCACTGGTTTTTTTTTTAGATTTGTTCTCTTTGCAACATTTATTGTCGTAAACGCTCAATTGCACAACAAGGCAAAACTAAGAGAAAATTAGGACACACAGCATCAGCATCAATCAGCCAACAAACCTTTGAACACAATAATGAAAAATCAGTTCTTTTTTAAATTTTCTGGGTAAAGGTGTATCAAAAGGCTTTACGGAAAGTAATAGTAGTAGATTCTAGTGAAAGCTTAGTAAAAAATTATCACTAAAACATTGAGAAATTCGATATGGAGTAATTATTAGAAGAAATATATTACACAAGATTAAAAATATACAGCATAAAGAAATATCTCGTACACTAATACTCGATACAAAATTAATAAAATTTTAATATTTTTTATAAAATCAAAACGTGCAGCCGTTTTATTTTTGCTTTCATTTCAACCGGATATTTTTTAGTTTAATACTTGCTCCATGACAAGTAAAACTATGTAAACGTGCTGATTACATTTAATTGTTTTTATGGAGGAATTAAAAATAAAAATAGAAAGAAAAAAAGAAAAATAACAAAATATATAATTATAATAAAAGTATTAACAATTCTAATATACAAGCGATAACAATAAAGGGCAACACTTAAAAAATAAATAAAGAAAAACACCCACAACACACAGACACACACACGCACACACGCCACTTGCACTTTGCACAAAATACTCAGATTGAAATAAATATTTGTGCTGCATACTTTTTGCAGCACGCACATCCGCCGGAACATTGTAGACAACTTCAAATAAAAGTTTAGGGTAAGTTTTCCTTTTGTTATTGTTTTGTATAATCTTGTTGTTTATGCTTTAAATGGTTGAATGAATGTGTGGCTAATAGAAAGTGTGCGTGTGTGTGTTTGATTAAACAGGAAAATAAAACTTTTGGGTTTGAGTATAACTAAGCGTGCACGTGTAAGTTGGTACAATTATTGTTAGCTTGTGTTTGGCTTATGGCATTATTTACTTACATATGAGATCGTTATTATAGGCCACTAACAATGCCTCATTAAGTTTTGGACATGCTGTTGATGTTTTAGCTTTTACCTGAAGCGTGTTATTTTCCATAAACATGTTTAGTTAACTTTGTACGAACTCAGTAAGTATAATTTCTAATGAATTTATAAAATTAATTATTAATTGTATAACAAAAAATTAAATTAATAACAGTTTATATCTTGTGTACATAAGCTATTACACTCAAAATATTTCAGACTTAAACATGCGAAAAAAAATTTCGTAATTTAATTTTAGTGCTAAAGCGTGTTTGTTTTAGAGTATGACAACTTTGAGTTGGCATCACTGCTTTACTTGAGCACCCATTTAAAAGCTGATGATAGCTTTTTGCTTAGTTTGCTTTAAAATTTAATTTTGAAACGACTTACATCACAGCAACGCGTGCAAATTGTTGAAATTTTTAATCAAAATAATTGTTCTATATGTCAAACTCATAGTGCACTTCTTCCATTTACGGTGAAGCCCATTTCTGGTTGAATAGATACGTAAATAAGCAGAATTGTCGCATTTGGAGTGAGGAGAATCCACAAGCTTTTGTCGAAACACTATTACATCTACAGGAAATTACTGTTGAGTAAGCTTTATGGGCTGGCGGAGTCATTGGGCCATATGTCTTCAAAAACGATGATGGTCAGAATGTTACTGTCAATGGTGAACGGAATAGGAAAATTCAAAATTTTTTCGTACCTCAATTACGTGGCATTAATCTTGCTTATATGTGGTTTCAACAGCACAGAGCCCCAAGCCACACTGCGGACGCTGCAATTTACAATTTACTCAAAGGAACTTTTGATGAAAAAATAATGTCATGTAATAGCCCAATTAATTGGCCACTAAGATAGTGTGATTTAAGCCCATTGAATTATTTTATTTAAGGTTGTGTTAAGTCACTTGTTTACGTCAATAAATCACAAACAATTCAACAACTGGAGAATCCACAAGCTTTTCTCGAAATACCATTACATCCAAAGAAAATTACTGTTGGGTAAGCTTTATGGGCTGGCGGAGTCATTGGGCCATATGTCTTCAAAAACGATGATGTTCAGAATGTTACTGTCAATGGTGGACGCTATAGGAAAATTTGAAATTTTTTCGTACCTCAATTACATGGCATTACTCTTGCTGGTATGTGTTTCCAACAGGGCGAAGTGACATGCCACACAGCGGGCGCTACAACTGGTTTCATCAAAGAAACTTTTCATGAAAAAATAATTTCACGTAATAGCCCAATTAATTGGCCGTGTGTCATTTAACCCCATTGGATTATTTTCGTTAGGGTTATGTTAAGTCACTTGTCTACGTTGATAAACCACAAACAATTCAACACCTGGAAGTTAACATTCGTAGAGTTATTGACGAAATATGGCCGCAAATACTGCGAAAAGTTGTTGAAAAATGGTGTACCAGATTGGGCCTTCAACGCGCCAGCCAGATCAGTCACATGGCAGAAATCATATTTAAACACTGATTTTAATAAAATTTTCTTTCCCATAAAGCCCGTTTCATTGATATGAAAAATATATTTCCTTGTTTTATTATACTTAAACTTGTGTCACTCTATAAAAAAAACACCCTTTATATAGTAGGCATTATTCGTGAAGTTGACCAATTTAAAATTAAAAACAAAATTAAAAATTTTGATAAATTTAGACAAAGTGAAATTAAAAATGTGCACTTGCGGTTTCACGAGTAAGCTGCATTATGAATTATAAATTCTTTCAGATCCCATTTTCAACCTTTTTCAATATACTAAAAAATCATCCTAGAGTAATTTTGGTTGAAAAAAAGTGGCCAAGGTTGGAAATTGGTCATTTCCGGTTATACAGTAGGTTATTCAAGTAAAAAAAAACTGCATAATTTTTAAACTTATGAACCACTCATTATTAAGCTGTTACATTATTATAAGAATGCCGTAGGGGGCCCATACACTACAACAGCATGCATGTGCAATCAAGTGTTTGAGCTAGCGGTTTGATCGCGTATGGACGTTTTGTGTGATTGTACGTTTTATTGTAGCAATGTCAAATAGAGTTTGTTATTTTGTTGACGGTACCAGCGTACCATGGTATGGTTATAGTTAAATCAGCTCAGTTGAGCAAAGTAAATATACATTTAAAAAAATATAATTCGTTGAAACGTAATTTGCTTCAATGGAAAATAGAACTTGATAACTTTAGAATATAGCTGCTAATATTAACAACATATCAATACTAATCGCAGCAAACGCTGTATCACTATTCATAACCACCCTTCCTGAATTTTCGTTAAGAAGTGAATATTGTTGTATTGTTATGTGGTTCGAGCATGATTTTCCATCGCTTGATTGCGTGTGCATGCTGTTTTAGTGTATGCGCCGCTTAAATAAGAAAGCAATAGCTGCAGAACAGGGAATGAAAATGACTTCTTGGATTTTGTACCAACTGTCAAAACAAAATGTACTTTTTAGACCATGACGGTACCATTTTTTTAAATATTTTTTAATAAGAACGGAAACGTGAACAAATGTGTAAAAATTCAGAACTAAACAATAAAAAAAGAAACTTAAGAAAAAAGTGTATAAAAATTGACTATAAAAAAATAACAAAAAAATATTAAATATTACATTCATAAGGGTACATTCGTAGATTAGACTTGTTAGAGATCGGTTATTTTACAAATTTTGCTTATTAACAGGCCTCTTATTTTCAAGCACTATAAAATCTAACCATGCGCATAAAAAATGCGCGATAAAACCTAAAACACACTATTGAAGTAAAGGAGCGATATGTAGTTAACAAAAATAAATATAACCACAGCCAATGCGAGTTCATGTACGAGGTGCTATCAAGTTAAGGTACTAGACAAATTTTTTTATTGCAAAGTTGACACCACCTGGTTCATGTACCTTGCCTTGACAACAGCATTGCAACAAAAACAAAGAAGTTGACCGTCTAAAATAAAACACACACAAAAAAATTAAAGACAACATAGGCAAAATTAATGTTACCATATAGTGAAACATTGGCATTTTTAAATTGTACCAAGTAACTCGCGTTTGTACCACGGTACCAACGAGGTCAAAAATGTACCATAAAAATTACAATTGAAGGTTAGCCGCGAATAACGTTTTAAGTGACAAAATAATAATTTTTCAGGAGAGCCAAAAAACGTATTTTAAAGCAAGATTGGTTTTTTCGTTTAAATTTTTTTAGCTTATCGAAAATAATGACAACTAGCATTAGCTTTTCTTTTTGTATCTCTGCTACATTTATCAATTATTTTCAACAATTTCGTTTGCATGATTTTATTAGTTACTTACAAAGTTTTCCACCGACTGATTGGATTGTAATTGTATTTTGACGGCGATAAGATCCATAATTTTGGATGGTTTGATGTTTGAACAACGCAAGAGAGTTATGTTAACGTTAATCTGTGAAAAAACTGTTTTTTTTTTAAATGTCTTTTACAACGTTATTCGCGGCAGTGCTTCAATTGTACGCATCATTATGCGTATACTTGAGGTCCTATGTTCCTTATATGCGTATACTTAATCAATGATTAATTAAATATTAATCATACGTCCATATTTTATTATTTTTCCCTGGCCGTTTGTTGTATGAATTCCCAAGGAACGACATCCCTGATAAAATGTTTTTGTTTACAATTCGAAATATTAGCTTTAACTTCTTTTAAAGCAAGAGAAAAATAGAAGAAATAAAAAAGATTTGAAATAGACAAACTAGACACTTTGGAAAAGAAATATATTCATGCTTGTAGAAAACCAATAAGCTCGATTTTCGCGACTAATTAAAAACAAGACTGAATTTTCGCAAAATTTTCCTGAAAAATTTTATGTACTTTATAAAATTATAATTGCTTTCCACTTCCAACAGGTTCAGTTTCTTCTTTTAATCGCATTTGAAAAGGATAAAAAAATTATTCGTTCTTTACATATTTTTCGGCGGGAGCCGTTTTCTTATTACAAGACTCTGATTTAGAAGCATCCTATAACATTAACCGGATTTGTCGGCATTGTAGATTTGGTGAAAAGTCAACCCATGCTCATCAACGTAATCCTTAAACACTTTTACAAATGGATCAATAAGATGAGACTTCGAAGACAATTTCTCGTACGTAATTTTTAAAAATCTAATTCCTTGTCGACGCTTAAATTTCGTCAACCATCCTTCACTTGCATTGAAACCTCAACTGGTTTGATAAATTTTAGATGGTAATATCGCTGCTGGTATGGAACATTTTTTCCCTTTGTTTTACAAACCACTTAAAAAGCATTTTTTCCATTCTTAGGTACTCAGCTTTCTTTAAGATGCAACGTTTGCCAGGGCCACTTTCTGTTGTACGTACGAAAATTTTTAATGAATTTTCTTGCTTTATAGTGCGGTAAACCGAAGACTTATGCAACTTGTAATTCACGCAAATTGAATATATGGAATCTTCACTTTTAAATTTGTTTGAAATCTCTAATTTTTGAGAAATCGTTTGCTTGAAAATATATTGAACTTTTCCCATATTAAGAGATGTATTTGCACAATAAATGACATGAATAAACTGACAAAATTGAATATCAATATCATCCAACAAGGTTAATATACCAAAAGGCGGGGAGTTCAATTTCTTTAGATATAGACATTTTATTTACAGAACCCGTTTTTCGTATACTTTCGCAAATATATAACCTGAAGTTCTAAAAATTAAGCCTTCGCGATAACCGGGCCGTCACAATAATGGGTAGTCGCGATTACCGAGCTTGAACTGTATATAGGCTGATCCATATTTATACCAGCCACTGGTTTTCCATTTTAAATAGATTTGCAAGCCAGGCAAATAACTAAAAATTTCCATTGGTGTTTTATGTATATTTTTCTGGTTTAGTTCGAACTTTTATTGACTTCTATAATTTTTTTTTTTTTTTTTTGATAATGAACATGCGTGTCTATGTAACGAAATGTTCCACTAAGCACTCATTAAAATTTGGTTTGGATATATAGGGTGTTTTTTTAGAGGTATAGAACTTCGAATTGAAATAAAACACAAGAAAATCGTTTTAATGTCCATCAATTTGGCTTTATTGGAAGGATAATTTTATGCCATTAATGTTTAAATATGATTTCGGGCATGTGGCCGCCGCGGCTGGCTCGAATAAAGCCAATTCTACAGGTCCAATTTTCAACCACTTTTTCGAGCACATGGGGCCGTATGTTGGCAATAACGCCACGAATGTTGGCTTCCAAGTCCCCTAACGTTTCTGGTTTGTTGGCGTAGACGAGCGACTTCACATATCCCCAAAGAAAATAATCCAATGGTGTCAAATCACACGATCTTGGTGGCCAATTGACAGGTCCATTCCGCGAAATTATTCGCTCATCGAATGTTTCCTTCAATAAGTCGATTGTGACGTGCGCTGTGTGGCATGTAGCGCCGTCTTGTTGGAACCACAACTCATCCACATTCAAAATCTTCAAAATCTTCCATAAAGTTGATGGACAAAGCTCCAATTGCTGTGCACGGTGGCGAATCGATTCATTCGGGTCCTCTTCAACACTTTGCTCTACAGCGGCAATTGTTTCTTCGGTGCGCACTATTCGACGTCTCTGCGGATGCGTATTATCACATAGAGTAAACGTAGTGCGAAAACGATCCATGGTTAACCGAATTAATTGCTCTGATGGACGATTATGTCGACCATAAAATGGACGGAGGTTGCGGTAAACTTCGCGAACTGAACCATTATTTTCGAAATAAATTTGCACGATTTGCAAGCGTTGTTCTTTTGTCAACCTGTTCATGATGAAATGGCAAACCAAACTAAATATTAATCACTTGACAGCTGACAAAATGGCCGCCAGTTAAAAAAGTGATGCCAACTTAAAGTTCTATACCTCAATAAAAAACATCCTTTAGTAATTTGAATACTTTGTCATGTCATTTAATATTTGCGTGCTGTTGAAGTTTTAGGATTTTTTTCTCTTTTATATTTCTAAATTTCATTACACGGTTTGCTAAAGGCGACTAATGATGAAGCATCAAGGGAAGAAAAATACAATAAAATTGATGGCCATTGTAGTTAGAGTTTATCTTAATTTGTAGTACATATGCACATTAATTCGGAATTGTAGTCTTTTTTTTTTTTTTGTCAAATGAATACATCGTTAGGTTTGCTATTTCATTAATGTTCATCTATTGTTTGTGATGAATTGAAGAGTCACGCAAATGACTCTTTGAGGCTAATAAAAAACAACAACAAAAATGCTGACAACGTTTTTGTGCTTAACTTGTGAACCACTTAAATAGTTTTTCCCAAAGTGCCTGATATTGATTTTGTAGAAAAATAAAAAAATGTTCATAAAATAAAGCTGATGCTAAATGTAGCTATTTATCGGCAAAATACAAGAACTAATAAGATGGCTGCATAGTTTGCAATATTGAGCTTACTTAACACTAGAAGTGCTGGAACCTTGCTATAAATATAAGCAAAAACAAAAGAAGAGTAGTATAATGAATTACTAGATTATACTCACTTCTACCGAATATTGGGCAAGAAGCGAGAAATGTAACATATCGTCATTGCCACTTCAAACTATCCAATGTGCCCAACTCGATTTTTAAATTCGTTATCTTGGTACCCTTATTTAGACGATATGCCTCGTTTCAAAATGTTGAAATTCTCATGGACGATAGATAACTATAAAATATAATAATAGTAATAATAATAATATCGTAGACTATGTAGAAATTCAACCTGTATGACGATGGAAACCTCTAATGAACTAAAGTTTTACTAAATAAAATCAATAGAAGCAAAAAAATTTAAGCTTAAGAATTACTCAAGATGATTCCCTTAAGCACTTGTATTATCCTCAAGTAGTATGAAATAATTACGATTGCCTTGTTTAGCTACTGCCAACAATACGAAGTGTTAACTAACGTGAATTCTTCAAATGAAAAAAAAAACATTTCAAACCACAATACAAATTAAATTATACTCTTTACCTGAAAACCTCAAAAGGAATTAAAGCTTTATTTCCTTTGATAGTTAATTCCCAGAAAGCAAAATTATCTAGAGTGAGAAACTTGTAAAACTTTTCATGTGATGACGCAAAAGCGTGCAAGAAGTCCCAACTTAATTTAGTCTTTTTTTTAATATCAAAAATGCTAAAACGAAGGGAAAATTGTTAATTTTTCTTTGAAATTTAATATATATATTGTTGATGAATGAACTATTGAAAAGCTCACTCATTGAAATATTATATGAAAGTAATTTTAATAAGAATATAAATAATAAATAAAGAATTTTTATAATTATAACATCACTCTTGTAGTCTGATCATTGGTTAAAAAAAATTATTTAAAATTAATTAATTCACCTTGTGGCAAGCAAACGGTAACTGATTTTTAATCGACTTCAAAAAAGGAGGGGGTTATATGTTCGTATTTTATTTATTTTTTATGTCTATATTTACCGATTTCTCCGTCATATGAAATGTTATACTCCCCAGGTGGTCCCATTTACACCAATATGCGTTAGAAGCAGGAGGATGGATACCCACATATTTAATATAGAATATTATATCATCGAGAGGCTTCAAATTTGTTGAGAATTACTTTATAGTTGATGAATGTAATCCAACGAAAAAGTGGTGGTGTAAGAGTTGCGGAAGGACTCCTCCCTCTTATATAGTGTAATCACTTATTATTACATACTCGTATTCGTAATACTATATCAGTGAGCGTGTACAAACTTTCTGTGAACTATTTCATAGTTAATTTCCGAAATTCGACAGAAAAGTGGTGGTGTAAGTGCAGGAGAAAAGCTCCCTTCCATATAAAGTAATTATTAATAATGCACTAAAATGTAAGGAGTGATAAAATATTTTAAACAAAAAATTAAACCGACTTTATGCACTAAAAAGTTAAAAAGAACAAAATAATATTATATGCATTAACTGCTTAACTATTTGTAGTTGGTGGCATTTTTTTATTTTTTTTTTAGTGCGTAAAATGGGTTAAATTATTTGTTTAAAAGTTTTTATCATTACTTACATTTTTCATTTAAATTTGTTCCCCCCTAATGTATTACACATACATATGTACATATGTATGTTATTAAAAATTAATGCTGCTTAGTATTATAACGATTAAGTTATGTGACAAACTTAACACTTTCCCCGAATTCGGTATTTTATTTCTTTTTACAAAATTTTCACTTAACGGAGAACTTTTGGGATTCGAATAAATTACGAGTACAGAACAAAGGCACAAGCAAACAGATAAAGCATAAATTAAACCTCCACTCCAAGTGAAAATGATCAACTGTTGTATCAAAGAGTGGAGTGTATACGTATGATTAATATTCAATTTTCATACAAATATTAATCATACGCAACTTATTAAACATACACGATTCAATTAAATTTTCAATTGAGTCTGTTGTTGTCCGGATTAAAGCGTGTATGGCTCTGTCAATTGACTAGTTTGGCAGTTGTCGAGTTGGTTGAAGAAAAATCCAAAGATTTTGATTCTTCATGATGACTAGTAAAGTTTTCAATTTGATTATACTGTGTGTGTTCGAGTCTCTTAATTAGCTGTCAAAATTTATGTTTGTAGCTTTAGTTTGTATAGAAAAAGTTATGCATTTTTAAAATTCTATTTAATTTCATTGAATTTTAAATAAAAACTATAAAAATTAATGAAGGAATGCAACAGAAGTTTTAAATTTTTAAATTTGTAATAGTCAAAAAAAAATATAAATTTGACAGTTCAATGAAAATCTTTCAATTCAGTTTAGAATTGAATTGAATTGAATCAAGTCAATTAAAAGACTCAATTTACAATCGAATTGAAACGTGTATGGGGTGCACAGAAAAACTCATTTTCCAATTCAAACACAAAATTCTGTGAATCAAATATTAATTTTTTTTCAATTTAAATGCAAGAATTTGTAATAATTTATTTGAAAAAAACTCCGATTTTTTCCATAAACAAATAGTTTCCGTCAAACAAATTTTTTACCAAAATTAAAAAGCAAATCAAACAAATAACTGTTCTCTACGGTATGCCATTTTCATATTTGAACAGAAATCTTATCTAAAAAATCTCGTTACAAATGTTGTTTTATATTAGTTGTATCAATTAGAATTTTTCACTCTACATATACAGTTTTTTGCATGAAATAAAATTCGAATAAACAATTCACTGGAACAGTAAAATATATTTACTAAAAATAAATGTTATTTCCATTTATTTTTATTATTTTATTTATTATGGTGCACTTAGAGATAGATGCCATTCTGGACTGATTTTTTTTTAAATTCGGAGTTCAGGATTTCTATATCCCGAAATTCCAACCCGAGGAAATCTAAATCCCAAAAATTACATCGTCACCTGAAAGGTAAAACGCCCTAACTAACATTTTCTTAATTTTTTAGAGGAGCAGCAACAAACATGTTAAATTATATAATTGGACAATTCTTTTTTCCTTTTTGATTTTTTTTTAATAAAATTTTTATTTAAATGTAAATTTTAGTTTTTCTTTGTGGCTCTTTGCGGTTATATTTCTGAAGTTTTTTAATATGAATCTGTATTTATGTAAGTATGTACATTTATACAACATTGCGAAAAAAATGATTTCAAGAAGCGTTTGTTTAACTAACGCTCAGATGACCTAAGAGGACATATGTTTTTAAAATTGTGTGGCCAAGTGCAAGATACACGGTGCACTCAGCAGAAATTTTAAGATTAGGTGTCGTAAATTTATTGTTACTTTCACTGACAAATTCTTACTTATTATAAAATTTCAAGTTATATTTTTTAGCGCCTTTTATTTTTTTGTGGAGGAATTGAAATCGATTTCTGCACCTTGAGATCAGATCTAGATGAAGTTTTTTTTTTAAATTTTCATTTAAATTTGAAGAAAATTTTCTTTCTGAAGTAACGTGTAATACTAACTATTCAAAAAAAGTATGCATTCTTGTTTTAAGACGACTTGTTTAATTTTTAATAAAACAATAAATGCATTGATAAAAAAATATCAAACTTGACCTCAAGTTGATAATGAAGGCTATATATAAGCGAAAACATTTAGCGTCACTATTTTTTATTTAAATCTCCTGTCTCAACAATTATAAGTGTTCCTTTATAATTGAATATTTGTCACAAATATATTTAACTAGTTCCTGATAGCAACTGGGAATCTATCTGAAAGGAGTAGAATGAATCACAATAATCTTAGAGAGAGAGATTATAATTCGATGTCGGCAAGGGTAGAAAAGGTTGTGCAATTATTAATCAATTTGCTTTAATGAATTTTATTGACAAGACAATTTCACCTTAACTACTATTTTTGTATATGTGGGTTCAATAAAGAACTTTAAATAAATTTAATAATGAAGGGAGTACATGATGTAGCTTAATCCGAATCTTTATCACAACTGAGACATTTTTTTTAACCAACAATTTTAACCTCTATGTTTTAGAAGAAAAATGAAGTTGAATTTGTTTTGACATTTGGAAACCGTTCCAACAAACATTGGAACTTTCGTGCACAATCTTTTACAATATTTTCGGATACAGATATTTAAAGCTATAAATTCAAAAGTATGATTTTAATAATATGAAAAATGATTAATGTAGTTAGAAAAAAAAAAATATATATATATATATATATATATATATATATATATATAAAACCTTATAAATTTCAGTTATTTAAGTTATTGTCCAAATGATTTTTGGATAACAATTATAATTTGAAAGTGATTTTTTATAGCCCACTGTTCATCTCACCTCACCCTCAAGTTTTACTACTGCCAATCTAGCAGATTATTTGTTAAAGGTAAAACACTAACTTCCTCCTATTCAACTATAATATCGCCAGTATTTTCACTTAAAATTGTATTTTATATAAATGAGATTGGCTTACTTTCGTCAATAAAAGTAATTTTCTTCGTAACATTTGCCTTAAGTGGAATCATCATATCACAAGCATTATTAACAATCTTAAATGCTTATTCATGCGAATTTGTATTTACTTTCAATAAAAACATCAAGTAAAATACACATATCGTTGCCTTAATATAGAAAGGCCCTAACTCATTTTTTTTAAATCGAGACTTTAGCATTTTTCGATACATTAGATGCTCTTCTAGCGAAATATACAAAAAATTCCGTTTTCAAAACAGTAATGAGTTAGGGTCTTTCTATATTAAGGTAATGATATATTCTAATACGCAACATCTTAGGTATTCCTAAAGCAAGCCACAGACCTTGCGACTGTTGGTACAACATGAGTAAGTTGTGTATAAGATTGTAAAGTGTGTGTGCTAATGTTGTACACGTTGTTGTAAAACATACAACTTGTTAATCCAACGTGTTGTACCAACGGTCGCAAGGTGTATGGCTTGCATAAGACAATAGATAAAGAAAGTACACATGCCAACACAATTCAGCGAACAAAATAAAAATATAATACTCCATTTAATAATAAAGAACTACATTGTGAATTACATATGTGACCTTCTCCGATAAAAGGGACATAGTGTGTGAAACTGAAGTTTTGAGAAAAAAAATAAAATTTTAATGTTTTTCTCATTTTTATCGATTTTGACACACACGCTTTTCTCGGAGAAGGTCACATATGTTTGTATATGTCTTGAATATCGAATTGAGTAAATTAATTCTCTTAGTATGTACAAGTATATATACAAAAGCAAAGAAGATTATATTATATTAGCCATTCAAATATTTAAACTAGAATTCTGGCAGGCATATGGGACAATCTGTGAAACCTATTTTACTCGTACACTGCAATATTGTGCCCTAAATACTCAATAGAATGACAAGAGCAAGGGAACACAAGACATCATACAATAAGCAATAAAATTGATACAGCTTCAAAAATTTAATACGCCTCATTGACACTAGGGGCGCTGCAACACTTCATTGTAAGTCCTGATTCACACACGTCAGGTCTGAGTCGTCAAGTCTTGAGTTTTTAGGAGAGAGAGGAAAAGAGAATGGAAAGGGGTACAGACTTGACCGTACCAGTCAAGTTTGCTTTTTCGTTTTGTTTTGTCATTCGTAATACTCTATTTGATGAAACTTGATGACTTGACTTGATGGTGTGTATGAACGCAAATGCAGGTTTAAAAGAAAATTGAACAAAAACTGATCAGGTAAACCTGATGTGTGTGAATCAGGACTTAGAAACGTGCAAAACCAAAGCAGAGTTGTAAGAGAAAGAAGCTTTCCTCTATCTCTTCATGTCTTCCATATGATAAATTTTTGGTTTCACAAACTGTTTAAATGAAAATTGTCTAAAATAAAGAAAAAATCGATATAAATCAAATCAAAGAAATAAAATTATGAAATAAATAATTTTTATTTTTTTCTCCATCTGCCAGCTTCTGATTCAGTTACAAAAACATAAACATGCAAATCAAAGAAGTTATCTATGATTTGAATAGTATTTTCCTTCATATCTGCCTATAAGATATAGCTCAAGCTCATACACACAGATTATGATAATAAAATCCCAATAAAATTCTTATAATCCAGATACTTGAAAGTTCCTTGCTAGGCATTCTACAAAATAATTATCAAATATTTGCAACTTGATATCTTTAGCAGCAAACGATTGATGCCTCAAACAATCAATTACGTGACTTTATTAATCTTCATGTTCCTGCCTTCTAAGCAAAAATTATTTAAATAGAGAATGTGACAAAACTTATAAGAAGTACTTTTTGCCTCATAGTGCAATAATGTTAAAGTAATGTAAATTAAAGTATAAAATTTAATTTAATTATGCTAGAATAATCTCAACATTTACATGTGCACATTATCAGTATATGTGTGTGTGTGTGTGTTGCAATATTAATAAGATATGTAGATAAAAAGCTCACAATTAACTTACAACGCACAGTGGTGTAAAATGGAAGAAAAGTGTTAATAAATCTAAAGTACTGAATCGATCTGAATAAAGTTTAAATAAATTGTAATTTGCTTCCATGCTGACTGATTTTTAAGATTTAAATAGTTTTCCTAAACAGGAAAAGAAACACTTTTTTTGTATTGTTTATAATTTAAGAAATATTTCATTTCAAAATTAACATTTTTAATTTTTAAAATTTTTTTATTTCACTTTTTTAGTCAGCATATGATTTTAGTTCTAAGTATACTACTCATACTAAGTATATACTCATCAAACTTTGAGTAACAATTGACAAATCTATGAAATATTTAAATATTTTATGTGAAAAAAAATGTTTTAAAAATAATAAAGGGGATGATTTTGTCAGCAACTTTCTGTTTGGCAACACTGTTTTTAGCAACTCAGCTGATTTCGTGTACCATGTTACTGTTAAACATGCTCAGTTTGGTCCATAATTTAACCATGAATCGACTTTCAAATAAAGAACGCTTGCTGGTTATTAATTTTTTCTTACCAAAATTCATGCTCGGTTAAGGAAGTGCATCGTGCATTTCTTGCATTTTATGGTCAGTTTGGGCGACCTTCTGAGGCTGCTATTCGGAATCTTGTGACTAAATTTTGCACCGAAATTACATTATTGAACATTAAACCACCAACATGCATACGTAGAGTGCGCACAGCAGATGATATCACAGCTATGTTCGCCAGTATTGCTCATGACCGTAGATTATCTATTCGGAGCCATTAGCAACAATTGGGCATCTATTACTTTTTTTATGCCCAAAATGAAGGAGCTGCACTTGGCTGACATGTGGTCTCAGCAAGCCAATGCTACATGCTACAGATCACGTGAGGCAATGGTTCAATTGAGAGTTGAGTACGGAAATAAAACTATCGTTTTAACGAAAATTTTTATACAAATTTAAAAATATGAAACCATTTTTTTGGGCAAGTAACGATTTTTTAATTAAATTCTAAAGTTTTGAGTTTATACAGTTTTTACTACTTAAAGCCTAGAGATATTTAAAATATTTTTCTTTTTGTTTATTTAAAGTATCATCAGAAATTAAATCGTATGCTTAAAACTGAAAACAGCTGCTTAGTAAGTCGAGGCTAAGAATCAAATAAATTTAAAAATACTGCACTTTTGCATCACTGTGCTTACGATTTATGTTATCTTTCCAATAAAGACAATAATGTTTTATGCTTTTTGTTGTTAGGACAGTAAAATGTATTTATTTCATTTAATTTTGTTGTCTACTTAATATAGATTTTTGTTGGCAGAACTGATTAATGAAATTAATTTAACTGGCAAGACAAATATGCGTTTTTATTGTATCTAACAATTTAACCTTGACTTTAAAAGCTGCATTTACTTGAATAAATAATAAAAAATATATTGAGAGTAAAGGTCTTAAATAACAATTTGGTTTAGTAATAAGCAGGGACAGGGGTTTCATGCAAATGCATGTTTTTTCCCTTAACCCTGATAATGGCAAGAAAGAAATATATTTACGAAACAATGAATGGGCCTAAAAATGGCATCGATTTGTTAAGGCATCATTTTGCATATTTTGCTGCAAATGCATACTTTTGCATAATTTGGTCATACATTTTTGTCTCATAGTTTGTCAAAAATTCAAATTTCATATAAAATTATTGTTGACAAATTATTAATGCAAAACAATTTTTTGGTAAATGTATCCACTTAAGTTTATGTATAATTGTAGAACGATTGTACAAGGACACACACACTTGATTCATATTTTGCGTTTTTAATGTCATATTTTAGGCACTTAAAATACCTTTTTTAAATGCATGAAGGAAGTCCTTGTCAAAAGGTATGAAGATATAATCGAAGCTTTAATTATCCTTAACGACTTTATACTTTGTATTTGCTCATGTTTTGGCTTAAGTGATAAAATTAATTTGAATAATACTTCTTAGTTTCTTTTGACTAAACTCAACACCGACAGTATGGACATATTGCCAGTCGATATATACAGGGCTATCATGAATAAAATTCCGCGTGAAATTTTTCCCTGGAAATAATTCCAACTAATAGCAAGTTATAGGGAAAACAAAAAATTCTAATTGGAAAAGGGAGAAATTTCACCTGGAATTTTATTCATGATAGCCCTGGGGCCCGTTTCTCAAAACTACAAATTACAAATCTACAAGTAAAATACACACAAAACAACAATAAAATTTTTAAAAGTGTTGTTGTTTTGCGTGTGTTTTACTTGTAGATTTGTAATTTGTATTTTTGAGAAACGGGCCCCTGATCGTTTCTTGTTGTGCTAGCTCACATATTTTCTGTTTAATTCATAAAAAACTAACTCTAGTTTATAAAGGGTTTATAAAACAAATTTTTTTTGAAAAACTGTTTTATAAATGTCTTATACATGCATTTTTTTTGCTAAATTTTAATTTCAGTAATACAGCATCTATTAAAAATAAATTTATAAAATTTAATTTGAAAAAAAACGATTTTATTATTATAGTTATTCGCTACAAAACAAATCTTCAGTTGTATCTAAATGACTGCAAGTGAATGCAAACATGAGTGTATGTATCCCTAAATTGTTATATTTATATTTAAGTATGTATTACGACATTATTTCTTTTAACAAAATCCAAGGAAACATATAAGAACTTAAATGAATTTTTGTTAGCTGTGTAAAAAAAATATATAAAAATAATTTTTAGCAGCAACCGGGTTTCTTCCTTTTTCTTTTAGCTGAAATTTGTGGAAATATTGTTTCAAGATTTTTGGTACATAAGTTTCTTATGGCGCAATAACAAAAATTTTTTTAAAATTAAATACTGGTTACAAATACTGGTAACAACTATATAACATAATGGTGCTGCCACGGCAGATTTTTTAGATTTTCAGTGCTGCCGTGATTTTGCGGGAAGTGCCAGGGAACTCCAGGGTTTTCGGGGTTCAATATCCTTGTTTTTGGGAATCTCCAATATAGCTTCTGTATTTGCTAAAAGGTTCGTGACTTGGATAAGTGGTTGTTAGCATTATTATAAATTCGAAAACAAATCTATTGCTTATTTGTTCCGCTTTAATGGCTAAACCACGGAACCGATTTTGATCTAAATTTAGAACATAGATAAATCTAAGTCAAGATGGATGCATAGTTTATATGTTTTTTAAGAACTAGTAGTACGATGGGAGGTAGGTGGAAATTTCTGGCTCTCAGAAACTGTCTAACCGATTTTTTATGAAATTGAAAACACAGATAGATATGAATCCAAAAAAAGACATGGTCGTCTATAAATTTCTTTTTTCCAAAAATAGGGTCACGAGCAGAGATAAGGGGAAATTTCTTTCTCCTTGAAAATATCTATCCGTTTTTGGTGGAATTCGAAACATAGATATATCGGAGTTTAGTTAAGCACATGGCTATACACTTTTTCACCTCTTTGAAACTATATTACCGATGTTTATTAAATTCAAAACATGGAGAGATCTGAGACTAGAAGGCCACAAACTCGATACATTTTATTAAAAATAAGCCCACTAGGGGATAAGGGGCAATTTTTAAGGTAAGTAAAACGTAAGGAACTATGTTCCTAACCGGCGGTCCAGGACACCATGGACCGCCGGTTAAGTGTTTTGGAAACTTCCATCTCTGCTATGAACACATGTTAAATTTTGTTTCGATCTGGCAACTCCTTCATATAGAAACAGGTGTTCACAAAAGACACATCCGCGATTTTTTAGCAATGGAAAAATTAGAAATGCGTGGTGTCATTAAATATTTACATAAAAAATGTTTATCGGGACAAGAAATTCATAATGATATGGTGAATGTGTAAGGTGAAAGTGCTCCTTCATATGCAACAGTAAAAAATTGGGTTGCTGAATTTAAGCGTGGTCGTACAAGCATTGAAGATGAACCACGTAGTGGACGTCCAAAAACAGCAACAACAACAGAAATTGTAGCCAAAGTGCATGATATGGTATTAAATGATCGACGAATAAAAGTGCGTGAAATAGCTAATACCATGGGTATCTCAAATGATCGAGTCCATTTAATTTTGCATGCAGAACTACAGATGAAAAATCTTTCTGCAAAATGGGTGCCGCATTTGTTAACAGTCGACCAAAAACGCATAAGAATGAACATTTCTCAAGCTTGTTTGGATCGTTTTAAGCGAAATAAAATGGATTTTAAGCGTCGTTTCATAACTGTTGATGAGACATGGATCCATCACTATACTCCAGAGACAAAAGAACAATCCAAACAATGGACTGAAGCTGGAGGAAGTGCCCCAAAGAAGGCAAAAACAATTCAATCGGCTGGTAAGGTTATGGCAACGGATTTTTTTGGGACTTCAAAGGTATTTTATTGATTGACTATCTGCAAAAGGGTAAAACAATAAATTCAGAGTACTATTGCAACCTTTTGGATCAATTAAATGTACAAATTCGAGAAAAACGTCCTGGCTTACAACACAAAAAAATAATTTTTCATCAAGACAACGCACCAGCGCACAAGAGTGTTTTAACAATGGCTAAAATCAACGAATTAAAGTACGAGTTGCTTGACCACCCACCTTATTCTCCTGATTTGGCTCCCAGTGACTTTTACCTGTTCCCAAATCTAAAAAAATTCCTTGCTGGCAAGCGCTTTACCTCAAATGAAGATGCAATTACAGTTGTAAACCACTAGTTTGAAGACATTGAGGAAAACTATTTTAATCAAGGGATAGAATTGCTAGAAAAGCGTTGGACTAAGTGTATTGAAGTTTCAGGAGATTATATTGAAAAATAAAAATATTTTTGAAAATCTAACTATTCTCTTTCATTGATAGGCTAAGAAGTTTCCGAACCGCCCTCGTAGATTCAAAATTTAATTAAATGAATTCAGAATTTGGCTTACAAAGCGATACGAACTTTAGCCTGTTCAAAATCATAAATATAGAAACAAATGAAGTTCGAATAGCAATTAAAATTAACTAAAATCAGAAATATTTGACAAGTAAGCTGCAATTGAAATATGGTGCATACAAATAAAGCTTTTGATAAAGCTTTTAAAAATAAATAATTCCAAATAAAAACATACAAAGTCAATAGAAATACGGAATACTTCACAAAACAATGCTGTGTGTTAGTTTACAAAGAAGTAAGTTGTCCTTATATCATTTGTGATTATGATTATAAGAAAAATAAAATTTAAATTAAAATTAAAGACACCTGCCACATACATATAACTATATACATATTTTAAGGATTCAAATGATAGTCTTTAGTGTCATAATGTTTTAAATTGTTGTAATATACATAATTGTTTTGGCTTTTGTTTTTTTTTTAACAAAAATATGTATGTACGTAAAATTTTATAAATTATCCCCCCTGTTCTGAAAATCACGGTGATTTCAAATCACGTGATTTCAAAAGTAAACTATTAATAGCTGCCTTGGTAATGAGATTTTATTGCGTTTTAAGTTTTTTTCATTTATAATAGTATATTTTCTTCCAACTTCCAAAGCTACAAAACGTAAAATTTACAAAAGCAATGATTTAGATTTTATTAATTTTTAGAAATCACCGTGATTTGGCATGTCGTGATTTGCAGAACAGGCCCGTATAAAAGCATTTTTTCAATAAATCTGTTACTCAATTTATTTTAAATTTAATAGAAAATAAATAAGTCCAAATATTGAAAGAATGGTAACCTTGAATATCAAATGCGTATACGTGCAAGCACACACACACACACACACACACACAGCAACATATCAACCCCAATAAAAGATTTAGAAACATTTCTTACACACATGCTTGTGTCTCCTACAACTCCAGCAAGGAATTTTCGAAGGAAGTCGAAATATATTGAGATAAAGAAAATCTTCAATTTATTATTAATACATTCTCTAAAGCTGTCACTGACTGCTTCTCTTTTTTTTTATTCGTTTTAGATGCCAATCCCTAAGATAATTGAAGTTCAAGTGAAATAAATATGTTAAACAAAGCGAGCAAAGATGTGTTTTTAAATTAAACTCTATCAAATAAATGGAAAATAATGTGAGGAAAAAATTGCTTGAGTTAATTTTTCCCTTGAAAATTAAATCATATTCAAAGCTATTTCTTACAATAAATTAACTTGGATATGAACTTAATATAACTTCGTAATAGAAAAAAATCAAAGTGGTGATAGCAACGCAGTGCAGAATATGAAATGTTCTTCTTATTAACTTGTTGGTAATAAAAAGTACTGCGTAAAAATCCTCATAAATTTTGTGCTTTTGCAGAAGATTTATAATCGCTAATGCTATCACTTTAACACACTGAATGCTCTGCTGAAAAGCAAAAAATAAAAATAAAAAATTTGTGCAAAAAGAATTTTATGAACTTGAGCAGTTATTGCAAGAAGGAAATATTTCATGTGCACATATCGCTCGTTTGCTGGGAAAAGACAAATCATAACTCAACTTAAGGGAAAGAGAAAATTAAATTTTTATCTCAAGATATTTTTATGAAAATTTTACACAATATGAATAAAGATATAAGGATTAATGTCCTAATTCAGTAAGAAGATTTAAGATGTTTATGTTTGAAAATTCTTCTGAGTTCTAGTCTAAATTATTTTCTTGAAAACTGGTTGATGTCTTTGATAATGAAAAATATAAATATTATTTTTAAAACATAAAAATTCAATTAAAGTCTTATAGGACATTTACATCAGCACAAAATCTAGCATATTTTGATTAAAATCTTTGTGAAAATCTATACCGTTTACACGAACATTTTTTTAAATTTATCAAGAATCATCATCACCATCAACTGAATTGTTTCCAAAACTACAACCAAGCAACTGAAATGTAGCCAATTCACACACTATTTTAAGCAGACCATAGCTAATTCACTCACCTTTTGTTGTACAGGGTAGTAAAGAATAAATAAAAACATTAGATTTTTATTAGATTTCCTACAAATCTACTGAAACATTAGATTTCGTTTTGTATGGGAAATCTGGAAAAAAGCAGCTTGATTTAGCTCGAAATCCCGAAACTACTAGATTTCGAGACAGTGTAAATGTAGTATTATACAATAGTTTGAAAAATACATGAAAAAATATGTGTTGGATATAATGTTTGGAACAAAATCATAAAGCAAATACACGAACCTTCTAGCATAGACAATACATAATAATTGTTTTAAAGAATCAAAACTGCGGGTTTTTTTTCGTCCATAGACAAGACGATACAATCGTCGAACAGAATTAGGGCATAAGTCTGCATTATTTACTCAAAATGAGCAGTTTTTGAGTTGTGAAGTAGTTCAAATAAATGAGCGAAATGTCCTTGTTTTTTTTTAGTTTTCTTATATTTCTTTTAATAAATTGTAAGGCTGTTGTAATTTTTTTATTTCGAAGAGAAATACAGACCACAACCTTTTACTGTTTAATAGAACACCTTGTGAATTGGTTACGTTTTGCTTACTTAAGAAATTGCCCCTTACCTTCTAATGGGATTATTTTTGATACAATATTTAGCGTTTGTGTCCTTCCAGACTCAGACCTATCCATGTTTTGAATTTCATCAAAATCGGTTAGATAGTTTCAAAGAGGCAGATCTATCTGTGTTCCAAATTTCATCAAAATTGGTTCCGTGGTTTAGCCGCGGACTGCCACGAACCACTTATTCAAGTCACGACCCTTTTAGCAAATACACAGACCATATTGGAGATTCCCAAAAACTGGACTAAAAATATTCAAAAATCCCAGCAGTCCCGCGGCACTTCGCCGGAAAATTACGGCAACACTGAAAACCTAAAACATCCGCAACACTATTATGCTATATATGAGAGGTTGTTACCAGTATTTGTAACCAGTATTCGCTAGTATATTTTAATTTTCAAAAAAAAATGTTGGTTTACATGCAAGGAACTTACGTTCCAAATACAATCTAAAGCTTGGATCACACTACCGGTACAATTTACCGATTTTCGTCGGCTCACTGCAATATAGTTATAAGTAATAAGCCAAAATGGCATTATATGGCTTTATTATCTATGAAGTGTGGTGCAATTATGTCCTTATATTTAGAAATAAGACAAATTAAGCTTATTTGTTATGACTTTATTTCAGTGAGCCGACAAAAATCGGTACATTGTGCCGATCGTGTGTGTGATCCAGGCTTAAGTCAAGGAAAAGCAAAAATACATAAGAAAAGTTCAAAAAAATTTGATAGGAATTCACAAGCCCCTTGTAATGCTGTATCTGTTGTCTTATTGTATTGCAATGCAATAGTGTAAATTTTTTGTTGAACAATATAAAAATATAAAAGCTCTCAATCTTCATGCAAGGAAAAGATTTACAAAACATATTTACACAAACAGTCACATTTTTGTTACAGCCAATATTTGTTTAAAATTCTTCAAATGTTTTAAGAACAGCGGAAACACACATTCGTTTCATTCAAGCGACACTCTGCACTGATTGATTGCATTAAGGAATGCTAATTCACAAACTAAAAAACGTTTAAGTACAAATTCAATTTTTCTTTCTTTCCATTGTGGGATTACACTTCGTAAAAGTGATTTTAGATTCATGGAAAATATTGGCTACAAGAAAGAGTATTTTTTTTAAATTGTTTTTCTTTTTTTTTTTGTAAATTTGTTTGTACACATTGAGTCAAAAGTTCACTTTAAATTGTCTAAGAGACATAGATACATTGCCCAAGAGAGTTTTTATTTTATCCACAATATAGGATTGTGTGTGGGTTTTTTTCAAGATTCTATATTTATTTATTTGTCACCAAGGTTTTTTAGGGAAAAACATTTTATTTACATACATAAGATCCATTAGGTGTCGCAGTGTTGGTCTTTGGCCCACATATTCCCTTATTCTATGCACGGTTTACGAGAATCATATTGTTCATAGAACTAACATTTAAGCAAACTTTAATAATAAAAAAAAAATTGATTTAGTTAAATTAAGGCATCCAATGTTTGAGTATAGCTAGTCAAATATATATAGATGTATATATATATATTGATTCCTATGGTTCCAAGGTGGAAGAAAGGGCCACAAAATAGCTCTTCCATTGCGATCTATATTGTGCTATCTGCTTCACTTCAGCCCAGGACTTTCCAATCGAGTTTGTCTCATTTTCGATTTGTTTCCTCCATTTGTTAGCGGGCATGCCTATTCTTCTACTTTCTTGGGTTTTCCATTCGTTTGCCATCTTGGCTACATCATCGTTTCTTGAGTCTTATAATATGGCCAATCCAATTCCGTTTACGCTTGATGATCTGGATACGTATTGGTATTTCATCTGCTCTTTCCCACAGGTCTCTGTTTGAAATAACATTTGGCCAAAATATCTTGAGTATTTTTCGTAGCGAGCGATTAATGAATACCTGCAAGGATTGTAAGTCGCTAGCTGTGGATTCACAGTCATACAACAAAACGGAATGCACGGTGGAGTTTGGTCCTCAGCTGAATTTGGGGTGATTTCCATACTTTTTGTATTGCCCAAAATGGTTGGTTTGATTTGTTAATGCGATTTGTAATATCCGCTCTCGAGCTGCCTGATGCTGATATGACACTACCCAGTTATATAAACAACTCCACTTCTTCAAGATCTACGTTGGCTATTTGGAACTTTTGGGAGTTGGTGATGTTGAAACGCAGAACCTTGTTCTTTTCTATGTTTATATTTAAACCTACATCACTTGTCGCGGATTTTTTTCCCCTAGTTTGGCTGCCATATCGTTGAATGTGTGCGCTAGGAGACAAATGTCGTCGGCATAATCGAGATCTTCGAGGCCTTTAATTACGCCCTAAGTGATGCCTCTTCTATTGGTTGTTACCTTAAGCATTATAACGTCAGTTAGTCTATTGAACAGCAATGGAGATAAGACACAACCTTGCCGTAAACTTGCCTTAACTCTAAAGGGACTTTCCAGATTGCGTTCATGTGGTGCTACATGAATGTCGAATCCAGATATAAAGTACGAGTAAGATCAAAGAATTTATGTGGAATTCCTTTACACTGTAGTGCTTGCAAAACAGCCTGCAATATAAAGGGGATCGCCATTCCACCTATTGTTCGACAGTAATACGAAGGGTATTCACGTGGTCGGTGCATGAGTGATGTGCCCTAAAACCAGCCTAATCAGAACGAAGTTTAGAGGACAATGAGGATGATAATTTGTCATGAAAGATATGTTCTAGTACTTTGTAAATAACTGGCAGTAAGGTTACGCCCCTCCAATTTCAACATTCAGTCAGGTCACGGTTTTTTGGCATCCCAATATTTTTTTTTTAAAGCGAAGTAACACTCAGGCAATTAATGCCTACTACTATTACTAGGTGTTACCTTCTTTAGGAAAGGGATAGTGATAGAGAAGACAGGTGGTGAAGGAAGAGATAGAGGAAAGCTTCATTATTTTACAACTCTGCTTTTTTTTTTTTGCACGTTTTTAATAATGCAGTGTTGCAACGCCTCTGCTGTTAAATGTGGCGTATTCATTTTTTGAAGCTGTGTTTAGTAGCCATTTTATTGGTTATTTTACTTTGCCGATGATTGTGTTACACAACGAAGGAGCGCGCTCTGATGTTACATTAGGATTAATATCTGCTGAAGTGGGTATAGTTCAGTGACCAGCGACTATGCCTTCATCACTTGAACTTTCCTACAACAACTGATACAAAAGGACACAAATGCACATCAGAAAAATGCGTGGTGTTGTTATTTAATGACTGTTGGATACAGGGATTGAACCCAGGACCTTCGGTTTTGCAGTCAACGTGCTTACTACTTCAGCCAACGCCACCCTCAATAAGATAACCTCATGAAAAATACAACATTTCTTCTTGATTATTTCAAAAAGGTTTTCTCTATGAAATTAATAAGATTTACTTATTGAAAAAAAACCATAGAGATTTCTTATTAATTTTGTTCTATTTTATGAGGTATTTAGTAGGCACTGTTTTCTCTGTGTATATGTGTATGGGCGCTTAAAAGGTTTACATCTGAAACTCATTTTACGGCCTATTTAAATCTGCACCTTTGTGTAATAAAAATAATTTAAAAAATCATGGGATGAGTACGTTTTTGGTAAAAAGTTTCCTCAGAACATTATCAGCAACATTTCTTTGGTGTACGTACATTAACCCTCTAACTCTTCTGGAAAGGGGTATTTTTGCAATTGTTTTGAAAAAAGCCAAAATCTCCTTTATAACGGGGATGCATCTAGTTGAAATATTCTGCAAAAATATTTGCTATGAAATTCTTTTTTAGGTTTCAGGACACACTTAATTCGAAAATTAAAGTTTAATAACAAAAATATCCAAAAACTTGGGAGGTGGCTTAAGGTTTAATATAGTTAAATTGTTGGCAGTAAAGTGTTGGCAAACCTAAAAAAAAACAATTTGAAAAATTTTATAATTATTCTTTTATTTTTGCTTATTTCTAGTATTAAAGTTGAATTTTCGACTTAAGTCTATACTGATAACTATAATAGAATTTCATGACAAATATTTTCGCAGAATAGTTTAACTACATACATCCCTGTTTTGAAGGTGATTTTTGCCTTTATTTTTAAATGCGCAAAAATATCTTGTATACTCAAACTCTTTTGCTTTAAAACTTTAAAGTAAATAAAGGATATGTTAGTCCTGTTCAATTTCCAATTGTTCCAAATACTGAAATGTGACTGATTTATGTTTTAATCTGAGATTTATCTTATGCGCAGATAACGTGTTTCTTTTATTATTTTTTCGAAAAAAAAGCAGAACAATCAATGAATAGAATTCAAAAACAAATACTGCAGCTGCTGTTTCTGTGCGAAATATTCAACTATTAATTGTACAAAATTAAATTTCATTAAATGAAATATTGCATATTGTTTTTGCTATCAAATAAAAAATATTAAACACTTTCTATTTGATTGAAATTGTCTATTGGAATGAAATGCATACAATTTTAATTTTCATTTATGTACACATATATAACATTTTATTTCACTGAGTTTAATTTACAGCAAACTCAAAAACTAATATCTTTTATATGTGAAATAAAAAGTTTAAAGAAACAAATGTACCAAAATTTTTCTAGTACATTCGATTGGATTTAACTAAAAAAAATATACATATATTAGAGCAACTCATCTTGTATGAAGATAAAAAATAAAGTGTTTTTTAACCGTCTAAAATAAAGTTAGGCCTTTTTGATGAGGATTCCCGAAATACTCTAACGATTACCGTTTGTGAGCTGGATCGGTTATAAAAAAGGTCTAAGTTCCCGCAAAAAAAAGGTCAAAACTTGCGAGAACTAACAAAGATTTAAGTTGTTAAACAAATTTTTTGTCGTTGGATACCTCATAATTTATCAATCGCTCAAAAATAGACTCGCGTCAAGTGGTGTATGAAAATGGAAATATCGAGTTTAATAATCAGGATGAGCTGGACGTCCCAGTACGGTAAGCAGGGGCACTACCTGTATATTACAAGACCGGATCTCAACATAAAGGCTTGTTCTAATTTTTTTGGCCAGAAAGCTGCGAGATCTAGCGCATTCATCTTGAGCTTTCTAATAAATTGTAGTTAGTGTTCAAGATCTATCGCATTCATCTGGAATTTATTTTCGTTTATTTTATTTCAAGATCTACAGAATTCATCTTGAAATCATTTGTTATTTTTGTTCAAGATTTCTCGCATTCATCTTGAATTTATTTTAGTTTATTTTATTTCAAGATCTACAGAATTCATCTTGAATTTATTTTGTTCAGGATCTACCGTATTCATCTTAAACTTATAGTTTTAAATTCAAGATCCTCCGAATTCATCTTGAATTTCTTTTGCCGCTTTATTTTTTTTTAAGATCCATCGAACTCATCTTGCAAACTCGTTCAAGATCCAACGATGAATGCATCGTGAACTTCTTGTTTTATATTCAAGATCCCCCGAATTCATCTTGAATCTTCTTTTGTCTGTTACCAGACCCACCGAATTCCTCTCGTACGCATTCAATTGGGCTTAGAACCCACCGAATATAGTCTGCAATGTTTTATTACGAGAGCCACCGAATTCCTCTCACTTACTAAACGACCTCAGGGCCCACCGAATACTCACATAATTAGTTGGTTTAATTATAGCCGTCACCGCCTGTAAATCACTGACAATATACCCTGTAGTTTTAAGATATCCTAGTTGCATAAGTTTCGTTAAATAAAAGCTTTGTATATTTTCTCAACATCAAAGAAAAGTAATCTTTTATTTCAAAGGAAGTGGTGGTCCTTTGAATTCGAACCTGGACAGACTGAGTCATAGTCCAGCTGGAAAAATAAACCACGTTATGGAAACATGGTTATGAGCCGGAACCAAAACAGCAATCGATCGTGTGGGTATTCCAAGACGAGCTAAATCCAACAAAAGTTGTTCGTGGATGAAGCACAGAGAAGGGGAATGGTAGCTTGTTTCTTCGGCCGAATGGATCATGTGGCTACTGCTTTGCTTGAGTAACGTAGGACTGTTAATTGTGAATGGAGCATGACCAGTTGTTTGCGGGAAATCCTCGGAGAAATTCGTAAAACTAACCTCCGAAAACGAGTCATTATTCACCATGACAAGGCGAGGTCTCACTTATCTCGTCAAACAAGTGAATTTTTGATCAGTCAAAACATCAAATTGATGGTCATACTTCGTACATTCCTGACTTGGCACCCAATGACTTCTTCTTTTTCCCAAATACTAAAGGCAAACTTTTACGAGCGCCAAAGAAGCAGTTGAAGCGTTCAAAACCCATTTTTTGGAGGTGTCGCAAGAGGAATGGAAAAACTGATATGACAAATGGTTTGAACAAATCTAAAAGTGTATTGATCATTAAGGGAAATAATTCGAAAACAATAAAGTTATTTTAATTTCAAAATGTTTGTTATTATTTGGTTCTAGCTTAACCCCCCCCCTCCCCGCAAAAGAAATAATATATACATTTATATGCCATTGGTGGTGCAATATGAAAATTGGATTTTGCCACGCCCCTCCGCCCACAGACCGAAAATCAAAAATCAGACTATACAGTGTCACCCGCCTGAATATTCTGAAGATTCCCTGAAAATTGTATCAAAATCGGCCCTAACATTTTGGAGTCCATACGTTACACACATACATACATACACACATCCTGTTTTATATATATAGATTCCCGAAATATAAGCAGTAGAATAAAACAATGATGAAGAAGGTAAAAACAGAAACATATTTACTTTTAAATATTAATGTAATTCTTCTTAATGATAATGAAATATTTGTTTAATATAACGAAAATATTGAAAAATCTATCAATTAGCAAACGTTTATAAAACATTTTATATCAAAATAATATAATTTTGTTATCATTGTGTTCTTTTCTAGCTGCATATGTTTCAAATAAAGTACGCAATTGGAAAACAAAATTCAATCGAGTAAGCAGCGAACAAACCAAACCGAAAGCAAACGTTTTCTTCTATTCCTTTTGGTACTCTGGTTATGTGAGTGTTTGGGTGCGTATGATGAATATTTATTTCCCTAATTGTTTCATATGCCGAGTACACAACTGGCATTTCTTGTGTTGTCATTTTGCAAATGTGTGCAACGCCGTTCACATTATATTTTTTTATATGGAAGCAACAACGAAAAATATCGGAAATGACAAACATTGGCACTAGTAAATACTATTTTGATGAGACAAAATGATATAAACTAAAAAAAATGTTGGTCCAGTTTAATGGTCATATCGGTCATTTACCTTAACAACGTCATAACTTAATAAATCTGATTTTCGAAATAATAATGCAGAATTAATCCTCACATCATTATTCAATATTATGTAACAATTTCATACAAATACTCAAGTCTTGAGGGAAAAATACAACTTTTCTTTTGCATTCAAAACTTTAAACTCCTTTTCCGTTAACCTAATATTCTTGCAATTATGACGTTGTGCAAATAAATGACCGATATGTGATTTTTTTACATGCGATTTTATGTAATTTGTATAATATTTAAATTTCTGGTGAAGACTTTTTCTGTTTGTAGCAAATAAAAAGCACAACGTAAAATCTGCTGAATTGTCTGTTTAAAAATATTTTAGTGTTCGACTACAAATCAACTCAAACATTTGATGTTTTTCCACAAACATTTTCTTTTATGATATATGCCTAGTGTGAGGGCCAATAAAACAAGATTTATATTATAATCGAAGCAATGCCAGCAAGGTTTTCCCTGTGAGTAGTCTCCGTTTAAATTCTTCATTAATGTTAATAGGCCGGACTATTTGATAAATAACCTCCATTAAAAATGAAAGTAATTGGTTTTTGTTTTCAATATAAGAAATAAAATTTATTTCTGGTCGGTATAAAATTATGCTTTGTTTGTATCTCGCTTTTACCAACACTAAATGTAACACAGTTAAGGAAAATTAAATAAATAAATTTCCTTTTTTTCCATTTTTATCCAAATTAATTTTATAAGTCCAAGGTTATGTTTGAATTCCATCCAATATTCTTACAAAAAAAAAAACAATTCAATAATACTGTAATCACTTGCCTGTCTTCGGTTGGCTTCTTTACATTTTTTTTGCTCAACCATGTCAATTAAGTGTTAACAACATTTATATTTAACGCAAAACAAATAACAAACCTACAGATATATTTAAAACAAATCCTTGGAATTTGTTTTCAATTTGCTTTCCTCATTCGCAATTTCATATACTGTCTTTTGGTTGAAATGAATGCCAAAAATGTTTTCTGGCACTAACAAGAAAGAAAGAAACATAATGTATTTAAAATATTTGTACATTAACAAAATATTTCTTAAGACTGGGGCGTAGATGCTACGCTTCATTTTTTTATTGTGTCTTTAAATATTTGTTATTTTTAAGGGATTCTACTGACATGTATTTTTTATATATACGAGGGTGGATCAATAAGTCTGTGACTTTTTGAATGAAACACAGTTTTTTTTTTGCTAAACAAAAATTTATTTTTCAACTTTATCTCCTTTTAACTCAATACACTTAGTCCAACGTTTCTCCAGGATACCATCCGAAAATAGGATTTTTAGAGGTCCTTAAAATAGTCAAATTTCTTTCCGAGGGAGCAATTTGTTGCCAAATTTATCGATTTTTGCCATGGAAACTGCACATGCTTTTGTGGTCGATTGTGAGCAAACGCGGCACCCACCTTTGCAGACAACTTTCTTAAACCCAGCTGATCATATAAAATCGAAACCCCCCCCCCCATTTCCCATATGAAATGCCTATGGCATCAACGCACATTTACTCTTCGATCAGTCAACACCATATGGTGGATTTTTTCGAAATTTTCGGGCGTACTGACCCCAATTGGCGGTCCGAAAATTCAGCGTCATTTGTACTTGTGCGACCACAACGAAAGTCAGTAAACCTCTTTTTTACCATTGAAATCAATGGCGCAGAGTCCCCATAGTATTTATCGAGCATTTTTTGAAAAATAAACGATGCTGCATATTTTGAACAGCTGTTAAACGCAAAGTAAATGACGACACTTGCTCAAAATATGACAGCAGTCTATTAACAGGTGGTACTTGATGGGAACAGTGTTGCATTTCATATAACTACGAGGGAAGTCCGAAAAGTCACGGACTTTTTGATCAGCCCTCGTATTTAATTTAAATTGAAAAATATACATATTTAGCTAATATAAGAAATTAAACTGGTTGCGCAAACACGGGACTATTTCAGTTAACATAGTTGCGGATGACCTTAGCAAAGAGGGAAGCCCTACTCATGATGGGAACAGTGTTCCATATCATATAACTACGAGGGAAGTTCAAAAAGTCAAGATCCGATCTCGTATAAATATAATTCATGTATATACAATATAATTTTTAAAATATTTGCAAATTTATGTCTTAGTTTTTAATTTTGTAGAACAGTTGTCACCATAAGTTATGTTAAGATATTTTTGTGGCAAAAAAATTTCTTAATAATGTTTAGTAATAGTAATACTCGTAAGTAATAATGTTTAGATTTTTATAAATTTTTTTCACACTTTTATAAAAATTTTTTAATGTGTATGTACGATTCCTTTTTAAACGAATTTAAAAAAGCTGGAGGTTGTCAATTTGTCTGTTATATTTCTTCTGTCATAACTGCGTAATTTTTAATACGATTTAAAAATAAAATTTTTGTCTGAGAGGGTCAATAGTCAAAAAAGTGGACGGCAAACGCCCACTAAAATTGTTCTTTGACTGTATGATTTCTTACTCATCTCAATGCAGCAAAACTAAGCACACATCTTAGACTCCCGCAGCGACACAAACTCGAAATTGAAAAGTGGGCGGAGCCACTCCCACTTAAATCTAGTGTTATATTGTATATGTTTCCACTTAACCGATACTTCAAAACTTGGCACACACCCAGAGCCCTCAAAAGTAGGCGGAACCATAACGAACATGAAAGTTAGTACTAAATTATTTATATCGTTACCTTAATTTCTTGCCACTAAAATAATAAAAGTACTTTCGTTGAGTTCAGCACAAGCTTTTCCTTAAGCTTTTGTGCAGGTGCCCCAGTTGCTTAGAGGGTAGAGTGCTAGGCTAACAGTGCGAGCGTCTGGTATTCGATTCCTACGATAATTCAAGTATGTTTCACTACAATATGTGTGGGTGTGACTTAAGTTGGTATACAATTTTCAGAAGTATTTGTACTGCCTCATTCATTAAAAATATGTTTGATTTATAAAATGTTTATAAATCAAATTTATTTTATAAACGCTTTATAAAACAAAATTATTTTTATGAACAAGATCTGTAACATTTTATGAATAAATAAAACAAATTAAAATCTTGTGTATGTATATATATTTCTCTTAAAAAAATAAATAAAATCGTTTACTTTTTTTTCTAAATATAAAGTAAAGCTTTAGAAAACAATTTGCATAAAATAGCAAAAATCTGAAGAGGTAAGCAAATCTACAGAACTAAGTTCAATATAATAAACTATAAATAGGTTCAATAAGATTGTGTACCTTTTAATGTAAATAAATATATATACGAATATTTTCAATAATTCTAATTGAATACACTAGCAAAAAAAATATACATATAAGCCATTTTATTAGCTCAATTCACAACCTATTGTAG
This sequence comes from Tachina lurida, assembly GCA_944452675.1. NCBI lineage: Eukaryota > Metazoa > Arthropoda > Insecta > Diptera > Tachinidae > Tachina > Tachina lurida. Next base: position 111,899,264 of record OX101755.1, on the reverse strand, counting down.
GGGAGTCGTAGTTCGTACAAGAGTTGTTGGTAATTTCAATAAAAACATTGTTTATAAACAAATGTTTACATAGAAATTACCAACAACGTTTCTACGACTCCCCTACAATAGGTTGTGAATTGAGCAATTGTATTTTTATGAAAAGGTGGCATAACATCTCAAACATCCTGTTGCCATTTGTATTTTGTTCCTCCTAAATTCACTCCTTATCTCCTCTATTCACTTTTCATTCATTTCTTTTTTTTTCTAACAATAGAATTATTGTATTTTTTTATAGCCATTGTACAAGCTGCCTTTTGTTTCCATTATCTAGTTTATTGGAGAATAAAATGGCATAAAAGTGTGCAAAAAAAAAGAAACTAATAAATAAATAAAATATTTTATTTTAACGTATTCACATAAAAGTTTAATGAACAACACATAGCGTGAATTAAATAGCAACGGAAAAATAATAGAGTATATTAATGGTTTTTTAGCTGCCATAGTGCCATTTTTATCACTTGATAATAAATTATTTAACGATTTTAAAAAATGGGATATAATTTTTTCTATTTTAGCTATTATTTTTTTTTTGCACATCAAATAATATTTCAGAAACACACACAACAGTTTTTATACGTAAAAAAAAAGAAGAGATGTGTCTTAAGACACCCGATTATAGCTATACTGCTTAGCTATATAAAACAAAGTTAATGTGTTAAATAATAATGTACTAAAATTATATTATATGATGATGCCAAATTCTCTACAAATATTTCATTAACTCAAAAAAAGAAGAGAGGTGTCTTAAGACATCCAGTTATAGCTATGCTGTTTATTTATGTAAAATAAATTGCATGTGTGAAATAACAATGCAATAAAATTATATTATATAATGATATCAAGTTATCTGAAAATATTTCAAAACGTTTCCATTTATTTCCCATTATTTTCTTTTTTAGAGGAGTACGATTAAATTAATGAATTTTTTGTGGCCGATGGCCTGCTTTTGGCTGGCTTACAGTCCATCGGCTGTGTTATCTGGTTTGTGCTCATGTGCAAATACAAAAAGAAACTGAGCAATCGTTTTCATTGTTTTTGTTTCACTCACTTCAAAAAACGAAACAAAACAAAATCAAACAATTTGTTTTCTTCATTTTTGTACTCTGGTTTTAATTATAAAGAAATCAAAACAAAAATAAATTTATAACTGTAATAGTGTCGATTATTTTTGTTATGAAAATCACGTCCTAACTCCTGTATCGCGCAATAAATAGCATAGCTATAAGAAGTTTGCATAGAGCGAGCGCCAAAAGAGAGACAAAAAAAATTCTTACAAATTATTACTAGTAAAATTTTTACTTGCAAAAATTATCCAGACAGCTGTTCTGTGTTTTGTTTTCAAGTTAATTATTTGAAAAATATCTGAAAAAGGAAAGTGAAATATATGCATTTCTTTATTTAAAAATATATATAAGTATGAAATCAGAAAGCATATTTTCTTAATTTATTGTTTTTCTTTCATTAAGCCACCTAAATTCAATTTTATTGTCAAAGAACTTTGTTAGTTTCTCATATCTGATCAGAGATGGAAAGTCGCATTTTTGTATTTCCATAAAAATTATGAAAAATGCATAAAAATATTAAATAATACATGAAACTGTGTGAAATAGTTCATATTAAAAATCAATTTTTAAAAAAAATTCAATTGAGACATATTTAGGTTTAATTGAAATGTAGTGAAATATTGGTACTTCCCCCAGCTAACAAAGTCTAGTTTAATTTTTCTTCTCTTCTTTAGAAACTCACAATAACTAATAAAAAAAATATTTCATTTAATAAGAATTGAAATTACTGAACTTCAGCCTGATTAAAAATTATATCTGATTAAAAATTTCAATTTAAAATATTATCAAACAAAATAAATCAGAAAAAGTACAATTATATTATAGTTTACATCCCTGGTTCTGATATGAATAAAATTTTCTTGCAATTTCTTACAAGTAAAGCGTTCATTTACTTTTTCGTATCTGGGAAAGTAATTTTGTAAATTTCTGCTTTACTCTCTCGTTGCTAGTTTCAGCTGGGAAAGTAAATGAACAGACCTATTAAGACTAAAAATTCATGAAAATTACTACTAATTTATTTAATTGAAATAATAATTTAGTTGATATCGCTAAATTATCTCAATGAAATACTTTTTTGAACTTGAGAGATGAAATCTATCTAACAATTATAATTTTAACCGGCAATTTAGTGCTATTTTTTTGAGTATTTACTGCTAACGGAAGTAGCACTTTGCTTTTTGCCAAAATAATATTAAGTTATAAGAAATGCTGACGTTAACACACAGCAGACATGTTTTTCTGGTGTTTTGGTTAATTTCCAAAAGATTTTTCGTTCGACTTGTGACTTCTGTCTTCTCTTCTCGCTCTAGTGTAACAGTCAATAAAGCGGATACACAAATAATGGTCTAAGAAAAAATACTCTGTCTGTAGTTAAATAGCAACTGTGTATGTATGTCTATCGAATGTTTGCATATCGAATGGTTAAATGAGATAAAATTATTATTCAACCAAGCCAAAATCACTTGCACACATACACCCTCTTCTATCGTTTTTATACCACGAATATTGAAACGTGGTATGTGCAAAATAAAACACGTCAAATGACAAAAAAAAGCAAACATTATAAATGACTTTTTGAATACGTTTTTGTCTATGTTGGAAGCCGGAAAATTTGCTGCTCATTTCAGTTTTTTTTTGAAAAGAGTTCATATGAAAATATGCACATACAAGAATTTTATTTCCTTTCCTGTAAACAAAAAATAAATTGGAAAAATTTTGTAATTTGACAAATTTTTTTTAAAGAACAGATAAAAGCATAAAGCATTTATCATTTATCATTACATGAGTTATGTGACATTTATATATTTTCACAATATGGAAATTTAATATTGTTTCGCTTGAATATTCCTTCATTTGGTCTATCTATCAATTAAAGGCCATCTGTCATTTTTGTTCTTTATAAGCAATTTTTGCTTTTTACTTTAAGTTCAATTGAATTTAGTGAAATCACTCATGAGTGTCTGCAGACAGTTCATTAATATTTAATCAAATAGTTAATGTTGGAATTGACGCCACACTTCAAGTACTTTCTGCTCTGCCCAGACAGATACTGTAATTGTTAAGAATTTTCGAAGATAATAAGATTTATTTATTTAAGTTCGCAGTTGATCATGGCGCAAAATACGCCATTAGATATTTATGCTTTAAAAGGATGGTCAAGCGTTGGCGACACGTAGCTGATATCTTTTTAAATTTTTTTTTAAATGGAAATAAGATTACATCTTTCGTTAAGAAAAGCGTTTATCCTACAAACGGAACAGTTCCATTTCAATTCCCTGAAAATGTTTCTTTCTGCTGAACAAAATCTAAACATTCTATGGTAATAAAATATTTATCTAATATCGCGATATAAGTGAACCTGCCTGCAATGTTTACAATGAGACGTTTGAATTAAGATATTAAAAAATTTGTTAATATTAAATTTTATTTAATACCGGAAAATATGAAGTAAGTAGTACAATACAAAAATAATTTTAAGGCATCAAGTAGGAGCACGCTTTTTGAAAATCTTGTGGTATCAAACCAAATTACGATCGTATCGACTTTTCCATCCCTGTCCTAGTTTGTGCTGCGTTTTGTTAAATATATAGTTAATTTTAGAGCGACCTTACATGCATCAGTTTTTTGTTGTTTTCACATTTTATTTATTTTTTCTTAAATTGGAAAAAAACGACAGGTATACGAAAGGTGTATATTACTTTCTCTCTCTCTCTCTCTCTCACACACAAAATCAATACTTTAGTATCAAAAAGGGATACATGTAAAATGGCGCACTATCATGCGTTTTCATAAATTGTGCGATCAAACCAAGAAGAGCAGAAAAAAAGAGGAAAAAACACCAGCTAAATCCACTTTTCAAAACATATGACATTTGAGTGCCCTTCGAAAGAGGAAAATCCTGTTTATTTTAATTTGAAGATTTTTATGTTGGGAAAAATACAATGCAAAAGACTAATTTCTTAAATTATTCAAAGTAAATTTTAACAGTTTTTTATAGCTATGCTATTTATTGCGCGATACAGCAGTTAGCATGTGCTTTTCGCAACAACAAAAAAATCGACACTATTACAGTTATATATTTATTTTTGTTGTGATTTCTTTGTACTTCAAAGCAGAGTTCGAAAATAAACCAAACAAATCGTTTGATTTTGCTTTGTTTCGTTCTGCGAAGTGAGTGAAACAAAACAAAAACAATGTAAATGATTGCTCAATTTGTTTTTGTATTGTCTTTGCACATGAGCACAAAATCAGAGAAGACAGCCGATCGGCTGTAAGCATTAATTCAATTGTGGGCCGCTAAAAGAAAAATAAGAGGAAATAAATGGAGGCGTTTAGAAATGTTTGCGGCGAATTTGACATCATCATATAATGTAATTTTACTGCATTGTTATTTAACACATTAAGTTTGTTTTATATAGCTAAGCAGCATGGCTACAACCGTGTGTTCTAAGACACCTCTTTTCTCTTTGTATCTCCTGTAGAATTTGGTTGAAGTGAGTTAGCAGATTTACACCCCTTTTCACAATGTACGATTAAGAGTTAACGTGAACTTAAACTACAAGTTCTTCATACTACCTTATATTTTACACTCTACTTTTGCAATAAATTTTTGTGAAGAGGTGTATACTTGAACCTTGAGCTCTAAACTAGACATAATCTTCCATTAAAAAAATGGGCAGAATAACGCGCATTATAATTTAATATTTTATTTTAAGTGGTTCTACTTTACCGATTCTTACAAAACTTAACACACACCCTGACCTCTGAAAAACACACAATTTTGCATTTAGAAAAAATGGGCGGAGGTACGCCCATTAAAATTTAATTTTATATATCACGTAATTCTCCTCAGCCAACAGCTTTTAAAAATTATTTTGTTTGTCAGAATTTACGAAAATACCAAAATATTCTTTCAGATGCCCAGCAAAAAAATACCAATTTCAAAGCACAAACAACTGAGGTAAGCAATGCATTGCTTACTGGATAATGAAAGCTTCGAAAAATTATTCTGAAAAGCACGAAGCACGTAAGGCAGACTGACTAGTAAAAAAGGCGAATTGATACAAGGTGGTATTGATTTGAAACTCTGGGTATTCGCCTTGTATATTTTTTAGTGTAAAATTTCCTGGTGTCAGAATATTTCCAAACGTTTTGTTTGATTTGACAGCAGAGAAGTTATGTCAGCTGGTGAATTAATATCCCCTTATGTGAATTCGTCTTGTTAGTAAATTTTGCATCTGAGTATTATATCTATGAAATACTTTAATAAGGCGAAAAATTCATGGCTTTTTGGAAGCTGAATGTATTGCTTTTTGCTGGCTCATCTCAAACAACAACAAAAATTCCTTATTCATGTCCCAGTAAAAAAAATTGGAAGTCATTCTGAAGGAACTACATTTTCATTGCTTCCAAAAAATCGATATTTTTAAAATGCCGACAGTTAGCAGAAAACCAATTATAAGATTATTTTAGTTATACAAAACCTTGTAATTCCTGCATAGTTTTAGAAAATAATCACTAGAATTTTTAAAACATCGATTTTTTGACAGAAATTTATGAACTAATTTTAGTCTAAAATGTAAAAGTAATTTACTTAAATTTACATAAAAACACTGTTTCGGGCTTAAATTCGTATAAAAAGAAACGAATTGGTGAAATAGGTAACTATTTACCATTTTTCCTAGATGAAAATATTATCATAGAACACAAAAAAGGAAATTTTTCTTAAAATCGCTTCCAATTCGGTGACCAGGCATCGAAAAAGAGAACTTCTTGCAATGACAACCCTATGTAAAAATCATTAGAACGGATCGAAATTTGCACTACTTCCAGCTCGCAAACTCTACATTTTCATGACTTTTTTGGAGTGTCTTTTTTTACTGGGGTGCGACGGCAAGTGATTCTGCAACATTGTCTCCCTTATAAAAACCCTTTTGGGAAGCAGTAATTTTTGCTGGGTCTTTGCATTGAAGTTGCTTTTTTTTTGGGCAGAACTATTAAAAATAGAAGATTAATATGTTCTTTAAATTTTTTTAATGAAATGTATTGTATTTAAATGTGTTATTAAATAAAATATAACATAAACAAAATATTTGAAGAAAAAAGTCATTTTAGAATTTAATTTATTGCAAAGCAGTGGGCTTTTTAATTGAGGGTTTATGAACTTGAACTTTTTAAACTGTATATACATATCGTCAATGAACATTAGAACTACTCTTTCTAACAAACCATGTAAAACAGTATTTTTTTTACTGCCTCTTATTTGTTAAGCTAAAATTTATCTCTTGAAAATTTTAGAAATTTTTTTAATTATTGTTGTTAGATTAAAAATTGTGCCATCTTTAGCAGTTATGACTGCTTGTTTGACAAATTTTTTTGTTTGCTTTATCTGTAAATTTTTCGAAATGTTTTACTAGACAGTCTGTATATTTTGTGCCCATATACAAAAATCTTAATTTAATGAACAAATAATGGGTGTTTTTTATTGAGGTATAGAACTTTAAGTTGGCATCACTTTTTTAACTGGCGGCCATTTTGTCAGCTGTCAAGTGATTAATATTTAGTTTGGTTTGCCATTTCATCATGAACAGGTTGACAAAAGAACAACGCTTGCAAATCGTGCAAATTTATTTCGAAAATAATGGTTCAGTTCGCGAAGTTTACCGCAAGCTCCGTCCATTTTATGGTCGACATAATCGTCCATCAGAGCAATTAATTCGGTTAACCATGGATCGTTTTCGCACTACGTTTACTCTATGTGATAATACGCATCCGCAGAGACGTCGAACAGTGCGCACCGAAGAAACAATTGCCGCTGTAGAGCAAAGTGTTGAAGAGGACCCGAATGAATCGATTCGCCACCGTGCACAGCAATTGGAGCTTTGTCCATCAACTTTATGGAAGATTTTGAAGATTTTGAATGTGGATGAGTTGTGGTTCCAACAAGACGGCGCTACATGCCACACAGCGCACGTCACAATCGATTTATTGAAGGAAACATTCGATGAGCGCATAATTTCGCGGAATGGACCTGTCAATTGGCCACCAAGATCGTGTGATTTGACACCATTGGATTATTTTCTTTGGGGATATGTGAAGTCGCTCGTCTACGCCAACAAACCAGAAACGTTAGGGGACTTGGAAGCCAACATTCGTGGCGTTATTGCCAACATACGGCCCCATATGCTCGAAAAAGTGGTTGAAAATTGGACCTGTAGAATTGGCTTTATTCTAGCCAGCCGCGGCGGCCACATGCCCGAAATCATATTTAAACATTAATGGCTTAAAATTATCCTTCCAATAAAGCCAAATTGATGGACATTAAAACGATTTTCTTGTGTTTTATTTCAATTCGAAGTTCTATACCTCTAAAAAAACACCCTGTACAAAAACACTTTTTAGTCTAGTTATTCTGCTACCTGAGGGATTAGGGGACTTCTCTTTGAATGAATAAATTTTGTAGCCAGTATTTTGTTGAAAGTAAAAGGACTAAAAATGTTGCAACCGCAGAGGAAGAATATACTTACATATATAAGGCAACCTCCATATGAGACGGTTATAATACACCCAAAAATATAATTTTGATAATTTCAAATTAAAAGTAATTTGAATTTATTAAATGTTCATTTGAAAATGGGACCTGAATTTAATTATCTATATACTTTTTTCTTTGATTAAATAATCACCTTTGTTTAGCATACATACTTCATATACATACATATATGATTGCACTCAAATGTATTTTCAATTTCTATTTATGCAAATATTTTATTGATTTTTTTACTATTAATTTTTATAGAATCAGCATTTAAATTGACACTTAACTTAATGCCTATAATCCGGCTAATAAATATATTAAGCAAACTGCTTTTTTTATTTGAAAAATATGCAATTATTATTCAATTATTTTTTTTTTATATATAAAAGCATACACAAGGATTAATTTTTTTCACATAATTTAATTGTTTTACATATTTATAAAACGAGGTTATGCAACAACAATAAAAAAAAGACAATTATTAATCCACTTTTTCAAATAATATTAAATCAGGGACCACAAAAAACGAATATTTTACAAAATTTAAATTAAAAAAAAATTAAGTAAGAGTGCTATATTCGGCTGTGCCGAATCTTATATACTCTTTACCAACGTATATACAGTAGTACACAGATACATACATAACTACATACATATATACATATTTGTTTGGAGATAAAATTTATAGTTTTTTGTTATAGCGCAATTCTTAGTAAGTGACCTCTTGGTTTTTTTCGGCTAAAGAATTTGCTTGAATAAAGCTCTTCCTAAAATATGAAATATGTTTAACTGAACACAAAATTATTTTTGATTATTTTTTACCCAAAATTTTTTTTTTCAATTTCCAACCCTGGAACCGTATATGGCACTTTTCTGGTTTTAATACCAGTACTAATTTATTTATTTCTAAAATATAGAATATATTTGATTACCAAAGAAATAACTAGCTTTATTTAATAAGTTTTATATATCAAAAAAGTGTAATTTTCCCAACCCTGGAATCATCCTTTTAGGTTTTTTTATTCTTTACACCAATCTTGTGCTTTAACAAATATATCAAATATGTTTCAATTAACATATTAACAAAGAAAAAAAGATATAAGGAAAATGCTAGTTTTATTTAGTTACTTTAATATCAAAAAAAGTTAAAATTTTCCAGCTGTGGAGCTGTGGTTTTTATTTTTCTTATTTTTTATATAACTTTTCTTTCCAAAGCATTAAATATATACATATATATATATATATATATAAATAAAATAAAAAAAATATTAGACCTAGTTAATTTTATATATCACAAAAAGTTTAAGTTTCCCAACCCTGGAATCATAATTTAAAATTTTTCTGATTTCTTACACCAACATTTTTCTTTTAAGAATGTAAATAAAATGTAGATAAAAAGGAAATATTAGTTTTAGTAGGTTAATTTTATATAACAAAAAAGTTAAAGTTCCCAACCCTGGAAACGTCATTTTTATTTTTAATACAAATTTTATTCGTACTGAAATGCAAAATAAGTTTATTTAACAAAAAAAATTAAAAAATTTGTGTTATCTAGTTACTTTTATATGGCACAATCAAGCTTAAGTTTTCCAGCTCTGAAACCGTCTGCTCAATTTTGCTAATTTTCAATACCAATCTATTTTGGACCATTTCTGATACACCAGTCCAAGATATGGGAGTGTCGGAAAACCGATTTCACGTACACTAGACGGACGGACGGACAGACGGACATCGCTTATTCGTCTTCCCTATTCATAAGAACCCAGAATATATATATATATATATATATATATATATATATATATATATGTATTTTATGGGTTGCATATGAATATTATGGAAATTACACACGGAATGACAAACCTATATATACCCTTTTCCATTTTTGGTAAAGGGTATAAAAAAGAGAACACAGAGGGTAATGTATTCGCGTATGTGTATTCATTTGTAAAAGAAGCCGATTGATATTCGGCACTCTGGTGCCAGTTTGGGCAGCCTTGACTTTGAGATGCTAAAATTTAACTTTCATTACAAAAAAGCTTTCAGCAAATTGAATAAGATGAATCAAAACAATTCACATATTCCATTCGCAATAATGGCAAATCAGAACGCTCTGATGATGGAGGTGTAGTGGCCTTCGAAAATAGCCAGTTGTTCCGTTCTACTACGTGTTTGTCAGAATATTTACAACTAACTTTGGTGTTATTTCTTGATTAATAATTATCACATTTAATTTGGCTTAAAAGGCAATACGAACTTTAGCCTGATAAAATTGTAAATATAGGAAAAATATTTAAATTTTTTTTCTGTGCATATACATATGTACTAGTATACGAAAAAGGTTAAAAAATATTAATAATCAATATATTACAATTTTAATTATAATTTTATGAACGTTGAAAATAAGAAAGCAACGAAGTGCATAAATTTTTTTATAGTAAAACTCTTTTATTTTACTTTTAACAAGACTTTATGCTGCTCAGAAATGAATTTCCTTTAATGCTTAAATAAACGCAGGTGCTCAAATCAATATGCCAGCTGCAATAAAACACATTTTCTATGCAAAGTACAAAATCATATTCATCCAAATTTTCACTACATACTTCTTTCTTCAAATACGAGTATCCATCCATTTATTTGACACTCTCTAATTCAATGGCTTTTAGTACTTGATGTTTTTTCTTTATACTTTGTTGTTTTATTATCACTGTCTGCACTTGGTTTTTGTGAGAATGTGTATGTGTATGTCTGTATATGTGTACGTATGTATGTATGTGAGTATGCGTGATGGCCTCTGAAATTTTATGAATTTTGCAATAAGTTGTGCTGATGCTGGCATGGCCTCCTGTTCGCCGAAACTGAAATCTAATATAAAAGGAACTCATTCATGGCAGCAACATTTTGCAAGACACTTGACTTTTTTGTTGCCATAACAACCGGACCAAGTGCTGCTTTAAGTATTTGGCCCTGTTGAGCTCATAAAAATAATATTAAAAATGTATTTTGGAAAGGCAATAAAAATATCTTTAATAAATTCACTTTATTTATAGAAAGTTGAAATTTTCTATGATTTTCATTTATTAAGACTGAATAATTTAGCATAATATGTATGTATGTTTATATATTTAAAATTCTTACGTGAAAGAAAGAAATTATTTTTTTATTTATTAAGATTACGAAACTATTGTCTACTTTTTAAAACGAATTCATCTTTTTAAGGTGTCCGTACAGCAAAGGACTACTGTTTTCGCTACGATGTTCCTCGGTCCGTATATTAAAAAAAAAAGCCGAAACAAAAAATCGCCGAAATTAAAAAAGCGCTTAAATTAAAACATTTCCAAAAATTAAACAAATAACTAAAATGCCAGGAAATCACCGGATGTAAAAAAGTTGCAGAAACAAACTGAAAATAATTGCCAAAACAGAAAAGTCAACAAAAAGGAAAACAATCGCTAAAACTAAAAATATGTATTGTAAAAGAATAAAAAATATCACCAAAAACCGACAGAATCGCCAAAAATCGTATGTACTAAAAAAAACCGCCAAAAACTTAACAAACTGCCAAAAACCCAAAAAAAAATATATCTACACTAAAAAAAGCCAAAAGGCGTCTATACTAAACAAAAAAGAGTCTATACTAAAAAAATTCGCAAAAGGCGTTTATACTAAAAATCGTCAAAAAGCGTTCGATACAAAGAAAAATCGCCAAAAAATACGTCTATACTAAAAATTCGCCATAAACAAAAAAAAGTCGCCAAAACCACTAAAATCGCCAAAATGCGTCTGCGCTAAAAAAAAATCGCCAAAAAGCGTCTATACTAAAAAAAATCTAAAAAATCACAAAAAAGAAAAATTTAAAATATGTATTGTAAAAGAACAAAAAAAATACCTAAAACCGACAAAATCGCCAAGAAGCTTCTATACTAAAAAATTGCCGAAAAGTGTATATAATACAAAAAATTGCCAAAAGTCTAAAAAATCGCCAAAACGAAAAAAATCGCTACAACTAAAAATACGTATTGTTAAACAACAAAATAATCACCTAAAACTAAAAAATCGAATAAAATTGACAAAAAAGCGTCTATACTAAAAAAATCTAAGAAAATAAAATCAACAAAGTCTCTATACTAAAAAACTCGCCAAAATCCATAAAAATCACCAAAAAGAAATAACTGCCATACGGAAGTCTTCGTTAATTCATATTTTTTATGGTTCAAATACAAAATAAACTTATTAGAGATTCTTTAGATAATTTGAAATTTTGCTTGGTTATTTTTGTTAAGCATTGTTTATATTTATTTCTTTAGGGTTTGAAGTCTACTAATGAGTTCCATAAGCGGATATGATATACATACCTTGCAGGAAGTGGAACTGACACAAGACTAGTCACGTGATCGGTCTTTAAGTGATAGGGACCAGTCCGAGTTCTAACACTTCCTATGAAGCGGACAAGTCACTTTTACATGCGTATGGCCTAGGATGAGGTTAATTGATACTTTGTATACGCCTTTTGACTTGTCACTGAAATATCCTACAGTGACCTATTCGGTGTAGAATAATATAATTATTTAAAAATGTCATTCCGACACTTAAATGTAACAATGAAAACTTTTTGTTTTTCTTGTTACAAATTTAATTATGATTTATTTTTGAGCAGATATTTTTTGGGATCAACCTCGTGCGTGACAGGCTTGCACACTACCCACTCGACCACAGAAGCACTCATATTTTAAAAGTATAAACACCTCTTAAGCTTAGGTTTAAATCTAAGTATAGTTACGCGACTTGTTCCAGAGTGACTTGACGGTCCACTTATATCGATTCACTGTCTTTCCCAGCCAAGTCTTTCTTATATATATACTAAACTCAAAACAAAAAAAATATTCGTAATACATAATACATGCCCTAGCGGAGACTTTCTTATATAGACGTACTAAACAAAAAAAATATTCGTAGTACATATAATATATAATATTCGTAATAGTGCCCTCAATATACATACACCTTGATCGACGGCTTACATGGAAACACCACATTGACTCTAGCTAACACAAATGAAGCTTAAATGAACTCAGATACATTGGCTGATTAACTAGTAGAAATTCAATCCTCAGTCTAGATTGTAAGCTTTTGATATACTTTTTAAACCTTTATGGTGCTACGGAATTCAGTTACGGATAACGAGACCACACATCCCGCTACTGAAATTTTCAATCATCTCTTATTAGATTTTTATTAAAATGTAACTGATAAAAATTCAATCAAAATATTTTTTAAGTGTAGTTATTGCTTATCTATCCAAATCCCTGTGTTCTTCATAGTTCAGCTAATTTGTAGAATACAATTCTCATTATTGACATGCCATGAAGAGTTTTAAAATTATCACTGCGTTATTTTCTCTCGGAATCGGCGTAATTTCAAGTTTGTGCTTGTATAGATTTATAAGCCTTGACACGAACCTTGTGCTTTAACAGACCTTTGTTAGTGTCTTAACAGAGCTCTGTTAAGCTATAATGCATTTTTAAAGGACTTTTCCAGAAAATGAGGCAACCCAGATGGAAAAAAGTAATGCTCTTCCTTTATTATTGCCCATGAATCTATTTCTGAAAAGCATGAATTTGAACTAGATACACAGAGAAAACAATGCCTACTAAATACCTCATCAAATAGAACAAAATTAATAAGAAATCTCTATGGTTTTTTTCAATAAGGAAATCTTATTGATTTCATAGAGAAAACCTTTTTGAAAAAATCAAGAAGAAATCTTGTAGTTTTTATGAGGTTATCTTATTGAATTTTTCAATAACAAATAAAAAAAATTGCGTCTTTATTATCTGTACTTATGTATTTTCATTTAAATTCTATACCATATACATATGTATGTATGTATGTAGTATGTTGTAGATGTTATTTATTTATACATACATACATACATACATACATACATACATACATACATACATACATACATACATACATACATACATACATACACATTAGGTTATATTCTTAACTAACTTACTCACCAAGTATTGAACCAGCAAACTTCTACCTGATAGACAAGCACTCTACCCAATATGCTAACAAGCAGCAAACATTCTTATACAAAAATTAAAAAGATCATAAAAAAATTGTCTCTATGTCTATTTATAGATATGAAATAAGAAGACACCTCATAAAATCAAGAAGATTTCCTTATTAAAAAATCAATAAGATGCTTTACACATAATCATAAAGGAACCTACTAAAATCAAGAAGAAACCCTTTTAAAAAAAATTAATAGTAAGATTTACCACATAAAAACAATAAGGAATCTCTATGAAAAAATCTTCGCTTCCTTCTGCTGGTATACCCCTTAGCCTAAAAACGTTTCATAGAGAAAATCTTATTGATTCTATGAGGCAGTTTTTTCTCTGTATACTAAAATTTTCAGAAGGATGCGCGCTTTTGGAAGTCAATGCTGTCGGATAATATTGGTGATAGATTAATGTCCAAGTGATCCTCTAAAAACGTGCATACTCACAATTTCTTGAAGTTCGAGTTTTCAGGAGTTCTTCAAAAAACTTTAATTTTGCCCTACCTGTGTTAACATTTTCTAATGTTAGAAACTGTGAAAACTGTGTATCTTAAGTACATACGAAACTGTATATGTGCATATTACACATCCCGCTTTCCAAAAGATATTTACATATTTTTAAATCCCAGTTTTTGATAGATCATGTCACGCTTTCAGCTTTCAATGTAGAGAAAATCCAAAGAGAAAAAAATATATACATATTTATATTATTTGATAGGTCCTGGACTCAGCTACAATAGTTACTAGAACGAGTCTGTTGAAGCTTTTTAACTTTTAAGATGTTTAGTAATTCTCAATTACTTTATGATAGATTTTGTATAATTCCAATTTTTTTTTCAAAAATTTGGTGGGACATTTTCTGATAAATTTGCATTAGCATTAGCGTATAGAAAATATTAAACAACATACTTACCTTAATATAGAAACCACCTAACTAATTTTTTTTTTTTTTTTTGAAATTGAGATTTTGGCATTTTTTAATATATTAGAAACATCACGAAAATGGTGAATATGTAACCATTTACAAGATACATCTTCTTTTCACCATACACTACGCCCTACTTTATTGAACACTCCCATTTTCTCAAGTCCTACGACGAGTACACTTGGTTCAATTGTCACCAAAGTTTCGGCAGGGTATAGACACTGCTTAACAAAAAAAAAAAGCAAAATAAAACGTTATGTCAATTAAATATACTATTTAAAAATATTTATAATAATATTTATATTTTTAGACATGCTATTTTCAAGTAATAAATATTTTTCTAACATTTAATTTTAGTAAGCCCATAATCAATTTAACATGTATTAAGTTGCTTTGGGGATATTATTTAAACTTTTGTCATGCACGAATTATTGCATGCTTTTGCATGAGAAATTGTCATTGAGAATGATTTTATTATGAAGCATGACTCTCAAAAATTGAGACTTTGAAGGCATAGTTAGTCACTAGCCACTGAACTATATCAACTTCCAGCGGATATTAATCCTGATGTAATACCAGAGCACTCTCGTTCATCGGTATTGTGCAATAGAATCATCAGCGTAGTAAAACAATCAATAAAATGGCTTCTTAACACAGCTATGAAAATTTAATTAGCCTCATTGGCATCAGAAGCACTGCAACACCGTCTTAAAAATACAAATTCGGTCAAAAAAGCATAATTGTAAAAGACTGAAGCTTTCCTCTATATCTTGCTTCATTACCTGTCTTCTCTATCACTAGACTTTTCTTAAAAGAAGGCAATACCTAGTAACAGTAGTAGGCATTCATTGCCTGAGTATTACTTTTTTTTTTAATAAAAAAAAACTATTTTGACTTACTTCCTATTCTTCATTAACTTCTTTAGGTCCCATTCCATTGAAACTTATTTATTTGCCATGATTTCCTTGAAGAAAATTTTATATTTCAAAAATCCAATATATTGCATGCACCTTAATATTCTACTCTGTAACTCAACTCTCAGAGTAAAAAATCATTTGCATTTTAAGGCAATTTTCTTAACAATCGTTTAAATACATTCTTGCAAGCGATGACTAAAGTGTAATTACTACATGTAAGTAACTACGTTACATTTTGCTCTTCTTCGCAAAGATAGTGGAATGCTATTCATCTCACTTACATAAGTCTGGTTAAATGGAAAACCCTTGTCATAGAACTTAAAAAGCTAACAAAAAGTTCAATAAAACAAACCACTGAGCCATTTTCATTAGCAACGATGAGAGTGCGTTATTCAACTTTTAATGCATGTTTGATATCGAAGAGATATTTGTTTTAAATTTTCTAAATGTCTGTGGTAAATAAATCTTGTGGATTTAACACAATTTCTACAATTACATATTTGAGTGCAATTTTAGTTCTTTCATGTGGAAATGCTTTTACACTGCTAAAACTTAATATCGATGCAAGTGCATTTTACTAAGAAGAATCTTAATTGCTTTAATAGTTTTAAGATTTCAGTTTAGCAAACAAGCACAGCATGACTAACCTGACCAGACATACCGCTTTAGGCGGGATTATCTCGCTTTTCACAGGTCAATCCCGCCTGGAATTTGCATCTCGCTTTATCCCGCTTTTTTTAGTTTTGAAGAATTCAATCTCTTGTTCGATTTTTATTAAAATGTAACTGATAAAAATTCGTTCTACATATTTTTTTCAGTGGGGTTATTGCTTAACTAGCAAATTTGAGATGAAAAGAAGAAGTGTCACGCTTGCGGTTCAACCTTCACTATTTTGTAGAATAACGGCCTGGACCACGATATCACGAGAAATCGTTCGATCGACAACTTGTATTGCAAACAACAACAAATTTTCTAAAGTTATTGTTGTTTGCAATACAAGTTGTCGATCGAACGATTTCTGGTGACATCGTGGACCAGGCCGTAAAATTCTCATTACGAACATAAATAGTCACGAAGAGTTGCAAAATTCTCACTGCATTAACTAGTTTTCAAGATATTTTTTAAGTAAATATATTCTCTATTTGCGAGGAGCCATGCTCACTTCTCCAATCCCTAGATATATTATTTTCTATCATTGGCAGCATCAGCGGAATTTCAAGCTTGTGTTTGCAGCAGATACCAAGATATTAAAAAACTAATATTTAATTTACTTGGGATGTGACACACTTGTTGGTCAATTATTAATTCCTTTTCATAATACAATTCTCGTTATTAGCGTTACTGTTAAAAAAATTTTGGTTGTTTTGGCTTCTAAGATATCTTGAGTAATAGCCCCTTGTTCCTTCTAGATCATCAATAACACGAGTACTCTGGATGCAAGGCAGCAAGACCGGTACTCCTGTATTATTTTTGAAGACAAATAAAAATTTGCACTATGGATATGTGAGGCACCACGCCTAATTGTTAAATTCTGAAATTGTTGCCAGCGACAATGCATATCCCCCAATATTCCAAGGTTCTCACTATATGTACTAGATTTTCAGATATCTCACACAGAGAAAACAGTGCCTACTAAATACCTCATCAAATAGAACAAAATAAATAAGAAATCTCTATAGTTTTTTTTTCAATAAGGAAATCTTATCAATTTCATAGGGAAAACCTTTTTGAAAAAATCAAGAAGAAATCTTCTAGTTTTTATTAGGTTATCTTATTGATTTTTTCAATAAGGTTTTCTTCTTGTTTTAATTAGGCGATCTCATAAGAAATTAAAAAAAAATTGCGTCTTTATTCTCTGTATGTATTTTCATTTAAATTATATACCATATACATATGTATGTATGATTGTATGCAGTATATTGTAGATGTTATTTATTTATACAACCATACATACACATTATGTTATATTCTTAACAACTTACTCACCAAGTTTTGAATCAGCAAACTTTTACCTGATAGACATGCACTCTAACCAATATGCTAACAAGCAGCCTGAATAACCATTGAAATTATTGTGCAAGCATTCTTATCCAAAAATGAAAAAGATCATGCACAAAAGTGTCTGTATGTCTATTTATAGATATGAAATAAGAAGACACCGCATAAAATCAAGAAGATTTCCTCATTAAAAAAATCAATAAGATGCTTTACACATAATCATATAGGAACCTACTAAAATCAAGAAGAGAACCTTATTGAAAAAATCAATTAGATAGCCTAATAAAATCAAGAAGAAGACCTTTTAAAAAAAAATCGTTAAGGCAACCTAATAAAATCAATAAGAAATCCCTACAGTTTACAATTCATAAGAAAACCTAATAGAATCAAGAAGTTTTTCTTTATGGATTGTTTTTTGGTGCCAAAAATAACGGAACTAACCCCGACAATAGAAATATTTTTTTAGATTTTTTTTAAATTTTTATTATATAGATTCCCAAATATATCTGAAAGAAAATTATCTTGTATGATTTTAAACAACGAGAATTTTACTCGGATTCGTTTTACAGAATAGCACCGATAGTTTTGTTTATTTTGAGTTGAAAACTTTGTTTCCTAAGTACATACTGTGCTGTATATTACACATCCCGCTTTTTAAACGACATTTATTTTTAAATTACGCTTTCTGGCTGTATTTTCTTCAAAATCCTGCTCTTTTATCGATCATGTCCCGCTTTTTGCAAAAACCATCTGGTCACGTTAAGCATGACTGACGGTAGTAGTGCAAGGGGCGTATGAATACTAAAAAAATTCTATTCTAAAAATATTAATCATACGTCCATGTTGCTTTGCTGAATGGTGCCGTATTAAACAGCTCGCTAAATAATCCTCAACATTAATTGATTTTAATGGAATAATAAAGTTGTCAATCAACGATTTAGAAGAATCGAATAATTAATTTTATAAAGATTTACTTACTTGCTTTAAAGCCAGAATAAACAAGAGACGATTTAAATTCTGCACTCACTAGCAATAATGATAAGTTTTTAGGGTACCCAAAAGTGAAGAGAACCCTATTGTTTTCCCTACTATGACCGTCTCATTAATTCGTCCGTCCGCCTGTCTTTCTGTGGCAGGCTGTTTTCTCGAGAACCATGAGAGCTTTAAGAAATTTTCACAGAAAATGTGAAACTTTTTCCACTACAACAATAAATATACGACAGTTAAAAATTAAAGGTTGTTCGTTCTTAAGCTGCTTTCTATAGAAAAGTCATCAAAATAAAAAAGGTCCTCAAAAATTAAAAAAAAAATCCAAAATAATGGACAAAACGAAAAAATGCAGTAAAAATAAAAAAAAATCGCTAACACAAAAAAAAGAATTGCAAAAAACAAGCAAAAGTCGCCAAAAACCGAAAAAATTGCCAAAACTAAAAAAAGTGCCTATATTAAAAAAAAAATCGCCAAAAATCGGAAAAAATTTCCAAAACCCTAAAAAACGCTAAATCACAAAAAATCGCCAACACTAAAAATTTATCGCCGTAACTAAAATTATCATCAAACACGCCAAAACTATAAAACAACCGAATAAAGTCGCCAAAAAGCGAAAAAAGACCAAAACGAAAAAATCCAATAAATAAAACCATTGCTAAAATTAAAGAATCGTAAAAACCAAATAAAAATCACCAAAACGAAAAAAACGCCAAAACTAAAAAAACGCCAAAACTAGAAAATCGCCAAAACTAAAAAAAAGCACTAGGGACTGTAAAGAATCGAAAAAATTTATTAAAATAAAAAATACAAAATCGCCAAAACGAAAAAAAATCCAAAACTAAAAACAACTTTAATACCACAAATAATAGCCAAAAACGAAAAAAAACACAAAAAACGAAAAAATCCCCCCAAAAATGCAACCGAAAAAAATCACCAAAAAATCGCCAGAACAAAAAATAAAAGCGGCAAAACTAAAAAATTGCTTAAACTTAAATAAATCGCCAAAAAAAACTAAAAAGTTGTCAAAGCGAATAAAACACCAAAACTAAACAAATCGCTAAAACTTAAAATATGTGTTAAAAAAAATCGCCCAAAATAGAAAAAAAATCGTCTAAACGAAAAAATACCACAACTAAAAAGTTTTCAATACAAAAAAAAAACAAATTGCAAAGAAACCGAAAAAATCGCCAAACCCGAAAAAAATCACCAAAACTATGAACTAATCGATGTAACTAAAAATATCGACAAAAAAACTCCAAAACTATAAAACAACCGAAAAAAAAATCGCCAAAAAGCGAAAAAATCACCAAAATGGAAAAATCCATAAATAAAAAAATCTCTAAAATTAAAAAAGAAGAATCATAAAAACCAAATAAAAATCACCAAAACGAAAAAAACGCCAAAACTAAAAAACGGCAAAACTAAAAAATCGCCAAAACTAAAAATAAGCACTAGGATTGTAAAGAACCGAAAAAATCTATTAAAAATTAAAGAAATCGCTAAAACGAAAAAAAAACTCTAAGAGTTAAAGAAATCGCTAAAGCCAGAAAAATCGCTATATGAAGCAAACGCCAAAACTAAAAAAAAAAAACATTAACAACCTAAAGAATTGCATAAACGAGAGAAATATTAAAACTAAGAAAAAGCCTCATAGTAAATAAATCGACAAAAAGCTAAAAAATCGCTTAAACCGAAAAATCGCCAAAACTAAAAATTAATCGCTGTAACTATAAAACAACCGAAAATATCGCCAAAACGAAAAATAAAAGCGGCAAAAATTAAAAAACGCTAAAACTAAAATAAATTGCTAAAAATCAAAAACATCACAAAAAAAGCCATGTCTAAAAAACGCTTAAATCATAAAAAAGATTGAAAAATTAAAAAAAACACACCAAAACTAAAAAAAGCGCCAAAATTAAAAAATCGCCAAAAATCCAAAGTGTCCGTACCACAAAATCTTCGTGCGCGAATTTATTATAGTATAGCTGAAACAATAAAATTTGCAATTAAATTTTATATTCAAAATGATACCTTGCGAGACGAAATGGTGGATCTAAATCACGGCTGTCCAAAGTGGCACCAGAATAAGGTTACATTTAAGTTCTATAAAAATTTCGATCCATATTGAATGCCATAGCATGTGTGTTTTTCTGATCCTTTACACTATCTCAATAATTCCAATAGTTTTCCTTAATCCTGTTAGAAGACTGTTTGTATTGGTGTTTTTGGCTTAAAATTATTTCTCCACAACTAACTTTTGCATATGATACGAAAGATATATAACTTAAAATGTAGCATATTTGATAAGGTTTAATCGATTAAGCGCTAAAAGCCAATTTAATTTAATGGAACACTTTATCGAATAATAATTACTCGTTTAACTCAATAATGGTCAATCTATTCTGTTTTCTACACACAGTGTAATTAGTAAATCTTTAATATCTAATATTTTTCTAAAAACAAAGTCTCATTATTTATGCTTGGCCATAGTTTAGTAAGAAACAATGATATCTAATAGATTTAAGATATTTTTTAATTTTCCAAAACATTCCATAACAAGCTTTAATGCTAAAACATGCACTTAAACATAAATTGTGGGCCGTAAACTCTTTACATCGTACATTTTAATGCTGCACATTCATTTATGTACATATTTACTCGTATCCTTTTTGTAGCTGCTTCTCATTGTTGCACTAAAGCATGTTTTTAATATTTATGCGAACAAAAAGCCAACTCATATAATTCTTGTACAGTAACAAAAGATTCTATGCAATACAAACTCTTAAAACGTGCATTGCAAACAGTTTTGTATCGCAACATACAGTAGAGCAAAAAATAATGGTGATATTCAAGGGAAGCAGAAATATGCAATTTCATATACATACCTACACTCAGGGAAAAGCTGCAACTTAAAAATAAGAATGCGTTACATTATTTCAATCATTTTCAATATAATAGGAAAATGTATTAAAATATTTAAAAATAAACAAAATTAATAAATAAATATTGAAAATTAATATATTTCTATATTGAAATAAGAAATTTCAACATGACTAGACTTTCGTTAATGTTTCTTATTAATTCAATATAGCTTTTATTGATTTTAATCTGTTTTTTCTCTGGGTGTATGTACGTTTTTTTCATGTAAAATGCACAGTGGGATGTAAATGGAAAAATATGTAAATAATTATGCAAATTCTAAATGGTTTGTCTGATTTTGACATATTGAAGAACTATTAAAGTAGAAAGCTAAGATTTATTTATGGAATAACTTTTAGAAGGTGTCTGTCTGCATGCACGTAAAGAAAAGATACGGTTGTAAAATGGTTGAGAAAACAATATTATGTTCTCTGAAACAAATGTGTGGTCGTTGAAAAGTAGTTATCGTTATTTTAAACATTAATTTCGTTACGATAAACAGAGTAATGCTTGAATTTAATAATTACATTATTATATTCATAGAAAGTGCGATATGGTTAGAGTTTAACAATATAGTTTTGTTAAAAATTTATGACTACAATATAATTTGTATTATTGTGTAAAAATAATATGATGTAAATAACAATATAATGTTATCCAAAACCATATTATGTTAAGTTTAAAAAAAAAATTTTCAGAAACACCTTCTGTCAGTTCAGTGTTTCGTTTGTAAGCTATCGGTAGTGCACGCGTGGTACTAAATAAATAAAGAAAAGTATAAACAAAAGGGTAGATAAAAAAAAGTAATATGTACATATGTATGTATGTATATCTCTTTATACAGATGTGTCTGTATTTCGTGTACAAACATACTATATATGTAAGTATACATTTCTATACATACATACATACATACATACATTTTCTTTCAACAATATTAATTTATTTTTCTTTGGGATTTACCGCACAGCTGTTTTAAACAAAAAATGTGCCAATAAATATATGATTAAAAAACTAAATATTATTATTACATAAAATAATACTATGGTCATATTTAACAATATTATTATAATATTAAAACATGGTATGGTAAGTCCCAATTATATGTTAGTCACATATAACAATAGTGTTGTCTTATTTACAATAATAAGATTGGGTATAACAAAGTTAATTGTTTTTGTAGATAATATTATTATTAACTTGGAAAATAATATTATTCAAACTTTGCTTTTCCATTAACAATAATTTGATTTAACTGCAACCATATAGTTCAATCATAGTATGTTGCTGTTTGATTATGGTTACTTCAACCATATTTTTTCTTTGCGTGTGCCGTCGCCAGCTTAAAACTTATTACAAGAATCGCAAGGAATAATTTTCCAAAGTTTTGGAAATCAAAGAAATAATTTAAAGATGTCATAAACAAGGATTTTTTTATTTGATCATAAGTTTCCTGCTTAAATGAGGTAAACAGTTTTGTAACTGATTTCAGCAAACTCAGAAGATGCAGACTTAAGCAAAGAGAAAAAATTCAACTTAAAATTTACGTAAACAAGGTTAATTTAACCTTTTTCGGCGCAATCATTTTGCTTCATATGTGTTTCATGTTAATCTTACATGATTTACAGTAATTTTAGAAGAAAATTTTTTATTTTGAAATAACTTTATTTCATGTTGATTTAACACTTCCGCACTGTTAAATTACAATGAGGAATCATGTTCACTGGAAGTTATTTCAAGTTGGAACAGTGTAAAATCTTCAGTATCGATAACAGGAAGCACCAAATTGAATCAAAATTATTTCCAGTTGAAACAACATGAATTTAATTAATTAAATTAATCATTGTATTTTATTAATTACACTTTCCAACACGGACTGAACAGTATAGACTCGATAGTAGTAGCAAAGGGAAATAAAACCCTTTACTCAGTTTGGCAATTTTGGTGAACAATTTTTTATTTGCCTCCAAAGATTTCAAAAATTTATGCGTCCTAAAAAAATGGTGTCATCAGATTTTGGTCAACAGCTAGTTCAGACTTTGTGAGAGCTCTAAACTATATATGGCAATAATATGGCTAAAAGCTTACCAAATAAAACTTGTTAACATCTTATGCAAAAAAAAAATAACTCTTCGTGCCCTTTTTTTAAATTAAGGAAAATATTATTTTTTCACTTTTTTTCAAAATAACTAACAGGGACTCCTAATTTTTTGCTTTCAATATTCAGCAAGGACAAAATCTTGTGAGCATATCAATATAATCTGAACGTGTTTAGGCACCTACAATAGCTCATTAAGACCACAACATAACTATTATTTCTAAAAAATTTAATATGATTTGAAATCAAAGTTTTTGCATTGTGATTTTACATTGGTATATTTTTTTTTGTGTGAGACCATTTTGTTGCTTTATACACCACTGTACCTTAAGGGTTTCTGTAAAAATTTAGCCATTGGCTTAGTCTTCTAAAAAAAAGCTGCAAGCGTGTAAATATTTAAGTGCTTCATAAATTTACAATTACTTTTTTTTTAATTTTTACCAGTTTTCATTCTTAGTTTACGTTGAAATTCATTTAAAAAAAGATAAACATGTTTCATAAATAATTTATGGTTTTATTTATGAAATTAATTCACTCCTTAGCTTTCTCTTACCTGAATTCTTGAAACAAAATATTGTATTTGAAAGTATTGTTAACTAAGCAACTGGGAAAACAAGTATATTGTAATAAAATTATTTTAATTTATTTTAAATCATAGTTTCAGATTAGCAAGGATTTAGTTCTATGCACTTGAATAATTGTATTTAATTCATTTTGTTAGAAAATTTAAACTAAATTTGTGCAATGCTTCACAAGAATTTAACAAATTATGA
This sequence comes from Tachina lurida, assembly GCA_944452675.1. Lineage (NCBI taxonomy): Eukaryota > Metazoa > Arthropoda > Insecta > Diptera > Tachinidae > Tachina > Tachina lurida. Next base: position 111,874,924 of record OX101755.1, on the reverse strand, counting down.
TACATTTTTAATTTAATTGAAAGAAGTTATTCCAAATTTTTGTTTTTCTTTTGCATTAAATTAACAAAGGCAACAAACAAATATTTTCCATGTGACATTATTCTTTTTGGAGACAAAGTTTCAGCTATGCAAATGAATCTATTAAATCGGACATGAAAGCTTAAATGTTGAACATAAAAAATAGAGTAAAAGCAATTTTATTGTAGTCTTAAGTCAACAAAATGACCGAACACCCAAAAGCGCCACTTTGTTTGTCTTTTTCGAATCAAATTTTTTTATTTCTTTTTTATTATTATTCGAAGGGGGCGTATGTGCTTTTTGAAACGTTAAAAAAATCTTGTCAGTTTATTTTGTTCACTTGTCTCTGCTTTAATGCAAATAAAGATTAGAGATGGCAATTACTCACGTAAGTAGAGTTAGTCACGCATGGGTAACAATAACAAGATATGTATATGAATGAAAACTTTATCTTTGCAAAATTATTTTATATTATTGGTCCTCTATTCGCTGCGAGGTCATTGTCCTGTTATATTTCATATTTCGAAAGCTTACGGATCGATGATTCAGCATCACTACTAATTACAAATCTTAAGCATTAGTTAAATAAAATTGTCACAAGAGTAGCATTCCGTGATGAAAATTCCCAAGTTTTTAAATTAATGTACAGCGGTATCCCCTCGAACCATTTAACCGATTTAAATCATATGCAGCAATAAAACAAGTTTGACAAATTTCTAAAGGTAAAATTTGATTTATAAATTATTTGAAAATCGATTTCGTTGCTTCACTTACTCATAGTGTTCAGGGATGTTTGCGACCTTTATGAAACTGTATTCAGGTATTTTCGTAATACTCTCACTGCAATGTCATTTGCATATGCTACTTTTTTGTACTTAATAGAATTCTAACTCCCTAAAAAAGAATTCAAAGCTAATTTCCACAGTAGAAGAGATAAAACTCTCTCCTGTGAGGTTTCCCTGCAGCGTGACCGTTTGACCGACTAAAGTGGCAAATTGCCACTTTTTCGACTGCTTTGCCACTTTTTTCCCTTTTTGTCCCCTTTTTTTTAAAGTGAATTATGTAATAATACATTGAAATTAAGAAGTTTAGTGTAGTTTTCTCGTTTTTTTTTTAATTTTTCCCCCTTTTTTTTGATAAATCCCCTATTTTGTGCCACTTTTTGAAAAATGTCATCGGTCACCCTGTTTCCCTAGTTGCTACTCTCATTATCGTAGTCTACCCTTAACTGGATGTAATGAGTCTGTTGGTTAGTACTGTCCTTACAAGACTTATTACTGACTGTATATAGTACACGGAAAAAAACAAAATGGAAATGAATCTGCAGTTTCTGAATGAGTCGCTTGATTTGGTGGAAGTGCAGGCAAGCTTAAATTTTGAATTTATGTTCTTAATAAGGTATTTATACCTGCACAAAATTTAGTAGTTTCCCTTTAAAATATTTGTGAAGACCTATACAGTTTACACCAAGGTTTTTTTTTAACATTTTTTAATTTTTTTTCTACAAAAAAAAAGGTAAATGAAAATTTTCCAAAATTACAACCAAACAACTGCAATTTAGCCAATTCACACACCCTTTTATGAACACAGGCTAACTTTATTTTACAAAAAAAACCCATAGTTGTATCACTAAGTTCTGCACAAAATCTAGCATATTTGAATTAAAATCTTTATGAAAATCTATACCGTTTACACCAAGTTATTTGACATTTATCAATACTTTTTTTTATCCAAAACAAAACCCATCAACTGATTTGTTTCCAAGACTACAACCAAAAACAACTGCAATGTAGCCAATTCTCACATCTTTTTACTCAGACCGTAGCTAATTCAATCATCTTACATATAAATATGTTGTACAGGGTAGTAAAAATTAATAAAAATATTAGATTTTGATTAGATTTCCTACAAATCTAAAGAAACAAATTAGATTTCGTTTTGTATGGGAAATCTGGTAAAAAGCAGCAAGATTTAGCTCGAAATCTCAGAAGTACTAGATTTTGATGTAGTTATACATTTTGACAAAATCTAGTGACGAAGTAGATTTTATTTTATATGGGAAATCTAGTAGATTTCGCCGAAATCTCGTAGCTACTATAAGAGGAATAGTATAACAATAATTACATACAAAAAATAAACTTTTTATATTCCATCCTCCAACTAAAATTTAAAAAACAAACAATTTACATAATAGGGCATTTACACCTGCAAAAAATCTCTTAGATTTTAATTAAAATCTTTTTGAAAATCTATACCGTTTACACCAACTTTTGGTTTGACATTTATTAAGTTTTTTTTTTTTGTCGCAAACAAAACCCATTAACTGAAAAATTTCCAAAACTACAACTTAAGAACTGCAACGTAGCCAATTCACACACCTTTTTAAGCTGACCGTAGCTAATTCAATCATCTTTTTTTATTGTACAGGTTTGTAGAGGATAGTAAAAATTAATAAAAAAAATATTAGATTTTGATTGGATTTCGTACAAATCTACTGACATATTAGATTTCGTTTTGAATGGAAAATCTAGTAAAAAGCAGCAAGATTTAGCTCGAAATTTTGTAAGTACTACCCAGCAAAAAAGTTCAGAAAAGTTAATGGGGTTTGGAATTAAGCATTTTTGGTGGAAGCTATTCCTTACTGGATTACCGACTTAATGATTTTAACAAGGCGTGAGACTAAAATAATCGATTCTTGAGAAGTACTTACTTTTTTTATTTGGCAACTTGTTCACGCAATCTATTTAATCTAAAAAAATTATTCTCCTCATTTAGCAATTTGTACATAATTTGTTTTAAATTTTGGGTAATGTGATTTGTAAGCGAGTAATGAAATTCGGTAATCAGAAAAGTAAGTCATTACATGGCAAGTAGTTCTGATGGTAATCTGTAATTTTTTGCTGGGTAGATTTCGAGACAATGTAAATGCCCTCTAAGTGAGATGCTAAGCATCAATTATAAATTGTCTTCTTTTTATTGTTTGGTGCACTCACTTCAATAATGACCCATGTTAATGAAGAAAAATTATATTGGTAGCTATTCTGGAAAACGCGCCGAAGAAGTAAAAATTTATGTTAAAATAAAAACATTTCCAAATTGAAATAAATGTAAGAATTTCAACGCGTTAGAGAAAAACTAATTTTTTACATTTCTTCAGTTTTTTTTTTTTTGTTTCCCATGTAACTTTCACCAATTCGACGTGTATTCTACAATAGCCATCATTGTTTACTTTCCCAAAGCTTTAAACAAAATAACCCTTACAGTTTTTAAAGCATTTCAAATTGAATAAAATTAAAAAAATAAATATTTCATACAGATTTTATTACACATACCAGGGCTTTGAAGTGCAATAAATTGTTTGCCTTTTGCTGCGCTTTTATAAAGTGTTTGCAAAAAAATATTGATATAAAAGTATTTACACATGTATACATAATTTTTTACTCAACCCAAAAAATGTGTAAGCCATTAATAGACTTTATAGAATTTTATAAATTCAGTCAAGCCATTCATTCACATGAACAACAAACTATATAGACATAAAACAAATTTTTATATATTTTTTATATTGCATATTAACAGTGAAATATGTTTGAAATTTAAACCTTCAACAAGAGTTATTTAAATTGTAAAATAACTAAAGAAACAACAAGTATGTATGGAATATTTAAATGAAAAAAAGTTTTTATTAAAACTATTAATAGTAACACTTTACAAAGTTGCTGAAACTCTCAGTCGCAGCAAGTTTTCTGGGTAGATAATAAATAAAAAAAACGTATGCTCTTCTCTTATCATCTGTTGCTGATCTTTTTTGTTTTGTAACAAATTGTAAAAAATAATTATTATTTTTTTTTCTTTCAGATTGCTAGTTCTTGGAAATATTTCTACCACATCAACAGAAATTCAAAAGGTATTTTATGTTACAGATAGATATTTACATAATTAAAGAAAATATAAAATAAGATGACACAAGCAAACTTCAAGTGCCGAACTTTGTATGAAATTCAAAATTTTAATTATCAAGTATGGGATGTAAATTGTTTGCGATTTGAAATCACTTTCACCCTTCCCATATTGTTTCATGACAATGTGAGGGGGAAAAATATATATGATGGAAATGGGAAATTTTATGGTTTTTTGCCTTTTTCTTAAGATTTAAGAATTGTTGTATATGTGTAAAAATTGTGCGGGCTTCAAATGTAAGAAGTCATTCATTCCACTGTGCGACTTATCTGAAATTTACTATATAGATCGTACGAAATTTGTCACATTATCGGCCATGTCACTGAGTTCAATTCGGAATTGAATAAATGTCAAAATGCCAAGCCCTATCCGGAGCGTACACCAGCATACCACCGCCTCCCACAGTCTGAACACACCTGACAAATTTCCGTATTTTAGTTTTCTTTTTTAGACACCATCTCCTACAAAAATGGGGCGTATTGAATTCCGATTCCGAATGGAATTGAACTCTGTGACAGGGCCGTATAAAACTAATCGTTCTCAAATAATTCGATTTCAATCACACACCCATACACACCTGCATATCGTGCCATAGCCGCCAAAATAGCTTAAGCGACATAATTTTAGAACTTCATTTTTGGACCAAAATTGATTATTTGCGACCGTAAATAGTCGATTTTCGTCAAAAAAAAAAAAAAAACGAAATCCAAAAAATGTGTCCTTTAAGCTATTTTAGCGATTATGGCTCGATATAATTCCTGGATGAAGTGAAGTGTTTTATTTGGTTAAATTCTAATGAAAATAAATAAAATGCTAATGCAATATATTTTTTAAATTTATGTAAATTACAACAACAAAAAAGAACAAATTGTCTGCAACAATATACTTTCTCTTAAAATAAATTCAAATCCTCAATTTATATTTGCATTTTTCTCATACAAGCATCACTTTATTTATTTTACAAATTGAAAAAAAATAGATAAAATAATACTCAAATAAAATTTATTAATTCAGATGATCAAAAGCAAATGATAGTAATTTAACCCAAATGCATATATTTGCATGAAGTTATTGAAAATGTGTATAAATAATACATACAGTATGCAAAGTACGTATTCGTACACCTTCAATCAAAAAAAAAATAAAATCCTTACAGCCTTGTAATAAATTATATTACTTAAATTGCATATTTCTTGCAAAATTTAGTTTTTAGAGGTTGTATTTAATATAACTTTTAACCCTTTGTGACGCCATATTGCAAATATGCAACAAACCATTCAATCGTCATAAAAACCATTAATTACAGGCAATCGTTAATTTTAGTTTAATGTATTAACTCTGTTACAATATCTAGTTTCAAACTATAAAATTCGTTCTTAATAAAAAATTTTATATTTTACATCACAAAAGATTTCAAATAACTCTAGGATTCTACTAAATCAATATTACCGTAGTACAAATTTTAAAAAACTTATTTTTCCAGCGTTTAACGCTGTACATTTTTGTGATGTAAAAGGATTTACCGATCGAACCGGCCTCGTACTACATTGTTTTTCAAATGTTAATCAATAGTAAGTAAAAAGTTTCAGTTTACTTTCTGGTTAAAACGAAAAAAAGTTTTCTGAAATACTTAAATAAAAACCCAAAGGGAAAGAAAACAATGACAGCAACAATAAAACCATTAAATACATGACCAAATTTTTTTTAGCAAAAACTTATTTGTTTAGGGATAAGAAGTCATGATTAAGAATACACCACATGGTATTGATTTGAAAACTTTGATTTAAACTTTTCGTCGTATTACAGTATAGTTTTATAAAATTGATTTCAACTGAGTAACAGTCAGGAAATCTTAATCCATTTTGTCCATACAATACAACACTTGCTGCGAAATATTTTTAAATTGTCTTTTGAAACTGCATTTGTGTTTAGACTGTGAAGTTTTTGCCTTGCAACTCAATATATTTCTCATGAGAATGAGATGAGAATGACAAAGTACACGCAAAGAAAAAATATGGTTGAGGTAACCATAATCAAACAGCAACATACTATGATTGAATTATATGGTTGCAGTCAAATCATATTATTGTTAATGGAAAAGCAAAGTTTAAATAATATTATTTTCTGAGTTAATAATAATATTATCTACAAAAACAATTAACTTTGTTATACCCAATCTTATTATTGTAAATAAGAAAACACTATTGTTAGATGTGACTAAAATATATCTAATTGAGACTTACCATACCATGTTCTAATATTATAATAATATTGTTAAATATGACCATAGTATTATTTTATGTTATAATAATATTTAGTTTTTTAATCATATATTTATTGGCAAATCTTTTGTTTAAAACAGCTGTGCGGCAAATCCGAAATTAAAATAAATTAATATTGTTGAAAGAAAATGTATGTATGTATGTATAGAAATGTATACTTACATATATGTGTATACACGACACATCTGTATAAAGAGATATACATACATACATATGTACATATTATTTTTATTTATCTACCCTTTTGTTTATATTTTGTTTTATTTATTTAACACCACGCGTGCACTACCGATAGCTTACAAACCAAACACTGAACTGACAGAAGATGTTTCTGAAAAAGATTTTTTTAAAAACTTAACATAGTATGGTTTTGGATAGCATTATATTGTTATTTACATCATATTATTTTTACACAATAATAGAAACTATATTGTAGTCATAAATTTTTAACAAAACTATATTGTTACACTCTAACCATATCGCACTTTCTATGAATATAATAATGTAATTATTAAAATCAAACATTACTTTGCTTATCGTAACGAAATTAATGTTTAAAATAACAATAACTAGTTTTCAACGACCACACATTTGTTTCAGAGAACATAATATTTTTTTTTATGAATTGAATTAGGCTACTGTTCGTAACGCTTTTTAAGCCAAATTACATGTGATAATTATTAATGAACAAATAACATCAAAGTTAGTTGTAAATATTCTGACAACAACACATAGTTGAACGGAACAGCCAGCCGTTTCAATTTATAAGAATTTAAGAAACAAATACAGTTCGAAAAATAACAATTAACTGAACATAATATTGTTTTCTCAACCATTTTACAACCATATATTTTCTTTTCATGTACCCTTTTTCATTCCTCATTCACCCTTCATTAACAAATTCAAAAGTTGTGCAGCAAATATTTTCTAGTGTGAACGAGGTTTTACTTTGTATGCAATGCGGTGAAGATCAATAATCAGAGATATACATCAGTGATCGGCAATGAATCATTTTTTCGCTATTCATACTGACTCATGAAATTTTAAATATAAGTGAGTAGACATCATTTAAACTCAACTACTCTGATTTACGCATACTCACAACCTCTAAATGAGAACTTTAATGTTTGTATGCGAAGTTCGCATTGCGAATCATACTTATTTTGCATCGTGCATAGGCATTGAGTTAAAGTGAGTCCAAATCAACAACGTCATAAATATTGCTAAGTATGAGTTCGATGCGCACTTCAAACTTTCGAGTGAATATGATTCATAGACAGCATTGCAATAAGTATGAGTGGGCATAAGTACAAGAAATTATAAGTCATGTTCCATTTTACTCACTTTTTCACTACTCATTGCTGTTCTCTGATACACATATTCATTCACTGTTTAGTTATTTCAATCCTAAGGCTACAGGTAGTACATACGGACACAAAAAGTTCTGCAAGAAAAATATCTTCGTATGAATGCTAATGCAAGTTTCAAAAATAAAATAAAAAATTTGCCTTAATGTAAAAATAATTATTTCACATTTATTAGTACTATTATTATTGATGAATATGCTGACTTACCTCACCTGATTTTCAGATCTCGACGCTTTGAGGTCGTGGGAATCTATTCTTACTATTACGATGATGTTTATATGGATGTGTGTGTGTATGTATGAGTATGTGTGTCAATGCGTATGTAGATAAACCTTTCACTGCTTAAGTCAGACGTACGCCTTCGGAACCAAATTTACGGCATTCTAAAAGACCTCGAGCTCATTCAGATTTTGAAACATAATAAACCGAATCGACAGATTTTGAGAAGAATTTTCGAAAACAAAGTTTTCAAAAAAGGTTTTTCCCAACAATTTTAAAATACTAAACCAATCTGAGTCCAAAATCTAATCAGCTCCTTTAATAAAAAAAAAATCGTTGACTGCTGCAAATTTTTACTACAACCGATTAATTCTTTTAAAAGAAATGGTTGCCGAAAAATTTCGAAAAAATCACTTTATTTTAATAAATTCCAAAGCTCTGGTCAAATAAATTTTAAGATGGATTTTAAGAATTCATTAGCTGTGGCGATTATGAAAAATTTTAATTTATTTTATCTATTACAAAAATATATGGATTTATTAGCCGAAAGTTCCAGGCATGGTACCCAAGGTCAATCATATCTCATATTTTATTTCTAAACATTCACACAAACTATTAAATTTTAATATTCTGTAATAATGAAAATTTTTCTTTCGTGTTTTCCCAGATGAATGTGAGACTTAAAATTTTAGTACTTTCCTTCCACATAAAAACTATTATTACTTATCATTAAATCATAATATGTATAAAGAATTTTACGACTTTAACTAAAATAAACCATAAAATTTTATTATCATTCATATTGCTTTCTTACTACAAACTATTTTTGAGGGTGTCAATTAACCTTTTCTTTTCATATGTGCTGAAAATGTTCTTGAAAACTTATAAAACAAAAAGTCGTTTATATTTATGAGCATTTCATAATTTTTTTAGAATTAAAATATTAATTTAACCATTTACAGTACGTCGAGTAAATACAAACACAATGAAAATAAATTTTAAAAATTTTCATGAATAAATGCGGAGGCCCAAAGCAATAATTCCACATTTGAAGTTTTCTTCATGTGCTTTCTGTTCAGTGAAGCTTTTAGGATGATCAGCTTGTTGTATAAAATTGTTACAACAGTGGTCGCAAAACTGTTTTCATTGAGGGCCACATTTTCCACAAACACCAACAATTTAATTAATTAAATTATAATAAGCTTTTGACTCGTAATCAATTATTATTTAGTAACAAAATATATTTCATTCGGTTCCTGTAACAATGTACCAACTTTGCAAAATTACGAAAAATTCGGAAAAAAATATATTTGATGAAAAAAATACCACATAAATCTGAAAATTAATCAAATAAAATATAAACAATATAATATAAACAATATAAATATAAACTCATAAAATATATATCTATTGAAATAATATATATGTATCTTGTCTATGGACGCTGTGGCAGTTGTGATTCTTTAAGACAATTATTATTTATTGTCTTCGCTAAAAGGTTTGTGTATGTGCTTAACGCTGCTGTTCCAAGCCATTATTTCCAACACATATTTGTTCATACATTTTTCAAACTATCGTGCAATGGATCTTATCACGGTTGGAGTATTTCGACGTCGACTACGACGATTTGGCAATAGATTAAAAAAAATTTGTTGAAGTGTTCTTTAGTCTGTTACAAAAAAGTCGTAGTCGAAGTCGAAGTCGAATTCGAAATACTACACCAACCACGATAGAGGGGATTATTTTTATAAAATGTTTGTGTTTTAAAAACATAGTAATAATATTTTTATTTTTAATTATCAAAGACAACAACCATTTTTGAAGAAAATTATTTATAGGGCATTTGTACCTGCACAAAATCTAGCAGATTTTTATTAAAATCTTTCTTTTAATCTTTATAGGTCGACTTGGGTGGAACTCGTTCACTAGTTCATTTTTGCCACAAACCAATGATCAAACCCATTTAAATTACATGGGTTTGATCATAGGTTTGTGGCAAAAATGAACTAGTGAACGAGTTCGACCGAAGTCTATTTATAGGGCATTTACAGCTGCAAAAAAATCTAGCATATTTTAATTAAAATCTTTATGAAAATCTATACCGTTTACACCAACGTTTTTTGACATTTGTAAAGATTTTTTTATCCAAAACAAAACTCATTAACTGAAAAATTTCCAAAGCTACAACCAAACAACTGCAATGTAGCGAATTCACACACCTTTTTAAGCAGGCCGTAGCTAATTCAGTCATCTTTCTTATAAACATGTTGCAGAGTGTAATAAAAAATTAAATAAAAATATTCGCTTTTGAATAGATTTCCTGCAAATCTACTGACAAAACAGATTAAAGTATCATAATTAAAACAGATTTAGGTTAGGATAGGTTAGTCTAGGTGGTCAAGGAACTCGCATAGACCAGGATTGATCCTTAGCGATACCAGCAGATGACAAGCAACCTGCAAATGGGCAGCCTAGTTCGTGATGCCTGTATCGAATGACTCCCACACCGATTTAACAAACATGTTGCAGCCTCCGAAAGGTGTGATCACCAAGACAGTCATATTCAGTGCGGCTTATTGCCGGACAGTGGCAATGTTCTATTGTCTCAACTACACCGGTTTCCTTACATTTCCTGCAGGCACCATCAAGTATTTATCCTATCCATCACTGTCCAGTTAATACCTCCACTAGAAGTCTACAGTTGCCTCTGGTTAGTGATAAAAGGAATTTAGTCGATTTAGGATCATACCCAGCAAAAAATGGTGCTTCGCTGGAAGCACCTATATAACTATATAAGTGCTCTTTTGTTGGGCAAGCGCTTACCCGATGCATGAAATTTTGCATGGTTTTTATATGGGATTCCTCGCATAGAAGCTCTGCCACGTCGATCTAAAATTTGATTCTTTCATGCCTGCCGAAGTGACCTGAATTCAGCAAAAATATTCGACTACCTGGAAGCATGTCTTTATCAGGGGTCGATCCCAGGATTTCCGTATGTTCGGCTAGAACACTATCCATTGAACTACCGAGGCACATAATTATTTTTGTACACAATTCAATTAAAAAATAAAAACTCGAAGCAAAAATTTCATTCGCATCCAAATTTGTATACAGGTAAGCGAGAGAGGATGATCTGTAAAAAACTTTGACAGTTTGAGTATAAAAAGCCGACTAACGTCGTAGTGTTTATGTTAAATTACGTCATTCGCTTACGTTATTGCATCCTCGTAAGGCAGAGGGGATGCACTGTGTGCTTTTTTTGTCTTATAGTTATTAAACTACACTACAAAAACAGAAAAAGAAGCTATAAAAATGCAATAGATACTTGTATTAATAAGGAATTGCTTCTAAATCTCGATTATTTTTTTGCTTGGTAGGAGCTCCACATGATTTTAGAAGTTTTGCAAGTTTGCGGCGCACGCCAGCTTTTCTCCGCTTCTTCCTTCAGAGTCTATGATCCATTTCAGGTATTGAATTGATTTCCAGACATATACCGTTTCTTCCGCTGGTAATTGGATTCCCCTTTTGGCCAGTTCGTTTCCCTCCACAAAACGGATTTAGTTTTGTATTAGAAATCTGGTAAAAACCCAGCAAGATTTAGCTAGAAAACTCGTAAGTACTAGATTTCGAGACAAAGTAAAGGCCCTATTAATTTAATTTTTGTGTTTTAAATATATGGTAATAAAACTTTTATTTTTCATTTTCCAAATCTTCTTAATGAATTATGACATAAATGTATTAAGTCGAGATCCAACTATCGCCGATTTTTGTCTGCTCTTTGCAATAAAATTACAAGTTATAAACCAAAATGGCTTTATTTCTCAATTAATTCTTCAATAGCTCTATATATCTCTATTACCATTGCAGTACAGTGCAATCACGTCCTTTTTCTTCAATTTGTTGAGAAATAATACCATTTTGGTTTGTTACTTATAATTTTATTGCAGTGAGCCGACAAAACCAGGTACATTATGCCAATAATGGGGTCTCGGCTTAAAATATAATGTGTAGAACGATGTTTTCCTAAATAAAATAGGAGTGCATACCGAATTTTTCATTCAACTGTAAATGAAATCAATTTCTGAAAATCATCTTGAAAGTTTAAAAATGCTCTACAAACAAAACAGTAAAATATGACTTAACACTTTTTTCTTATTAGCGCAATTAAACATATCTCTTTTCCAATTCTCTCACAAAAAATTTAAGACTTGTACAACAAAACTTGATGTGTTTGAACGAGTTCAGGGACTCTTAATTCATTTGATTGAAAACCCTAATTTTTATTTCTCTGTTTTGGGGGAAAATATATTTTTTCAATTGAGTTCACAAGTTATCATAGAGACCTCAAGTTGCATAAGCTGAAGAGCCACTTGCATGACGATACATATCGTCATATAAAATCGAAAAAGGCGTAAGTTATATTTAAAGTATTTTGCAAGAACGGCAAAAAAATAGGTTAGGTTAGATTAGGTTGGCAGGCTGGTGGTAAGGAAAAGTGAAATTTAGAGTCCAGCTGACTTGGGTCCAATACAATGATCCCTTTGCGCTACCTGTGAGTTGAAGAGAAGATAGTGAGAGAGCGTGATAGGGGAAGGATAGTGATAGAAAAGACAGGTAAGCTTCATTCTTTTTTACAACTCTGCTTTTCTGGCGCCTCTGGTGTCAATGAGGCGTATTAAATTTTGAAACTATGCTTAGTAGCCAATTTATTGGTTATTTTACTTCGCTGATGATGCTGCTACACAATACCGACGGCAGAGGGCGCTCTGTTTTTACATTAGTATTAGCATCCGCTGAAGCCGGTGTAGTTTAGTGACCAGTGCCTTATGCCTGAATCTCTAAAACTTTTCCTACAACAACTGATACAAAGGACGAACTAACTATACTATTTTTCATTAATAAATTCGATCTTTTTGGGCAAACACGGTCATAAATTTTGTGAGTAGATGGATTTTTGTTAATTACATCATATTTAACAAAAAATATGATTAGATTTTTTTTTAATTGCCCCTTTTTTTATTTTATATGACGATATATATATTCTTCACTATTGTGTGTAAGTATTTTATGTGTCTGTATGTATGATTTAATGTGTATGTGATGATTGCTTCCTCTTGCAAAGCTTAAGAGTGTGTATTGATTGAAGATGCATGCATTCGGACTTTTATTAAAACTCTGAAATGTTTTTATCCATATACATACATATATCAATGTCTTTAGATGGGTGTGTGCTGGGTCAATGTTTTACTTTTCCTTGAGTCTGCATGATTTCTTTTCAATTTAACTTGAAGAATTCTTTGGTTTATCTTCCATTATTTTTATTTACTTTTAACTTAAAATTTTATTTCAGCTTATGATTCTATGGCAACAATATTTGCTTAAATTCATTACTTTTTTTGTTCTCTCCATTATATCTATTTTCCCCTGCCAGCATACTACGAGTGAATGTGAATTTTTTATTTTTTTTGTGTCAACACAAATATTTGAGTTTCATAAACATTCTTAAAAAGGTTTTTACTGGAAAGGCCTTACAAAGCACTTCAAGATACGAGTAGAAGTAAAAATTGGAAATATTTAACAGGCAGGTGTCTGTTTGGTATACAGAGAAAACAGTGCCTACTAAATACCTCATAAAATAGAACAAAATTAATAAGAAATCTCTATGGTTTTTTTCAATAAGGAAATCTTATTAATTTCATAGAGAAAACCTTTTTGAAAAAATCAAGAAGAGATCCTGTAGTTTTTATGAGGTTATCTTATTGATTTTTTCAATAAAAAAATATAAAACAAATTGCGTCTTTATTCTCTGTACTTATGTCTTTTCATTTAAATTCTATACCATATACATATGTTTGTATGTATGTAGTATGTTGTAGATGTTATTTATTTATACATACATACATACACGTTATGTTATATTCTTAACTAACTTACTCACCAAGTATTGAACCAGCAAACTTCTACCTGATAGACAAGCACTATACCCAATATGATAACAAGCAGCCTGAATAGCCATTGAAATTATTGTGCAAACATTCTTATATAAAAATTAAAGAGATCATGAAAAAAACTGTTTGTATGTCTATTTATAGAAACAAAATAACAAGACACCTCATAAAATCAAGAAAATTTCCTTATTAAAAAAATCAATAAGATGCTTTACACATACTCATATAGGAACCTACTAAAATCAAGAAGAACCCCTTATTGAAAAAGTCAATAAGGCAACCTAATAAAATCAAGAAGAAAACCTTTTTAAAAAAATCCAGAATGCAACCTAATAAAATCAATAAAAAATCCCTATAGTTTACAATTTATAAGAAAACCTAATAGAATCAAGAAGTTTTTCTCTATGGATTGTTTTTGTGGTGCCAAAAATAACGGAAATTGAGTAAAAAAAGTTGTAAATAATAAGATTTCTTCTTGATTTTATGTTGTTTTCTTCTTGATAAAATTAATAAGATCTACCACATAAAAACAATAAGGAATATCTATGAAAAAATCTAATTCTACTCAAAATTTAAAATTGAATGCAAAGAAAATTATTAAAAAATTATTACATGCAAGATTTGCTTCGTTTGTAATTTTGTTTTCACTCAAATTAGAGTTTCCGACTGAAATTTTATTAAGCTTCTATAGAGTGTTACTAACAGTGGCTAAAAAAAATATATTGTACACACATATATATTATTATTTTGCAAGTCTAATCAACGATTGTTATAATATCATAAAAACTAAGCAGTCTTATTGTGAATTACAAAAAAAGTCTAAGTCAAATGCCAATTCGATATTGCGATAGCGGGATATGGGACATTATTTTTACATACTGATATTTTTTATTGCTGAACTAACAATAAGTTTTCAAATCTTAAGTTGGGGATATAAAAGTTTTCTCCATCTGGTCCAACTGTATTAAACTTCTTTTCCTCAGAAAAATATTCGTTAATATTTATAAAATTAAATTCCATATTTAAGTGATTCCCACATACGACAGTAAATATTCCCCCTTATTGCGAATGCGTCGTCGACGTCACATCTAGACGATAGTAAAAAGTTTCACTTGTCTACTTTTTGTCGACAATAATTGACTACTATTAACATGATCCATTAATTTACAAAGCCTTAGAGATTAGTAAGAGATTGTCAATAAGAGGCAGTTGTTGCTGATAGAGTAGACAAGTCACAATATTTACTGTCGTCGTGATGTGACGTCGATGACACCATTCACAATAAGGGGATTGTCAATTGTTTACTCTTTATCGGCAACAATTGTATCTTATTGACAATTTCTTACTAATCTCTAAGGCTTTGTAAATTAATGGATCATGTTAATAGAAGTAAATTCTTGAAGATAAAGAATAGACAAGTCGTCGAATGGTTATTAGTTTGCCGCACAGTATATTACAAATACACGAAGTGAAAACGTTTGCTGTCGTCTTGACGTGACGTCGACGACGCCATTCACAATAAGGGGAATATTATGCCAAGAGTGGTATGATTAATATTTACTTGAACCTCTACTCCAAAAATCAATCATACGCAATTTTCGAACTGAGTGCCTGTTCCACGTGGTCGACAACGTTCGACTTGTCACACACTTACATTTGAAACAACAACAAAATATTATTATTTATTTAATTACTTGATATTAAAATTACATAAAATATTACATTAATATAAACATTGATAGCACTGGCTGCCAAGGCCATCGGCAAATATTAAAATATTTTTTCATTTTGAATGTAAGTGTGCGACAAGTCGAACGTTATCGACATCGTGGGATTGGCCCTTCATTTTTTTTATTAAAATCAATTATTTACGATAACAAATAGAAATTAAAAAATGGCGCTTAAGCTTTTTTGGCGGTTATGGCTCCATTTAGTCAAAGAACATTTGAAACCACAAGAAATTTTAAAACACGCTTAAACTAAAAAATCCCAAAATTAAGAAATGCCGTAACGAAAAATCGCCAAAAATGAAACTGATGCTTAGATGAAAAATATCACCAAAAATAAAGTAAATCGCTAAAATGCAAACAAAATACCAAGAGTAAGAAAGTAACAAAAAAACTAAGAAAATCGCCAAAAACTGAAATAATCGGCAAAACAAAAAAAAACGCCAAAACAAACAAAAATCGTCACAACAAAATAATACGAAAAAAAACTAAAGACACGTTTGAACTAAAAACAAAAAAAAATTGCCAAAAACGGAAGAAAAAAATCACCAAAACGAAAAAAATGCCAAAACGTAAAATTCGCTAGAACTAAAAAATCGCCAAAACTAAAAAAATTCGCTAGAACTAAAAAATCGCCAAAACTGAAAAAAAAATCGCCAAAACGAAAAAAAATCACCAAAACAAAAAAATTGCCAAAAATTAAATATCGCTCAGGCTAAAAAAATCGCCAAAACAAAAAATCGCAAAAACGAAAAAATCATCAAACCCGAAAAAATCGGCAAAGCGATAAAAAAACATGAAATGTCTACATCAGGTAAGATTATACCTGCTTCGTCCAAACATACATACTGTGATATTTGCATTTGAGGTAAACAGCTTTGAAAGCTCTTAAGGTTGTTATTGTTTCTTTGTTGTCGCCGACATCTGGTTGGCTGTTATGCTCTCGTCGGTGTGAAAGCACAAAAAGCTCTTTATAAAAGTTTGCGCATTGTGCATATAGCGTGGTCGTAACTGGATTATACTAAAGTTTTTATAGTATTACATACTTATATATGTAGTGTCCGTCCGTGTGCGAGTCAAAGTTGTACTTTAATATTTATCTTTTGCAATTAATGCAAAATCTAATAAAATTTACTATTTCCTTGCTTAACTTAACTTTTGGAAAAACTAATTAAAAAGGAAAAAAGGAAAATTAATCTAACCAACTTCAGTTTTTAATTTTACTATACATAATGATTTAAATAGGTGTTTGAATAATTATTTATTTAAATTCAAGTTTTAATTATATGGAGTTTGATTTTATTTCTATACGCATTTAATATTGAAATTATTAAATTTAGATTTAAATTTTTAATTTTTTATTTTTACTACCCCGCCAAAGACAATATTTTTATTTTATGCAAGAATTGTTTAATTTTCATGTATAAATTCATCTTTATTAACATCTTATACTAAGCATATAAAATTTAACATATACGAGATTTTATTTATAGATACTACAGAAAAATAGAAAAAAATTTATATTTATGTAACAATTTTAACATTATTCTTCAAGGATTATAAAACAAAATTTGTTATATGTGTGTGTGTTGTAAAAAACAAAATTTTCATTAGATTTACTTGCCTTCCCCAGCTCCGTATAATAAGAATTATACTTTTGCTCGCTACTGTATATAAAACAACAGGAAATATCGTTACGCTTCAATGAACTTTTCTTAAGAAACATAAACGGAAAAACACAATTAAGAGGTTTAAGAAATGTATGAGTATTTATAATCCTAACACTCCTCCATATGAATAGAATAATCCACCTCAAAAAAAAATACAATTTTATATGAAATAAAAATACGCGTTTCAGTATTATTATCAAATACACGATAAACATCTAAAATACACGCAATATAAACACAATCATAATTAAGCAAAGTCTGCTATAATATTGTGATAATATTTTTAATACTTAAGCACAGTATTAAGTACACTAGATTTAAGTTTTCATTAAAGCAATTGAATTAAATGTTTAATAAAACCCATAAATTATATATATAAATATACATTTGTGTTCATGCCGAAATCATGTTCATTACATGTTTTTTCATGCTTTTAGAATGAAATAAAGTGGGATTAAAAGTTTGTAGGATATGCTGTTAGAGAACTGTTTAAATCAAAAAAAATTTTGGGCTGTCAATGGTAGAGAGATGTGAAATAACAATTTACATTAACGTATTAAATTAATAGAGGTATGACTTGCATTAGAAACAAGTTTAAGGAGATTTTGTCTCGGCGATTTGAAATTTTTAAGCGTTATGCTCAATAGCGTCTTTTGGAAATACCAGGTTAGGTTAGGTTGATCATATCACCCCCACCTTTATAGGAACTCAGTATCGTTCACGTACACAGAGAAAAAACTGCCTCATAGAATCAAGAAGATTTTCTCTATGAAACGTTTTTAGGCTAAGGGGTATCCCAGCAGAAAGAAGCGAAGATTTTTTCATAGACATTCCCTATTGTTTTTATGTGGTAAGTCTTATTAATTTAACCAAGAAGAAAATCACATAAAATCAAGAAGAAATCTTATTATTCACAACTTTTTTAACAAATTTCCGTTATTTTTTGGCACCAAAAAAAAAAACAATCCATAGAGAAAAACTTCTTGATTCTATTAGGTTTTCTTATAAATTGTAAACTTTAGGAATTTCTTATTGATTTTATTAGGTTGCTTTCTTGATTTTTTTAAAAAGGTTTTCTTCTTGATTTTATTAGGTTGCCTTATTGATTTTTTCAATAAGGTATTCTTCTTCTTGATTTTAGTAGATTCCTATATGATTATGTGTAAAGCAAATTATTGATTTTTTTAATAAGGAAATTTTCTTGATTTTATAAGGTGTCTTGTTATTTCATATCTATAAATAGACATAGAGACAATTTTTTTTATGATCTTTTTAATTTTTGTATAAGAATGTTTCCACAATAATTTCAATGGTTATTCAGGCTGCTAGTTAGCATATTGGTTAGAGTGCTTGTCTATCAGTCAGAAGTTTGCTGGTTCAATACTCGGTGAGTAAGTTAGTTAAGAATATAACATAATGTGAATGTATTATACATATGTACATACAATAAATTACATCTACAATATACTAGATACATACACACATAGGTATATGGTACAGAATTTACATGAAAATACATAAGTACAGAGAATTAAGACACAATTTATTTTTTATTTTTTATGTGGTCGCCTAATAAAAACAAGAAGAAACCCTTATTGAAAAAATCAATAAGATAAACTAATAAAAACTAGAAGATTTCTTCTTGATTTTTTCAAAAAGGGTTTCCCTATGAAATCAATAAATTTCCTTATTGAAAAAAAAACCATAGAGATTTCTTATTAATTTTGTTCTATTTTATGAGGTATTTAGTAGGCACTGTTTTCTCTGTGTAATCCTTCAAACTTGTCCAGTCAATACCTCTAAGGTGGGTCATGCCGGGAGAACGGCACATTAAACTTTCGAAAAACAGACCAGAGGGTATAGTTACTCTAATTCGAAACGAAGGAAAATATATTCCAATTTGTATGCTAATTAACGCAAATTCGAAAGCATTCACTTTCGTTTCAAATCACAGAGTAGAGACTCACGAAATAATTACGATAATTCGAGAGCTTTTATTCAATCAAGAATTAAATTAAAAAAATTTAACAATATATGGTTTAAAAATTTAAATTTAAATTATAATTTCAATAATTGTGAACTTTCATTTTTTTTGTAGACAGCTTTAAGGAATTTTAATTAAAATTATTTTATAATGACCTAAAATGCTGACTTCAGCATAAAGCTCTATTCAGGTTTATAATCTCTTTCATTTAAGGAAAACCAACATTAATAGAAAACCAAGGTAAAAGACATTACTATGAGCAATGGCATTAGAAAGTATTTATTTTATTTTTTATTTACCTTTCATTTGTGGTATAAGAAAAGTCTTTATATAATCCACAACGATAAATTTGCTTTGCATTTTCTTAAAATCCATTGTTCTCAACACCAAAGAAATATATACAAATATAATAAAAACCAAAAGAAAATAAAAAAACTTTCACACAGAAAAAATGCCAACTTAAAACCTACGTAAACAGGGTAAATTTAATTTTGTTTTTCGACAATAATTTTGCTTCTTATGTGTTTCATATTAATCTAACATGATTTAATGTAATTTTGAAGGAAAATTTTTCCTTTTAAAATAACTTTATTTCACGTTGATTTAACATTTACATACTGCTCAAATCAAAATGAAGAATCATGTTGAATCAAGATTATTTTAAGTTGCTTTCAAACATCAATATAAACAACAAAAATACAAAAAAAAACTCACACAACTAAGGACAAAAGTGTATTGCAGCTTTGAACAAACCAAATAAACACCAATACACTTAAATAACATATTTTTTCTTGTAATTTTAAATCAAAATTTTTGCATGGTGATTTTACATTGGTATTTGTTTCTGTGTGTACAGGGAAAAGTTATGGCAAAGTAAAAAGAAAATGCAATTGCCAGAATTTCAAATTTAAACTAAAACAATAAAACTAAAACATAAATTCCATTATTTTTCTTTAAAACTTTTGTATTTGTGTATGTATACCGGGATGGTTTAGTACACCTTCCTTTAGGGCACATACAAACACATTCACACACACACACTCATAAATACATCGGTTTTGGAAAACTCTAAACACACATTTTCTTTTTAACCTTTTGCGTAAAATTTGTTTGAATTTTTCTCTGTTTGGTTTTCTAATTTTTTCATTCATTTATGTGGAAATATATAGATTTATATGCCAGTCACAAATTAAAGGACAATAGGTCTATTCATTTACTTTCCCAGCAGAAACTAGCAACGAGAGAGTAAGGCAGATATACATATAAAAAATTAGTTTCCCTAATATGAAAGAGTAAATGAACGCTTTACTTGTAGAAACTTGCAAGAAAATTTTATTCACATCAGAACCATGGATGGAAATCATGATGCAAATGAACTTTTACTGGGAGTCTACTTTGTAATTCGAAAAGAAAGAAAATGCTTTCGAATTTACATGTTATAAGAATAGAAATTCCAAAGCATTTTCTTTCGTTTCGAGTTATTTTAGATAACAGGGTCTGTTGAACGTCTTCCAGCAACTGACGAATCCATGCTATGTATTGGAAAATGTTTCGACTTCCGTGAATTGGCAGTGGTTTTCTTTTTACAAGGAACCAGAAAGGCACTTTTAATTCTTTTTGTATAAGTTGAAATATCATGGGTTAATACTATAGACGTACTTAAGGTCAAAGACTTTTTATTTAAAAAAAAAATTGGTCTGGCACAGACAAACTCGTCGATATGTTATAATTTAATATCTGAATGTAAATACTGAAGCTATGACAAATTTAAAAAAGTGACCCCTACGGTCTGCAACAATGAATTTTTAAAAGCATTTTTTAAATAGTTGTGCTGTGATTATCGAAATACTTTCTTAGCAAAAGTTTTATGATTTTTTGCGAGGGTGTCACATTAGGGTGTTTGAAAATAAGATTTGGGGGCTAACTACTAGAACGGTACGCTTGAGGTCAATGGACCTAAGAGCAAAAATATTGGCCTCCCTGAGACAAAACTATATATATCGCTTTATCAAACTTTAAGATCGGACTGTAAACATGGAAGATATAACGAAAAAACTAAAAAGGCGACCTCACCCTACGTTCGGCAAAAAATAAATAAAAAAAATTTTTTGAAATGTCCTTGGAACAATACTTTATATTCGCTGGTGTACGGAGAACACCAGCAGTCTAGTATACATGTTTTTTTAACAAAGAAATGTAAATTTATCAGTTTTCTATTTTCAGATATTTTTGAAATTTTTTTTGATAACAAAACACACAATATGTGGTTGGATAATTCTTTTAAGTAAAAATTTTACTATGTGGTAATAATTTGTAGGAATTTTTTTGTCTCTCAATTTTTGTTCTCTCTTTTGACGCTCTCTCCTTGCAAACTTTTTGAGTTAATGAACACTTTCCAGTAACAATTGTTGCAAAATTTGTAACAATTTTTAGTAAATGAACAAACCTAATATTAGGTGTTACAATTTTTTTTATTGATTAAATTTACACCATTTTTAAATAAAATAATTTCTTCAGGTGTTTTACGAATAATAAAAAGTTAACAAAGAGGATTTTTTTCCATGCATATAATACTATTTATTTATTATCTTGTACCTTCAAATCAACAATTCCAAGCAAAGCTTACTTCTTGAACAGCCAATAATAAGTATATTATTTTTCAAAAACACAATCTAATTCCTAAGCTTCATATTCCAACAGCTTTTTTCTTTGATGAGCTGATTACTGTAGTTCAAGTTTTAACATAAAGTAAAATCATATAATTTATTTAACGTTTCATAACATCTCAATAATGCTTTTAAAATGCCTGTATTATTAATTAAAAGTTTGGAACCTGAATCATTAGAGCATAAAATTGAAAAAAGAAACAAAGCTTACGGAAAATATAATAACCATAATTTATTGCATACTTTCGTTACTTTTATTTTGTTCCTTGTACCATTTTATAAAAATCAGG
The DNA here is from genome assembly GCA_944452675.1 of Tachina lurida. NCBI lineage: Eukaryota > Metazoa > Arthropoda > Insecta > Diptera > Tachinidae > Tachina > Tachina lurida. Next base: position 111,852,793 of record OX101755.1, on the reverse strand, counting down.
CAACCGTAAAGAAAATTTATTTTTCTTTAATTTTTTTTTTTTGCTTTTTGAAAGTGTGTTTTCTCTACTGTGTTTGACATGTCGTTTAATCCGTACAGTAGATAAAACTTTAATAATTATTTAAATGGAAAATTTATGTGACGTTCATTCAGCCTGTTGCAACAGCTTCATTCATCATTATAAAGTTTTTTTTCTTCTTTTTAACCCAGATTTAGAAGCAAACAAAAAAATCACTAACCCAAGGCCATTTACTATGTTTTCGAAGCCATTGTGCATTATTTTTTATTCTTTTTTTTTTTGTTAAGGATTAAGCGGTTAATTACTTTAGGATGAACTGTTATAAATAGAAAAGATTTTACATCATTGTATGTATGTGCGTGTACGTGTGTGTGTGTCCCTTTTTCAACGTAATAAAAAATATTTTCAAAAGTCGTTCAATAACGCACCATTGTTCCGAAATTAGATGTGATTCTGAAAAGTCCTTTTGAAGGATTTGAGCATGCAAATATTTGCCTTTCACATCACATTTTTTCAAACACACACACATACATACACACACATTTATGTACAAGATAATACAAGAAATACATTACACGAATTTTCGATATTTTATAGAAGTAGGAAAAAATTGTGTTATAACTAAAGCATTTTAATTGAAATTTATTTGCTGGTGGTTAAGCATTGTCTATATGCATTTCATTGGTGCTTTGACAAATCAATTGTAGACTTCCATCACACATTTTTTTGCAATTTTTCGCAAAATTCTGTTATTTTTGCAATAGATGTAATTTTTCCAAAATTTTTGGCTTTCTTTATTTATTTTTAGTTAGGAGCTTAACATTTAAAATTTTGTCAAAGTTTTGACAATTTTCGTCATATTTTGTGCTTTTTCCCGAGTTAATTACTTACTTTACAATTTTAGCGAGTTTAATAAATTTTAGTTTATTGCTTGTTTCCAATACCGCGAATTTTTAACATTTGCGCGATAGGCGTGACTTATAAGAAATTCCAGCCTTTTTTAGAGGTTAAGCGACTTTTAAGCAATTTCAAGACTTGATATCCACATAGAAAACAGTGCCTACTAAATACCTCATCAAATAGAACAAAATTAATAAGAAATCTCTATGGTTTTTTTTTTCAATAAGGAAATCTTATTAATTTCATAGAGAAAACCTTTTTGAAAAAATCAAGAAGAAATCTTCTAGTTTTTATGAGGTTATCTTATAGATATTTTCAATAAAAAAATTGCGTCTTTATTCTCTATACTTATGTATTTTTATTTAAATTCTATACCATATACATATGTATGTATGTATCTAGTATGTTACATTAGGATATATTCTTAACTAACTTACTCACCAAGTATTGAACCAGCAAACTTCTAACTGATAGACAAACACTCTACCCAATATGCTAACAAGCAGCCTGAATAACCATTGAAACATTCTTATACAAAAATGAAAAAGATAATGAAAAAAATGTGTCTCTATGTCTATTTATAGATATAAAATAACAAGACACCTTATAAAATCAAGAAGATTTCCTTATTAAAAAAATCAATAAGATGCTTTACACATACTCATATAGGAACCTACTAAAATCAAGAAGAAACCCTTATTGAAAAAATCAATAAGGCAACCTAATAAAATCAAGAAGAAACCCTTTTTAAAAAAATCAAGAAGGCAACCTAATAAAATCAATAAGAAATCCCTATAGTTTACAATTTATAAGAAAACCTAATAGAATCAAGAAGTTTTACTCTATGGATTGTTTTTTTGATGCCAAAAATAACGGAAATTGAGTAAAAAAAAGTTGTGAATAATAAGATTTCTTCTTGATTTTATGTAGTTTTCTTCTTGATAAAATTAATAAGATTTACCACATAAAACAATAAGGAATCTCTATGAAAAAATATTCGCTTCTTTCTGCTGGTATACCCCTTAGCCTAAAAACGGTGCATAGAGAAAATCTTCTTGATTCTATGAGGCAGTTTTTTCTCTATGTAGATTTTTGCATTTATTTTTCTTGCAAGAGCATAAACAAATTCTTTTTTTGTGAATATATGCAAGTGATTTTTGCCCCAGTTATTTGCATAACTCGGTATCTATTAGCTACAAAAATATCTATAGCAAGGAAGTGATTTGGAGTTCTTGAAGGAAACTTCGTTGAGTTATACGAAGTTCATCCTTCGTACCAATTGTGTTTATATTATTGGGGAAGTAAAATAAAACCAGAGTTGAATTTATCTTGTACATTTTTGTATGAAGAATTTGAAGCAAGCGCGAAACAGTGGCGTATACAGCAAAACAATACTTATTAAACCCTGAAATAGTAGATATGGAGCAAAATTAATGCTTAGTATCTCAGAAAGCGCAATAAATTTCGCAAATCACTTGCTTGATTGAGAAAGGAGGTATTCAAATTATATATAGCCCATACTCTAACAAGTTTTTTTAATGGTCGGTGGGTCAAAACAATAATGAGCTTACGAAATGTAAATAATACAACAATATAATTTATTTTATCTAATTCATTTCTATCTTTTATAAGGCATTTACACCTGCACAAAATCTAGCAGATTTTAATTAAAATCTTTACGAAAATCTATACCGTTTTTTTATCCAAAACAAAACACATTAACTGAAAACAAGTAAGAGTGCTATATTCGGCTGTGCCGAATCTTATATACCCTTTACCAACGTACGTACATATATATAGTATACAGACACGTACATACATATTTGTTTTGTGAAAAAATTTATCATTTTTTTTAAGTTTCCATCTTTGGAGCTATAATTTTCATTTTTCAAATTTCATACACCAAACTTTTCTTTCAGAAGCATAAAATATATTCAATTTATAAAGAAAAAGAAAAAAAAATACAAAAAGTGTAAGTTTTCCAACCCTGGAGTCATAATTTTGGATTTTTCTGATTATTGTTACCAATCTAGTTCTTTAAAAAATACATAAAATATGTTAAGTGAAAAAAGCAAGAACGAAATAAGCAAAAACTTAGTTTCATTTAATTCCTTTAATATTAAAAAAATCAGTTAAGTGCGACTTTGAATCGCGCACGAAAGGAAGGTTTTTTGCTTTTTTGAAGTTTTTTTCAGTTAAAACGATTTTTTCAGTTTTGTCGCTTTTTTCTCGTTTTGGCGATTTTGTCTGTTTTTGGAGGTTTTTTTCATTTTGGCGATTTTTTTCTGTTGTTGGGCTTTTCTTCATTTTGGAGATTTTTCTCATTTTGACGATTTTTTCTGTTTTTTTGGGTTTTTTTCGCGATTTTTTTTGGCGATTTTTTTGTTTTTTTTTTCGTTTTGGTGATTTTTTTCATTTTGGCGATTTTTTTTTCATTTTGGCAATTTTTTTCTTTTTTTTCGTTTTGGTGATTTTTTTCATTTTGGCGATTTTTTTTCATTTTGGCGATTTTTTTTTCATTTTGGCGATTTTTTTCTGTTTATTAGTTTTTTTTCGTTTTGGCGATCTTTTTTCTTTTTTTGGCGATTTTTTTTCATTTTGGCGATTTTTTTCTGTTTTTTAGGTTTTTTTTTCGTTTTAGCGATATTTTTCATTTTGGCGATTTTTTTTTTCATTTTAGCAATTTTTTCGTTTTTTTTTGCGATTTATTTTAGTCTTAGAAATTTTCTTTTAATTTAGTGCTTTTTTTCATTTTGGCGATTTTTTTCTGTTTTTTTTTTGGGTTTTTTTCGTTTTGGTGATTTTTTTCGTTTTGGTGATTTTTTTCATTTTGGCGATTTTTTTTATTAATTTGGCGATTTTTTTCTAATTTTAGGTTTTTTTTTCGTTTTGGTGTTTTTTTTCATTTTGGCGATTTTTTTTTCATTTTGGCGATTTTCTTTCATTTTGGCGATTTCTGTTTTCATTTTAGCAATTTTTCCGTTTTTTTGCGATTTATTTTAGTCTTAGAAGTTTTTTTTAATTTAATGCTTTTTTTCGTTTTGGCGATTTTTTTCTGTTATTTAGGTTTTTTCTTTTTTTTGCGATTTTTTTCATTTTGGCGATTTTTTTCTGTTTTTTAGGGTTTTTTTCGTTTTGGCGATTTTTTTTCATTTTGACGATTTTTTTCTGTTTTTTAGCGTTTTTTTCGTTTTGGTGATTTTTTTCATTTTGGCGATTTTTTTTCATTTTGGCGATTTTTTTCTGTTTTTTTTTCGTTTTGGCGATTTTTTTTTCATTTTAGCATTTTTCCGTTTTTTTGCGATTTATTTTAGTTTTATAATTTTTTTTTAATTTGGTGCTTTTTTCGTTTTGGCGATTTTTTTTCTGTTTTTGGCTTTTTTTCATTTTGGCGATTTTTTTGTTTTTTTTGGGTTTTTTTCGTTTTGGCGATTTTTTTCATTTTGGCGATTTTTTTTCATTTTGGCGATTTTTTCTGTTTTTTTTTGGGTTTTTTTTTCGTTTTGGTGATTTTTTTCATTATGGCGATTTTCATTTTGGCGATTTTCTTTCATTTTGGCGATTTTTGTTTTCATTTTAGCAATTTTTCCGTTTGTTTTTGCGATTTATTTTAGTCTTAGAATTTTTTTTTAATTTGGGGCTTTTTTTCGTTTTGGCGATTTTTTCTTGTTTTTGGCGATTTTTTTTCGGTTTGGCGATTTTATAATTTTTTATTTTTTCAGTTTTACCGTTTTTGAAAATTTCAAGAGTTTTGCTCTTACGGTTTCCAAGATACAGCAAATAGTCAAAATTACATAGTCAAAATTGCATTAACTGATGGAACACCCTTTAATTTAAATTTTTTTAAATTTTTGTGTTAATTTTTGTAGTCTGTATAAAAATACACTAACCTTACAAATTTCAAGTGTATATACATACAATTGTATATATACTACATGGGATTTTAAAATTTTTCGTTGCTCGTTTTGGAACACCCTTTAATTTCCAATTATCATGTATTTGTTGTTGTAGCGGCCAAAGGTCTACATACTGTGTCCAAATTTCAGGTCTGTAGCTCTTACGGTTCTCGAGAAAATACTAATATAGTTTTAGACATAGTTAATTTTACATAACACAAAAAGTTAAAGTTTTCCAACCCGGGAAACGTCTTTTTAATTTTTTTGTATTTTTTTAATTTAAAATTCCAATTTTAGTCGTACTGAAGTGTAAAATATGTACATTTATTAAAAATAAATAAAAATTTGTTTTCGGGAGTTACTTTTATATGGCAAAATGAAGTTTAAGTTTTCCAGCTCTGCAATCGTCTGCCCGATTTTGCTGAATTTCAATACCAATCTATTTTGGAAAATTTCTGACACACCAGTCCAAGAACGAAGTCTCTAGCTCTTCTGGGAGCTTCGGAAAACCGATTTCACGTACAGACAGACGGACAGACGGACAGACGGACAGACGGACAGACGGACAGACGGACAGACGGACAGACGGACAGACGGACATCGCTTATTCGTCTTCCCTATGCATAAGGATCCAGAATATATATATTATATGGGTCGCTTATTGATATTATAGAAATTACAAACGGAATGACAAACCTATATATACCCTTTTACCATTTTTGTTGGTAAAGGGTATAAAAATGCTCAAAACTACAACCACACAAACGATGTAGCCAATTCACACACCTTCTTAAGCAGACCGTAGCTAATTCACTTATAGTGCATTTACACTGTCTCGAAATCTAGTACTTTCGAGATTTCGAGCAAAATCAAGCTGATTTTTTTCAGATTTCCCACACAAAACGAAATCTAATTTTTCAGTAGATTTATAAGAAATCTAATAAAAATCTAATATTTTTATTTATTCTTTACTACCCTGTACAACAAAAGGTGAGTGAATTAGCTACGGTCTGCTTAGAAAAGTGTGTGAATTGGCTACAATGTAGTTGTTTGGTTGTAGTTTTGGAAACAATTCAGTTGATGGGTTTTGCGTGCTGGAATCAATATCTAAACATCTTTTTGATTCAGCACACTAAAGTCCATGAAATCACATAATTCTAGCTCCCGCTTTGTTTTATAGTTTTCTTTTTGCAGAACAGTGTAATCAAATACAGTGTTGGCCATAAGTTTGTTTGGAACAGCTGTTTTGTATGGCTATGGTTATAGTACGTTTAATTGAATAGGGCTGACACACATATCAAGCACTATTGCCAACTTAAAGTTCTATACTTATAAAATCCCTAGTAAATTATATTATTAAAGTAATAATCCTGCATCCTTAAACAAATAGCATCGAAATGTTAATGCGTTGTAATTTTGTAATAAATAGTTTCTTATTTACTTATAATTAAATTTCTGAGTGACACTATCTTGCTTCACAGATTTATCACTAGAGCGCCGGGAAACAAACTTATGTTGTTTATATTCTGTAGTTAATTAAGAGTTCATCAAAAAGTATTTTTAGGTAGTGGAACTTTTATTTTTTTTTTTTTGTAACACCTCTAGATAACAACAAACGAAAAGAAAAATCATTTTTGCCATCATATATCATTCATTTGATACTCCCCCTACACACGCACATACACACATAACACACACACATAACACACACACACGTTTACCCAAAACCAAAACCCAAACACCACACATATTCTTTTTAACAAACAGTTAAGTTGGTTGACATTTCATTACAGAAGTGGGTGGGTGTCTTCCGAGTGTTCATTTCATTGTTACCCGTAGAAGCAACGTTACCGTAGTGAAATTTCAAAAATTTGCATTTAAAAAATATGGGGATCTTCAAAAATAGGCATAAAAAGGAGATTTCTAAGAAAAACAAGTAAGAGCGCTATATATGGCTGTAACGAGTTTTAAAATTATAAAAGAAAAACATATATTTTCAACAATGTAAAATTTCCTCAATTTAGATAAATAGTCTTCAAGATTTTTGGTATATATTTGTAAACTGCAAAAAAAAAAGTTTTTCGCGAATATCCCGAAAACGCTTCTTAAGAAAAATAAATGTTCAGCGAGCCTGAATTAGCTGAGAAAATATGTAATTTTTGAGGTTATGGCAGAGAGGCAAAAATTGGTTGCATAGTGTTATAAAAGAAAAATTAATAAGTTTTAGTTAGCTACTTTTATATACTCGTATCAAAAAATATTAAATTTTTCAACTCTGGATCCGCCTCTTTGATTTTGAATACCAATCCTTCTAGGACAAATTCTGACGTAATTTTTAATTTTAATATAACCCATGCCATGGAGTATTAAGCCCCCTTTGAAAAAAATTCTAGCCCCGCCAATGATGAGCGAAGTGTCAAGCATTTCTGGGATTTCGGAGATTTCACGCACAGAGAGACGGACATAGACTTCACTACTCATAAGGGCCCAAATATATTTGCTTTATTGTGGAAATTACACACAGAATGACAAACATACATATATGTGACCTTCTCCGAGAAAAGGGACCTAATGTGTGAAAATGAAGTATTGAGAAGTATTGTAGGGTTAGTTATGATTGGGTGCCGACTTTGGTGACGTCATGCCTGTGTGGTGACGTATTTTTTTTCGCTTTTAGTGTGACAATACCTTTGCTATTATTGCTGCTCTGTACACATTGTAAAAATAACTATAAGAAAGGAAAATAATAAAGTCCTTATACAGTTGGCTTCAGGCTTGTGCCAACTGTATAAGGAGTGTTATTAATATCTCAAAATTTTGGTTCTTTTGTAATTTCTATTGTTACTAAGCTGATGTTAATTTGAAGTAGTTTTTATAAAAATGGATATTTCTGACAGTTTTGATGATGATTTAAAAAGACTAGACTCGGTTTATGGCGATGATGAGATCGATATGACGTTATCTGAAAGTATCGGTGCTAATACTTTGGGACTAACTGAAAATCAAAGTTTTTTGCATGATGTTTCCGAATCCAATATTATATCCGAATTGGAGGAATCCGTTGAAGATATACAAGAGTCGATGAACACCGATTTGATATACAGAGAAAAATCCGAAGCATGTTGTTTGAAAGAATGTAATAAGATAATTCCAGAAAATCTTGCTATACAAAGCCGGCAATTTTTCCATGAATCAAGTAAACCAGAACAAGATTTAGTCCATTTGAGCCATTTGGAATTTCATCGACAACATTTATCGCTCGAAAACGTTTATAATACTGAAAGTTGGAAGAAGTATGGCCAAAGGGTAAAAAAATAAATCCAGAGTTGATACAATGTACTTATTTCGTGGCATTCATATTTGTAGAAAGATGTTTTGTTTTATTTACGATGTTGGTTTAAAACATTATAAAAATTTGATTCGGCATAGTGATAATGTTGGCTTTTCTGAACGAAAACATGAACTAAGTGGCAAGTCTTCAAAACGGCAATCGCGTGTGGTACCACCGGAATCACTTACTCGTTACGTTCAATTTATTCAAAATTTTGCTGAAAAATTCGCAATACCTCTTCCTGGTAGAATGCCAAACTAGAAAGACTGTAAAGTAATGCTGCTACCATCCAGTGAAACAAAAAGTGCTGTTTATCGTCGTTTTGAGAAAGTTTGTCTTACTGAAGATAAAATTGCAATTAAAACTTTTTACAAAATTTTAATGAAGTACTGCCCTTACATCTCGCCTATGAAACTGAAAACTGATCTTTGTGACGTCTACGACGGCTACGACGAATTTTGTAAGAATCTGATTCAGATACACAAGAAGCAAAATTACGAATGGCTGTTACTCATCTTGACCATGCGAAACGCCAGCGTGAATTCTACCAACAATGCTGCAAGATGAGTGATGCTTATTTATATACAATTTAAAACCAAAAAATCAAAAATAATAAAATTTTAATGTTTTTCTCATTTTTATCGATTTTCCCAAGTTCGTTTTGTACGTTTTTATGGGGTAAATAAATTTTTATCAGAAATCTAACTCATTTCATCTTATTCTACACCCTTTTAGGTATCAGAATCCACTCTTAAGTCCAAACCTGTTTTTTGACACACTAGAAGGGACCTAGTGTGTCAAAAAACGGAGAACGTCACATATAAAGTCTTACCAATTTTGATGAATGATACAAAAAGAAGGGTTAACGAGCACAAAATACTCGCATTACAAAAGAAACAAAATGCCTTTTTAGTTACACAACGGTAACGCTGAGTAGAAGTGCTTCAGTTTTATTTCAACAAAATTCCATTTGATATGTTATGCTCGTAACTAAGTGTGCCGTCTTTTTGCGCAGTAATTATTACTTTCCCCCTCTTCGGGGTAGATGCTATTATATATTAAGGAATGAAATGAATGAAATGTTAAGGAAAAATGTCTCTTAAATTAATTGCATTAAAGTGAACTTGTGACATTTTCTATAACTTTTTATATTTTTTCTTTCCTTGCGTAAATTTTACATCAAAAGCGTTTGGAAATGTGCTTATGGCAAGAAAATATGCCATATCAACTGTTTGATAAGTTTTTTTTTTTTAGTCTTTCGACATATTTTTGAAGAACCTTAAACATTCTTTAGTTAATGTGATGTTATCATATTATATAAAGTTTTGTTGATTTTAATTTCGAAACTGCAGTGCAGAAGCTTGTTACGTTATTGGATTGTTGAAGAATTTTAACTCTTTATGATGACTACGAGTATGAAATCATCTGTGAGTTTAAGTGTATTAGGGCGTGCATGAATGACAAGAAAAGAAAAAAGTTTCAAGGGCTTTAAAAGCGTATTAAAGATAATAAGTGTGTAGTAGCAAAATTTTTGGGGCTTGCATAAATAACAGTGTGTTTTTAATTCTCGTATAACTTCTTTTAAGCGAACTAAAGACTTTTTAATCACTTTTAATTCGTACAAAAATATGCCCTAGTAAAACCACTTATCTCAGCATAAGTTTGTTGTCTCATAGCTACTTACCATCACGGTATGAGAAAACCAAGCAGAACTCATAACTTCCGCAAACATATAGGTTCTATGGCGGGCATCGAACCCACGATCTCTGAACTGAGAGGATAGCATCGCTACAACTCAGCCACAGGGGCATCCAGGCAATGAATCAAGTGAGATATTAGCAGGAAAATAACATTACCCTGCAGAAAATTTGTTGACAATTGATCCAAAGGTACTCGTCCTATAACTGGAGAAAATGTGGGTGCTATCAAAAGTACGGAGTAGTGTATGGTGAAAAAGACATATCGTTTAAATGGTGACATATTGACCATTTTCGCGATGTATCGTCTTGATCTTGAGACAATTTAATTCGGATTCGGTGTAGTATTGTAGTAAACTGCACTGAACATGTTCGATGTGGTCGAATACAGGACCTATCAAATAGTGTAAATATAATGTTAATTGCTTCCTTCAATGTGACTCTGGAACCAGTTACGTAACTATACTTAAATATTAACCTTAGCTTAACTGGTATATATACTTTTGAAATATGAGTGGCCTTGTGGTCGAGTGGGTAGTGTGCCAGCCTGTCATGCACGAGGTTGTCGGTTCGAATCTCAAAAAGTTTTCAGATTAAAAATGAAATGTCATTGCATTTGTAACAATAAAAAAATTTATAAGCATTAATTGTTACAGTTAAATGTCGAAATTACAATTATAAATAATTTATATTTATATTATTATACATCGAATAGGTCCCTATGGGATAGTTCAGTGACAAGTCACAAGGTGCATACAAAGTATCAATTAACCCCAACCTAGGCCATTCCCATGTAAAAGTGACTGGTCCGCTTCATAGGAAGTGTTAGAACTCGGACTGGTTCCTATCACTTTGGGACCGGTCACGTGACTAGTCTTGTGTCAGTTCCATTTCCTGCAGGGTATGAATAAAGGTTTAGCTATAATTAAAATATGTTAAAAGAAACTACAAATAAAATAATTTAATTTAAAATTTAAATTTATTTGGCTTCTTTTATTGTAACGGTCAGCCTTTTCTAAAGCCAAACAAACTTAAAATAACAAAAATGAAAAATTTTAAAAATCCCCGAATATATCTAGAGAAGATGTGATATCTTCTAAACGGCTGGACCCATTTTCTTGAAAGATAGCTAAGAACCATCTCGATCAAGTCACCTTTCAAACAGAGAAAACTAAATCAAAATCGGTCCAGCCGTTTGGGCTGTACGTGGACACGGACAGACACACAGACACACACTACAAACTTATAACACCCTTTTTTTTTTAGTCGGGGGTTAATAAAACCAAATAAATATATATCTTATCACAGCAAAAAAACAAAACATATTTTTAAAATAAAACCAGTTCCATGATTTTATATTGTACAATAAATTGTTTTGTTTTTGTGGTTAAATTAAATTAAGGATTAAATTATTTATAACTATGTATAAATAAATTATGCTTACTATCATTGTTTCTCCCGATAGAGTCGGCATTTTATAAACTTAATGTATTTAAAATTTTAATTACAAATTATATAAGCTGAGGGTAATTTTATTCAGACTTTACTACAGGACTTACCCTTTGATAAATTAGCTGGGGAAAGGGGCGAATGATTTTCATGGATTTCAAATGAATAAAGCACATTTAGTACACCCAGAGAAAAAACAGCTTAAAACCAATAAAAACCATATTGAATTAATAAGAAACATTAACGAAATTCTAGTCATGTTGAAATTTCTTATTTCAATATGGAAAAATATTAATTTACTGTATTAATTTTTCTTATTTTTAAGTATCTCAATATTCGTTTTCTATTATATTGAAAATTATTGAATTAATGTCACGCGTTCTTATTTTTAAGTTGCACCTTTTCCCTGAATGTAAGCTTCTTTGCTTACATACTGTTATTTTTAACCTCCGACCAAAAAAAGGGGTGTTGTAAGTTTGTAGTGTGTGTCTGGGTACCTGTGTATCTGTGTGTCTGTCCGTGTCCACGTACAGCCCAAACCGCTGGACCGATTTTGATTTAGTTTTTTCTTTGAAAAGTGAGATCGAGAAGGTTCTTAACTATGTTTGAAAAAAATCGGTCCAGCCGTTTAGAAGATATCACATCTTTTCTAGATATATCGGGGGTTTTTAAAATTTTGAATTTTTGTTATATTCCTTTGTGATTTAAAAAAAATATCATTAGTGAATTCTCAAATAGTTTTTGAAAGTCTGTGCATAAGGTTTGTTAGTTTTGTGAATGTTCAAAATGTGTGGTTGAAGTCCACTGAGGATTTGGTAAAGCACCAATGAAATATGTATACAAGGCTTAACCTCCAGCAAATAAGTTTCAGTAGTAATTAATAAATATCTAAAACCCGACTGCGACCAACTTTGAACTAACTTTGTGACTAAAAAAAAGCATTGAGTGACATAATTTTCGAACTTAATTTTCTTATCACAAATAATGGATTAATTGTGATAAGAGTAATTGAGTAAAAGAGGCCTAAAAATGTGTCTGTTAAGCTTTTTTGGCGACTATGGGTCGTACTGACGATTTGGTAAAGCACCAATGAAACGCATGCAAATAAATTTCACTTAATTAGAAAAATTTTAACTGGAAATTTTTTTTTACTTAGAAAGATATTTACGTTTAGGTAATTACTATCTATTAAATAGAGTTATGCCTACTTTTTTGGCTCTAAAAGCATAATTTTGAGATCTTAAAAGTGTTAAAAGCGTGAAAGACGAGTGAAGATCCAAAGGATTGAAGTTTAATGATGTCTAATATTTTCTTAGCTATTTTCTATTTAATGAAATATATCAGAAAAAAAAGCTTTACACTGAAAAAATAAATACACTAAGTTCCTATTAAAGTAATTTTAAGAAATATAGAATATTTCTTAAAAGCACTATTAAGTGCTTTTTCTTAGTTTGGCACTAACAATCAAAATTTGGCGTTTTGTGTCTTCAAAAAGCACTAAAAATAGTGCCAAAAGCACCAAGTTGACATTGCTGATTAAATATGTCCTATTTATGTGTATTTGAACACTTCTAGGAGAAAAAAAACAATTGTTAACAATAAAATAACTAATGCCCTAATTCAGTAAGAAGATTTAGGACGTTTTTGATTGAAAATGCTTCTGAGTTCTTGTCTTTGAAGTCTCTAAATCATTTTCTTCAAAAATGGTTGTTGTCTTTGACAATGAAAAATATAAATATTATTGCCACGTTTTTAAAACATAAAAATCCAATTAAATTATTATACAACAGTTTGAAAAATATATGAAAAAATATGCGTTGGATATAATGTTTAGAACAAAATTACAAAGCAAATACACGAACCTTCTAGCATAAACAATAAATTATATTTCTTTTAAAGAATCAAAACTGCTTCTTTTTTTCGTCCATAGACAAGACGATACATTCGTCGAACAGAATTAGGGCATAATTGTTTCTAAAATTTTGCTTGCATCTCTTTTCACGACAGATGGTGTAAAACTCTGTATTTTTATCCCCTTCTATTTTAATAATGAATGGATTTTCTTCTCAAAAATTCGCCCCAGAACAAATATTACATATTTTAAGCAATCAAGAGATATATAATTGACCAATTATCAAATATATGATACTTAATTCTTAATTTGCCTTACAAATACCTAACAACTTAATAATAATATCTTAAATGTACCCTCATCATCCTCAGCTCTGCTGACCCAAAATGTTAAAAAAAAGAACTAAAACAAAAGAAAAATGTTAAACATTTTTTTATTATCTTCTTTTACAAAAATAGCAATACATATTTTTTAAACAAAGAGAAAAATATGAACTGCAAAAATTGTTCCAAAAAGGCCAGAAGCATTTAAAATATATATAATTTTTTTTCACAAAAGTCATCATTAGTTCAATGAAAATTGCTCAAGGGTATAAAAGTTGACTTTGTTGCTGAAAAGGCTCTTTTCCGGAAGGATGAATTGGAGTTTAAGAAATAAATTAAAATGAGTTAGCATAAGTTAAAATGATAAAAAAAAACCAAACATATGATTGATATTTATCTTGAGGTCAATTTTATAATTAAGTAATGTGTAGGGCCATCTGCCATTTCCAAAAATGCTTATTAAGTTAAGTGAATGAATGTGTTTATTGAAAATAATTGACAATTGAAGCATATTATTATAAAATATACTTAAAGTACATATTTTATTATCTACTTAAAGTATAAAATAATAAAATGTTGGCTCATGAAAACAGTTTTATTGGAAAGTTTACTGGCGCTCTTAATAATTGTCCTGTTAAAATGTAAGTAAAGGGTGTTTTTTATAGGGGTATAGAACTTTGAAATGGAATAAAACAATGATGAATTTTTTAAATTAATATGAAATTTACTTTATTCGAATGATACATAATCTACTGGCATTATAATTTAAATATGACTTCTGGCATATGACCGCCGCAGCTGGCTCTGGATGTTGTCCTCCAAGTGTCAATCATTTCAGGCGTAGACTATCGACTTCACATATCCTCACATTAAATAGTCTAACGGGGTTAAATCGCACGACCTTGGAGGCCAGTTCACGGATCCCAAAACGTTAAACTATGCGGTTACCAAACGCTTCATTCAGTAAATTTGTGCACGAATTGTGTAACATAGTCAAAGTCAGTAATCCGGGCTCTATAGCGGTCACATTTGACTGTAACGACCCTGCAGGGAATGAAACTAACACAAAAATAGTCACGTGATCGGTCACCAAGAAACGGATCAGTCACTTTTACATGGGGATGACCTAGCACCCCATAATTAATATAATTGATACTTTCTATGCACCTTGTGCCTTGACACTGAACTATTTTAAAGATACCTATTCGGTGTAGAATAATATAAATTATATATAAATAAGATTCCGACATTTAACTGTAACACTGAAAACTTATAATTTTTTTTTTATTATTACAAATGCAATTATATTTTATGTTTTTATCTTTAAGCCCAGATTTTTTTGGGATTCGAACTGACAATCTTTCGCATGATAGGCTTGCACACTACCCACTCGACCACAGCGGCACTTACATTTCAAAAGTATAAATACTATTTATACCGAGTCCCAATTACACGATAGGCTTTTTTCACCATACACTACTCCCTACTTTTGGTAACACTCGCATTTTCTCAAGTCATAGGACGAGTTGTTTGGATCAATTGCCACCAAATTTTCTGTAGTGGTCTAACCAGCATCGTTTTTAAAGAAGTACAGACCAATTATTCCCCCAGCCTGTACGCACTGTATAACGTCTCTGTGGATATGCATTATCATGTAAAATAAACGTGGTGCGAAAACGTTCCATAGTTAATCGAATTAATTGCTCTTATGGACGATTATGTTGACCGTAAAATGGACGCAGTGAGCGATACGTATTTCGAACAGAACCATGATTTTTAAAATAAGTTTTGCAAAATTTGGAAGCGTTGATCAGGCATCAGTCTATTCATGTTGAAATGCGAAACCAAAATAAACAAAATAAAACTTGACAGCTGACAAAATAGCCTCCAATTAAAAAGGTGTTGCCAACTACAAAAATTGTATACCTCTATAAAAAACACCCTTTATAACATCAAAATGTTTGTATGGAATTATATACATTAAAATTATTCTTAACTATCATTGTTTGAAAAAAAATTATTAAAATTTGTTTTGTCATTACGCAAAAACCACTTGTTTTAATTTTTACTCATTTTATAAAAATCGAGGTAGCTGGACCCACCTCTAGCATTAAGTCTTTTTCCAGCTGCTGGCAATGACGATTTTTCTTTTTCGCCACTCTTCATGAGTTTTCCTACATACATAGGAGTATTACCAAAAACATATTTTTTTGCTAAAAAAATTTTCCTGTTTATTTATGTTCCACTGCAGACATTTTTAATTTTTTCTTCAGTTTTACTGCTCATTTTTCATTCAACATGCTCTACATGGATTTTTTCCTTCTTTATGTTTTATTTATACGAGTACTTTACATTTATTTATGCAATACATTTTTATAAGTTTTCTGTTTTAATTGTAGCACTTTATTTTGGTTTTAGTGGTTAATTTATAACAACTAAAAGTACAAGTCCATTCATAATGTTTTATGTGGCTTTCAAGTATCAGAACGTTGTGCTGATGTCCCTTTGTTTAGCTGTACAAGTGGTTAAAGGTATTTGAGGCTTGTTAAGAGATTTTTTTTCTTCATTTTAATAAATAGTGTATTTAGCCAAAAGAAAACTCTGATTTAAACTATATTTTTGCATAATAAAGTGGGTAAAGGCTTTAAACATTTTCTCTGAAGAGTTGAGAAATTTAAAACAGTCTAGCGAATATTTAGATAAAACTAATTAAATTTAATAAACTAAGGCTGTGCACAGTCAAATTAATTTTAAAATAAATATTGAAATTGTTTAAGTACAAGAGATTTAAATAAGCTTTTGTAGCTTAAAATTTGTAGCTCACTTGCTTTTTTTGAACTGAGGTAGGCGCGTCAGCCTGTCCAACATCTTGCCAAACGTCTGCTTCCTATGACAATAGTAACTTGAAGATGTTGGTTTTTAATATTTTAACACTATTCTTTATTTGTGAAACTTAACTTATAGGGCATTTACCGTTTACGCTTGGTATTTTTTAGATTTATCACGATTTCATATTCAAAACAAAACCCATTAACTGAAAATATTCCTAAACTACAACCAAACTACCGCAAATTAGCTAATTCACACACCTTTTTAAGTAAAGAGTCATACATTTTAGTACAAATCTGAAGAGAAAAAAACATGTTGTTGCATCACTAATGCCGGTCATACACTGCACAAGTTCACTGCACAAGTCTGGCACTGTACAGTGCGTTTGTGTAGTGTATGGGAATGGTTGTGGTATTTACGCAGTGAACTGAGTAAATATCAAAACAATTTTGATATTTGCTCAAGTTTGAAAACTGTACTGTGGACTTGTGTAGTGTATGTTGCAAACGCTCAGTTGTCTCGTGATTTTTTTAAGAGTTCAAAACAAGAAATGAGCGCAGAAAAAATATTCTGGACAGATTTCCTAGAACTATACAAAGAATCACTTGAATTATGGCGCATTAAAATAATAGTGTATAGTGTGTGTCACAAGCTTAGTTTACGCAGTGCAGCATAAGTCCTACTAGATTTTAAGTAGGTTTCTACAAAATCTAGTTACCAAGTAAATTGGTAAAAACCTATTCTTCAGCCGCCGCCGAATAACATTGCCCTCGCTGCCGCCGTCGAGTCAAATGCAACGGCATGGTTCACTGAACACTGATTCTAAAGAACATATTTAATTAGTTCTGCTTTAAGTGAAAATTAGCTAAAAATGTTTGCACCTATTTACCGCTATTTGGCTGCCATTTAATATGCCTATATGCATAGTACTCGTTCACACACACACACATACATAAACACATGTACATACATTTGTGTGTGGTTAAGTGAATTTGCACCCATGTTATGTACACAAACATTCATACATACATATCGTTGATTACAAGTAGAAACGCCCTAACTCAAATAATTGTAGCCATGGTGTAATTATACAGGTGACTGCGTAAGGATTTATTATACAAAACTACGGCAACCATAGCTGTGTAAAGAACCGAAGAATGTCAAAATCACAAAAATAATTGTACTAAAACCAAAACAAAATCGAAGTTTTTGACATTCTTCAGCTACAAAGCACATAGAGCAATAAATTATCAGCTGAAGTAGCGCTGCCACCTAGTTAAATATACCTTGATTGTAGCTCTACAGGAAAAAGTAAAAAAATAATAGAAACAGCAAGCAGTGTTACATACTAGAAGTGAGCGCAAGCCATGAACAAGTATTGTATTTTTTCCAAAAGCGAATTTTGTTTGTAGTGGTAATTGTAGGTGAGTGTAAAGCGAAAATATAGAGAACAATGAAACAAAAAGCAAACAAAACCTTTGTACAACAGTTGAATAGACAGTTGTGTCAAGTGTGCAATATTTTTATTGTACACTTATAGTCAGGCAGCTCTTAAGTCTCTCGTTTCATGGGAATTCTGTTCTAGCTTAGTTTTAGAGAGCTTTAACTGATTAAAAAAGCTATCCATACGGAACAAGGTTTCCATTTATTGGATACCTGGCCACAGCAGTCATCCAGGGAATGAAGAAGCAGATGAAATGGCCAAGAGGGCCTCTGCTGCTCCTTTTATGAGCCCTGAGCCGTTTTGTGGCGTATGTCGGTCGACTGTAACATCTCTGACCAATGAAGATGGCACTTCGATCGCTAAGGAAATGTGGCTGTCTTCTCCTGGTTTAAGGCAGGCCAAAACTTTGATCCAGCCATTTACATATAATGTCATCCTGAACCTCAACAGTAATAAATTACGGCTTGTTACTGGTTTTCTTTCTGGTCACTTTAAAGTGTCCCATTGGACTGAATTATCATCTGTGGAAAAGTAACCAAGTTCGTTCACCTCTGTGACGAGACGACGACACACATTCTTTGTGAGTGTATCGTATTATGTGACAGTAGAAGACGTGTTTTTCATTCAGAGTTTCTGTGTTCAGATGCTATTAGGCGGGCTTCTCCAATATCTATACTGACTTTCATAAGGAGAGTCATACAGAGATTGATTTAATTTAATTCACAGATATATGGTACAAAAGATCCATCAGGTGTCGCAGTGCCAGTCTTTGGACCAGATCTTCCCCCTATTATATCTATTGAACACTTCGTAGTGCACCATACTTCATTTCACAAACTCAAGATTTCATAAAATATTAAGTGATAACAAAACTTTTTACAAATATATCCATTGTGAAAGATATTATTTTTATATTTTATTTTTTAGAGCGCTAAATTAATAAATTACAAATCTTAGTATAGTATCGCATGTGAACTAACACGCTTAAAGAATCTGCGTTGCTTGTTTTTTTACACATTAACAAATTTTTCCACTTGTCAATCGGTATGCAATAGTGAAATATGCTGCTTCAACACTACAATAACGAATGCCCTTGCTTGGCAGATAAACAAATGCTGTTGCACGCTTTTGATAAAAGGGAATAATAGTTTTAGTTTTATCATAAAATTAAGAGCAATAAAAAGAGAGAACAATTCACTAATCTACATTATGAAGATTAAGCAAGCAAATGGCTTGTGCTCACCTCTAGTATATACAAACTCCTTTGTACAACTGCTTGTAAATGCGTTATTTTTTACAGTATTGCAATAAATTTTTGTGACGAGGTGTATTTGTGTGTAATGTATTGGAATCACTAAAAAAAACTCAATTTCGTAAAATATACGAGTTAGGGCTTTTCTACTTACCACCATCGATATGTAAGTTTATTTGCTTTAGCGACAAAAACACTTACGAGACAGGCTCAGTCACCTACACGTGTTAACTACACTTTTTAATCATATACATACATACTCGTTTGTATGTTAGCAGAGAGATGGAAGGAAGCCATGCTACCTCAGATGGGCTCTTAATAAAAATTAATAGCTTAGATAAAATATATTTATAACACCAGTTCATCGTGTTCATATAAAGGATACTTTGTTGTGTAGGAAGGGATTACTGAAAAGTTCCTTCAAAAATCGATAGAAAATTATTATTTAGGGAACTAGTTCAGTCATGAAGCAGCTCCGGGTTGAAGAACATTTCTCGCGTCATCGTAATTATTTCTTAAGTTAGGTCAGGCTTGTATGTGTTGTTTGGCCTTCGAGAGTTTTTCGTCTCGCTCGCACTGGTTGACTGATCTGCCACGGTTATCCGTCTTGCGGTTCTTTTGTGGAATTTCGTTTGTATAGTCAGTCACAAAAACATTTTTAAGAATACTGTTAATAACATCATGGATATATGGTCTTAGTAACCCCGTAGATTTTTGTGCAACCATATTCTGCAAATTTACTTTGTAGAGTATGTACCAATAAATAAATAAATAAATAGGGATCGAGTTAAATGTGGACATAGCTGCTTAAAATCTTCTAATTTGAATTCCTGTAGCCGAGTCATATCTTAAGTTTCAATTAAATTCCCTGCTAAAACACTTGGTGTATGGATATAAACTATTTTAAAACTATTAGATTACTAATAAACTTTATGAACTGCCTTCTTCTCAGCAATATCTAAGTAGTTAAAGTACTAGAGATATCAGCGTGATTTAGTTGTGATTACATTTTTCCACTGACGTGGCTTAGGTTAGGTTAGCAGGATGCTGGTAAGGAAGCATTAAATTTAGAGCCCAGCTCAATACAATGATAACTTTGTGCTACCTGCGAGGTGAACAGAAGATAGCGATAGAGAAGACAGGTGGTGAACAACTCCGCTTTTTTCACGATTATTTGCAGTATTAGTTCTGTTTAGTAGCCATTTTATTGGTTATTTTACTTCGCCGATGATTCTGCTACACAATACCGACGAAGGAGGGCGCTCTGATGTTACATTAGGATTAGGATCATTATGCCTGCATAACTAGAACTTTTCCCACAACAACTGATACAAAGCACAGTAATGCACATCAGAAAAATGCATGGTGTTGTTATTTTAATGACTGATGGAGACCGGGTTCGAACTCGAGACCTTCGGTTTTATAATCAACGTGCTAACTACTTCAGCCAACGCCACCCTAAAGTACTAGAGATATCAGCGTGATTCAATTGTAATTAGATTTTTCCACTGACGTGGCTTAAGAATGATACAATTATGGACGGAATAAAGAAATTTGTGACATCTATTTTTCTTAATTCTCTTTTGAAGTTGCTACCAAAAATTATTTGCATTCATGCGATGGGTTTTTTTTTGCATGTCTAATTTTTGTTAAATTTTACTCCTTCTCTGCAGCCGTATAGCCAATAATTTAATAAGAAGATTAACATTAAAACGTAACAAGAACGGTGTAAAGAGAGATATCAAAAAAAGCTAGGGAAACAGAAATCGTGTAATTTTTTCTATCCCTTTTCTTCTCTACACCGTTCGCTAATGCTAGACGTCATAAAAGTTATTGTGTGAATTAGGTGAAAGTATAGCTTTCTCAACGGTTAAGGATACATTTCGAAACAAACTTGTTATTTTTTGTTATTAAACATTTTTATTTCACTTTTTTGAAATCCTAAATCATAATAAATTTTTTTTCACGTTTTTATAGTATTTTAATTTAAAATATATTTATGTGCTTTAAAGTAACAGCAGAATCGATTAAACGATTAAACGTCAATTAATTTTAATTAAAAAAAATTAGTTTTCCAATCAAGCAAACTGTTAATTTTTTTTTTGTATAGATCAGTGTGCCTTTTTTTAAATTTTTCTCACGTACATGTGAGAGTAAAATAAAGTTGAAATAACTATTAGTATACTTCTGCTACTTTAAGACTTAAGTTTTGTTGTAGAAGGTTCCAAAATGAATTACGTGAAATATTTCCCTTGAACAAAAAATTGTGAACAAAATTAGACTATTGTATAATGAAACAACAACAATGCAAAGATTGGCGATCACCATTTTGGGGAAAGGGAAACTAATTCACGAGAACTTTTAATGCCGATAAGGGTGAATAAATAAATAAATAAAGTAAATACTCGTACATGTGAACCAAAATATGCAGTCATACTCATATACGAGTACATACACACAGAAATTGTAATCTTAAAGTTTTTAACGTTACTCACTGTTCCATCTCTCATAAATAACCGTTTATACTTGTCGTGACTCTTGCTCCTCAGCACACCAAAGCGTTGAGATATCCTTTAAAAGTAGTTAGTAAATTAAACTCATAAATTAATATACGGGCCCAACAAAATTTGATGCGGTTAAATTGTAACTCTTGTGTAGTTGTTGTTCGTTCTATTGCTGCTATTGCTGTGATTATTCTCACACTTGCTGCTAATGCTCATGCACATATTAGTTTATATAATTTGATTAATTCCATTTGAGTTTGTTTCTTTCATTTAAAGCAAACATCTTTAAAAACTCATGTGTGTGCAATTGCCCTGATAGTAAATTTAAATTGAAAATTTGAAAATCAATCAGATATCAGAAGCCGCATCTAAATCATTAGAAACGGTATTCAAAAACGGATCGAAATTAAAATGGTGACGCGCCACAAAAAAAGCTAAGGCCCCCTTATTTTGTAAGACGCTACGCATTGGGAAATTTTATATTGTTTTGTTGTTTTTTTTTTATTTTTTATTTTTATTTTTTTAACACAACACAGCCCGCTAAGCGATTAGCTTGTCTGCGGAAAACACCCAGGGTCTATGGCGGGAATCGAACCCACGACCTCTAGACTGAGAGGCTAGCATCGCTACCACTCAGCCATAGGGGCACCCTATTTAAAAAAACACATACAAAATTTGCCAACGCTTTGCGCTGCGTTTTACAAAATTAGGCCCTAAATAAAAAAAATTTAGTTTTAGAATCGACTTTCAAATATCTATCATATAATTCTTTCTGCCAAAAAAAAACCCGACTTTAATGCAAAGTTCTGCTAGAAGAAGATAAGAAGAAGTACGTGAAATATAAAATTAAATTTTAATGGGCGTGCCTCTGCCCATTTTTTAAATGCATGAGTGTGTTTTAAGTTTTGTAAAAATCGGTAAAGTCGAACCACGTAAAATAAAATATTAAATTTTAATGGGCGTGTCTCCGCCCACTTTTTTACAATGGGACCAATGGGAAGCTATACCCTCTCAGACAACAACAAAATTTTTACAATCGGTCTAAAATGTACCGAGTTATGAAGTAACACACTTAAAAAAATAGAGACAAATTGTTAACCTCCTCCTTTTTTTTGAAGTCGGTTAAAAATGGAATAACTGGCACAACTTTTTTCCAACTCATTCTAATGGTCGTAATATAATTCATATTTCTTAAAACTTTATTAACCATATTTAGAAAAAAAATTGATATGAAAATTTGGCACTACCGATAAAAGTTCGAAGATTTATGACGGTTTCCATAAAAAGTATAAAACTAACAATCAATTAATAGAAATATGAACATTTAATGGCACTATTGCCTCAATTATGTTGGTCAAACGGACTTCAGTTGCCTGATCAAATGGCAACTCAACTAAAGTTAAAATTAGTGTTATGTCGAGTACACACTAGTGGCATCGTTTGGCATTTCTAATATTTTTCGTTTGTGTGGCACTGCTTTTCATGCAAAAAACAAAATGTGAACAGTGTGCACAAATTTTGAAAATTACACTAAAAAATTACAGCACAAGAAATGCCAGATGTGTACTCAGCATTATATATATGGGAACCTTAACATCTAATATCTCCTATAATACACTCCACTATATAAATATTTTTCACCTCTCCCCTACCCCCTTCTACATCTTTTTTCTCTCTTTTCTTCCTACTTTACAGGTAGCACAAATGCAATTTTCTTCACTTGCTTAAGCGTTATACTCCCATATTCATAAAATTTTAAATGAGTTTGAAATGTATTTTATTTCAAATTTTTCATAAAAAATTTTCTTAAAATTGATTTCAAACACATTTTATTTTTTTATAAAAAAAAGTGGGGGCATAGAAAGCAAATAAAGCTTCAAAATATAAGAATTATAAAGCCTACAAACATTTTTAAGTAACATTTCTTAAAAAATTATTTATAATAAAGATGAAATTATGTTTCTATGAAGAGAAGGAAGTAGAAAATGAAGCAGCTATTAGTTGACCATTTAAGCACCCCATACACGTTTCAATTCAATTATAAATTGAGTCTTTCAATTGCATTGCATAAACTGAATTGAAAGATTTTCATTCAACTGTCACATTTATTAAAAAGTACAAATTTAAAAATTAAAAACTTCTATTAATTTTTATATTTTTGATTTAAAATTCAATGAAATTAAATACAATTTTAATAATACTTAACTTTTTCTTTGCAAAAGAAAACTACAAACATAAATTTTGACAGCTGATCAAGAGATTCGAATACACACAGCACAATCCAATTGAAAGACTTACTAGTCAAAATCTTTTAATTTTTTTTCAACCATCTCGACAACTGCCAAACTAATCAATTGACAGAGTCACACACGCTTTGAATTGGGCAACAACCGACTCAGTTGCCAATTGAATTGAAACGTGTATGGGGTGCTTAAGGGACAAGTAAAATCCTTTACAGTTGCTGACTATTGTGAGTAAAAATTATTGTTTAAAATAATTTTTCACTAACGATTTATTTTATACCTTTATTTAATTTTACCTCTATTTAATTTAATTTAATTTAATTTAATTTAATTTAATTTAATTTAATTTAATTTAATTTAATTTTCCTTTAAAAACTATGCAGAAACCAAAAGCTCGCAATGCATTTTGACAACTGGCAACGCAACTAAGGTGCGGTTGCCATCCATAATCGAGCCATTCAAATTGTTTTCTTTATGCCTGCTATTAACGAATAAAAAAGAACGCTTATGTAATGAATTTAAGGAAAAATTTCCTAATATAAGTTCAGCAAATGTTTTCTTCAATATATTTCTTCCTATATATTTCAAATAAACAATGAAAAATGTAATTCTCGCAGTAATTTTCTTTCCAGAAAGTCATGTTTAATAAAACGATTTAAATCACTTATGTATGTATATGAAAGGGCTAAAATAAATGACGCATTTACTATATTTTGGTTTAATCATGTTTCCACTTGAAAAATAGCCAACATTCTTAAGATCCAAGCTAAATTAATGTTGAATGTTGAAGTGCGTTGTAGTACCAGCTTTTGTTTCGCCACATCAGCAGCATCATCCTCTTCTACGTCCGTATAAAGCAATTGCCATCAATTGTTGTAAAAACACATACATAGCACACGCACACACACGGACACACACTCACACAGTGGAAATACTTTTAATGTATTTTCCAAGTATAAATCAAAATTGGCATGTGAGTAATCAAGAACTATAAATTATATTTTCATTTTCTTTTTACAGTTCAAGAAAATGAAAACTAGTTAAGCATTAATTAATGAAAATGCATCAAGTATAGAAAGATTTTTTTTTTTCAATATCAATTCCATTTAAATTTAATTTAAGATTTTATATAAAAATATAGTTTTTATTCTATTACAAAATATATTGTGCGTACATACATACATTTATTTATATTTATAATATTTATACTGGTTCTCTTTTAGTTTATTAAATTTGGCTAATGGTAATATCTTTTTTTTTTAATTTGTAGCATAAGTTTCTTTTTGTATATTTGTTTTGTAATTTTTTTATTGATATTTCTTAATACTGAGACAAACAAGTTGCTTGAAATACGGAATTTACACCATGATATTTTTTATGAAATTATTTGCTTGAAACTTTCTGCATTCGCTAATTAGTCCCGGTTCACAAGTTTCAACTTTTGTTTAAGTCCAAGTTTACACTATGCAAGTCTTATTGCTAAGCTGATTAGTTTGTTAGGAGAGAGAGAGAGACGAGAGTAAAACAAACATTTATGTTCCCCTTGCCTCTCTCTCTCTCTCTCTGTCACCCATAAACTAATCAGCTTAGCTATAAGTGTAAACTAGGACTTCATTTTATAATAAATTAAGGGGGAAAAACAATAAGACTTGCATAGTGTAAACTAGGACTATCGAAGCTGATAATTCAGTTTTTGCTATGGCGCTGTCTCCTTTGCCCTTTTTATAAAATAAAATACAAAAAGTTTCATGCAAAAAATTTTATAAAATATCATGGAAAATTGCTCAGCTTAAATTCTTTAAATGATATTGGGCCTTATTACGAGTGTCGTAGTCGAAGTCGAAGTCATAATGCGACACTCGTAATAACGCCCATTATATAGGCCCTAATTACGAGTTTCGTATTTCCACTACGACTACGACGATTTCGTACTAGATTAAAGAAAAAATGTTACAATGTCCTTTAGTCTTCTACAAAATCTTCGTAGTCGAAGTCGTAATACGACGCTCGTAATAAGGCCCAATTATTTCATTCTTGCGAGTGTCGTATTTCGACTAGGACGATTGCGTACTAGATTAAAGTAAAAATTTTGCAATGTTCTTTAGTCTTATACAAAATCGTTGTAGTCGAAGTCGTAATACGACACTCGTAATAAGGCCCAATGAAATGAAAATATATTTTACCTATGTAGTATATGTAGTTTTTTTAAGCAAAAGTTTTCTTTTAATTATTTGTTAAAACTATAATTTACGATAAAAAAAAAACTATGTACTTTGGAAGTGGAATGATCGTTATAATAAGGGCTTATGTTTAATCAAGTTTCACAAAAAATAAAAAGGTGTATTTACTTTCAATATGCTTGACATTAAATTTTTGTACTCGTTATTATTTATTAGTTTTTTTTTTGTGAGGTTTAAAGCAAATATCAAAAGTGAATTTAGCAAAAATTGCTTAATAGATCTTATTCTATTTAGTTGTACTTCGTGACTTAGTATGAACTTCTTTTATTCTCTGCACTCGATTTAATTAAAACTATGTTTCTAGTACAGACAAAATTAAACAGACTAAAATACTCGTTTCTATAGAAAACAGAAAATGGAAATTATCTTTGCAATAGTGCACAATGGGTTCCTAAAGTAAAAAATTATGTAAGTAAAATTATTAGAAGTGGACCTAATTGTTCTGGTGTGTTCTGTTACAATACAAGCTGTGATACATGGTGTCAAAGCTGACTACTACATTTCCAAGCTAAGAATAATGTTCCAACTATCGATCTATTTTAAAAAATTTTTAATTTGTTGGAAAGAAAATATGAAAGTAATGGGCCTTATCACGAGTGTCGTATTTCGACTACGACTACGACGATTTTGTACTAGATTAAAGAAAAAATGTTTCAATGTTCTTTAGTCTAATACAAAATCGTCGTAGTCGAAATCGTGATACGACACTCGTGATAAGGCCCAATATATCCGGTGCCTTAATACAGAAAGTCCATAACTCAATATTTTTTAAATATCGAAATGTTAAAATTTTTCGATACATTAGATGATGTTCTTCTATCGAAATATACAAAAAAACCCGATTTCAAAAAATAATGAGTTAGGACCTTTCTATATTACATATATCTACTTGAATAATTTTATCGATCTTTTATTGTTTACCAGCAAAAAAAAACAATAAAAATGGAGTTGAATTATGACGAACTGTTTCGATTGAGGGAAAACATTTATTATTTTTACGTTATTATTTGCGACATTATTTTCCAACATTATCCATTATTTACGATCGTAATTAATCGATTTTCGTCAAAAAATTAAGTTCGAAAATTATGTAGCTTAAGCTTTTTTGGCGGTTATGTTATGATATTTGTATTAAAATTTTCGCATTTTTTTTCATCTTAGCTTAAATAGTTGTTGGGTTCTCCTTGATATCATATGAAAAAAATCCTTCAGAATTACAAAAAGCTACAAAAAATTTCAAACAAATCCCAACAAAAAATAAAAGAAGTTGTTCAAAGAGTTTGTAATTTGTAGTGAATTCATTTTTAACTCGTCATTATTGTTTATATCAAAATTTTTTTTAAATAAGAGAATATTCCCTGATTCAATATCGACTAATAAAAATAAATTTGTTAGCCCTATGAGCACGCATTGGTTCGATTCAATCATTTGAATGAAGAGCAATTTATTTAAATTCCCGCACAAACACATGATCTCCAATGATACGGCAATGCCTGTCATTGTGCATGTTTTCCCTAAATCGAATCAGTTCATCATCACTTGAACCCATGATTCAAGCCCATATTTTGCATGAAATTTTTATTATTTTTTTTTTTTTTTTGCTGTTTAGTTAGAAGAAATGTTTCATTTTAGAAAATCGAATGTTACTACTATTTTTATAACTTATCCGTATATTTGCTCGAAAAGGCAGAATTATCAAACTCAACTTTAAGTGTAAGAAAATATAATTTCATTGTTTGGCAATATCAACGATATCACGAATTTTCCGCACTTTTTCAAACTGATCAATAACACTGTGCTCGAGTCGGAAACTTGTTTTGTAACCAGGAGGAGGAGACCCTGTGGGTAAATTTAATTCGAGTACGCTGAAACCAGTGATGCTAACCGTTTTTTAGGTTAGCTATTGTTTAAAAAATAATCAATATTAAAAATTACGGTTAAAAGTACCTAAAAGACGCAGCTTTTCCCAATTTTCTACAATTTATTAAATTTTATATGCCACTGCAGCCTTGTTCCCATAACAGAATATTAATTTGCAAATTTATTTACTATTAATAATAAAAAATATATAAATAAATATATCGATATATATCGATTGAAAGAATATGTATTGATGA
This sequence comes from Tachina lurida, assembly GCA_944452675.1. NCBI lineage: Eukaryota > Metazoa > Arthropoda > Insecta > Diptera > Tachinidae > Tachina > Tachina lurida. The sequence continues at coordinate 111,824,698 of OX101755.1, read as the reverse complement.
ACTTGCGTCCTGAGAAAACTTTACAAAAAACAATTTTGCAATTTTTAAAAAAATTTTTTTTAAATGGCAAGTTTTTTTAATTTGGGAATTTTTTAAATTTTTTGTTTCAGTTTTATGCAAACATTTCTTTAGAACTCATTTTCATCAATAATATGTTCTTTTAAGCGATATAAAAATGAATAAATGATAGAAAACTGCGATTTTTTGGTACTTTTAACCAAATTTTCAATCTTAAGATCTAACCTAAAAAATTGTTATCACCACTGGATTAAGAGTACCCGAATTAGGTTTACCCAGCCACACTGTCACAGTGTAATTAATTAATATTCTTTCAGCTTATTTAGAAGGTATCATCAATCTTTATAAACGCAGCCTTTGAGTTGAAATACTTCTTAAATTTTTATGTATGTAAATAGATTGTTAAAAAAAAAAAAAACAAGACTTAATAATAATACCAACTTGCATACAAAAATACAATTCTTCTAAATTTGGAAATGGCATGTGAAAGAAAATAAACTTATTTACCTTTATATCTAGAACTTTGTTTTTAAACCTGAAAATGTTGTCCGAGCGTTGCTAATTTAATATATCACCACCGTAAACTTGTATCAATGCAATATTGCTATCAGCAGGGAATTCATGTTGATTCACATCAAATTCATTGAGATAAACAGCACCTAAGTGGGCTGTGCTCTTAGCATCTACTGCTTGGCGATACAGCACCCCAATATCTTTCACTTGTATGGCACCATCAAATTCCACCACATAATAACGCACACGCCAGCCATTTGTTTGGAAGTCTTGAAATGCCATATCCTTTGGTATCTGAGGACATTCTAAGGGGCCGGTCAGCAATTCATTGTATGTGGGCTTAAATGGTGACACATAGCAGCGACCACGTTGCAAGCTTGCCGTGTCATAGTAATCCCCCAAAAATAAGTAACAGTCTCTAGCGTTATTGCCAGTGCAAAAGCGTAAAATGCAATCAAGTTCACCATCGTCTTCGTCTAGTTTATAGGCATAAGCGCATACTAAGCCACCACGTAATATCTTAAAGTCGGTGCAGAAAATTCGAAAACTTGCATCATGTTGTTCGATGCGTAAGCAAGAGCCGCCATTGAAGGCATCGTCATAATAACGTGTTACTATTTCATATAATGGTATGGATGGCTGCAGTGACTGACGTGATAGATTGAAAAATTTTCCAATTCTTCTTTCCATTGCTGGTGTCGTCTGGTCTTGGTCTGTTTCCATGGCAACGGAAGCTGCTGCTGCCTCTGCTGGCTCTGCTGGCTCTGCAGGCGCTGGCGCTGGTGTGGTGGCAGTTGTTGGTAAACCACTCACGTAGGTTTGCTTGCCTGAACCCAAACAAAAATCCGAATAGAATGGCAATGTTACGTACGGATGGGTGGCCAAATGTTCCCATAATAACCACCAAAATTTTTCATTTCTCATTAGAAATGATTCGTTCACTCGATCATCACCCAACGGCTGTTTGATGTTATAATTGTGCTGTTGTAATGTTTCGTATGTCCAGCCGGGTGCAAAAATTCCCGTGGAAAAACGATTCTTTACAATGCGTGCCAAGGTTTGTTTACTATGAAATTTGGCAGTTTGCCCGCGCCCAAAAACATCAATGCCAAAGAAAACATTTTCCAATGGTTCTCGTTCCTGTTCACATACCGTACGCGTCACTTGAAGGCTTCTGTCGTTCCAGGCATAGTTGACGAGGGTGCCATTGGTCGACTTAAAGAAACGTAAATTTTTGTCATTAATCTCATTCTGCCACGACAAGTGACCCCCTTCTATAATACTGTCATACCAAAATACTGACCCAGAATCCAATTCGTGCTCGACAACTTCACGAAGTCTATTTACAAAATGACTGCAGATATAAAAAATAATAAAATTTAGAAAACACATAAAGCAAGAGATAAGTAATAAAGATATTTTAAGTGAATATTTTATATATATATTTTTTTTTGTTCTCGTATAAATCGTTAAATTTGTTTTTACACCATTTCCTAAGATAAATTTAGAAAGTTTTTTTTTAATAAAAATTTAACATTTTCTTTAAAGCTTTTAGTAATACCTCTTTTAGATACGTAAAGTTTACTTTTTAAAGTCTTAATTCAATATAAAATTGTTACAAATGTGTTGAATGAAAGAACGTCGTTTGTGCCAAACTTATTTAACTGTCAATAACATGTACAGTAGAGTGGTTCGAAAAAAAAAGTTGTGACAGTCACCCCCTAGGATTAAAGATAATGTAAAAACAATTCAAAAAAAGGGCAGTATTTGTAGGCGTGGCAAAAAAATAAAAAAATAAATATTTTTGGAATTGTCTTTACATTATCTTTAATCCTAGCGGTACAACGGACTGGTACAACTTTTTTTGTATGGAAGGCGAACCACTCTAATGTACAGTATACGAAAATAATGTTTTGCGCTTCAATTCAAAAAGGAAAATATAACACACTGAAAAAACTAAATTTAATTTTCAATAACTAAATTCATTGAACAAGTAAATATTTTGTATGCATGCGGACCTATAAATAATTTTTAAATTTGAATTACAATTTTGTAAAATTTTAAACTTAACAGAGTTCGGCCGAAAGATTTTTTGGAAATAGTTTTTTCTGTGTAATACGGCAAAAAGGAAGCAAACATCACTTAACATCTTGAAAAAAAAGCTTCTTGCCCATGTAAAAATTATTAAAAATGGTCCAAATTTTCACTACTTCTACATTTTCATGACTTCTTGGGAATGTATTTTTTACTGGCATATTGCAGGAAAAGTGAATAGCCAGTCCGGTAAATTTCTAGTGACTGAGAACATGAAATTGTGCATACCCAGTACAGCTAGAAAAAAAACACAAATAATTTTCATTTCAAAAATTTATTTTGGCAACAGTGTAAATAAACACTCAGACAGACGACTAAAAAAAAAACTAAAACCCTTTATTCAAGTATTTTGTAATAACCTTAATTTTTGTTTTGGCATTTGTTCTTTATGTTCTGCAAATATGTTTACCGAGTCGCGTTAGTTTAACACAAGAACAAGCGATGCTGTTTTTTTCTTCTCATTGTTGCCTTCAAATGGGTTTTTTTTTTTGTCTTTAATTTATATTTTGGTAGAAAGAAGGCTTGTTTGTAATGGCGATTGAAATGGCTTTATTTTTCTTTTGTTTCGTTTTATTGAAATAGATGTTGAAAACTTTTTTGCCAAAAAGGATAACCGGCTTAATAGAAGAGTTAGAGGAGGAAAGTACCACAAAAAATGGCATTAGAACTTTAAGAATTGGTGTGTGAGTGAAGGAACTTTAAAGACAAATGTTTTTATTTTCTGTTTTTTTTTTTTCATTTAAATAAATCTTGGTTCTTTTTGGAATTTGCATTAATTCTATTTTAAAACTTTATTCGTGTCTACATGACGGAACTTTTACAATGAAAAAGAATTTTTCATGTGTGAACTTTACCATTTAATTTTTAATCTTCCAAAAAAAAACTAAAGTGTGTTAATAAAATAATAAAAGAAATTGAAAACTTTAAAAAAAAGTTTAATACATAATAATAATTCAACTAAAGTCTATTAATATAACAGATTCAAAACTTAAAAAAAAGGTCGAAAGAAAGAAATTATAAAACACAAGAGAAATCTAGAGTACATAAAAGCAGGGTATGAAAACAAAATGCATACGAGTATTTCGTAAACGTTTTCTGCAAAGACAAACAAATTTTGAGACCAATTTGCCAATTACAAGAAGAACAAACGAAACAATTGATTTTTCACACATCTGTTTGATTTGATATACGAGTACATGCCAAAAATATACATAAGTAAATAGTATTAAATCACAATGGACCCAATTGGGTCTCCGAGTGGAGGTGCGGTATAGCACCACCCTTCCTAACCTAAATAATATTAATTGTAGTAACTGCCTAAAATCATAATTTTAGGGCAAATAACTCATACGCTCACATATTTTTTCTCAAGCAACTATGACTATAGCCGATTCCAACATACAATGGCATTTCTACTTCTTTTATGCAAAAAAACTAAAATACGCTAGAACTAAAAATAAAAAGGCAAATGCCTATCAAGCGCATTGGATCTCTCTCATACTTACAGCCTGAGTATGTTTACCTAGTAGTTTCATAATTACTGACACAGTTTAAATCGCCGCCACTCTTAGAAATTCACTGAACATACTCCATTTACGTTGACAGTTTCCTTACAACTGATATCTATACTTCATTTTTGTGTAAAAAGTTTTTGGCGTTTGTTACCTATAATTATGGAATGGGGGAGATATTGAAAACCGTATCGTGGTAATTGAACTAAAAAAATGTGGAATGAAAACTGGAGACATATATCGAACGTTGCAGCCGCTCGGGGTAAGTCGCACTTTTGTCTATCGTGCTGTAAAACTATTTGAGGATACCGGCGGAGTAGTAGACCGTCCGAGATCAGGCCGTCCGCCCTGTGTGCGAACTTCTAGAGCCGTCAAAGCTGTAAAGAATAGAATTTATAGAAATCCGCTCCGAAAGCAGCAAATATTGTCGCGGGAGGTGAATATATCGAAGGTATCCATTTCTCGCATTATTATATATGATTTGGAACTTCGCGCTTATAAAAGACACACGGGGCATCTACTTACCGCGGCACTGAAGCAGAAACGCAAGCAAAAATCAAAAGCATTGATTCACCAGTACGTAAATAATGGCCACAGTAAAATTCTCTTTACCGATGAAACAATTTTTACTGTGGAGGAGTCTTTCAACAAACAAAATGATAGAGTCTATGCTCAGTCGTCTTTACAAGCGATTGAATTGGTTCCGAGAGTTCAGAGATGTCACTATCCTGCTTCTGTAATGGTATGGTGGGGAGTCGCCTATGATGGGGTTACCAAGCTCCATTTCTGCGACAAAGGTATTAAAGCATCGGCAAAGGTGTACCAATCTGATGTTTTGGAAAAGGTTGTGAAGCCATTAAATAGCGCTCTGTTCAAAAACGAGCCGTGGACCTTTCAATAAGACTCGAACCCAGCCCATAAAGCTAAAACCAGTCAAGACTGGGTAGTCCAGACCTGAATCCTTTAGACAACAAATTGTGGTCCGTTTTAGAAGGCATGGTCTGTACTACTCACCACTGAAATATGGAATCTCTTAAGCGTGCACTTATTCGCGCAGTGGACAATTTCCGCCTGGAAGTCGTGCGCACTGCAATAGATCATTGGCCTATCAGATTTCGATCCTGTTGGAGGACAAATGGCGGCCATTTTGAATAGTTTTTCTTTTGTTATACTCCCAAATATTTAATAAACCAAAATACAAAAAATTATTAAAAACTCTCTTGCCGTTTGTTTTTTATCAAGAAAAAAACTTGTGTCAGAATATATGAAAGTATTAGGTATAATCAGGCTATGGATATTTAATCGGACAAAATAATATACGCATGATACTCGTGATATTTATTCACCATTCGCTACTGAGTACATACTTTTCGTCGAAGTTTTAACTAACTGACCTAACTGACATTTTGTAAATTTTACAGGAGAGGAGCTTTTATGATTGTTTTCTACATGTATTCTTATGGAAACGTCTGAAATAGTTTTACTGTTATAGGCTCGACAGTAATGTTTACAGTCATAAAAATTGTGGACAAGGTCTATTATGATTCATAATGTCTAATAGTGGACTTAACTCATTTTTCAAAATGATGTCAGTTGGGTCAGTTAGTTAAAACAGCGACGATTTGTGTATATAAAATGGAATGGAAAATGTGTGGGTGTGTGTGTGGCTGTTTAAAAACATTATGTTTCTGTGTGTGTGTGTGTGTGTGTGTGTGTGTGTGTGTGTGTGTGTGTGTGTGTGTGTGTGTGTGTGTGTGTGTGTGTGTGTGTGTGTGAAAATCAAATAGCCCTGTATATGCGCATGTCTAGCTGATTAATAGTCAAAATATTTTTATACTCATGCGTATGATTGTAGCTCATGCAGTCTATAAATTTTAGTTATAGTTGTTTGTGCTGCGTAATTTAAAAAAAAAAAATTTATAAACATAGTTCTTAGATGTTTATAGTTATGCGTGTTCGGTTTAAAATTGTTCTGATGTGCATTAGTGTCCCTTTGTATCAATTGTTATAGGAAAGTTCAAGAGATGAAGGCATAGACACTGGTCAGTGAAATACTCCTCCTTCAGCGGGTACTAATCCTAATGTAACATCAGAGCGCCCTCCTTCTTCGGTATTGTGTAGCAGAATCATGGGCTAAGTAAAATATCCAATAAAATGGCTCCTAAATACAGCTTGGAAAATTTAATGCGTCTCATTGACACCAGAGGCGCTGCAGTACTGCATTATTAAAAACGTGCAAAAAGCAGAGTTATTAAAGAATGAACCTTTCCTCTAGCCCTTCCTTCACGACCTGTCTTCTCTATCACTATTCATTTCCTAAAGAAGGTAACACCTATTAATTTTAGTAGGCATTAATTGCCTGAGTGTTACTTCTCTTTAAAAAAAATATATAAACAAAAATTAAAGCGTGTGTTTGCATATGAGCGCGTTTTTAGGGTTCCGTACACCAAAGGTGAAAGAGCTACGGACCTGAAATTTGGACAGAGAGTATAGACCCTTGGCCGCTACAACAACAAATACATGAGAGTTGGAAATTAAAGGGTGTGCCAAAACGAGCAACGAAAAATATTAAAATCCCATGTAATATACATACAATTGTATGTATATGCACTTGAAATTTGTAAAGTTAGTGTATTTTTATACAGACTACAACAATTAATACTAAAATTTAAAAAATTTTAATTAAAGGGTGTACCATCAGTTAATGTAATTTTGATAACTTGCTGTATCTTGGAAACTGTAAGAGCAAACTTCTTGAAATTTTCAAAAACGGTAAAACAAAAAAATCCCAAAATTATAAAATCGCCAAACCGAAAAAAAAATCGCTAAAATAAAAAAACGCCAAAATGAAAAAATTGCCAAAATGAAAAAAAATTGGCAAAATGAAAAAAATCCCCAAAATGAAAAAAGTCGCAAAAATGAAAAAAACGCCAAAATTAAAAAAATCGCCAAAACGAGAAAAAAGCGTAAAAAAACAAAAAAAACATTATTGCAGCTGAAAAAACGTAAAACAAACACTATATTAAAAAAAAATGCTCAAAGCACAACGTACGGAACCCTTCGTGCGCGAGTCAAAATCGCACTTTACTGAATTTATTTTATTGTATTTTTAGCTGTACGCATTCATAGTTGTTTGACGGCCCATACTTAAATGGTACTTCAAACGTTACTTTTTGTCATTCTCTGATACATGCTAATAAAATTTTACAATTTCGGATAAAATATTGCTACGCAAAATATCCTTTTAAAATATGTATGTATGTACAAAAAAAATTAAATTCATTACTCCCACTGAAGTGGTAAACGCGTCTAATACAAACACCCTGTTCAACGAAATCACTTTAGTTGACAAACAAAAGGAGTTTAATGTCCTTTTAATTTATGTATTTTAAATATTACAATTACAAATTATATAGCGATTTAATTTAACAAGCACTTGCTTATAGTGAAGCAAACGTAAGACTAGAGTCATCTAGAGAACCATTGATTAATTACATTATCATTAGTTTAATTTGGAGTACAATTAATGTTTTCAATTTCGCCACCCATGCTGTCTCATTTAAAAAAATTTTCTTTTATAACTTTATATTTTCCAACATTTTTTACACTTCTAACTATTACATTATTCTTTATCATTTTAAAAGTACTTAAACAAACTAATTTGGTACAATTAATTTGAACAACAAAAAATGAAAATTCAAATAAAAACCGACTTCCATTGCTCACCAACCACACATGCCAAATAGTGCAAATGTTTTCATTAAAGAAACTTTTTTTTAACTGACATATCGTCACCTTAAATGCAAACGGACGTAACTACACTTTTATATTTTTTACGGGAGGAACAACAAACGTTGCAAAATAAATAATAATAAAATATTTTTGAAAATGTTCTTCGAAATTTACTTGTAGTATGGATACTTATATGTATTTGACCATTTATTTCCTTTTTATATATGGGTGTTTCCATAGTAACGGTCGTGACAGGTTTACACGAAATTTCGTAATAAAACTTTAACCTGAAATACAATGTCAAAATGATTTGTTGATTTTAAAAATATAAAATTTCAACCCCTAAAAGCAATAAGAATCATTGCATAGAAACTGCATTTTAAGGTTTTTTTAGATCAATGAAAAGGTAACGGTCGTGACATTACAAATGAGCTGTTTTTGAATGTTCGGTCTTAGCAACTCAGATTGTAAAATTTTCCAAGGAATGCGTTAAATAAAAATTCTTATTAAATTCTTTGCAGTGTTTTGTGTAAGAAAACTCTACTTTTGTGTGAAAATGATGTAGCCAAATAAAAAAAAAATAACTTTGAAAAGGTAACGGTTGTGACAAAAAAAAGTAACGGTCGTGACAGCATAAAAAATAAAACGGATTTGTTTTTGTAGTCGTATATTTAACAGTATCAAAATGATTACATGGAAGTTTATGGTTATCTTAGAGAAGGCAGCAATGTTTTAAAGCTCGATTTCGTTTTTATTCATTTTCAGTTGAAGAATATACATCATTATACTCCAGACGTTTAAGGCTGCTCATTTTTAGCGCCGAAACTCCAGTTATTCCACAAAGCAAACAGTTAAAGCCAGCATTTTGAAAAAAGTGCATCTTCTGGATGTTTTTGATTGCTTTAAGATGTTCCCATCTTTTTTTAAACAGCCTGTATTTTGCTTTATTTGGTTCTTATCGCAATACAAAACAGTCACTCCATCCAACTTTTTATTTTGAACAAAAAAATTGAAAGCTTCTGCTGGAGTATTAATTTTAGCTTGGCGAGACATGATTGCTGTCCATAAAGACCTTTTGATAGTGGCTCCAATTCCATCCACAGCGCCTTTGCCATGTCCAGATGCAAAAAACGACCATTTCATATTTACACCGAAGTCTTCCTTTGCAAAACATAAGTTAAATAGATTGAACCTATTTTTGAATTGCGCAGCACATCCATCCGAAAACACGTGTGCAGTATTAATTTCAGTTTTCGTTTTGAGGTGTTCAACAATCATTTTCAAAAAGTACCACACACTTTCTTTATTGTGCGTCAAGTCATCACTTATGATTGCATAAGAATATGATTTCAGGGCCAATTCAGTTTTCACCCAAGCACAGGCTGTAAACACAGTTGCTTGAGCTTGGTTCCAGTGTGCGCTTTGCACTTCGTCCTGCGAAATCAACGTGAAATTTTCAGCGAAATCTATCTGAACGACCGCTTCATTTGATTCAATCCGCTCCTTAGCCTCGCGAAATTGATCGCTCTGTGTTCGGTGCACATAAAAATGTTGCTTAAATCTTTGGAGTTTGCTTTCGAATGTCTGAAGTAAAACTTGAAAAGTGCCTTCCTCCTCGCTTATTTGAGTATGATGTTCATTTTTGGTCCATTGTTTCCAACGCACAGTTGCATCTGAACTATAATTCAATGGCAATATATCAAAAATTGTGTCGCAGTTCTTGCAACTGCTAGTCATGCAAGCCTCATTTGTTGTGTCACAGCAAAGTTCATTCATCAAATCCTTAGCAGATTTAGGCACTGTAGAGACCACTTCAGAAACTGATTTAAGCAAAAATTCAAAGTTGGCGTGGTAAATACAGACGCACATGTTTGATGGAGTTTGTGAATTGAGGCGTACATGTTTTGGCCGACTTGCGTAAAACAAAGACTTCCCAATTTTTATTTGTGCATTTTCTTCCTTAAAAAGCTGATAACATTCTCCAACCGTCATCACCATATACTTCAATTGCATTTGTACTCCGTTTATTAGTTTTGTGTCCTTTCGTCCTGGTGTTTGGTAGCTTACATCGTCCCTCAAAAAGAAGTTTTTGACTTTTTCTAACTCGGCATCAGATAGGCGATTAATTTTTCCGCTACGTCGCTTGGTGAAAATCAAATCCATTTCAGGACCAACTACCTCAGAAGCAAGTCTCTTCACAACTGCAATTTTCTTCGAGGGGCTGCTCGGTAGTTTGACCTTAACTTTTGTTACTGCCTTTTTAAGTGAACGATCGGACTTAAAGCTTCCTATATTTGATGATGAGGCTGCAGCTTCAACAACTTTCTCCTTCCCTATGTTCTTTTTTTCACGACACTTCCTTTGACGTTCGCGATCAGTATTCCGATTGTGAGCAAGCATTTCTTCACTCAATGACTCTTTTGCAGCCAGCCGCCGTTTTTTATTTCTTTCTCTTTCTTTTTTCAAATGAGCTTTGTATTTTACTGGATCTTCCTTCAATCTCTTCCGATATCTTTGCATCTTGCTTTGGGAGTCCATGGTTTGTTAAGCTATAGTTAGTAAGAAAAAGTTGAACACCATTTTCAATAAGGTAACGGTCGTGGCATTCTCAATAAATTAAAAAAAAATTGAAATGACTTCCGAGCGCTTATTTTGCTACATGAAACTCTTTAACTTACTTACCTTGTCACCCTTAGCAACTGTGTTTTTTTATAGCTTTAACAGTTTTCACAAAATTTAAACTTTTTTTATTTGCGTGGTCACGGTCGTGACACAAATTAGTGATTTTGAAAAATTTCTCAAAATTATAATTTGAAAGCTACACGTGCAAATTTTCTGCTGAACGTAGACAAAAGTAACAACTGTCAGCTGGTAATTGTTTTGATTGCTAACTACCGTTATAAAAGTGTTGTCAAGTGATTTAAAAAAAGACTCAGTATAAAGGGGGAAAAAGTGTATGATGCACCAAGTTAAAGTAGATTTTTTTACAAAAAAAAAAAAAAAAAATAATCATACACCCCAGGATGTAATGGATACGTATATTTTCTATAACAAAAGAGCTAAAATGGGTCAAAGTTGATAATTTTATTTTTTGCTTGCAAGGGGTCAACTTTCGTGGAATCACCCATATCGAGCCATAGTCGCTGAAATAGCTTAAGCGACACATTTTTCGGACTTCGTTATTTTGATGAAAATCGACTATTTACGATCGCAAATAATCGATTTTGGTCTAAAAATTAAATTCGAAAATTATGTCGCTTAAGCTTTTTTGGCGGTTATGGCACGATATATTGAAGCTTTAATGTTAGTTACGTTCTTTGCAATAAAAAAAATATATGCCTTCGTTATTACGTCCGTTTCAATTTCTTTAATAAAGTCGTCATTTTTGATCGCAGAGTTCTACATCTTTGCGTGAACATGTAGTTTGATGAAATGAACCACAATCAACCAAAAAATCGATTTCGAATTTTTGTGTAGTTACGTGCGTTTGCATTTAAGGTGACGATATGTACAAATGTAGATATACATATATTTTATTTAATTCTTTTTTATAGTAGCAAGTGCAATATATGGAAAATATATCGACAGGTTTTTATACATTTTTACACTCTCGTATGTATTACCAAACACACATGATGTGGAGAAAAATTTTCATAAATTTTACATTCAATTAATTTAAAAAAGTGCATCACAGAACAAGTAAACCACGTATAAAAAAACACCAAATGAAAAATAAATTTTTTAACACCACCCATAGGACGAAAAACAAAAAATAAAAGAAAATAATTTTTCATTTCGGAAGCGGCAGGACATTTACAGAAAAAAAGTTAAATTAAAATAATGTCTTTTTCTTGGTAATGCAAAGAGAAAAATGCAATAAAAAAGATGAATTAAACTAAACCACAGGCTAAAGAAAAACATTAATTAATTTTGCTGAACTCATGAAACTTTGCATATATGTATGTATGTATGTACGATAAATAAGCCCACGCTTAATAAAGGCTTAAACAAAGAAAATAAAAAAAGTTAAATGGACAAAAAAAAAATATACCATTTAAATACAAAAGCTTAAATTACATGACAAAGCCCCAATTTCCGAAAACTAGCTTTTCTTAAATAAAACTTGTGTGCAAACATTTGGGTTTTAGTTTAAGATTTTAAATTACAAAGAAACACTTTATTTAAAAAAAAGCAAAAAAGTTGTTTTATTTCCTAAAATTTTCAGAAAGATAAACCGACTCGGTTCATTAACTCACTAAATCATACATATGGACCAGAGAATGACAAAAAAAGTAACGTTTTAAGTAGGGGGAAGGCACAGGGGCTGGTTTCTATATCTTGGGAACGAACATTCGTAGTTCTTTCAGTTTACCAAATGAATGCAGTGTTTTCCAGGCTGAGATCTTGGCGATCCTCAGGGCCACGGAACTGGTGGCCAGGAATGTAGCTGAAGGTGACCGCCAGGTAGCGCTAAAAGCTTTGAAGGGACACAATGTCAAGTCGAAACTTGTTAGTGACTGTAGCAGAGCCCTCAACTTGCTTATGGACAAATATAGAGTCAGACTATGTTGGGTTCCTGGCCACAGCAGTGTAGAGGGAAATGAAACTGCCGATGAGCTGGCAAAAATAGAGTCGGCATTAGATGAGGGAATGACGGACAGATCGGTGAAATTATCGATAGGTCCTTACTACAGGGAACGCAGTAATTTGGTAGACAGCAACACCAACCGTTCATGCCAAATTACGTAGGATTGTAGAGTCTCGAGGGATATGTGGCCAAAATTTGACTAAGAAACATTCAAACTGCTACTGTATATGACTGGTCACTGCTCGGTCAGAGCAAGAACCAGCATTTGGGAAACAGGTACTCCAGATTTTTGTAGGATGTGCGGAGATGAAGAGGAACCAGAAACCATTGAACATATTCGCCTTATCGTGATTGGAGTATTTTAAATGCAACTACGGCTGTTTGGTAATAGATTAAAGAAAAACTGTTGAAGTCTTCTTTAATTTATTACCAAACACGATAAGGCAGATTATCTGCCACTGCCCGAAGCTGCAACGTCATAGGCTTAGATGGCTGAGCAGACGTTTCCATGAAAGCATTACTGATATCGGGAAGTGTAAACTAGAGGAAATCAGGGGTTTCATCATGGGAATTCGGTGGCTTAATGATGGATAATAGTATAGCACCACCCTTCCTAAACTAAACTAACCTGACCTGACCTGGCCTAACGTTTTAAGTACCCTTTAAATGTTGGCCGTCAAACAACTATGAATGAGTACAGCTAAAAATAAAAAACACGCTCATATGCAAATACACGCATTAATTTAAAACCGAATACGTATAACTATAAACATCCAACAACTATGTGTATACACATTTTTTAAATTACGCAGCACAAATAACTATAACTAAAATGGATGAACTACAATCATACACATAAGTATAAAAATATTCTAACTATTAATCGGCTACACAAACATAAAGCATGTTTTCAAACAACCATTCATTAATTCCATTTTATATACACAAATGTAAATATGTATTGTATACAGTTGCGAATGATGAATAAATATCCCGAGTTTTTTGTTCGATTAAATATCCATAGTCTGAATATAAGCGTATTTAGACTATAAGTATTAAGAGAGAGAGAGAGAGTCAATAGGCTTGTTATGCATGTGCCTTTTTATTTTTATTTGAAACGTATTTTAGTTGTTCGCATAAACAAAGTAGAGAAGTTCTTGTATATTGGAATCGGCGACAGTCATAGTTGCTTGAGAGAAAATATATGAGAGTAAGAATTTTTTGAGCTAAATTACGATTATACACATTTCATTTTTTCGAAATCGTGTTTTTAACGTTTTCTGGGAGACAACGAATATTTGCATCCTCCTTGAAGATCTTAGTACGTTACAGTTCAAAATCAAGGACTTATGGCAACTTGAATAATTTTTTCTGCATGTAAATGCTTTAGTTATTGAGTTGTATGTAAACTCAAATCATATTTAAAATTTTGGGGGGTTTAAAACCTTCGATCATTAACCTTAAATCTTCACAATTTTCATCTGGGCGAAGCTAAGACCATAGCCCTGATGTATCTAAGTAAAAGCAATCTAAGAATGCTCACAGGTTTCCTCACAAGCCACTGCAGACTGAGAAAACACCTCAACAGAGTTGGCATTGAGAGTAACAGCATGAGGGGAAAATCTGCAGAGACTGTGAAGCTTTATGCTACAGAAGAAATAGTTAGAATCACTTTCAGTCTTAAAATTCCTCAGGAGAGCAGGTCTAGAAGATAAGTTACTCTACTAGCACCTGGCCAGGGATACAATAGATTTTTTTTCATAGTGTCCTGTTCCCATATAAATTTTAAAATTTATTCAATTCAAAATTTATGTAAATTGAAAATTTAAAACTTATTTTCTCCACAGCCAGCTTTTTCAGTTGAGCGTCTGTTGCAATAATAGATATCGAGCCTTTGCTGCAATAATTATAATTCAAAAAACCTAATTTTTTAAGTTAATAGGTAATGCAGAATTACGGCATCATGTATAAGAAAAAATTGGCATGAAGCTAGCATAAGTGACAAAATTGAATTCGGTGTTAACGAGTTTCTCCATACCATAGCTGTTAAGTAATGATTACTAATCGTAACGATTACTAATTTCATTACTTTTTTTCAAGGGTGATGTAATGATTAAATTACGATTATATTCTGTTTCGCACGATTACTAATTGATTGCGATTACTAATAATGGAAAAGTAATTTGAATTACTTAAAATTACTAAAAATAATCAAAAGTAAGCAATAAATAATCCGATTACTTCTAAGGATTACTTTTGATTCTTTTTAATTATTTATTAAGAATCAAAAGTAATCTTTGAAAGTAGTCCGATTACTTTTGATTCTTTTTGATTATTTTTAGTAATTTTAAGTAATTCAGATTACTTTTCGATTATTAGTAATCGTAATCAATTATTTATCAGAAATTCTTTTGACGGCAATTATATAATCATTACAATTCTTTTTAAAATGTAATCTAATTGATTACTAATCGTAATGGAAATTTAACAGCTTTGCTCCATACAAATTGCCATTAAAAATAGGCGCATTACGTAGTTTTAACTAACTACTAAGTCCTAGCGTGATTTTTAATGTAAAGTTTTATGGCGAAACTCTTTAAGATCATTTTCATGGTTTGCCACTTATGCTAACTTCATGCCAGTTTTTCCTTATTTTATGTATAATTTTAAAATAAAATTTTCTTTTCCAAAACGAGTTTTTTTTTAGTTATGACTATATTGAAGCAAAGGCTCGATATGTTATGATTTTTTTGTTTGTTTTATTCTTACTTAATTCCTACTTGTTGAGGTGAAAACACAAACACACAACAGCAAATTGTTTAAGTTATTGGCACTCAAAGCCGTAACTGTGTCCCATTCAAAAATACAAGCATTCATGTTAAAAGTATTACGGAGACACACACAAACACACAAATCTAATATTGAACTTTGGTCTAAAAAGATTTGTTCTTCTTTTTTTTTGTGGGGCAAAAATAGTAATCAAAACTAAACACAATACAACCGACAAGGCCATCGACCAAAATTCGATACACAACAAATCACACAAACATATTGAGCTGAAAAACCAAGCAAAAAAAAGAAGAAATCCATAAAGGATATGATATAAATAACTGAGACAGGAATTGTTGGTTTTATTTTTAGTAGGTGTGTAACGAGAATGAATTTAGCAAATGCAAAAATATGAGAGTATGTAGTTAGAAATTTTTACGAATGCAAATAAACAATTTGAATGTACACAGAAACAGTTAACGCTCGATAATTGAAACTTTCTGCGGCAAGATACTTGATAAATTGAAAAAGTGTATGTATACACAGTAGGACGGGTCGATTTGTATGGAGGCAAAAAAATCGCTCAAATTACAAGGAAAGTCGTATTCTAGGGATCAAAACATACATTTTGACTCGATTGAGGAACTCTAAATGGGTCAAAGTGAGATTTTTCAAAATTTTACCCTTCGAGTAAATTTGACCCTTCGGATCAAAAGTCGGGACATCAAAATACATTTTAGAGGTATAGTTCCTTCGGCAAAGTTTCTTATTTTGATCCCTAGAATACGATTTTTCTTGTAATTTGTAATTTAAATCGACCCGCCCTAATACACAGTCATGTCACAATTCTTTAGAAAACGAATCTAAATTGTGCCATATAGCAGTTACATACTCGTACATCATAATTTTGGAGAGTTTGGGGGGTTAAAGTTTCCCTTTGGGCTGTTCATGCAGCATATCGGTATCTGAAAATGAGGTGTAAGGCTCTTCTTGTGTCACATGTGTCAAAGAAAGCGTAACCACTAATTATTACTAATGAAAAACTGTTTGATTCAGACATGTATTCATTTAGGGTGATTTATGCATCCGGCCTAAGGTATGTATGTTCAGCAACTTTGCAGAAACACTAGACGCCTTTTTGAGAAGAAAATAATTTTGGTTTACAAAACGTTTAATAAAACGTTTAAACTAAATTATTTTTTTCTGAATATGGCAGTAGATTTATTATTTTATAAAAGTAAATTTTATTTATCACAATTTTTCGCCAGACCTGCGTGATAGAGTTTAAAGTTTAGCAAGTGTACCTTTATTACTCAAATACTCGTTACACCCCTAATTTATACATTTTAACATATACACGAACACTATTCGCCGCCAGAATAGGGACACAATATTGACTGATAACTTTTGTTCGATTGTTAAGAAAACATTGAACTAAAATTAAAACTATCACATTTGCCGCAGCATTTATTAAGTTCATGGCCAACGTACAAAATTATTTATATAAAAAAAAACTTTAAATTTCCGTAAACAAAAAAGTTGCAAGATAAAAAATTTTACTATGTATGAGTGAATAAGCAGAGAAAAAAATTTTACTTTATTTATAGTGCGCACACAACATTGTTATTCGTTACTCATATTACGTTTCATTGGAGTCGATTGTTCCAAGAACTGTTTTATAAGAACTTAAAGAAAGAAGCGGGTAAAATGAATTTTATGGCGTTTTTGCTTTTAAAGTTTGTTTACTACGGGGTAAAATTACGAGTACTTTTTGTTTTTGGAATCAATTAGGAAATTTATACACATATGTATATACTATCTATCTATATTCATACATACATACATATCGATACATTAATATAGAAAGGCCCTAACTCATTATTTGTTTCAAATCGAGTTTTTTGTATATTTCGATAGAAAACATCTAATGTATCGAAAAATTTAAAAATCTCGATTTCAAAAAAAAAATAATGAGTTAGGGCCTTTCTATATTAAGGTAACGAACGATATTTACATTAGGGTGGCCGTTATAATTTTTTTTTGGATTTCTTTTACTCTCACCCCCTCCCCCCCACACCTAATCGGTTGTTTTATGTAAAAATATATACAAAAAAAATTCATTCCGATAAGTTGTGTTTTAGGGGTGCGTCCGGCCCTCAAAGTTGGCCCTGTCTAGTGTGCAATATTTTTATTTTACACGTCACATAGCACCATACTTCATTTCACAAACTAAAAATGTCATAAAATATTAAATGATATTAAAACTTTTTTCAATTATATTCATTGAGAAAGATATTATTTTTTTTTTATTTTATTATTTAGTTATTCTATTTTTTAGTCTTAAATTAATAAATTATAAAACTTAGAACAGTATCGCATGCGAACTAACACGCTCAAGTAATCTACGTTCTTTGTTTTTTCTTTTACACATACACATATTTTTACACTTGTATGCTCACTTTACAATTGTCATTCGGTGTGCAATAGTGAAATATGCTTCGACACTACAATAACTGATGCCCTCGCTTGGCAGATAAACAAATGTTTTTGCATGCTTTTGATAAAATTTAATACCAGTTTTAGTGTTCTCATAAAATCAAGACCACTAAAAAGAGAGAACAATTCAATACTGTACATCATGAAGTATAATCAAACAAACATCTTCTGCAAAGCTCTAATATGTACATATGTATCTTTCCATCATTGGTAAAACTATTGCCAAAACTTCAATTTAAGTTGCTGATTCTTTTTTTAAGGATGAGAGAATATCAGAGAATAGCAAAATACCCGTAAGTAACAAAATTCTCGACAGGAAGAAGTATATGAAATTAGAAATTTTAAAACTATATTCTTCTAAAAATTCTATAAATATTATTATACATACATATGTACATAAATGTAAGGAATTGCAATCACGAAAAAAAATCTCAAAGCGAATTTGAATGAAATTTGGCACATCAATAGTTTATTATCTAAAATACACATCCTTAGGCATAATGGAGTGTTACAAATTCATACAATGAGTTATTCTACTCAAGAAATTCCTAACAATATTTAAAAACACATGAATTAATAACAATTAAGAATTTCTGCACTCAAGCCATTGCTTTTCAAGCACATCTTCGGGTATGTTCAGTATTCCACGTGAAATTAAATCGTTGGAAATTGTCATAGCATTTTTGTAATAAATACATATTTCCAACAACAATTCTATGGCAATTCCGCATGTTTTAATTCCACTTTTTGGAAAAATACAATTTTGAGTGTAGAAATGTTGGCAGCCGGTCGGTTGTCGATAGTTGTGCTCTCTCTCTCTCTCTCTATCTCTCTCTCTCTCCCTTACCAACCGGCTTCCAGGCAGACGAATATTGTTGCTGGGGTGTTAGAGCAAAACAATTTTATAGCTCATGTCATTTCGTCTCTCATTCACCAACCATTGAATTGGACGAACACAATACTCAACTGTAATTTATTAAAAATTATCACCCTGCGAAAGAAGAACAGCTTTATATTGAAAAAGTGAGTGAGTGGTCTTCGGGAACAAAAATCAGGTCTTATAGACGCGCATTGCGAAGTAGGAGACACACTCAATTCTCGGTTACAAATTTCCATCAGCGAAGCAGTAGTTTTTTCTAGCATTTTTTCTTCAATCCAATACATATTGCCGAAGTCGTAATAATAAGCAGATTTATTGAAAGACTTTAAGCGTATACTTACATATTAGCAACCCTATTTATAAGCAAAAATTGGCATGAAGTTAGCATAAGTGACGAAATAGAATTATGTGTTAACGAGTTCCTCCATACAATTTGACATTAACAATGGTCGCATTACCTAATTTTAACCCACCTCTAAGTACTAGCATGATTTTTAATGTGAAGTTTCATGCCAAAACTCTTTAAGATCATGTTCAATTTTGCCACTTATGCTAACTTTATGCCAATTTTTGCTTATACATAGCGCCGTAGATTTTTACTTTAACACAATGGTGGGCACTGTCAATGTATTGGTAAATTGTTTATGTGTTGAGGTTGCCAGCTACCCAGCAAACACAAAGCCAAGCGTTTGAAAGATAATGTGAATTATATGTATATTTATACTTAAATAGACATATTTTCTATCTTAAAAAAAACGTTGATTAAGTAAAATTATTAATTGAAAATAAAACTTTTTCTAAGTAAACAGTGAAACAAAAAAAAATTAAAAAAGATAGGACAATAATTTATCATGTTTTCTATTCAAGAAAAAAAATAAATGAAATAATGGTTGCTTGGTGGAGCACAAAGGTGAAAATTCACCAAATAAAATTATGCGGTTGGATGTATCAAACTTAATAAGCTTAATAAACATTGTTTCAAAAATTTTGTAGTCCTGATCTACTTTCATCTAAACAAAAAGAAACAAATTTGCAATTTATTAATTTTTCTCTAACAACAGACTCTACTAATTCTCCTAATTTAGTAATATGCCGTACTACGCTGCGGCGAGACAAAGAAAGAGATTGTAAAATCTTATTTTTATAATTAGGTTTTTGAAAAATTTTATTAAGCATATTTTTAAAAAATATCCCATCAGAAAATGGTCTTCCTTGTCTAACAATATCCAAACTTATTTAATTTGATACTTCCAATTGCATTTATTTATTTTCAAACTTTAGTTTGCTATCGTCCACTGATAGCATCCATTCTTTTATTTTTTCAAAATAAATGTTTTTATTTTGATTTAAAAGGTTTTCCCTTTCCTTACCATTAAACTTATTCATATTACTATGAAAAGCATCATAATGTCTGTTAATGACATACATATTTCGTTTTTCCTTAAAGCTTTGATAACATAAAGGGCATTGTATGTTACCAAATGCATTATTTATAGCAAAATATTTTTCGCATATCATCATCAATTTGAAATGACTCACGTATGTTTGCTGGACAAATATTCTTTAAAAAATATAAAAAAAATATGTAAGCATCCGCCTGATGTGCATTCGTCGCTGTCTCATCGACGACTAAATTAAAGAGGGTAAGAATACGTGTGAATGCTCTCTTCACAATTTTGCAAAGAAATGCCCGATATTGCTTTAACAGGGTTCTACAATGAGAAAAGTGGGCAGTAACACGCCTATTCAGAGTACAGATATGTGATTTAAATACTTTCACTATCGATGCTTAGAAAACTTTGCACATGCAATATTATACTACTACCACACACTGCCAACACAAATTAAATATTGTATATTATATATACACCATTCAACCATCCAGTTGACCTGAGATTCGATATAAACGAATGCTCACTAAAGCGAAGGTTCGCCAAAGCGTACTTCTGTCGATAGTTTCTCCAATGTGTGTTAGTCTATTACGCTGGAGGTACCGTGTTCGAGTCCTGCAGCGTAAGTTAGAGTTAAAAAATAAATAAAATAAAATAAAATAAATTAAAAACCAAACCGCTGCCTTATTGCGATATGGAAATTAATTAAGACAGGTAAACTTTTTTCGATTAATTTTTGAGTGGCATTCTCGATAATTTTACATGATAAATGTTCGAGATATATTCGAAATCGATATCATTAACGAAAGTATTGGTCAAGTTAGCAAATAGATATGATCAAATCAAAAGCCTTATCCACAAGCATTCATACCCCTAATACTTACATACATACGTATATAGTATGTACATACATACATACATATGTATGTATGTATGTATTGCTTTAAAACTAATTCAACAGAAAACACTGGATTCTTATAGAATTGCAAAATACAAATTTCACAGATACTTACAATAAATTCTGCATTGATTCTGGATTCACTTTACATTCAACATTTACTAGCCAACCATCGAACTGATAATGCTGGCATAATTTAACCATAGAATTCACAATATTGTTAACGGTTTCGGTTGATTGTAGAACTTCATGCAATAGTTTGGAACCATTTGTGCCTTCAGTAATAAACGTACCTAAGGAGGGGAGAAATAGAAAACAAAACAACCAAACAAAAAATAAGTAGAAACATAAATTTAAGGATACAAATAGCTGAATGAGGAAAAATGATAATACACTCAAGTTAAAACCAACTTCCATAAAAACATGCATCTGTAGATTTACATTCACGTTATACACAAGCAAAAACACATGTTACATATCCATTTTGAGCTTGATTTTACCCAGCAAACATAAAGTCCAACATTTGCTCCTGTTATCTAAAACTGTGCGTATAAGGTAACAAACTCAAGTGTGAAATATATACATATGTATTTATTTGCATAAATTAACGAAAATATCCTTGAAGGTAAAATTATTACACAGAACCAAAAAATATACAATCTTGTGAAGAAGTTCAAAGTTTTTCGCAAGCATTCTTGCGAATATACAGGCATGTTCTAAAAATCACTTTTTTCAAATCACTAGTGATTTCAAAAGTAATAATGGGCATGCAGATATTTGTTCGCTCTTTTTTTTAATTTTTCTATTGTATAGATCATCAAATATCATTTCTGAAAGAAATTTATCGTATATGATTTTAAAAACGTCTAAAGGGCCATTATTACTTTCAAATCACTAGTGATTTGAAAAATTTGATTTTCGGAACATGCCTGATAATCTATTTAATGACGTACATACCACAAATTAGTTTTTCTGCCTTTAATTTTTTTTAGAAAAGTGAAAACATATAACAGTTGACCGAGAGTAAAATTTTTAAGACCGTTATCATCGATATAAAAAAAGAGAAAATTAAAGCACTCGACAATGGACGAAATTTTAAAATATTTCAATAAAATGTAAATGTAATTGTTTCAAACTTTCATTCGATATTAAATACCGTAATTCCTCCTGAAATGTGCGGCAAAAGCTTTTTTTATTTTCATATCATTTTCGCATCGCTCTCAAAATGTTTGCTGGGTAGTTTGTAGAGTTCAGCATGTACAACAAGCACTTACAGGTCCTTTAATTTTATGAGAATGTAAAGTATTTTTGTGTGTATGCACGAATTGTTGTTGTTTATGGTGTATCATACATAAAAGTGCGATTTTCTTCTTTAATATATATTTTATATTAAAGTGTATTGGTATATGTATAAAACGTCCCAGCAAACACAAGATCACATCACTTCATTTCAATTGACTTTTAAATCCTAGAGAGATATTTGACAAAAAAAAGTTGATTTGGATTTGAGAACTACTGTGTAACAACATATCGTTACCTTAATATAGAAAGGACCTAACTCATTATTCGATACATTATATGTTCTTCTATCGAAATGTACAAAAATCTCGATTTCAAAAAAATAATGAGTTAGGTCGTTTCTATATTAAGGTAGCGATATACATACATATACATATGTATGTATGTATGCGTTTGTAAAATGCAACACAAAAACCACATTTTTAAATTTTGTTTCTGTTTTTACATAAATATATCACTTTGGTGATGTGGTATAGGCAATTCGGACTCTATATTTTCTTATTTATGATTCTCCAATATTCTCGAGACAGAAAACAAAATAGTGGATGGAGATCAGGTTGTATTCGGTAACTGTTAACGAGCAAAATTTACAAAATTCCTCATGCAACGAGTCCAGTGTAAGCTATTATTATATACGGCCATGTTTTGAAAACAATTTCGTTTTGAAATCGCAAAATTTCTAAAACGGAAAACGGTGTTCTCTTTATCGGATAATTTAGTGTATTCAAAACTAAGTTCGCATAAAATATAAGATAACCACCAAATTAAAATATTAAAAGCAAATAAAAATAAATAAGTGAGCTTTCTAGTTGAATTGTTTTCTGAAATTTATCGATTTCAAACTGAAATGGTTTTCAGAACCTGGCCAATACAGTTTTTTAATGTATATCACAAAAATTTATATAAAAAATAATTTAGTTTTATAAAGGGTTTGTTGAACAAATTTTATATGAAAAACTTTTCTATGAACCTCTTATAAATGAAAAATATTTTTATGAATAAGGCCATTAATATGCATTTTACAAAATGTATGAATTTAGGATATATTTATGTTTTTCAAACCATTGCAAAAACAATTGAACTAGAATTTAATTTCATATTATTTGTATTTTATTTGCTTGTGTTTGCTGGGTTTATGTGTACTAGTTTAAGTTCTGAAGGGTTTTAATACGAGTAGGTACTTACCTAATACAGCAACGCCATGTTTGTGGGCAGCATTGATCCAACCACACGGTGGTATTGTAATATAATTATGGCTAAAATAACAAAAATAATCAATGCCCGGCCAATGATAAAAACGATAATCATCGTATTTTTTTGAAGAATGATAGTGTCTGAAAATAAATTTAAAATTGATTAATATAAAAATAAATAAACTACACGATTGCATAGAAAATAATATGTAATTGTATTTAGCGGCATGCGATTTCTGAAGAAATCACAGAAAATCCGAACAACTAAAGACTTTCAGTGAGCGAATGACTTTTGTTAGATAGAAAATATATATGTCATAAGATTCTTATAAAATGCTGCAAAAGCTTGGATACTTTTCGTTGTATAGAAACACAATAGACGACGTTAACGGAACGTTTTCCACTGATAAGGAAAATTATTTATACAGGCAAATATTGGTATAACGCACGATATAATGTCAGTCCCACTCGTTATATCTCAAATTTTTTTAAGTGTACTTTTAGTTATTACACTGTACTAGTTCAAAAATGTAACAAGTTGGGGACCTGCTGGGTAAACTTAATTCGAGTACGCTGAATCCAAAACAAAAAATTAAAACTTGGTTAAAATCACCCAAAAATCGATATTTTGCCCAGTTTTCTGAATGGCAACAATTTGTTTTCAAATAAGCTGTCAACTACAACACTTTTTAGGGTTCCGTTCACCATTGTTTTCGCTACGCTGTCCGTCTGTACGTCACAGACTATTTTCTCGATAACCGTAAGAGCTACGGACCTGACATTTGGGCAGAGTATGTATAACTTTGGAAAAAATTTCTTAAACTAAAATAAATCGCGAAAAACTGGAAAAATCGCCAAAATGAAAAAACGCCAAAAACCGAAAAAATCGCCGAAACGAGAAAAAAGCGACAAAACTAAAAAAATCGTTTAAACGCAAAAAACGCCACATTAAAGAAACGCTCAAAACCGAACGTACAGAACCCTTGTTTAATATTTTTCCCATTCGTTATACAGAGCACAATATTTATGAGAACTCATTAAAGTAGTACTAAATGTTAGAAATATGTTGCTGTTTGGTGTTGTTTTTGTTTTATATTTTGCGATTTTTTCAATTATTCGTTATATTCAGTATAAAATTGTTGTAAAAAAGTTGATCGTTCGTTAAATCGGGTTTTCGTTAAAGCGAGATTAGTTATACCGAGATTTGCCTGTATTAACTAACGCCCTCAATCATAATAATATTAAATGTTTTATTTCATTTTTTTTTTTTTTTTGACTCACCTGTCTTCTAAATAATTGCCCATCATATCATGACACAGTAGAACTTTTCTGCGATTATGATCTCCGATAGGTTCCCGGTAACTGCTTATGAAATTAAATTGCCTTTGCAAATATACAGGGCGATAGCGCGCCCTAATGGGCATGACATATTCACGCCACTGTATGTCTTTGCTGCGCACATTAAATTCTAATAATTGTTGATTTGTATGTATAGCCTCGGCTTCCAGTTGATCTTTTAGAGAATTGAAACGAGACATTATTTAATATGACTTAAAAAATATTTAAATTAATTTAACTAGTTGTTAATTGTTGCAAGCTTCAGTTAAAACTAAGCTCAAAATATTAGCATTTTTTTTTAATAGTTGTTTCTTTCTTCTTATCACTGAAAATGGAAAATTTTTTGTTACATATTTTTGCATTACATACATACTACACTTACATACAATCGGTGATTTTGAAAGAAAAAATAAAACAAAATTTAAATAAATTCTGATTACAATGCCATTAGTTTCTCTTAGAGAAATAACAATATTTATATCGTGCCATAACCGCCAAAATAGCTTAAGCGACATAATTTTCGAACCTCATTTTTTGACCAAAATCGATTATTTGCGATCGTAAATAGTCGATTTTCGTAAAAAAAACGAAGTCCAAAAAATGTGTCGCTTAAGCTATTTTAGCGGTTATGGCTCGATATGAATGAATATAACTAAAATCTCATGACGTCATAACCTCATTTATCATCATTTCCTCGGCAGAGGAGAAAAAGTTTCTTTCTATTTTTCTGTCGTTCCACATTTGAATGCATTTTATTGGGTCAACTATCAAATTGTGCTATATAACAATAATACAATACTAATAACACTGTGCAACAAAATGAGTTTTGTGTGGATTCATAAATTTGCATCTTGTATTTTTTTTTTTCGTTATTTTTACTAACTTTTAAATAAAATTGAAAGATATTTATAGAATAAGGCTGCTGATTGATCAACTTATCGTAAAATTTTAAATATTATTTTTTATGTTGCCCTGTGTAATTTAAATAGTGCAGTCACCAACCAACTACTGTTAATGAAATGCCACATTTAAGATTTAAGGCCATTTGATAACAAAAATAAAATTAAGAAATTTAATGTAATTTTTTAAAAATTAATTATCCAAATTAATATTTTTACCACCTAAATTATAACAGTCTCATTTATAAAACTTAAAAATGCATTGAAATTGATTATTGAGGGGTTTAGCTAGATACTATTCGCTAATACAGATAATTAGGGAATCTTTATCCAAAAATTTCTTAAAACAACCAGATATATTATGTTAAACTTTCAAATGCAGTCCAAATTTTAAATAATTTGGAAAAGATACTCAAAAAATATAAACATATACAAGCATCTGATAACATGCGATATAGTGGGACATGTAAATAAGTTTAAATTATGTTTTGAATTTATAACATTGGAAATACATAAATAAATACATTTTTCGTCTTAACCAAATTTAATAAAATGAATATTACAATCATAACAATATAAAAAAATTTGCTATTACAAAATTCATTGACGTCTTTATTGCAATAATTCAGACGAAAATCTTAATTTCTTCTGGCGTCCTTCTTGAGCAAAATATTTATTTCATATTTGTATTTTATTTTTTTTTCGTATTTTATGGACCACAAATACCTTTTTATGACCATCATTTAAAGTGCTGTTAAAAAATCATGTCGAATACATTCATCAGCACTTTTTCTCTTCGTTTCATATTACGTGACATACATGTTTATTCATTTCCATCTCCTTGTTACTCACAACCTTTGGGGGGTCCTTAAATTCAAACAGTTGTAAAGATTTACAACAAAACATTGAAAAAGTTTGCAATTTAAAATAATATCCTTTTTGTTGTTGAATGAAGCAAAAACTGCAACATTAAAACAGAATTTGAAAAGGGGCGACAAATAAAAACAACAAAGAATGTACATATCGCTCATTTACTCAAAAATAAAACCAGTCTGCCAGAAAACAAGTTTGAAGTTTTCAATTTACACACAAATTAATGGAAAAAGGAAATTATATTTTTCTCTCAAGAGTTGAGTAAACAAGATATTTTTATGAAATTTTTACACAATATGAAGAACGATATGAGGATTAATTCTGCATCACTAACTCAAAAGATGGGTTTTTTGGAGTGATGACGTTCTTTGAGTAAATAAGCGATATGTACATACATTTGCTAGACCAATTTCAAAACGATCAAGAAAAACTTTGTATTAAAAACTCTTAAAAACTTTAATGTAATAAAACAAACATAAAAGAAAAAACCAAAAACTACCCTTAAATACGAATGCAATGCCGTAAAATGTTCCACAAACATATTCGCCATAAAATTCTGCTATGAATATCAGAATACACTAAAGCTCGAAATTCGCAACAAAAGGAAGAAAAACAAAACCGGTAAAAAATGCAAAAACTTAGCAAGACCTAGTTCCCTAATTGGAACGGTGCGGAACGATTCCCTATACGGAATCTTGTAGACTTTTTGAAGGTTAATTTTTCATCATTCCTCGTTCCGTAGTTTCACTAATTTCTTTTAATCTTTTTGTATATAGAATGATTATTATTATTATTTTTTTTTTTTATATTTTGCGAAATAAGGAATTATTTACAGTTATACCTCTTTTCCACACGCAAAGTTTACTTTGAAAAGTCTTAATTCAGCTGGGAGAGAGACAGAAAGAGACTGTACTACTACCTCTGTCTTTCACACAGCAGAATCAAGACTTTGCAAAGTAAACTTTGCGTGTGGAAAAGGGGTATTATTTAGCCAGAAAATTAAAATAAACCATAAACATTTTTTTTATGTATTTAGGAGCGTCAAAGACGTTCCCTCATTCATTCACTGTTCAAAGTAAAAAACCTGGAACGATGAACGAAAGGAAAGAACAATCTTGCTCCTCTAGTCTTTCGGATCGGTCGGAACTATTTCACAAAAGGAACGATTTTGCCCAACTCGAATTGCAATACCAGTTTGAAAATTAAATTTTTGGGCGAAAATCGATAAATCAACTTTATAAATTTTTAGCGATAGAGATTTGGCTTTAGCGAGTTACAGCACAAATGTCGACTCACATATAATTCGTCTTATAGGGTTTGTCACATTCAATACGTCTCCGTCTAAGTACAAAAGTTGGTGAACTTTTAACTTTTAGCGTACGTTGACTAGTTTAACAGCTATTCGGTCATGTCACAGAGTTCAATTCCGCTCGGAGTCGGAATTGAATAAACCTCAAAATGTCATGCCCTAGCCGGAGCATACCCCAGCATACCACCGCCTCCCACAGTCTGGACACACCTGACAAATTTCCTACAAAAATGGGCTGTTTTGAATTCCGATTCCGAACGGAATTGAACTCTGTGACATGGCCGATTAGTTAGTTTTGTTGGTATGTTTTGGCTTAGGTTTTGTGGCAGCAAAAAGAAAATAAAGTAAAAGAAATAAATAATATATATGTATATAAAAAATATACGTCCCTGTTCTGAAAACTAATTCCGACAATAGAAAAATTTTTTAAATTTTTTTAAATTTTTTTATTATATGGGCACTGCTACACGTGCCCTATAGATTACCAAATATTATATCTGAAAGAAAATTATACGGCCTGGCCCACGATGTCACGAGAAATCGTTCGATCGACAACTTGTATTGCAAACAATAACAAATTTTCTAAATTTATTGTTGTTTGCAATACAAGCTGTCGATCGAACGATTTCTGGTGACATCGTGGGCCAGGCCGATAGTGTATGATTTTAAACACGTCTGCAGGAACATTACTAATTTTTTGAAAACGAGAAATTTACTCGGATTCGGTTTACAGAACAGGGACGATAAATTTGATAAATAAAACGGAGAACTAACCTATTGAAAGTACTCATTGTTTCAACCTTATAACTATGATGATGTCAGAGATGTTTACAGCTTATAACTGCTGCTGACAAAAGAAAACATCTGAAAACAATACTGATTGCAGTTGCATCTAGTCACTAGACTCTAGTGTCAAGGGACGGAAATTTTGTTAAGTTGAAACAACGTTATTTTATAGAAGTTGTAGAGCTTTGGTTTTATTTTAATCACTTATTTATCTGTTGCATTCACAAAGTAACGTTCGGCAATGTTTGCACCGTCTAGACTTAAATATAACGTTGTAAGGGTCGTCATTTTGAAGACATATGGAACAAATGGGTACAATAGCATTATAACTACACATACAGAAGTGATAATTTTTAATTGTACAAAATTCTGATGGTATAGTTTTAAAAATTATTTTTACTTTGTGTTACACAAGGCCTATTTATCAGGTCAACGCAACTCTCACGATGATTATTGTTTTTATGGTTTGTTTTCTTGTTTGAGCTGTCAAAAGTTATTTGCACCATATACTTTAGTTCATGTTTGTGTGTGTTTCTGACAACTTAAACATAAAGTTGTTTTTTGTATTGCTGTGTTTTTGCAGAGTTGCGTTGACCTGATAAATAGGCCTTGGTGTTACACATTATTGCATGAGCATACCTATGTACATATATGTACCCTCCAGTTTTAAAAGTAGAAATTTACTCAAAATCGTTAGTGATTTCCCTAACGAAAAATCGACTAACTAACGAAGAAAATCAACAAGAAAAACATTATTTTAAGTACATGCATAATTGTTTTGTTGGCGTCAGTTACGATTGGAAGTTCGTGGTCAGTGAGTGTAATTTTTAGTGAAAAAAAAATGATTTTCTTTTACTTGGGGGCCACACGTTAAATTTTTGCCTTTCAATTCCATTCAATTTTCAATACATTCACACTTTGTGATAAAAAAACACTGAATTTTTCAACACCCTGTCAAATAAAAATATAAAAAAAAATACAAAATAACTGTCGACTGGAATTTGTTGTCCCCCATTCCCCTCTCTGACTCATGTTTCCAAAAAGAAAAATTAACGGATGAATATAAAATATACGAAATTATAAATAAAAGCATTTTAATGCAGCTCCATTCCCCACTGCTTTTATTAAGTTATTTTCATTTTGTGTTCCATTAGAACTTTTGTTCAATTTCAGATTGGACTAACAGAATTAACCAACTAAACAAAATTTAATTCCCACTTCTTGTCTTATCTGAATAGTAGATATGTTTATATGTACATACATACTTATGCATGTATGTATGTACAGATAGACTGTAAATTAAAAAAATTAAACGTTTTATCTTACAATACAATGATAAAAGACTAATAAATGGAAATATTTGATGAATTCACTTTAAATTCCACTGAATACGCAAGCACATGTCACATGTCGCAATTTTTCTTTGCTTTTTTACCAAATGCATCAATTTGTCTATGCAGATTTATGATAATTTTAAGGAATTGTTTAACTTACTGCAACAAACATCTTTATTATCACACATTTTTGTATATTTTGTTTTCTTATTTATAGTTTTTGTTTTTACTTTTTTAGTTTATTTATTTTAAAACATATAATTGTTTATTTTCTATAGCACTTATTCGTAATTCGTCCACCATTCGCTCAATATGTTTTGACGGTTTCTGTTTTTTTTTGTTCCCGAAGCAAAAGACCGGTGTGTGTGAACAGCTGACAATGACGTTTAATAATTGTAGAATGTGAAGTTAGCAAACAAAGTTAACAAATGAACTTGTGTGATACCAGACTGTATGAATGTATTTTTAAAGCAACTCTACAAGAACAATAACGGTCATTTGATGCATCATGTGATGGAAATTCCTGATGGGTTTATACATCAGAAGTTTCTATCATTTTGTTAAGGGCAATATGAAAAAACTGATGTAAACATTCGTGTACGTGTGATTTTGTTTCTCTCTCATACTTGTGAACTTCATGAACTAGTAAAACATATATCTGAACTGCTCACTCCACAGTATATTACTAATCAGTAAACATCGTCAGGGCTGACTAAACAGTACTGATGTAAACTGATGTAAATTGTCATACCTATCAACTCAAACGAAGTGATATACTAATAATAAATATAGTTTTTATATTAATTTAACATTTTTTTATTATCAAAAGTATTTTAAAATATAATAAATATTTAATCACAAAACGTAGAAAATAATTAGCAAAAACTATTTCGATACCGCCTTCTTTAACCCCCAACGCATCTTCCTCTTTCCAAATATCTAAAAATTGGAAAAGAAAGTAATACATATAAATAACACATGTATGCATATTTTAAATTAAACTTTATAAAATTTGTTTTGTAAATTGTTCTTATCTTACTTTTTCACAAACATCATTACGAGTATTTTCATATCAGTTTTATAACTTTTAGTTTTACAAACCGAACGAACTTTAAAAGAATTTCAGTAAAATTCATTATTTTAAAATTTTTGACATATGTACATTAGATGTCCTACTCTAGTATATAGTATGTTAGAGTAGAGCAACTATAATCGCTGTTGAATTGAATGTAAAATTTTTGCAAATGTGTTAGTAAAAAAATGTTGTTTGTGTTAGTTTCAGTCATTCATTTCTTGTAGGGCAAGCTTTGGTAAATATAAAAAATTGCAAAATATTTTAAATAATTAAAATTATTAAACTATAAAAAGAAGTAAATTTAATTTAACATATACATAAGATTTTTTACAGACTCAGGCAATAAATTCATGTTTAAATCCGTTAATATGACTCTTAACGCAAAAATTACGCTTTCTACATTTTAAAAATTAGCAAAAAAAAAAAAAAATAATAAAAATCAAACAGTAACTGTTATTTTGTGAGAAATAAATAAAAATCAAGATATAACTATTATTTTCTGAGAAATAAATAAAAATCAATCAGTCACAAAATAACTATTATTTTGTAAGGAATAAATAAAAATCAAGAAATAATTATTATTTTCTGAGGAATAAATAAAAATCAAGAAATAATTATTAAAAAGTGATTTTTAAAATATATATTACAACCATTGCGGTCCCAGGACTATATAATATTTAATTTTATTCTCTTCTATTCAATTTTGTTTTATTTTACTTTCTTTTACTTTATTTTATTTAATGTTTTTTTTATTTTAATTTATTTTATATATTATATTTTATTTTATTTTAATTTAATTTATTTTATTATATTTTATTTTATTTTATTTTATTTAAATTTTATTTTGTTTTATATTATTTTATTTATATTTTATTTTATTTTATTTTAATTTGTTTTATTATATTTTATTTTATTTGATTTAAATTTTATTTTGTTTTATATTATTTTATTTATATTTTATTTTATTTTATTTGATTTTATTTTTTTTATTGTATTTATTTTTTGTATTTTAATTTATTTAAATTTATTTTTTTTTATTTAAATTTATTTTATTTTGTTTTATTTTATTTGATTATTTTTTATTTTATTTTATTTATATTTTATTTTATTTTAATTTATTTTATTTTATTTTATTTTTTTTTTCATTTATTTTATTTTCTTTTATTTTATTTTATTTTATTAACCCAAAAAAGGATGTTTAAAAAAAATCGGTCCAGCCGTGTAGAAGATGTAGATCTAGATATATTCGGAGGTTTTTAAAATTTTTAATTTTTATTACATTATATACATATTATTTTATTTTATTTTACTTTATTTTATTTTATTTTATTTTATTTTATTTATAATTTAATAAATATAATAGCTTTTCAAATAATTAATTATTTGAAAAATGTTTCGAATTATCTACAATATGAAAAATTTTCAGACAATTCTATAATGTATAATTTCCTGACGAAGCCAACAGAAGGCTAGCGAAATATCGAAAAGAAAAATTAAAAGACCTTGGGCTTAAAAAGTTTTTTTTTAATTATAATTATAAAAAGGTTAAATAAAGATTTACGGCTTGTTCTACGATGTCGACAGAAAACATTCGATCGATTACATACATACATCTAATGAATACAAAAACCAATTTTCTTATTTTATTCTTGTTTTCAATACAAGTTGTCGATTAAATGTTTTCTGTTGACACCGTTGAACAGGCTGTTATAAATTATTTTGTTTTATTTCAATTTATTTATGTTATTTGGAGTCCATTACAGATTTAAAATAAAATCGTTACCAACAGCAGGTTTAAAAAACAAACAGTGCTTCTGAAATTTTATTTAAGCAGAAACTCTTTTCTGAATTACAATTCCGAATAAATTATATATTACTAACGAAATAGTCACGCACAAATTTCACTCGCGCACTCTCACTCACTCTGAAATTGCTTGATATCACATTAATGAAGACACAATTTTCTATAATTCACCCTTATCGGCAGTAAAAGGCGAACAATTTGTTCACGTGAAATATTTCCCGTGAACAAAATATGGTGAACAAAATTAGAAAATAATGTACTGACACAATAACAAGGGAAAGTGAACACATTTCACGTGAACTTTTATTGCCGTTAAGGCTGATTATAATTTATAGAAAAGTTATTTCGCTGCAAGTTTCATTAAAAATCTTACCATAAAT
This sequence comes from Tachina lurida, assembly GCA_944452675.1. Lineage (NCBI taxonomy): Eukaryota > Metazoa > Arthropoda > Insecta > Diptera > Tachinidae > Tachina > Tachina lurida. The sequence goes on along the minus strand of OX101755.1, from coordinate 111,791,518 downwards.
ATCTCTTGAAGTAGAATTATAATGATATCATAATTTGCTATTATGGCCCTTATGAACAAAAGTAATGTAATTTCATTCATTACTGTCTAGTCATTTTAATAAATTGCTTATAATACTCGTACTTTTGATTTTAATAAATAAAAAAAAATACATAAATATTTGTTTTTTTTTTATTGGTTATTTGCAGGATTTTGGGAGACAGAGACATACTGTAGACGTCTACTTGTATTGAAGTTAGAAATCAAAATGAATGCTTAAAACTGAAATTACATACGCCATTATGGCGGCCAAATTCAACATAAGGAACAAGGATAAAATCATCAGCAACATACAAAATAGCAAAAGAAGTAGCAACACTTGTAGCAGTAGCTTTGCCAGCATAGACATCAGCAACAACAACAGAAAGCTAACGAATAATAAATAAGGAAATTTAACGTTTTCGTTAAACATTAAAACGAGGAAAATTCATTCAAGTCGATTGGTTGCTTTGAATTAAAATTTAGAGCTACATAGATTCTAACGAGAATAATTCACTTTAATTAAAACTTACCATTTCATTGTGACACAAAAAAATTTAGGAAATTTTTAATTTTCGTTTACACAAAAAAAAACAGACAAGGGAAAAGTTCTACCATTTCCATTATTTTTGGTTACATTACATACATACTTATGTACATACATTCATAAGTAAAGGATAAAGTTTCTCCATAATTCTATTCTATCTACATTCTGCGTAAGGTTTATACATTTTATAAAAAAAATTATATATTGAGAAAAAAATAAACAAAAACCACAAAAATGCCAGCTGGACGTGTTGCGGGAAAAGCTGGTTACTCCACCAACTATTACAATGGTAAGTACATATTGTAAATTTTCATAAGATATGTATGTATATCAGAAAAATTTTTGTCTATAAAATAACCATTACTGTGGTTAGATGGTTGTTTAATTTCTAACGTACGTAAATACATATGTATGTACAATGTATGTAACTAACTAATATTTTGCACTAACCAATATAAATAAACATGATAAAATAATTTAATAATTCTATATATAAAAAAACTAATACTAATAATCCTGACAAAATAATTCTAGTTTTTTTTTTCAAACAAAATGCTGTTGAAATTTTTTAAATTTAACTGTTTTTTTTTATTTGTTAAGGGAAGTGTTATTATAGGCGAATAAAAACAGTCGCATGCAACAAATTTCACCACATTTATTTTCAAACAACTGCATACAGTGAACAAAGAAAAAACTTGTACAGCAAACGCTCCGCTCTTCTAATCAAAATATCTCTGTTGCTTTGTAAGATTTTAAGATAAAACCAAAAGCGATTTCAAGGAAAATTAATCAGCTTTCTATGAAAATCTTTAATTTTATTAACAAATTTATTTTAATGCGAAAAAAATAACCTAAAATATAATAACACTATTTTCCAGAGCCAAAAAAAAACTTGTACACTAACTCTTCTTTCAGGAAGGAGCTTTGAAATAAGGAATACACTTAAAATTAGTACTAAATGTGGCCACGTCTAGCATCTAATAGATTATTTTCATAGAATGAACTGGGTTTTCGGTAATTTTGGGAGCTATATGGTCCAATATGCCCTGGAGAGCACTTTTGAGTTAATTTTTACACATAATCTACAGCTCGCGTAATTTTTTGTTCACTTACGCCCACAGAATTTCATTTGTACTAAGGCCAAGGATCTAGGGAGGATGTGCCTGCAATTTTTTTCCCATTGAATGGAAGCCATTCATTCTCTTATTATTGAAGACGAAAGTTTCGGGTATTTAACTCTAACTAATCAATAGTCTCCACTTACATTTAATTTGGCAGCTAACTGTGCTAAATTATCTCTTAGTATGTTTAAATAATTCATTTTATTTATTGTACGTTCTATAAAAACCGGATTTCATACACCACTCGATCCCATTGGGCCCCATACCATCATATTACACCCCGCATGCTTCACCGTGTTATTCAGGCTATTATCGTTAAGGCTGGAGCTTTTCTTTGCCACGCAAAGAAAGATTATATTAATCACTATGATGACTTTTGGGACACTGCTGAATCCAAATTTAATATATTTGGATGTTATCGTTGTAGATTTTTGTGGCGAAGAGGAATTCCAGCATTAGTGATAAAAACCTGAATAACACGGTGAAGCATGCGGGGTGTAATATGATGGTATGGGGCCCAATGGGATCGAGTGGTGTATGAAATCCGGTTTTTATAGAACGTACAATAAATAAAATGAATTATTTAAAAATACTAAGAGATAATTTAGCACAGTTAGCTGCCAAATTATATGTAAGTGGAGACTATTGATTAGTTAGAGTTAAATACCCGAAACATTCGTCTTCAATAATAAGAGAATGGCTTCCATTCAATGGAAAAAAATTGCAGGCACATCCTCCCTAGATCCTTGGCCTTAGTACAAATGAAATTCTGTGGGCGTATGTGAACAAAAAATTACGCGAGCTGTAGATTATGTGTAAAAATTAACTCAAAAGTGCTCTCCAGGGCATATTGGACCATATAGCTCCCAAAATTACCAAAAACCCAGTTCATTCTATGAAAATAATCTATTAGATGCTAGACGTGGCCACATTTAGTACTAATTTTAAGTGTATTCCTTATTTCAAAGCTCCTTCCTGAAAGAAGAGTTAGTGTACAAGTTTTTTTTTGGCTCTGGAAAATAGTGTTATTATATTTTAGGTTATTTTTTTCGCATTAAAATAAATTTGTTAATAAAATTAAAGATTTTCATAGAAAGCTGATTAATTTTCCTTGAAATCGCTTTTGGTTTTATCTTAAAATCTTACAAAGCAACAGAGATATTTTGATTAGAAGAGCGGAGCGTTTGCTGTACAAGTTTTTTCTTTGTTCACTGTATGTCAATTTTCATTTTTGAACAATCGAACTCATATTCTTCTCACTCGAAAATGGTATTGTGAAAGTAAAACTCAACGAAAAAATCAAAAAATGTGAACCCGTCCATTGCCAAATTATTTTGCTCCTAAATTCGGATGCTAGAGCACATGCTATTAATTTGTATATTGTAAATTTCAACTTGAGCAGGTGTAGACATATCCCTGCAGAAAACTTGGTGACAATTGAAGCAACCGTACTCGTCTAGGACTTGAGAAAATGGTAGTGTTAAAAAAAGTAGAACGTAGTCTATGGTGAAAAGAAGATATATCGTGTAAATGGTTACATATTCACCATTTTCGTGATGTATCTAATATATTGAAAAATGCCAAAATCTCGAAATCAAAACAAAAAAATTATGAGTTAGGTGGTTTCTATACTAAATTTATAAGAAAATGTCCAACCAAATTCTTGAAAAAAAATTGGAATTATATAAAATCTACCATAAAGTAATTGAGAATTACTAAACATCTTAAAAGCTAAACAGCTTCAACATACTCGTTCTAGTTATTGGGACTCGTTATAGTATTGTAACTGAGTCCAGGAGCTATCAAATAATATAAATATATGATTTTGTTCTTTGGATTTTCTCTACATTGGAAGCTGAAAGCGGGACATGGTCCATTAAAACTTGGATTTAAAAATAAATATATTTTAGAAAGCGGGATGTGTAATATGCACATATACAGTTTCGTATGTACTTAAGACACACAGTTTTCGCAGTTTCTAACATTAGAAAATGTTAATACAGGTAGGGCAAATTTAAAGTTTTTTGAAGAACTCCTGAAAACTCGAACTTCAAGAAATTCTGAGTATGCACGTTTTTAGAGGACCACTTGGACATTAATCTATTACCAATATTATCCGACAGCATTGACTTCCAAAAGCGCGCATCCTTCAGAAAATGCCAAGTTGAAAACTTGGCAATTCGAGTATCTAGTTCAAATTCATGCTTTTCATAAATAGATTCATGGGCAATAATAAAGGAGGAGCATTACTTTTTCCATCTGGGTTGCCTCATTTACTGGAAAAGTCCTTTAGAAATGCATTATAGGTTAACAGAGCTCTGTTAAGACACTAACAAAGCTCTGTTAATGAACAAGGTTCGTGTCAAGGCTTATAAATACAAGAAAATAACGCAGTCAGGGTGACCGATGACATTTTTCAAAAAGTGGCACAAAATAGGGGCATTATCAAAAAAAGGAGCAAAATAAAAAAAAAACGAGAAAACTACACTAAACTTATTAATTTTAATGTATTAATAATTATTATATAATTCACTTTAAAAAAAGGGGACGAAAAGGGAAAGAAGTGACAAAGCAGTCGAGAAAGTTGCAATTTGCCACGTTAGTCGGTCAAACGGTCACGCTGAACGCAGTGATAATTTTAAAACTCTTCACAACATGTTAATAATGAGAATTGTATTCTACAAATTAGCTGAACTACGAGGCACACAGGGATTTGGACAATTAAGCAATAACTGCAGTTAAAAAATATTTGGATTGAATTTGTATCAGTTACATTTTAATAAAAATCTAATAAGAGATTGAAAATTTCTATAGCGGGATGTGTAGTCAGGCTACCCGTAACTGAATTCCGTAGCACCATAAAGATTTCAAAAGTATATTAATCTAGACTGAAGATTGCATTTCTACTAGTTAGTCAGTCAGTCACCCAATGTATCTGAGTTAATTTAAGCTTCATTTGTATCCGCTAGAGTCTATGTGGTATTTCCATGTAAGCCGTCGATCAAGGTGTATTATGTTCAGGAACAAGTTGGGAACAAGTATCTCTTTCTTTATAGGGTAAATGTTACCTGAACACATTTTTGTTCGTTTACTTTTATTCTCCATTAGTTCATCCATAGTTCAGGGCACTTTTACGAATATTATATATTATATGTACTACGAATATTTTTTTTGTCTATATAAGAAAGACTCCGTCCGCTAGGGCATGTATTATGTATTACGAATATTTTTTTTTTTTTTTTGGTTAAGTATACATATATATGTATAAGAAATACTTGGCTGGGAAAGATAATGAATCGATATAAATTGGCCGCCAAGTCACTCTGAAACAAGTCCCTTAACTATACTTAGATATTAATCTAAGTTTAACAGGTGTTTATACTTTTGAAATATGAGTGCCTCTGTGGGCGAGTGGGTAGTGAGCAAGCCTGTCATGCACGAGGTTGTCAGTTCGAGTCCCAAGAAATATCTGCTCAAAAATAAATTAAATTGAATTTGTAACAATAAAAACAAAAATTATAAGCTTTCATTGTTACAGTTAAGTGTCGGAATGACATTTTTAAATAATTATATTATTCTACACCGAATAGGTCACTGTGGGATATTTCAGTGACAAGTCAAAAGGCGTATACAAAGTATCAATTAACCCCATCCTAGGCCCTCCCCATGTAAAAGTGACTGGTCCGCTCCATAGGAAGTGTTAGAACTCGTACTGGTACCTATTACTTAAAGACCGATCACGTGACTAGTCTTGTGTCAGTTCCATTTCCTGCAGGGATGCTTTGACATACGAACTCGCAATCAAATTTGTGAAAACGATTCGGCACCCGGTACATAGACGATTATTTCAATAAAATATAAATACAAATATGTAATTTGAACTAAAAAAAATCATTTAGTACAATTGAGGTCAAAAAAAGTATAATTTTTGAAAATTATTGGTACAATTTTAAAATGCTCAATCCCATCTCTGATACATATGTACATACATATATATATGCATATGTACATATCGCACGTGTTACTCTAAATAGGGTCAACTCAAATTTATACAATTTTCACTTTTTGCAAAAAACAAAAAAAAAAAAATAACGATATACAGTGGACATGAAAATACCCCATAAAATTGATTTATATTATTTCATTGATTATTAATTTCTATTGATAGGACAATTTTTTACCGCATCTGTAGAACGACATGTGAGTGTTAGACGATCGTACCTTGTACTCACGGGGCATGTGTAACGTTTGAGTCTGCCTGCCGCACACGCACAATAACGACGAGAGTGACGAGCGTCGACTTAAATTGTAACCGAATTCAAAAGTGAAGAGTCTTCCAAACCGGACAGGGTACGAGTTTGCTTTGAAAGTGGCACTGGTTCTGGCTTCTTGGTGCAAGCTTGAAAGCTGGTAGTAGATTTACAAGACGGTGTTGTAGTTTTAAAAGAGTTATTGTACAAAATAGTTATTGATTTTGTAATTGCAGCCGGAGTTGAAGTTGTAGATGTCGTTGTGGTTATGGATGGGCTTGAAGTTGTAGTACTTTTCGTTGCCTTTTCAGTAGTCGTTTTAGAGGTTGTTGAAGTCTCAATCATATCAACAGCTCCTTCACCTTAATGTCAAACAATCACAACTAAACCATCTAAATAATTATTAATTTTAATAAGTCATATTGCCTGCAGGATAAATTTGTTTTACTTAATTAATTTAAAATGAAGCTGAGATCAAAAATAGTGAAAGTTTTTATACCTATGTGACGCCACTTTAATTTGTCTGATTTCAATTGTAGTCATGATAAGAATAAGTAGTTCCAATGAAATACAAAACAAATTATGTACATACAAGTATATAAAACTTGCAACATTGTAAATAAAATGACTGTTTCCAAAAATTTAATGTTATTAATTTATTTTTTTTCATTGGACACAAAACGATACGAGTATAGGCCAATTATTTGTTTTTATTTCCTTTTTCTATGCCAATATAAATAAAAAAATATTAATATAATAATATACTTATAATATATTTTGTACCAATTTTCTACTCTTACATACATACATACACTTTGTAAAAGGAAAAAAATAATGTTGTGACAATAGTTTCGTTCGAACACTCAAAAGTTTTTTAAATTGTTTACTATTTTTTATTAAATTACAGTAAATGAGAAAACGAATTGAGAGAGAAAAATACCAGTTCATTGACTCTAATAATGTTTGCCAATAAAATCCAATAAACCGAAACCATATTGTATTAAACACATTAACCTCAGCAGACTACCAACTAGACGACTACAAATGCCGCTAGCAACAATTGTAGCCATGTAGTTAGCAACTTAATTATTTTGAAAGCGGCAGCGACATCATAAGCATCAGTGGTGGCACTTTCAAACACTTCACATATATAAAAATAAAATTACTCATTTAAAATGTTCTCATATCGCGTAAAAGTATAAAAATTAATACATATACAGTGCTGATTGTCGCCAAAAAAATATAAATCACCCTTATTACAGTTGTCGACGTCAACGTCACTTTAACACAATAGCAAAAAATTGGGGTTTATTTACTCGCTCTCGAGAGCAATTTTGTGCTACTGACAATCTATTTCCGTTCCCTAAGGTCTAGAAAATAGCATAAACCTGCCAACAGGATTCAGTTGTTTTCGACAACAGGTACACAAGCCCCAATTTTTTGGTATTGTGTTAAAGTGACGTCGATATCGACAACTGGAATAAGGGTGAAATAAGTCTAAAGGCACAACTATAATGTGCATAAGCTGGCTTAAGCTAATGCCAGAATTGAGCGATAAGCCTAAGCAATTCAGATATGACGTTCAGGTGGCCATAAACACATTCACCACAGCACGCAACCGACTACAAAATGTCAAGGATAGAATACACATGAGAATGATTATTTTGCAATAATACAATGCAACAGGCTGCAGGTTGTTGTCCGTGTTACATTTGTCATTGTAGTCATTTTAAACTAATTTCTGTTTTTGATGGCTACTATAGATTAGCGATATTTGCAAACCAGTTACTTTTTCGCAACGATTGAAAAAACACTAATCACAACTGTGACTCAATTTATCAAGTAACAGGTTTTGGAAATGTTGTTCTTGCATGCTTACTTTACACTAAATAAGACTACCACATTATTTTTTTTAAACTTTGTCGAGAAAATATCGTGAAATCGTGTCAAATCGTCTTTTTTTGGCAACTACGAGTATGTACAGCGCTCACATTTTTGTCTTTGCAATTTTGAATGTCCCTCTGCCTGTTTTAGTATTTCAAAATACTAATACTAATACAGACTTTTTAAAGCAGAAGTGCTGAAATGTGTTAAACCGTGATCACGGTCACTGTTTAATTTCACTGATACTGTTCTTATTAGTATTTATCAAAATAACACAACTGCTACAAACAAAATACTGCTAAACTGTGATCACAGAAATCACGTTCACTGGGAGCACATTATTAAAAAAAATCATAGGATTGCTCATCTCTCATAAGCTTAAGGTCTGAAAATGCTGTTTACGAAAAGAAACCCCTCAAAAATCAGCTAAAAGTTTTAAAATTTGATAGAAGAAAACTTTCTAGTATATATGTATAAATATATAAATGAGGAAATGGGCATTTCTCCGAGAAATTCCACTTTTTTGTCGCGTGCGACAGCAAGCAATTAATTAACCTAGTATTTCTGAACAACGTGACTCGATTTTTCTTAAAATTTTACCTAATGTAGAGCGGCTGACGGCTTACACAAATATATAAAGAAGTAAAAAAAAAGTTTCATTTTCTTTGAAAAAACAAGCATATTTACTTGGTGTCGCACGCTACAATAACTTGACATTCCTCGTGTGGAAATGCCCAAATGTAGAAATATATGTGAGAATTGCTACCACTACTCTCGACCATTGGAGCATTATTTAAGCTCACTGGTTTCTGAAAGGCAAACTGATTCCAAACATTTTATTTACACCCAAAACAATAAGGGAGATTAATCGAAAAACTAAAAAAAATCGATAAAATAAAAAACAGCGATTTCGGTTCAAAGTTTACTTAAGTCGACTGACTTCGGTTTTCCTCAGCGATGACTTTTGAAACGTTCACCAATTTCTGTGTTCCCAATTCACCGCATTTTTTCCAGTGAAAAGTTTTGACACTAGTGTTTACTATAACTATCAAAATAAATCATTCTCACCGTTGCGGACGCACAAATCAACAAGTGAACACCGAAATTAGCAAACACTTAAAAATTCATTGTTGTAAAATCCGGACCCTGGGGCCTGAAAGCAAAACTGTTTGAATTTTTATTCTTTTAACACAGAAATGCGATAGATTTTTCTCTGGCTTATGAATAATATATTCACAAATTGCATTTGTGGATTCCGTTGAGTTATTTAATCCAAATTTAATATTAATAGCACAGTCCACAACATTCGAATCTAATGCGGAGTGTAGCCATACAAGGTCTTGGAATTTTTTTGAATTACATGTTCCAAAATTTTAGCTAAGACCCAGGCTATAATATTTGCCATTTAAATTGAGCAAATTGTCATTTACATATATGTACATAGTCCATAGTCCACTCACCCATTGTTTACCTTTAGAAAATTTGTTGACAATTGATCCGAACGTATTCGACCTATGACTTGAGAAAATGTGAGTGAGTTTAAATGTTTGCATATTCACCATTTTTGTGATGTATCGTCTTGAGCCAATTTAACTCGGACTCAGTCTGGCATTGTAGTAAATGGCGCTGCACATATTCGATATGGTTGAATGCAGGACCTATCAAATAGTGTAAATATAATGTTAATTGCTCGCTCCAATGTGACTCTGGAACCAGTCCCGCAACTATACTTAAATAATAACCTAAGCTTAAATGGTATTTATACTTTTGAAAGAGTAGTGTACGAGTCTGTCGGTTTGAATCTCAAAAAAATTTCAGATTAAAAATAAAATGTCACTTGCATTTGTAATAATAAAAATAAAACATTTATGAGCGTTAATTGTTACATTTAAATGTCGGAATGACATTTGTAACTAATTTGCATTATTCTACACTGAATAAGGCCCCTATGGGATAGTTCAGTGACAAGTTACAAGGTACATACAAAGTATCAATTAACCCCATCCTAGGCCATCGCCATGTAAAAATTACTGGTACGCTTCATAGGAAGTGTTAGAACTGGGACTGGTCTCCATCACTTGGGGACCGATCACGTGACTAGTCTTGTTTCAGTTCCATTTCCTGCAGGGTAATAACTCAAACAATTTTCTTATTTGATATCAATCATTCAGTAATAAAATTAAAAAAAAAACAAAAATTAAATAACTGGCGGTCTCCACTAGCCATGAACTTGGTATGGGCATCATGTCGAACATCGAAAATGGCTAATGGAGACCGCTCATGTCTATGTTTTGTTCATGCTCTGACATCAATGCCCGAGCATATGTCTGAGCAACAATGTTCGCCATGAGATTTGCCGTCCGCAACCATTTGCAATGGAAAGAAAATAGACAGAACAAAATTGGTAAATATTCTATCCCTATTGCACTACCGCAAAATACTTTGATATGCCTGAACATGGACATCACACGTATTCGCCACAACAAAGGAGTTGATGAATTTTTAACAGTTGCTCTGCCGGCGTCATGTTCATGTCATGTTCAAGTCGATGGCTAGTGGAGGTTTTCGGTTTCGAATATTTGGCAAAAAAAACGATTGTTTCGATTTCGGTTAAAACCGAACATCGAGTCTTAATTAATCTAACCAATTTTAGTTCTTAGATTACTCTTAGTTTAAATTCATGTTGCGGATGAAAAATTATTTCTCTGGTTAATATAATAATTATATTATTATCTAATCTCAATTGTTACTATTTTGTTAATTAAAACACCTATTGTTTGTTCTGTCTGTCCATAATATTCGCCACATCCTAAGCTTTTATTTCATAAATAACCTCAATAGATCGCAACATTTTTTTGAATATGCTTTATTTCTAAATTTTCATATGTGATATTAAAAAAAAAATCTGGAATCATTTTTCAAATTGAAAGATAAAAAGAAAAGAGTTTGCGATATTCATATACAGCCATTATTTGATTAGCCCGTTATGTACCACACTTAAAGCATTATTAATATTCAGCCTGATTGAGGTTGGCGTATTTCGACTACGATTTCGACTAGTACTAGATTAAAGAAAAATGTTGCGATCTTCTTTAATCGTGTAGTAGGCGTAGTCCAAATACGCCAACCGTAAGCAGGCTGATTATTTCAAAAGCTCTTTATACACATACATACATAGGTAATATATTTTGCAATTGGAATATATGTATTATGTATGTACATATATATATGTATATAAGTATATGTGCTTAAACGTATATAGTTTACTGGTCGAGGCAAAATAATGCAATATGTAGCTGTTTAATGACATCCTGGTGCGCGGTTTGTTACTGAGCTGCACGGGAGACAAGTGAGTGTGTCCTGATCGAAACAGTAGCGGGGGCGACATCTAATAGTTGTCTTGCGTTGGTTGGTGCAAACATAGTAGCGGTTGCAGCGCCTACAATCTAATAAAATTTGTCCCTCGGGGAATGACATGCAGTCCCTCCTGTTGGAAAAACACGGTAGGGAGTTTTTGTTTGTATCCTTGTTGGTGTTGGTGGCAGATGTTGAACAGGGTCTCTTTGTTGTTGAACAGGTCGTTGGTGTTGAAGAGCAAGTCGTTACCTTAGTCCTTGTGCAGGGTGTGGTGATGCTTTTCGTAGTTGGACAGGTTGTTGGTGTTGAAGAACAAGTCGTTACCTTAGTCCTTGTGCAGGGTGTGGTGATGCTTTTCGTAGTTGAACAGGTCGTTGGTGTTGAAGAGCAAGTCGTTGCCTTAGTCCTTGTGCAGGGTGTGGTGATGCTTTTCGTAGTTGAACAGGTTGTTGTCATTGTAGTTGAGCGGGTTGTTGTAGTTGAGCAGGTTGTTGTCGTTGTAGTTGAGCAGGTTGTCGTCGGTTTTGTTGAGCAAGGTGTTGTTGCTGTACTTGAGTCACAAGGCGGAGCACTTGTAGAAACTACCGCATGTGGAATATCGAATTTTATATGAGGTAGAGAGCCAACAATGTCCTGTACGCTCTGACCCAAACGATTAATTGTACAATCAACTAAAAAGGCTCTATTGCAAAGGCCCGACATTGCATCAAAATACAAGCCAGGAGCACAATGCTGTGCTAAAGGCTGGCCATCAATACACAAATAATATTGAGAGCAACTGTTGATATTCGGTAATTTCTCACCATCTTCACATTGACTGCAATCTGGCATAGCTTCAATTGCTTGCGCGCCCATCAGGGTCACAAATAAAACTAAAAAGTCTTTGAGTAAAAATTCCTATTAGTTTAAGAGATATCCTGTATTCGAAATTCAAAGTTCTTAACTTACAAACTTTCATATTGCTGAACTATACTCCTTATTCTGGTGTTCGAAATCAAATAAGAATTCTTACTGGGATAACTCAGCATCGCATTGCTCTTATTTATATGGCTGAAAATTTCCTGATTCCTTATCAATCAAATGAGCACTTGAAATGTTCGTGTAATTGATTACAGAATACATGTAAAAAGGTTTGTAACATTCACATTAAATGCATATAAAAAATATTCTATTTACTTTTGATATGTTAACATTTTCTTTCTTTTCTTTCCGGCCAGAATTGAAGATAAAGGTGAACTTTAAATATAAATATTAAGAGAATTTTTTTTTTATAATAGTTTAAAAAATGTGATTGAAACTTTTTAAAATTTTTTAATGACTTTCCATTTTACAAAAAAAATTTACGCTTGTAGAGAAACAATAAATTAAAACACTAAACTGACAAATGGCTGGGACAACTGCAGTGAAAGGGACTTTCAAAATAATGTGAGAATTAATTATTAATCATTCCAAAATCTGAAAAACCTTGAAATTTTGTGAGAGCTACCTTGCTACTGCAATGTTAAGGCGATTAGGACAACCGATGAATTTCTAAGATCAGATTATATTTAAGATGTGGCAGCGAGCTCCTTTGCCATAAGCCATGAAAGGAATACAAGTTCCTGGTGTAGTTGAGAGGATTGCCGGTTCTATAGGGCCTTATAGAATGAGAACGAGAAAACTGGAATATGTTATGTGTCATTGTCCGACGCTATAATGCCATGTTAGGTGAGGTTAGCTTAGGAAGGGTGGTGATATACCGCAACTGTACTAGGAGACCCAATTGGGTCCATTGTGACTCCCTTCTATTGCCCCGTTTGTAGTAATATTTAAACCTCCATTTGTATCTTGAACTGCTCTATTATCCGTCATTAGGGCACTGAAGCCCCTGATATCTTCCAGCTTACACTTAGCGATATCACTAATGCTCTCATGGAAACGTCTGCTCAGCCATGTAAGCCTATGACATTGCAGCTTCGGGCAATGGCAGATAATATGTTCAATGGTTTCTGGTTCCTCTTCATCCCCGCACATCCTACAAAAATCTGGAGTGTCAGTTTCCTAAATGCTGCTTCTTGCTCTGACCGAGCCGTGACCAGTCATATACAGTAGCAGTTTGGATCTTTCTTTGTAAAATTTTGCCCACAAAGCCCTCGCGACTCTACAATCCTGCATAACTTGGCATGAACGGTTGGTCCTGCTGTCTACCAAATTACTGCGTTCCCTGTAGTAAGGACCTATCGATAATTTCATCGATCTGTCACACATTCACTCATCTAACGCCGACCCTATTATTGCCAGCTCAACGGGAATTTCATTTACCTCAACACTGCTGTGGTTAGGAACCCAACATAGTCTGACGCTATATTTGTCCATAAGCAAGTTGAGGGCTCTCCTACAGTCACTAACAAGTTTCAATTTGACATTGTGTCCCTTCAAAGCTCTTAGCGCTGCCTGGCTGCCGACGTCGAAGGTTACCTTCTCACCTTCAGCTACATTACTGGCCACTAGTTGCGTGGCCCTGCGTATCGCCATGATCTCAGCTTAGAAAACGCTGCATAGTTTGCAGTCTGAAAAAAATTACGCATATTTGTTCCCAAGATATAGACACTAGCTCCTGTGCTTTCTCCCATTTTTGATCCATCTGTAAAGACTGCCTCATTTAGCTTATCGGATTTGACACAATAGTCCCTATCCGGAACTATCAGTGACGGTGTTCTACTAGAATCAATTTCAACAACCTTATAGTCCGTGAACCTATTGGTTACGGATCCCTGATCACTAAAACTGATCTCATGTAAGATTGATGTATGATATGTTATTCCTGTCCTCACCAAACCTGGTTCCGAGGAAATAGGTGAACAATGACATCAAAGGAAGCCTGACATATGCTCCTCTGAGCACCTGTGATGCCCAGCGAGGTACACCTCTGAATTTTAGCAAGTAACCTCCTGTGACTTTCCATTCTTAATGCCTCCCAGCATACCACACAACCATAGGAAATAACCGGTCTGACAATCGATGTGTAAATCCAGTTTACTATCTTCGGTTGCAGACCCAAGTTCCTTCTTATGGAGTTCCTGCATGCGTAGTAGGCATAGAGCCATTTCAACGCCATGTACTTAGTAGTAATTCCACGATTAAAGAGAAGATATCAAAGAATGTAAGATCGAGGATATTAGCAAGTTCTTCACGGTAATCAGTCATATCTTACATACATAGAATAGGGGGAAGATCTGTTCCAAAGACCGGCACTGCGACAGCTGATGGATCTTTTGTACCATAGATGTATGAATTAGATTAATTCAATCTCTGTATGACCCTCCATATGAAGGTCAGTACAGATATTGGAGAAGACCGCCTAATATCATCTGAGTACAGAAACTCAGAATGAAAAACACGCCTTCTACTGTCACACAATACGATACACTCACAAAGAATGTGTGTCGTCGTCTCGTTATATTCCAAATACAAGCGACACAATGGTGAACGAACTTGGTTACTTTTCCACAGAGAATAGTTCAGTCCAAAGTGACCAGAAAGAAAACCAGTAACAAGCCGTAAATTATTCCTGTTGAAGTTCAGGATGCCATTATATGTAAATGACTGCATCAAAGCTTTGGCCTGTCTCAAACCAGAAGAAGACAACCATATCTCCTTAGCGGTCAAAGTGACATCTTCTTTGATCAGAGACATCACAGTCGACCGACTTACGCCACAAAAAAGGCTCTGGGTCCATAAAAGAAGCAGCAGAGGCCCTCTTGGCCAGTTCATCCACTTCCGCTAATGCCCCTATTTAAATATCATATCTTGCTTTTAGGGAAAAGTAATTTGGAAGTATTTAGGCACTAATATTGCAAACATAACCTAACTTAATTTACTTTGAATATAAAGTAAGTAGTAGGAAAGAAATGTGGCGGGATAGAAGACAACAAAAATTTTCTCAGAGAGAAATCTGAGAGGATGGCAGCGGGAAGAAGGTTACGTCCATACAAAAGAAATTTTAATTTCGGAACGTTACTTTGAAGATAAACTTCGTAGTCAAAAAGAAAACTGGAGGAACATCAGCGGGGAGCCACCATACACCATATAATTATAGAATCCAAACTCGTTGCAGGTTGATTTAAGCGTATGTAAATTTTACGGACGATAAACGTGTTGAAGGGTACAACTTACAAGAACATTATTAATGTTCCGATATCTAAAGAACCATAAATTTTAGAGTGTATTACATTGAAAGTAAAAAGTATAGTGCTTATAATAGTAATATAATATAATAATATAATAATTACAAAGACGTATACAATGAACTGCAATGGGGTTGGCTAGTAAACAATACAACCACTTCTCGTATTCTATTTCTTCACATGCTCATGCTTGACATGTAATGTGCATAATATTGAGCATACAGTCTGATAATTGAGATTATATCATAAAAATTAAGTAAATTAAGTAAACAAGTTAATGAAAAATACTAAGCTTATACTGTAGCTCTATTTGGAGAAATTGTCGGAAATAAAAATGTAGTGAAATATAATAATATATGGCTAAAATCTTAATCTTAATCCAATAAATAATATATCTAATTAACTAAACAAAGAGAATCATAACAACTGTAACTCTGTAATATTTGTTGTAATAGTGTACTAACTCGTTTTTTTATTTATTTAATTTTTTCTTGTCTACTTTCTTATATCATCATTTATAAATGTCTATTCTTAAACTATTTTATTATTTATCTTCACTTAATATCCTTTTTAATATACAATTTAATACTTTTCATATGCGTATTTAGTGAAATTTGCTTTCTTTGCTTTCATAAATGTTGTGTTCCCATTTATACTTCTGTAAAAAACAAAAAAAAATAAGTTTTACTACCTTTTTTCCAAATTTTTTATTCTTTTTTTCTATTTTCAGATGGTACGTTAATTGAAAGATTGATTGATTGATTGATTGATTTCATTGCAGTGGCAGTTCAAAATTCCTAAATTTTTAATTTAAGCTAATTTTAAGAAAACATTTAAGTATTTTATTATTTTTGATTAAACATTTTTTCGGTTCCTTTATTATCATAAAAATTTTATTACTTCAAGATTATTTTGCATTTAAAAGCGTTTGAGTGCGACATGTTACTCGTAATTTACCCACAACTTCACTTTGTTGGCTACAGCCAATACATTTTATTAAAATTACTTTGTATTCAACATTAAAAAGGTCACGATCATCTTAAAATGCATTCCGAAAAATATATTACAGCTTAAATAGACTTAGGCCTTTTTTTTAATAAATGGCCCTTATTTATAGTTAAGCACAACATCCCAGCAAATGTTAACGCTTGATTTCAAATTGCTCTCAAGAGCAAACGCTTCATCATCATTTGAGAAGAACCTTCTAAATAAATAATTTTAATTATTCTCAACTTAAAATATAAATCTACAGCCTTATGCATTAAACACATTCGACACAGCAGGCTACGGGCTACAATCTGTCAAAAATAGAATACACACATTCTTATGGTAACAATTATTTTAACGTCAACTTTAAACTAATTTATATTTCTCTGGCTACAATGAGCAAATGCAGTGTTACCAGTATAATACAAAATGGTGAATGAATGATATCGTACAATTATTTCATACTATTTACTAGAAACAATATCCAAAAATTGATGTAAAGAATAAGTTGATTCATTATTGTACTTTTATGTGAAATAAGTACATTTTAAAAGAAAAATTAATTTTTATAAATGCAAAATATATGAAAGTGGCAATACTGAACTATGTATTTGTACTTGAATATCAGCTGCAGATGGTGCTGCTGCCGTCTCCAAAATAATTAAGTAGCTGGCTACGAGGCGACAAATGCTGCTAGCAGCATTTGAAGTCGTGTGTTCGTGTAGCCTGCTGTGGTGAATGTGTTTAAAGCATTATTTAGATTTTTGTACATAATTTTTCTTATTTTTATAAAAAAGGCCTTTATAATTTAGTCTAGCTACGTCTAAATACAATATGCAAAAGTTCTACAAAAGAGCTTTTGTGCTTTCGATAGCACAACAGCCAATCAGATATCGGAGACAACAATGCTTGCTCATACATCGCAAAGAAACAAAGTTTTCAAGTGTTGTTTACCTCGAATGTAAATATCAGAGTATACGAGTATGTCTACTTGGACATAGCTAATTTAGCTTGAAATAAAGCACTTATGAAAACCTCTGTCTACCTTTGATAATTGCTTGAGAATGGTGTTTGATATCGAATCATAAAATCATCCTAGCTCAA
The DNA here is from genome assembly GCA_944452675.1 of Tachina lurida. NCBI lineage: Eukaryota > Metazoa > Arthropoda > Insecta > Diptera > Tachinidae > Tachina > Tachina lurida. The sequence continues at coordinate 111,774,085 of OX101755.1, read as the reverse complement.
AAGTTTGATTACTTGCTTGTTGGGCTAGCGCAATAGGCAAAATTATGGTATAATAAACCTGGAAAACCCGTCCTTACAATAATTACAACTAAAGAAAAAACAATAGAGATTTTTCGTCTATACATAATATTTATTATACTATAGAGAAAATAAACATCGAATTAAAATGGAATTATATAGTTTAGTCATGTTAATGTAATTACAAAATATTTTTTACATGTGTAACATTTCTTTCCTCTTCTTACATCTATCTCTGTATTTAAAACTTGCAACCAGGACGCTCTTATGTTGGCATCAATGAGGAAATTATGTGGGTCAGCATTGGCATGGGCATAACCATTGTCTTATTAATAACCATAGCTTTGTGTTATATAGCACGCGAAAAATGTCAAAAACGTCAAAGGGAATATTATGTGACAGCATAGCTGGCTTCCATATCCGTCAAACCCAGCTGCGGCGGCTTGTCAGCGGTGATTCCATCAGCCGCAAAAACAGCCACCGCTACAAACAGATCACTCCTAAGAGCTGAACAGCTTAGAAGTACAGAAAAAAATAAAAAATATGACGAAAAAAATATTAGTGGCGTTTATAACATCACTAGCAGCAATTATTTTCATACCACCTACCCGCCAATATGGGCAACGACAGCTACAACGACGACCACAACAACACCTGCCAACAACAGCAACAACTCCCACAGTAACAATGCCGTAGCAAATGGCGGTGTGCGAATGGGCACAAATAATAATTCAGACTTTGGACTTTTAAATCAGACACAGCAACAACAAATACAACATTTATTTAGGTTACAACAGCCGGCACTAGCACAATTGTATGAAACACATCAGCCGTATATGCCACATCCACATCCAATTCATCAAGAGCCTCAACATCACCACCACCTACAACTTCCATTTTATGTACAACAACCAGAGCCATTTGATGTCAGGCAACCCATAATAGATGTTGATAATGATAACCTTCAACCGGAATATCAACAACATCCGCTGCAGCAACAGCAACAGCAACAACAACAACAACAACAACAACAGCAATATGCCAACAACCATCGGTATGGTATGCCATTGTCTATTGGCTTTAACATTGGTTCATGGTGCACCCGATCCTGGGGTTAAATATTTACTCTAGTAAATTTATCTGCATCATTAAAATGATACACAAAATTCTATTTTTATTTTAATATTTACATTCCTTCACACACACACACACACACACACACACACACACACACATGAATGTACCCATACATATGTACAAGCTTATTCCTTTATTGTTTGCTGTGGGTTTGACAAAATGGAAAAATAAATATTTCACTAATGTTTTTCGTTTAAGTTTCATTAAAATGATACACGATGCATCATGATACATTAGTACATACACACATCTGTCTGTACATATGTATGTATGTATGTACGTCTCAATTATGCAAATATTGCACTCAGAATTCAAAAACCTGTACACAGTGTGAAACAAAAGAATGTGTACATTTTCCTCACGTGATATCAGCAATAAAAATAGCAAGTTCAGCAACTACCACCTTTTTTAGATAGCGTTCAGAGATCAGCAATGATTAGTGAAAAAGTGAGTAGAGTTGAATCATGACTTATAATTACTTGTACTCATGTGCACTCATACTTATTGCAATGTTGTCCAACTTCATATCAACTCGAAAGTTTGAAGTGCGCATCGAACTCATACTTAGCAATATTTATGACGTCTCCTTAATTCAATGTCCACAGATGATGAAAAATAAGTATGATTCACAATGCGAACTTCGCATACAAACATTTAAATACTCATTATGAGGTTATGTCTTTGCTTTGTTGTTTTTTGTTGTTATCATTTTTGCACGAATTGAAAAACAACCCTTTTACTATTATTATACCGTCAGCTAAAATGCAAAAAGGCGTAACCAACAAAAATATAATTTTACAGGAGAAACAAAAAACTAAACAAAAAACTGAACAAACGTATAGTTAAGCCCCCTTGTTATTTGTTAATAAAAGCGTAATTTTTGATCGCAGAAGTGTAATATTTTGTCAAGACATGTAGTTTAATGACATTCATAATAATCAATCAAAAACTCGATTTTGAATTTTTTGTTGTTACGCCTTTTTGCATTTTAGCTGACGATATATGTATGTACGAGTATTTTTATTAACAAAATAAATTGTTTGTTACCGTTAATTATTCTTCTTTCCATTTCAATTTCCCATTTCTTCATATTTGTTGATCATTCGTTCCGTCATTCATCCGACCAAAAAAAAGGGGTGTTATAAGTTTGTAGTGTGTGTCTGTGTATCTGTGTGTCTGTCCGTGTCCACGTAAAGACCAAACAGGTGGACCGATTTTGATTTGTTTGAAAGGTTATTTGATCGAGAAGGTTCTTAACTATGTTTGAAGAAAATCGGTCTAGCCGTTTAGAAGATATCACATCTTTTCTAAATACATATATCGGGGGTTTTTAAAATTTTTAATTTTTGTTATTTGTAAATGAGGAGGGAAAGTCACAGGAGATTACTAGCTCAGAGGAGCACACCTCAGGCTGTCTTGAACGTCATTATTCATCTACTTCCTATAGAGGACTTTGTGGTGGGAACGGCAACTAGAGGTCTCCTTACACTCGTGGAAACAGGTTTGGTGAGGACAGGAATAACAAGTCACACATCAATCTTAAATGAGATCAGTTTTAGTGATCAGGAATCCGTAACACCTGGGTTTACGGACTATAAGGTCGCTGAAATTGATTTTAGTAGAACTTCCTCACTGGTAATTCCGGATAAGGAATATTGGGTCAAATCCGATAAGCTAAATGAGGGTAGTGCAGTCTTTGCAGGTAGATCAAAAATGGGGAAAGGCACAAAGGCTAGCATCTATATCTTGGGAACAAACATTTGTTGTTCTTTCAGACTGCCGAATGAATGCAGCATTTTCAAGGCTTAGATCTTGGCGATCCTCAGGGTCACGAAACTGGTGGCAAGGAATGTAGCTGAAGGTGAGAAGGACACCCAAAGCCAGCGCTAAAAGCTTTGATGGGACACAATGTCTGATCGAAACTTGTTAGTTACTGTAGTGTTGAAGGAAATGAAATTGCCGATGAGCTGGCAAGAGTAGGGTCGGCATTAATTAGATGAGGGAATGTGTGACAGATCGGTGAAATTACCGATAGGTCATTACTATAGAGAACTCAGTAATTGGATAGATAGCAGATGTTGATAAACAGTTCATGACGAAGTAGGGAGGAAGGCTATGCGGCCAAAGCTTGACTCAGGAAGATCCAAACTGCTACTGGACATAAATAAGAAGGCGATGCGAATCGTGTTAGGCGTGTTGACAGGTCACTGCTCGCTCAGAGCAAGAACCAGCATTTGGGAAACTGGCACTCCAGATTTTTGTAAGATGTGCGGGGATGAAGAAGAACCAGAAACCATAAAACATAGTATCTGTCACTACCCGAAGTTGCAACGTATTAGGCTTAGATGGGTGAGCAGACGATTCCATGAGAGCATTATTGATATCGGGAAGTGTAAGCTAGAGGACATCAGGGGCATCATCATGAGAATTCAGTGGCTCAATGACGAATAATAGGGTCACTTATGGCTACAAATGGCGGGGTGGGGGTAAATAGAAGGAAGTCGCAATGGACCCGATTGGGTCTTCATTAGGTCTAACCTAACCAAACCTTGTAAATGAATATAATTGATTGTTTTTCTTATGTAATGAACTTTTTTTTTTTTGTAAATGAAAATAATTTAAATTAAAAAAAATGTTTATGTATTCGAATAATTTTTTTTATTCTTTGTTCGTTCGAATATTCCAACAAAAGTTCAAAATTATTCGACTATTCGAACAAAAAAATATGAAATTTTATTCCAACAAATATAAAACACGAATAATTGCCAACACTAATACATACATACATGCATATCGAGCCTTTATTATAAAATTCGTTTTCTGTAAAGTCCTAATTTACACTATGTCCGAATTTACACTATGCAAGTCTTATTGCTAACCTAATTAGTTTGTGGGAAAGAGAGATGAGGGGAACAGAAACGTTTCTTTTCCCCTCGTCTCTATCTCTTAAAAAACTAATCAGCTTAGCAATAAGACTTGCATCGTGTAAATTAGGACTATGCAAGTCTTATTGCCCAGCTGATTAGTTATTTACGAGAGAGAGAGAGAGAGACGAGGGGAAAAGAAATGTTTCTGTTCCCCTCTTCTCTCTCTCTCTCTCTCCCACAAACTAATCAGCTTAGCAATAAGACTTGCATAGTGTAAATTAGTACAAAACAAGCTTTTTTCTTTTTTCTCATTAGCAAAGGCTCGATATTTATGAACAAACAAACAAGGAAAAAATTTAAAATATGTACTGCAGTGAGTGTATTGATTAAACTTTAAAGTTTCATGTATATTTAAAAAAATAAAATAAAATTTCGTTTGTAATAAAATACACCCATTAACTATTGTTGTTTCAAATGCACTTTTAATGTTGAAATTGTAAAAAAAAAAATGTATGTGATAAAAATTTGAACGAACGACATTTAAAATAAACAAAAACTTTATTTAAAATAATATTAATAACAATACGGAAGTAAGAAATAAATGCAAGTAATGCATTTAATGTAAAATTCTAATAAATGATGCAATTTATTTAAAAAAATATATTCAGCCGCAGAAAATTTATACATGTACATACTCGTACGTTTGTAGTTTCACATTGAGATGTCTGCATATTTGTATGTACAGATTTTATTATAGAAAAAAATCTACTTCTGCATAAGTACGATAAATGAATTCAAGATAAATATGTAGAAACAGTAACACACTTTTAACAATAATATTGGTGAAAAATAAAAAATCATTAAATGAAACACAAAAATTATTATTAGATATAAAAGTATAATTTAAGAAAAAATTATATTTAAAGAAACACACACACAGAAAGTACCATTAGAATAAGTCTTATTATTAAAAATAAAACTAAGAACATTTGTCACTTTAAGAATAATTTAATAATCGTTCGGACCTTGGGGGAGGGCAAATTACGGCATTCGATACGATTCGAAATTTAAAAATATTTCCATGTAAACTCTATTGAAATATTTCGTAATTTCGTTCGATAACGAGTGAAGTAATTTGCCACCTGTTCTATGAATCGAATCGATTTGAAATCGTGCGATTTCTAAAATCAATAATATCCGTACCGACCTTCTTAAAATCATATACGATAATTTTCTTTCAGATATGACATTTGAGGCTCTATTTAATAGAATAATTAAAAAAAGTCTGAAAAAATGTTTCTAACTATTTTACCCCCTTATTCTGAACTTTGTGACAAATGACAAAATTATAACAAATGACAATTTTTATATTTTAAGCAATGTAAAAATTGTCATTTGTTATAATTTTTATTTTGTCACAGAGCTTAGAATACGGGTGTTAATCACAAATAATTTCTTAATCAGGCTTAAGTTCAGTAATTTCAATTCTTATCGAATGAAATATTTTTATTAATTAATGTGAGTTTCTAAAGAAGAGAAGAAAAATTAAACTAGACTTTATTAGCTGGGGGAAATATCGATATTTTTCTGTGCAGCCACGCACTTCATCAGCACTTTATTGTTTGTTGCCCTAGAACGCTAGGACTCACTATCCTACAAAACGGCAACGACTTTTGAGAAAATACAACCCTGGTATGGTGGAGTTTATGAACATTTGATCAGGGTTGTATTTTTTCAAAAGTCATGCGATAGTGTAGCATAGTGAGTGCCAGCCTTAAGCAACACATCCGTAGACTTCAAACAGAATTAAAAAAAATGTTACAGAACTCTAATTCGTATATATTTTGACACGCGTTAAATAAAAATAAAATATTGACATAAATATTTTATTTAACTAAAACTCAATGATATTCCACTTTTAAGTGAATATTTCTGAAGCCGGTTCAATGTTTCTTTTTGAAAAATGTTTATTGCCCATGTTATAATCAAGTTTAATATTTTTTTAGAATCTTTTAAATCACTTAACTTGTTTTGAAATGGCTGAAAACAAAACCTGGCAACGTCACATTTTACCTACTTTTTTTTATTCCAAGATGTGTGTGGAAAGTTTTGCAAGAAAAGCTTAAGTAGACAAATTACATGACTCACTAGCTCCCTTCCTTAAGACAGCCCCATACAAAAATAACAGTTTTATTAATTTTCTCGGGGTCCACAATGGGTTAAAGTGTAAGACCGACCACCACTAGTTCTTTGTCTTTAGCGGAAAAAAAGTTAATGTGGCTCTAGAGGTAACGCGTTCCTTATTAGGGCAGTGGAAAATTTTGTGGGAACGCCCTTAAAAGGTTCCTGCATTAAATATGTATTGTGACTATTCGTAAATAATAACCAGCCTAATATGTATGTATATTTCAGCGTGAAAAGGATTTGCATATATTTAAACCATATCCAAAACATTCACAGATTTAATGCGCAAATTTTTGTTTAATGTAAAAAAGGAGGCGACTAACAGAAAATTTAAATTAATGGGAACTTGGAAACTACCGGAAGAAGGTAAAAACTGTCATTTAAGACAAAAGTGTCATTAGCAAGGAAGTGAATTACAAGAATAAAAAGTTTAGTTAAATAAAGCAAAAGAACACAATTAGAAAAAAATGTACTACAAATTGAAAAAGAGCAATTGTAAGAAAATATTATATTGTATGTATGTATGTAAGTGAAAACTGACAGAAGAACGTCTAGTCAATTTCTAAACAAAAATGCCAGGCGAAGGAATATGTATACACAGGCAATAAAACAAGATTTTTTTTTAATTATTTTATACGGTGTTTTTTTTAAAGGTATAGAACTTCGAATTGAAATAAAACACAAGAAAATCGTTTTAATGTCCATAAATTTGGCTTTATTGGAAGGATAATTTTATGCCATTAATGTTTAAATATGATTTCGGGCATGTGGCCGCCGCGGCTGGCTCGAATAAAGCCAATTCTACAGGTCCAATTTTCAACCACTTTTTCGAGCACATGGGGCCGTATGTTGGCAATAACGCCACGAATGTTGGCTTCCAAGTCCCCTAACGTTTCTGGTTTGTTGGCGTAGACGAGCGACTTCACATATCCCCAAAGAAAATAATCCAATGGTGTCAAATCACACGATCTTGGTGGCCAATTGACAGGTCCATTCCGCGAAATTATGCGCTCATCGAATGTTTCCTTCAATAAATCGATTGTGACGTGCGCTGTGTGGCATGTAGCGCCGTCTTGTTGGAACCACAACTCATCCACATTCATGCCATCCAATTCGGGAACAAAATAGTCGGTTATCATGGCTCATTCGGTTATCATGGCTCATTCGGGTCCTCTTCAACACTTTGCTCTACAGCGGCAATTGTTTCTTCGGTGCGCACTGTTCGACGTCTCTGCGGATGCGTATTATCACATAGAGTAAACGTAGTGCGAAAACGATCCATGGTTAACCGAATTAATTGCTCTGATGGACGATTATGTCGACCATAAAATGGACGGAGCTTGCGGTAAACTTCGCGAACTGAACAATTATTTTCGAAATAAATTTGCACGATTTGCAAGCGTTGTTCTTTTGTCAACCTGTTCATGATGAAATGGCAAACCAAACTAAATATTAATCACTTGACAGCTGACAAAATGGCCGCCAGTTAAAAAAGTGATGCCAACTTAAAGTTCTATACCTCAATAAAAACACTCATTATTTAGAAAAACGATTATATGTATATTATACGTTTCGTCATACCGTACTTGAAAATTTCATGCAAATAACTTGTACGCTCACCTCTTGAGAGAAGAAACCCTTTTAAAAACTTTAAAGTTATTTTCTGCAAGACTATTTTGTTTTGTTTAAGATCTTTGTGCAATAAAGAAGTGGAATGCAAATAAGAAATTCCTCACAATATACAGAAAGCCTGAGTTCTGCTCTTAAAAATGGCCTCATGATGCATTGTTATGATAAAAAAAAAATTATATTTTGTAGTCTACAAGACTTAAGGCTCAGTTACCCGACGGTAATGTAAAGTAACTGCAACAGTAGGAAACAGCTGATCGAAATTGTTATGTGAAAAGTAATGAAAATGGTTATGGAGATGTAATGTAACGTAACCTACTTTTCATATAAAAATATCGAGCTGTTTCCTACGTTACTTTTACATTACATTACCGTCGGTTAGCTGAGCCTTTACAGTTTGAAAAAAAATACTCGTATACACTACATATGATGTATTTAATATCTCGCGCTCATTTCGTATAGTCAAGTTACCAAAAGATATATGTACTAAAACTATAAAAAACTATATATAAAATATATTTATATCTCAATTGTAAACTTAATTTGTTAATAAAACTAAATAACAAATATTCATGGATCAATTTTTATATATTTACTTTTAATTAAATTTAAAAATTTTTTATAGTTAAAACGAAAATTTTTGTCAAAAAAAAATACATAATTCTAATGATTACATTTAATGGAAAACTATAATATTTATTTGTAAATTAAAACTTAAGAAATCGAAATTAAAATGTTAAGAAATATTTTATTATAGTTTTATTCAATGTATTTTTATGTAAATTTAAATGAAAATATATTTACATGCATATAAAAAAAAATAAATAAATAAAAAGTTAATTGAAAATATTCTAACAAATAATTGATGCAGATTTACTTTAAAAATGAATTTAGATCCTAGAACATCCTCAATCTTAAGAAATAATATTTAAATATATAATAAAAATTCAAACAGATAAACGAAATATTTATTCGAAAATTTAAAGAAAATAGATTGTTTTATTTCATTTTGCAATAATTTGAGTCCATTATCATTGTAAGCGAAAGAAACATTGCCAAAACGCGACTAGTCGATACAAGCATAAGGGATGCAACCCATAAGGGAGTAGACTAAATAGACATATCAAGAAAACGTGGTGAATTTGGCATTACGATGCTCTAAAGAGGCATTACATTAGAAAGGTCTCATTCTAAAGGAAGCCATACTTATAAATTATAAATGTTTTAGAAGAAAAATTATATTCTTAAATGACATGGTCCATGGCTAAATTAGATAGGGACCATGTTGTGACTTGATAGTGCAAAAATGTTTGCAGTTAAACCTAATTTGGGTTTTCCAAATATTCTTATACTTTTATTAACGAAAATTCGAAGGACAAATGGTATAAAATCTTGGTGCAAATAAACGTTTATCGTAAGGTACATACATTTACAGCCTGTTTGTGTAAGACGCAGACGATGGAAATCTTGCCGTCAAGATTTCCATGGTAAACGTCTTACACAAACAGGCTGTAAATGTATGTACCTTACGATAAACGTTTATTTAAACTTTATTTCATTATTTACTAACATTGATGTTTTCTTTATTATTTATATAGTTATGTATTGAACATGAAATAAACATTTTTATTTAATATTTATCATAAAAACAGAAGGTACTTACATCCCCTCATTTTTATTTCCTGACATTCACCATCTGACAAGATTATGGATTATGACAGTTCCGGTAAAAATCAAACTACCATATTAATTTAATATTTCCCCTCTGTTTCCAGTTTTTTTGATAGTTTATTTCACAAATTATTTTAAACTTGTTTCAATGAAATACAGATAAGGAAAACGTAAAGTAAAAATTAATTTAATCATAAAAACAAAAGGTACTTCCATTCCCCCATTTTCGGTAAAATATTTAAAAACTATTTTAAAATTGTTTTTATGATATATGAATAAATAAATCGTAAATGACCAGCATATTTCCATGCTGTGGTTTAATAATATTTATATGTAACCAAGATTTTATTGGGAGTAATAGTTTTGCCAAAAGAACCGATGGGGTATATTAATTTTAACGTATAAATCATGGTGTAATTATACAGGTGACTGCGTAAGGATTTGTTATACAAAAATACGGCAGCCCTAGCTGTGTAAAGAGCCGAAGAATGTCAAAAGCACAAAAATAATTGTACCAAAACCAAAACAAAACGAAGTTTTTGACATTCGTTAGCTACAAAGTACATAGAGCAAAAAATTATCAGCTGAAGTAACGCTGCCACCTGTTTAAATACACCTTGGTATAAATAGAAAAATCTCATACATAAATCTGGCAACTTGATTGGTTTGTCTAAGATCTGGCCACCCTAAGTCAGGCAACATTAACTTTAGTTGTGACAAAAACTTTATAGGTACATACGTTTAAATATATTTATATATTGCGCTTGTTCAAGACAACAACCATAAAGAATATTTAGCATTTTATCCAATACTTCAACAACTGTATCTCAACAGCTGTTTAGCTATGCCTCTCAAACCTCTCAAACTGTCAAAATTCTTAGCAAAACAAACCCAAAGAAAGCACATTGTATGAACTGCAATAAATAAAATTTAAAACAAAATAAAACCACACGTTTTTTGTATAAATAACATTATTAATATTATCTTCTGTTGAATTGTTTATTTTAAACAAAATGACCATTGAACTAAACATAACAACAGCGCCACAGCCAATGCGCAGCAAGCCAAAAGTAAGTGGTGTTTAATATGAAATATCAAAACGCATATCAGGAATTTTCTTAAACTTTACAACATTTTCAGGAAAAAGAGAAATCATTGCCGCAAAAATCTAGAAAAGTAAAAAGTTCCTCATCGAATGGTTTTACATTTGAATTTGGCAAAGGCATACAAAATGTCAAGGCCTTAGTAGCAAGAAAACGCCAGCAACCCACTAAAAGCAATGAAACGCCAAATCAGCAAAACACCCTTTCACAGATAGTGCCAAAGTCTATAGCCATACGTAGGAAAGCTATTGTCAAGCCTACAGTAGCGCAAACTCCAAAATCAATTGCCTTTAAGCGTAAAGTAGAAACGAAACCAGTTACTTGCAGTCGTTCAGACAATGATTCCGATGTGGATACCAACCTTGAAATGGCTAAAACCATTCCAAACATTGCTACAGACCTAATGCTTAATGTATGCACATCTACTACTGCGAAGTCACAGCAAAAACCAAAACTTTCCAAATTGGAACGGTTACAGCAGAAACATGATGCTCGCAAGGGCGAAATGCCACCGAATAGACTTAGTTTAATACGTAAAGAAATAAAATCTGGTATGAAAAAATTCCATAAAAATCCCAATCAAAAACCTCGAGCATCTGATCTGTTTGAACAAAAAGAAAGAGAAGCTAAAGAGTCTCTGCGAAAACAAGATGAAGCTAAAGAAGAGATCGCAAAATTACCTGTCGAATTGGGTCATGTTGATCCGGAGGCACGAAAAGTTAATGCTTTCAGAGTCAAACGTCGCGGTGATTCGAGTGTAAAGAAAGTAGGTCTCTTTAAAGATCAACCAGAAAAAATTGAATTAGGTCAACGTCTGGTACGACCTATAAAGGAAAAAATATTTAATGGTGGAAAATTGGATTCATTGGGTTTGCATGCCCACACCGTTAAAAACTTATCTGACTTACTGGGCATCTCGCAATTGACAACGGTACAGCAGAAATGTGTGCCAAAGGCTTTGGAAGGTGAGTTGTATTAAATCAATTTGTATAATTTGTATTTTTTTCTAGAAATATAATTCGAGCTGTTTTTGGTAGTTTTATTTGGCTATTTATTTCATATTTTATGTATTTAAAAAGAATTACTGAATAAGTAAAATAATAATATGAAATTTATCTCAGGTAAAGATCTTCTAGTGCGTTCTCAAACTGGCTCTGGTAAAACACTAGCCTACGCTCTACCCGTTGTTGAAAAACTTCAAGAATTAAGACCTAAAATTACTCGTGATTGTGGTATATTGGCAATTGTTATTGTACCCACCAGAGAATTGGCCATACAAACTTACGAACTGTTTCAAAAGTTGGTAAAACCATTCACATGGATTGTTCCCGGTGTATTGATGGGCGGCGAGAGACGCAAAGCTGAAAAGGCAAGACTGCGTAAGGGTATAAATATTCTAGTGGGCACACCCGGTCGTTTGGTTGATCATTTGTTGCATACTGAAACATTTAGAGTAAATAAGGCCAAATTTTTGATACTCGATGAAGCCGATCGTCTGCTGGAAATGGGTTATGAACGTGATGTTAAACAAATTGTGGAGGGCATAGACAAACAGCGTAAAGAAATGGCCAAAGACGAAAATGATTCATCTGGGACAATACAAAGAATGTTATTATCGGCCACATTAACATCAGCGGTACAAAAGTTGGCCGGCCTAACACTTAACGAACCCATGTTCATTGATAATAGTGATGAAGACCCTTCAAATGCCATTACCGCTACAAATGGTTATGATAAAGAAGCTATAGAAGCTGCTGCGGCTGAAATATCAGATGGAGAAGATTCCACTGGCATTCTGACCATACCAGAGAATTTGAAATTAAGTTATTTGGTGGCGACACCAAAACTGCGTCTGGTTACTTTGGCTGGTCTGTTGGCGCGTGAATTTAAAGGTAAACCAAAATTTAAGGCTCTAATCTTTATGAGTACAATGGAAATGGTGAATTTCCATCATGACCTCTTAAATGAGCAATTGACACAAAAAGTGCTGGATGAAGATGATGATGAATTTGCCCAGGAAAATTCCGCTGATGATGATGATGAAGATGAACCTTTGTTAAAAGGCTTAAGATTCTTTAGGTGACTTGAATTGAAAAAAAAAACATTATCGTAAAATAGACTAAACAATATTGTTGTATCCAATTCTAGACTACACGGTTCAATGTCTCAAACCGAAAGACAAGGTGTTTTCAAAGGATTTAGAGAGTGCAAATCTGGAGTTTTATTGGCTACGGTAGGTTTACTTTTCCATTGTATATACATATATTACGTAGTATGTACATAGTTTATTAAATAAATTTTGCATAAACAGGATGTTGTGGGTAGAGGCATAGATGTGCCAGAAATCGATTTGGTCATTCAATATTCGCCCCCACAAAAAACTGCAGATTTTGTGCATCGTGTTGGTCGTACTGCGCGTGCAGGTCGCAGTGGTCGCGCTGTTTTATTTTTAACCCCCAGCGAAGTGCAATTTGTGCGTTATTTGGAAAACAAACGGATACGCATTTTCCAATCTGACATGGAGGATTATTTGAAAGCTCTCAATGAAGCTGACGACAAAGCACATTCGTTTCAAGAGGCAGCTTCAAATTTACAACATAAATTTGAAGAACTTATAGCCGATGACAAGGAAATGTATGAAAAAGCTTGTAAAGGTAAGAGCGGCATCCTTTTTTTTTGCAAACTTATTGCATTACTAAGGTCGTATTAACATCTGTGTGACATGTACCCAAGAAAGCGTTACCACTAATTCCTAATGAAAAACTGTTTGATTTAGGCATCTATTTATTGATTAAAACAGTTTATAACCACGTTGGATTCTATGAAATTATCTATTAGTTATGAATGAAACTGTTTAACTTAATAAATACGTGTCTGAATCTGAACAGCTTTTCATTAGTAATTAGTGGTTACGCTTTTTTGGATACATGGCATACAGAAGTAAACTCGGCCTAACCCCCGGTGTAAATGATTATGATTGGACGATTACTAATAATAATAATAATAATAATAATTTTATGATTTAACTTTCCCACAAATAAGTCAATATGTAATTGAATTCAAAAGTTCTGTCCAAAAAAATTAACAAGTAGAAATCGATTGTTTTTTTTTTCTTTTCTTAATTTAATATTAAAAAGTTACCAAGTTGAGTGCTCTTAAAAATTTTGTAAAACATATAAAACAATAGCAATTTTTTTTTGCGTAACAAGCAATCCGAAAAAACAAAATAAAATAACTACAACAAGGGGTAACAAAAAAAATACAAAAGCACTTAAGAGTTCAACTGAACATAAAACAAATAAACGAACAACAAAGATAAGAAATAATAAATTTTCAAGTTGAAAAACTGATTCAATTATTGTGCATTTTGCAGTTTCCTTGAGAGTTTTTTTAGTTGTTGTTTTATTTGCTTCCCCTCCCCCCTCCCTTAAAATATTCGCTTGAAAGTTTTGTTGTTTTTGTCATTGTATTTATGCGAATACTCTATAAAAAGTATTATGTGTTTCGAGGTTAAACATAATGCAGAATGCACTAAGGATTTAATTTATCTTGCAGGCCATCCCTAAAACTTCCCGCCAAGCTAAAAATGTTGGTAAAATTTGCAGCATCCGATACTGTTTTAAGTCTATAAAAATCAGTGAATATCTAAAAACGGTTTGATGAAGAATTTCGAAAAGGATTTTTTTTCGAAATTTTTGTTCTTTCGAACGAATCACCATATTTTATTCAAATTGGCAGCAATCGACGTGTCTTATTGAAATTAAGAGCTGATTGGATTTGTACTTGATCTGATAACTAGTTTAAAATTTGTTTCAATAACAAGTTTTGTGAAAATTTTATTTTCAAATCTGCCCAGTTGAATCGATTCACTATCTTGCGACATCTAAGTGAACTGAAATTTTTCCGAAGGCGGAAAATTTGCTTCCTATCCTTTGAAAATTAGTTTCTCCTTACCGACAGTGAAGCGGAATCGACTTCCAGGACCAAAACACGTTGATATATCGAGCTTTATTTTCGATTTAATCGTAAGCGAAAAAATAAAAGTTTTCAAGAGAAGGTTTTTTTTATAATATTCAAACTTGTTTTACATAAGTAAATTTTCGCTTACGATGAAATTTTACAGCCTGTGTCTTAAAAGTTATCAACATTTGTGACATTTCGATAATTCTCAACTAAAAAAATTTAAATTTTAATAAAAAAAACCTATTTTCAACAACATGTCGCTTACGATTAGTGTTGTAAAAAGCGGCTACTTTTGAATACTCAATACTACTTGATACTTTTTCAATTGGGTACTCGATACTACTCAATACTTCAACCGCTTTTTGAATTTAATATTAAAAACACACATACATGTGAACGTATGTGCATATATCGTCGCTGTTTTAACTAACTGACCTAACTAACATATTACAAATTTAAAAGGAGAGCAGCTTTTATGGTTGTTTTGTACATTCATTCTTATGGCTGCGTCAGAAATCTTTTTACTTATATAGGCACAAAAGTAATGCTTACAGTCATGAAAATTGTAGACAATGTGTATTATGACTTATAAAGTCTAGTAAAGCACTTAGTTCATTTCTCAAAAAAATGTCCGTTAGGTCGGTTAGTTAAAACAGCGACGATATGAGAAGTTAAAAATTATTATTTATTAAAGCAAATTAACCTGCAATACATATTATATATGCAATATGCGAAAATCCAAATTAAATATATTTACATAAATTTATAACAAATAAAAATAAATTACTTTGAAGATTAGTTTTTGTACGTACATTTTTGTTGGTTTCATGTGCTTTCCACCACTCTAAAGGTGAATTCACCCATTGTTTCGGAACAAAAGTTTTGTTTGGAGAAAATTTTTTTTACTGAGAGTTTTTTGCAAGACGATTCATCCATTTCGAACATTTTGTCTGGAAAATCAAAGCTACCATATGAAATACGTGTGTAAACGATGCGTATTAATTTTGCCAGTGGCAGCACAGCGGCAAATGATTACAATTTGCTGTGTCATACACATCTTTTTATTTGTTTACTGCAATGGTTTCGTTCAACTCCATACATTTGGATATGTTTTTCTTAATTTTTCTTTACTTCTATTGTAATAAATACAAGTACACTCTGTGCTTTTATTATTCATATAACATTATGTGGCAGCTCAGTTCAACTTTGGCTGAAAAATTAAAAAAGTTGGCAGCTCAGTTCGATTTTGTCCGGACAAAAATTAAAATTAAACCAATTCAAGTAGAAAATGTTCCGAACAAAATTTGTTCTCTTCTTCTCTCTCTCTCAAAAAGAGAAACGTCAAACTACATATAAAAAAAATTTTGTCCGGACAAAAATTTTGTTCCGAAACAATGGGTGAATCCAGCTTAAGGGTCACTTTTTCTCCTCATGAGTGAAGTTGTTTAGTTCAATGAAGCATTTTGAAGTCCTTGTTTCATTATGCGTTTTCGTATCAAAATAATTCGGAACATTCCTGTTGCTTTCTGAATTTGTATTTGTTACACTAATTCCAGGAGGTCCAGAGATATATTTTTCTTCTTGAGAGATATATTTTTATCAAGCTTAAATTTGCACACAGAGTTGTATAAATTTGATGTATTTTAAAGGAATAATCTCGTTTGAATACTAGAAAATGCAACCCTGAAAGTATTGAGTAGATACTTTTATGTATTGAGTACCGGAAAAAACACACGGTATTGAGTACTCAGTACTCAAATACTCAATACTTTTACAACACTACTTACGATAAAACCGAAAATAAGGCTCGATATGATGAAAACTCGACTTTCGAAAGTCTGATAGCGGAAAGTTAAAAAAGCTCCAAAGTAGAACTTAAGTACAATTAATTTGAATGAAGATAAACCCCCTTATGCAAAAAAATAATAACGTTAAAACCGGGTTTTTCTATGGAAATTTTGTTTCAATGTAAACTTCAAGCACACGTTAATTTTCTTGCATATGGAGGTATTCCTTTAAAATTATTCGAATAAACATTATTTTTCGGAATAAAAATCAATTAAAAATTTTATTGTCAAAACATTTTATTCGAATGACGTCAATAAAATAATTTTTATTCGACTATCTTCATTGAAATAATATTTACTCAAATTATTTCTATTTTTGTGTTTGTCATTTCGATCACGCATCGAATAAAATTAATCGGATAAATACATATTTCCGACAGTTAAAACTATTTCCAAATTATTATTCCAGTAATTTTTATCCGAATGATCTCATTAAAAACAATTTCCTTGTGATATTGTCGAACGAATAGTTTTATTACTTAAGATTTATGCGCATAATTATAGCTATGCTATTTATGTCACGACACAGGACCTAGGACGTGATTTTCGTAACAAAAATAATCGACACTTTACAGTTATAAATTTATTTTTGTTTTGATTTCTAAACGAAACAAATTGTTTGATTTTGTTTTGTTTCGCTCTTTGAAGTGAGTGAAACAAAAACAATGAGAGGCATTGCTCAATTTGTTTTTGTATTATTTTTGCATATGAGCACAAACCAGAGAACACAGCCGATGGGCTGTAAGCCGCCTAACAGCCGCCGCCGGCCGCAAACAATACATTAATTTAATCGTACGCCGCTAGAAAAGAAAATAATGGGAAATAAATGGAAACGTTTTGAAATATTTGCGGCGAATTGACATCATCATATATAATATATAATATATAATATATAATACATAATATATAATATATAATATATAATATATAATATATAATATATAATATATAATATATAATATATAATATGTAATATATAATATATAATATATAATATATAATATATAATATATAATATATTTTAGTAGCTTGTCTTTATTCAATCGCAAAAAACAATGTGTCCGGAAATAGCTCGACTTAAAGTTAGGTTAGTTTACATAGTTGTATATATTTGTATGATTGCATCAGAGTTGGAGTTTCTAGAGTTGCCGGACTAACTATATATTACTATAATCTCGGCCGACCTGACCATACAATCGACCCCGATTGTTATATATTTTCTAGAAATTCCCCCTCTAAATACTCATAATCTTCGTACTCTGAAGTGTTGCCTTCAGGGTCACCCAAAACATTGTAGTCCTTATGTTCCAACCATTTTTTCAAACGAGTTGAATCTACTATGCCTTTATATGGCATTTGTGTTATTTGGCAATTTTCAACGTCGGAAATCTCGTACCGATCATTGCCCAATTGTTTTTTAACTATATATGGCCCGCGGTATTTTGGCATTAATTTTTTATTCATACCTGGAGTATTGACGATGTTCTTCAATACTACTAAGTCTCCTATTTCAAATGTCTTAGCTGGTACATGGTGTTGATTAAAATACTTCAAGTTATTTTCTTGTGCCCTTTGTATGTTTTTTTCAGCTTGCTGCCTAATTTCGTTTATATTACTTTCTTCGTTTGAATATTTTTCTATTATGTGTTCTGTAAACTCGTCAATTATATCGCCCCTCTGTTCTACCCCAAACAACATTTCACTTGGTGAGTGTCCTGTAGACCGTTGAATTGTATTATTTATTGCAAATTCTATCCTAGTTAATTTTTCTACCCAGTCTGCGTGTTCAATTGGTTCTGTTATCTTTGCTAACATAGCTCTCAAGTCTCTTTTCGTCCTTTCGACTTGCCCGTTCGACTGAGGAGATGCTACTGATATTTTCACATGTAAAATGTTCCTTTGAGCAAGAAATGAACTAAATTCATTAGACGTAAAGCATGTTCCCCGATCACTTATTATTCGCCGCGGCCTACTATAATACTCAAAATATTTCTTTAATGCACAACATGCCTCTTTTGTTCCCGGTGTGTTTACTGCGTATAGTTTAGTAAATTTAGTAAAGGCGTCCACTACTACTAGAATGTGTTTTCTTTTTGATTTTACCGAAGGCAAAGGTCCGAAGTGGTCGATATGTAATGTATCGAAAGGCACTGGTTTTTTATTTATATTAAATAAATTTCTTTCATTTTTTCTTTGCGGTGCGGAATAAAATATACATTTAAGACAATTCCTTATAAATTTATTTGTCTTTTCTTTCATTCCTGGAAACCAGTAACACTTTTTTATTTTGTTTAAGCACTTTTCAATCCCCACATGGCCATATCCTTCGTGTATTATTCTTATAACATTTTCTTCTAGTTCAGCTGGCACATACAATTGTTGTTGCCCATCATTTCCTATCCTAAAAACCAAGCCATTTTCCAATAAATATCCATCCAAATCCCCGATTTCGAGTTTATCCCTAATAGTCCGTATATTTGTATCCCTAGACTGTGTTGCTTGTATGTTCAGATCGATATCACTATCGTCGATCATAGCTGCGACAGGTGCACGGCTTAAAGCGTCCACGTGAGACATTAACTCGCCCTTCTGATGTCTAATATTGTAATCATAGTTTTCTAACTCCAAAGCCCACCTGGCTATTCTCGGATTTATTAATTTTTTGCTCAGTGTTAACGTCAGGGAATTGCAATCGGTCACGATGGTAAAGGGAATTCCCTCCAAGTACACTCTAAAACGTTTCAACGCATAAATGATAGCAAGCGTTTCTAATTCAAAGCTATGATACTTCGCTTCGGTCGATGACGTACATTTTGAGTAGTACGCTATTGGATGAAATTTGTTATCTTTCTGTTTTTGCAAAAGTACTGATCCTTTCGTGCTCGCGTCAGTATGTAACTCCGTCTCGTATTGTGGATTATATACCGCTAAGACTGGGCCGCTTATCAATTTATTCCTCAATGTTAAAAAAGCTTCTTCACATTCATTCGTCCATATAAAATCTTTACTCTTCTTTAATTCTGTCAATGGCTTTGCAATCCTTGAAAAATCATACACAAATCTTCGGAAAAACGCGAAAAGACCTAAACAGCGTTCCAGGCTACCATGATCTATTGGAACTGGATATTCTTTGATAGTTTTAATATGATCGTCATTCGGTCTTATGCCACTTTCATTCACCCTATATCCTAAATAATCAATTTCCCTATATGCAAATTTGCACTTTTCAAAATTTAATTTTAATCCGTTACTTCTTAACACCCTTAATATATTTGCCATAATATCGAAGTGTTCTTCGATTGTTTCGGTTGCTATGCTTATATCGTCCAAATATACCACTATTTTGCCCGTGTCAATAAATTCTCTCAGGACTTTATTTATAAATCGTTGAAACACTGCTCCTGCATTTTTAAGCCCAAATGGCATGTAACAATATTCAAATTGGCCTAACGGAGTCACAAATGCTGTATATTTAATTGAGTCCTTGTGCATTTGGATTTGGTGAAAACTGTTTCTTAGATCTAACGTTGAAAAATACTTCTTGTTCCCTAAATAGTCTAAACAATCCTCAACAATTGGCATAGGGTAATTGTCTTTCAAAGTAATTCTGTTTAGTGACCTATAGTCGACGCACATTCTTAAGTCGCCGTTTTTCTTTTTTACTAACACTATTGGGGAAGCATACGGTGACTCGCTCGGCCGAATTATTCCGGCCTCTAAGAGTTCATCTAGTTTTGTTCTAACCTCATTTCGTTCTCGGAATGAGAGGCGTCTGGGTCCACTGTATATTGGCACATCACTCGACAGTCTAATTTCCATGCAGTAGTCTGTCAGTATTGGGCTGTCACCTGTGCTTTCTAAATAATTATCCTTTATAATTGACTTAAGCTTAAGAATGTCTCTACTCTCCATACTAGAGTCTATGTTAAGATTGTTCACATCATCAACTGCATATATAACACTTCGTAGTTCACTACACTCTTTTATTTCCTGTAGAATTTCTAACTCTTGATACTCGGCCTTAGAATCAAAAACAATTGTTTCATTATTTATCATACCAGTGTTTATCCTCGTGTATTTACGTTTACTAATATTGCAACCATTTTCTTCCCCGGTGGAATTATTTTTTGTATTTTGGGCAACCCTGTACAAGTTAAATGACATAAGCGCACTGACGTATTGTTCGTCAATATTCTTACTTTTATTTAAATTCAGTTTCAGTAATTCATCTTTTTTGTATCTACATTTTACTCTACATAAATGTAAATTAAGCTTCGATAAAACATCGCGCCCAATTAGTATCGGCACTAGTGCTTCGTTATCCGGTAGTATAAAAAATTTGTGATTTATTTTCATATTTCTAAAAATAAGTTCACATCGGACTTGCCCGCACATATTAATATTATTATTTCCTACTCCTCTATAGGTTGTAGCAGTTTTGTTGTCCTCAACGCGAACGGGCACTAGCGACTTCTTAAGGCAACTAATGGGGCTACCGGTATCGAACAGGGAAAAATATCATTTACCTCAATGCGCTTATCTTGATCATTGAAGGCAACACTTACCTTTTGATACGCGTCTACTGTGTCGTATACGCCAACGTTTACTGCAGCAATTCCTCTCTTCTTCGGGCAATCTTTGTGGTAGTGGCCAACTTCGGCGCAGTTGAAACAGCTATTCAGCGGGCGTCTTGGTTTTGGGCACTTGCTTTGGAAGTGTCCAAACTGTGAACAATTATAACATCTAACTTCGTCCAGTTCCTTCACTGCATTTTGGCCGCTTGTAGCCACCGCTTTTGTCCTATTAACACCACTTAACTTGTCTTGACGTTTCTGCTCATACCCATCAAAGCGCTCGATTAACTGCCCAATTGTCTTAGCCCCGTATAGGCGGCTAATGTTGTTTGTTGAGTCTGGGATTCCGTCGATTACAAATTCGACTAACTCTTTTTCGTCGATGTCCACCTTTGCCGCTATAGTCTGCATTGATATCAAGTAACTTAGGCACGTTTCCGTTGGTTTTAACGTGCGAGCCTGCAATTGCCTATACACCTCTTGCCGCGTTACAGTGCGTTTGAAAGTCGCAATCAAACTTGCTTTCAAATCTTGAAAATTTTTTAACCCTAAGTTGTTGATATGCTGTTTGGCGGTACCGACTAGGCGGCGACGAATGGCTACGCATTTTTCTTTGTCAGTGTAGCCGCACATATTGGTGTAGTCTTCGAATTGCAATATCCACTTGTGGATATCATACTGCTCGTCCCCACTAAAAGTCGGTACCGCAGCATCTAACTCCGCCAAGTCAACACGACGTACATAGGCAACGGGGCTTAGGGACTCCTCTAGTGTTCGTATTTGTTGCTGGAGTTTGAGCATTTCTAGTCGCGTCTGTAACTTTCGTATTTCTTCGGCTTCTGCGGTGTTTTTAGAGGGTAAATCGGCACTTCTCTCCATGTGAGCACTAGACAAATTAATTGCAGCGACATTTGAAGCGAGAAAATTTTGTGTTTCAGCAGTTGACGATTCTATCATTATATCATTCTCCTTCATCAGTTCAGCAGCTGCCTCAATAGCAGCGGTCACTCTAATACCAGATGTACTGGCATTGTCAGCAGGCGTATGGACGGCGGGAGTCAGTACGGCAGGCGTTTGGACCGCGGGCATCTGGACCGCAGGCATCTGGACGGCGCGCATTTGGATGGCGGGCCCCTGGACAGAAGGCGTCTCGTACGCACGCATTTCATCGGCCGGCGTCTGACCTGCAGGCATCTCGTCGGCCAGCTTTATACTCATTTGTTCATGGACGTCATTTGCTTCGGTCCCATCCACGGTGGTCATATTACCAGCTGGTAAATTATCATCACCGGCATTTGTGGCCATCTCCTCGTGACGCTTTTGATTGGCCATATATAAAACTTTTAACTGGCTCAGAGTTGCCGATTCTGGGAAATCTACCCCGGCGGTTGTTAAATATTCGATGAGTGTTTGACGGCTTGGACGTAAGTCCATTCTAAATTGTTATTCGAGTAACTTCTTTTTATAAAAATAAGTGTTACCCCACACCTGATGTTTAGTAGCTTGTCTTTATTCAATCGCAAAAAACAATGTGTCCGGAAATAGCTCGACTTAAAGTTAGGTTAGTTTACATAGTTGTATATATTTGTATGATTGCATCAGAGTTGGAGTTTCTAGAGTTGCCGGACTAACTATATATTACTATAATATAATATATAATATATAATTTTATTGCATTGTTATTTAACACACTAAGTTTGTTTTATATATGTAGCTAAGCAGCATAGCTATAATCGGGTGTCCTAAGACACCTATCTTCTTTTTTTTTTTTTGTTGATTTATTTTTTTGAATTTTGAAGTCGAATAAAATTATTCAGCTTAAATTTTGGGAATATAAATTATTCCAAAATTCTTATGGTAATAGAATTTGTTTTAACAGTTTTATTCGAATACATTTTGTCCGTACATTTTCATACGAATAATTTTATTCGAATAATTTTTTTCCGAAACAAATGAAATAATTTGAAATAAAAACTACCGGCCCTGTTCTGTAAATCGAATCGATTTGAAATCGTGCGGTTTCCAAAATTAGTAATGGTCCTGCAGACGTATCTAAATATATGTATATGCAATAGCAAATTAAAAACAGTCTGGAAAAATATTTGTAAAATCATGCGATTTCAAGTCAATTCGGTATGTCCAATAAATAACTTCGGTATTTATTATATAAAATTAAATAATTTTTAATGAAGTGTGTAATTAAAAAATATAAAAATAATGCTTAGTGATGTACCTGAAAATAATTATTGTACAATATTGTCGACACATTACAAAATATTTCTGGTTGCGCAATATAAATCAAAAGACTTTTGATTTTATGCAGTATATTGTGCCATATATCAATGTAATTACACACAGGCAATTTTATTGTACAAAATATCAAATATTGCACAATAATATTGTAAATGTGTGGGTACCTATTAAAGTCCTGCACAAGACGATTTATAAGAACTTTCAAGACATGAGGGATTTTTCAAATGCTTTACTACAGCGAAGTCTTCTAAAACAAACGCTAAGCAACACTGTTTGCAAGAATTTGTTTCAGTTGTTGCGAGTATAGAAGTAAAGAAGAAAATACTTCGTGACTGAAAAATTTGTGATGCTTGCTTCTTTCTACGCATGGGCGCGTATACAAGCGTCATGCATGTACATACACACACACGTTGTGTGTATGCTCTTTTATTTTTCTGCACACAAACAAACGTTCACATGCATTTACATTAGTTGTGTGCGCTTGCTTAAAAAAACCACCCTTAAACACATAATAGCCCTGCAGATAAAAGGAGTAGTATGTGATCAGAAACATCCCTGCAGATAAAAGGAGTAGTATGTGGTCAGAAACATACTAGTTGCTTTTGAATTCAGACTGGTTGCACATCTGTTTTTTTCATACAACGAACTATCGACTTTTACATTGGGTTGTCATAGGAGCACAACTAGTTGTTTTGTGTAGAGTTGCATACTAGTTGAAGGACTAGTTGCTGTTATACTAGTTTATATCAATGCCTGTTATGGATAGTTTTGTACTATTATTTTATAAAATAGTTTTATACCAGTATTATATAAAACAATTCATTCAAAACATAAAAACTCAACAATGAAAAACACTTACTGCGTATTTAAATTTAAATGAAACTTATCCGCCGCCAAAATAAAATATTGTTGAGAGTTAAAACACTGATCGATTTGTAATGACGCAGAAGACATTCAAATTCCTTTACAAAAAATTTTACCAAATACATACACACACACATGCTGCATTCCATTTTACAATGGAAATATTGCACAAGCAAAAATTCTTTTTTTTCCATGTTGTTTACATGACAAAAAAAGGGAGAGAAAGAGACAGCGCGTCGGTTGTAGAGAAGTGCAGCCGATATTTCATCAAGCTTCTTAGTTCTGTCTCTTTATAACTAGTATAGGACTGTTCCAAAACGTAACTACTCCAAAAATTAGCAACAGGGAGCTTACCATCTACATCTTACACACACAGTCAAACGTACAATATGTAAAATAACAAGCATACACGTATCAACACTACTTTGGTGACTATTTGTTCATAACAAGAAGTCTTGACGACATTGCTTCCCTGAAGGAAATGTCGATGGTGAAAATGTACTGAGTCGCTTTTGATTTTGTCACCAGTACTACTCTCTAATTAATCCCCATACAATACTTTGTGCTATAGACATTTAGCATGTGCTTGTCATTGAAAATCTACTAGTAACACTAAAACAATTGACTAGATAGTGACTACATAGTTCTTATGGGAACATGGAGACATACCAACCAGACATTAAGTGGTACATTTCTATACCTTACGTACATACAAATATATGAATATTGACAAGTTGTTGCAAAATCCACCAGAAATACACCACATCTGTTTTCTCTCTTTCTTTTATACTGACGAATAAAAGAGAAATTGTAGACAATGTAACTACTACTAGAGTTTTAGTGTTGACAGAGGCATTTGGCCCCAGTCTGACTGCAGGGTTGTTAGCACTCATATACACGCACACAAATGCATCTATCGTGCTTTGCTTATAATACGACAGCATTTATTATTGGTTTAGTATAATGCAGCCACGAGAATACATTTAAAAAACAAGACGTATTTACATTTCAAGACTATTTACGCAGGCCTATAGTACCTATAACATGCACCTCCTTAGCATTCTGCGAGAACTTTAGCATTTTTCATTTCATATTTCCCTTTAAATTAAATAACAAGAATTATTTAATAAAAATGCTTAGTGCCTGTTGTTGTTTTCAATATGAATTTTCAGTCAAAAGCCTTCTTTCGATATCGTGAAACAGGCCATTAGTATTTTGTAAAGTTTGCAGATTTTTGTAGGGTATTAAAAAATGTTCTCTAGAAGATCAAATACATACTCGCAAGTACACACATACATATATGCATATATACATATGTATATGTATGTATGTATATTCTTCCTTATTCGTTGTTTGTATCATCCTTAGAACTGGCAAACAGTCTCTATAACGAGATGCTTCCAGGATGTTTTGCACTTTTTATTTCCGTCTAACTATTGTTTTTTCCTTAGTTCTAAAAATTGGTTTATGAAGTGTGTGTGTGTGTGTGAAGATGTTTCATATAAATACATGCATACATACATATGTATGTATGTACTCGTTATTGTTCAGTGTTATCCGAGCGAAACACTTGTAATGGATTTTTGATTGGTCATACTTTTATTTCTTGCTGCTTGTTTCTTCTTGTTTTTTTTTTCTCTCCAAAATAGCAACTAAACTTTATTTCTTTGTTTATTTAGTTTTTGGCAAATTGAAGCACCCCTTCATTTGTCAATTGCATAAAAACAATGGCAGCAATACTTATTCGTATAACGTCATCATGATCAACCCTAAAGTTGATTATATTCTTTAAATTTTTTCAGATGTTTGAGAATTAAAGTATGTTAACGAAAGGAAATCTAGATATCTACCAGCATTTTAAACTAGCAGAAAATTAATTGTGTATGTATATGAAAGAGATCTCTTTACCTCTTCATTAGCAGGTGTTTCGCAGAAACCAAATTTGAACGCGAGTGAAAATATTTCGATCAACGAAATAAGACTTTCGTTATTGATATGAATTTCGAATATATCTCGAACATTTATCATGTAAAACTATCGAGAGTGACGCTCAAAAATGAATCGAAAAAAGTTCACCTATTTGCTCAGTTTTGTCCCAAAAAAAATCGATCTCGAATTTTTCTCTAGCAATATCAAAAGTGAGAGAATATCGAACTAATTTCGATATCGCAAAAAGGCAGCAGAAAAATTAAAAAAGCAATTTTATTTTTTAATTTATTTATTTTAACTTACTTATTTTAATTGTTTTTTTTTTAATGCCTTAACTTACGCTGCAGGATTTGAACAAGGTATATTACCTCCATTCTAACAGACTTGCACACATCCACTAGGCAAATATTTTTCTGTTCAATTATTGCACATACATATCGTCACCTTAAATGCAAACGGACGTAACTATACTTTTATATTTCTTACAGAAGGAAACAAAAATGTTTCAAAATCAATAAGAATAAAGTATTCTTGAAAATTTGCCTAGAAGTTTACTTGTAGTATGGATACTTATATATTTTTAACCAATTATTTCCTTTATATATATATGTATTTAAGCTTTTATATTGGTTACGTTCTTTGCATTAAAAATGTAATTACGTCTGTTTGAATTTCTTTAATAAAAAAGTCGTAATTTTTGATCGCAGAAGTCTGAATATTTCCATGAACATGTAGTTTCATAAAATGAATCATAATCAATCAAAAACTCGTTTTCGAATTTTTGTGTAGTTACGTCCGTTTGCATTTAAGGTGACTATATATAAGTACAGCTATGTTCTTATTTTATTTTTTTTACTTGGGCCGGGCTTACATCTGCGTAACCACTAATTAGTAATGAAAAACTATTTGATTCAGACATGTCATCAAGTCTGGCTAGTGTTTTTCGTGCACATCCTTTGATTTGTATTTTTTTTGTTATTTTGAATAGTTTTTCTTCCTGACTTTGCAGTATTTTTTATTGTTCATTTATTTGGTATTGTATATATTTTTCAAGAGATTTTATTGTATTGTTTATAATGTTTTATTTTATTTTTTATTTTATTCTTGCAAACTTTTCAAGTGCGTATGAATGACTACTTTTAAGTGTATGAGTTCAACTTTATGGCAATTATATGAGAAAAAAGTTTTTTCTTTGAATAAAATTTTTGTACTTCATGTGTGTGTTTTTTTTCAACATTTCTTTGCTTCTTGTTCAGCTGTTTATGCACATAAATACATATTTAGCATTTATGTTTTATAAAGCTTAAGGAATAGCGAATGTATGTATGAGTTTAGTTTAATAAACAATTTGCCAACTTAATAATTCCGTTTCACTTACCTTCCGTTTCCGTACAATTTGTTATGTATTTCCTGTTGTTTATTTTAATTTGGTTGCTGAAATCGTAAAAAGATTTATTGGCATTAATAATTACCAGAAAATCGATCAATTATTTAATTAAATTTTTGTAAATTTATTTTAAATTAATTCTTTATTCGTAATATTTACTTGAGTGCTGTTTCTCAAAACTTACAAGCGTAAATAAATTATTTATGTATATGAAAATAATATATACTTGTAAGTTTTGAGAAACAGGACGCTCCTGTATAAATAAAGAAAATTCATCATAATATTGTGGCAAAAAGGAAAAAGTGCTCAAGTCGGCCTAATTTAAATTATAATAATTATGTTATTATAGAACATAATTATCAACTAATTCTGGGTGAAATTTGCAACAAAAAAAAAAAATACACAATTGTTTAAAAAATTTATAACAAAATAAATTTCTGCATATTTTATTTTATTTATTTTTTTTTTATTTTTATAATTTTTTTTTTGGATTTCTATCGAACAAATTTGATGGAGAGATTTTGCAAAAATTTCGTTTCGAAAAAATATTTCCTGAGTAATCTCTTGGCCACATTTACCGGCCACTGCACTTTTGGAACCCACGCTAAACGTATGGGTCTCCCGTATAATGATTGCTATTACAGCTGCAATGATGAGGAAGAGGAAGAAGCATTTCGCATCTTCTCTGCTTCTGCCCTGCTTTGGAGAGATCTCCGTCTGCACTTCCTTGGCAGAATATCCTTCAATAGCCTGTCCGAGCTATCGGAAATAGGACTTAGAAACCCAAGTCTATATATTAGGAGCAGCGACTGGTATGGCCGTTAGCCTTCCTCTATGGCATGTGTATGTACTAGACTCACCCCACCTCTCCTCTATTTTACTCTATCTTATTCTACAGAAACGTTCCATCTATATCTTCCCTATACTCCCAGTCTCCCCCTTATTCTACTACTTTCAACTTACAGGCAGCACAAAGGGATCATCGTATTGGACCCAAGTGAGCTGGACCCCTAAATTTTCATTCTTCACCAACAGCCTGCTAACCTAACCTAACTGCGCAATAGACTTTTTTGTTAGCGATAATTTTCTCCGTATCAAAAATTGTTTGGTATGTATTTCTCGGTTTATTTGATGTTTTCTGTTTTAGGGGTTTCTTCTTTTGTTTTGGTTTTTTTTTGTGTTTGGGACTAGTTTTTCCTTTTGGGCATATTCCACCTCTTGGAATATGTAAATTTTTGCGATTTTTAAATTTAGATGTTTTCGATTTAACGATTTTTCTCTGTTGGCGAATTCTGTGTTTTTTCTTAATTTTTTAAGGTTCGTATAGTTTCTTCTGTTAGAACCTCAGGTTGCTTTGTGTTACCTGAGAGTAGGAAAGATATAGGGCCAATTTCACCAATTATATTCAAATATCAATCTATATATATATATATATATATATATATATATATATATACATATATATAAAATTCTCATGTCACGGTGTTTGTAATTGAACTCCTCCGAAATGGCTTGACCGATTTTTATGAAATTTTGTATGTGTATTCGGTAGGTCTGAGAATAGGTCGTCATTTATTTTTCATACCCCTAAGTGAGCTGTGCCACGCCCATACAAATGAAACATCTTATATCTTGAAAGCTATAGGAACCAGGGCATTCAAATTTGATATGAACTCTTTTGAGATCATCAAGGTGAGAAGTAATTCAACATATTGGTAGAAATTCATTAGTTCGTTTTTACAACTGTGCTATTCTGCGTTTTGTTAATTTTTCTAGCATCGTTGCAGCGCCTCGGGTGTTAAGTTGGCGCAATATTTTAAGCTATCCAGCCATTTTATTAGTTATTTTACAGTGCTATAAATATCGACAAAGGAGGGCGCTGCGGCACGCATTAGGATAGACACTAATGTATATCAGAAAAATATATCGTTACCTTATCTAATAAAGAAAGGCCCTAACTAATTTCTTTTGAAATCTAGATTTTTTTGTGTATTTCGACAGAAGAACATCTAATGTATCGAAAAATGGAAAAATCTCGATTTCCAAAAAAATAATGAGTTTAGGACCTTTCTATATGATGTGATATGACTGGGTCTGGTCAGAGATTGAATTCTCGAAGACCGTCATTTGCTTTGTAGTCGACTCACTAACTACACAGAGAAAACAGTGCCTACTAAATACCTAATAAAACAAAACAAAATTAATAAGAAATCTCTATGGTTTTTTTTTAATAAGGAAATCTTATTAATTTCATAGGGAAAACCTTTTTGAAAAAATCAAGAAGAAATCTTCTAGTTTTTATTAGGTTATCTTATTGATTTCTTCAATAAGGGTTTCTTCTTGTTTTTATTAGGCTACCTCATAAAAAATAAAAAATAAATTACGTCTTTAGTCTCTGTACTTATGTATTTTCATTTAAATTCTATGCCATATACATACATATGTATGTATGTATGTAATATATTGTAGATCCCTGCAGAAAATGCGAATAGTGAAATTGTAGTGATTTACTAGTGACATTGTCAGTAGCACTACTGACCAGGTGTACCCCTGCCAATGTAATTATCTATTGACATTTAACATTAGCTTGTCATTGAAAATCCACCACTAGACTGTAGCAATACTGACTAAGTAGTTCTTTTGGTACCACATGGAGACATTGGCACCAAAGATTCACTAGTAAATTTTAGGGGCTCTAGTCTACAATATCGATATTTCCTAGCTCGTTGTCAATAGTAAAATTGTGGTGATTTACTATTGACTGTCAATAGTACAACTGAATATGTGAACCGCAGCCTGTGCAATTGCCTATTGACATATAACATAAGGTTGTCATTGAAAATCTACCAGTAGAATTTAGCACTATTCTTTTACAACCATATGGAGACATTTGAACTAAAGATTCACTAGTAAATTTTAGTGACTCTCGTCTACAGTTTTATAAGGGTTGGGGCAACAAACTTAAATACATACCCACATACATATGTACGTAAGTTTGTAACATTATTGCATAGCATAATAAAAGAGAAAAACAAACTATTGACGCGTTTATTGATAATGTCACCAGAAATACACTAGAACTGTTGTCTCTAACGTATCTCTACTCGCGCATTAAAAGGAAAGTTGTCGACATTTCAACTAGTGCAATTATCGCTAGAGAAAAGAGTGTTGACATAGAGACATATGGTTCTAGGCTGACTAGAGGGATGTTATTTATTTATACATACATACATACATACACATTATGTTATATTATTAATTAACTTGCTCACCAAGTATTGAACCAGCAAACTTCTACCTGATAGACAAGCACTCTAACCAATATGCTAACAAGCAGCCTGAATAACCATTGAAATTATTGTGCAAACATTGTTATACAAAAATGAAAAAGATCATGAAAACCATTGTCTGTATGTCTATTTATAGAAACGAAATAACAAGACACCTCATAAAATCAAGAAGATTTCCTTATTAAAAACAATCAATAAGATGCTTTACACATACTCATATAGGAACCTACTAAAATCAAGAAGAAACCCTTATTGAACAAATCAATAAGGTAATCTAATAAAATCAAGAAGAAATCCCTATAGTTTGCAATTTATAAGAAAATCTAACAGAATCAAGAAGTTTTTCTCTATGGAATGTTTTTTTTTGTGCCAAAAATAACGTAAATTGAGTAAAAAAGTTTGTGAATAATAAGATTTCTTCTTGATTTTATGTGGTTTTCTTCTTGATAAAATTAATAAGATTTACCACATAAAAACAATAAGGAATCTCTATGAAAAAATCTTCGCTTCCTTCTGCTGGAATAGCCCTTAGCCTAAAAACGTTTCATAGAGAAAATCTTCTTTATTCTATGAGGCAGTTTTTTCTCTGTGTACTTCAACCCACAGCACTGTCTTTGATAATATTAACGTGGATCACATCTTGTTAATTAAACAATTTTCCTCTTCGTTTTAAACACCGGCAATGATTCAGTAACATTTTTACGGATTAATTTTTGCAAATTTTTCCGTTTTTCTGTGTGACCATATATAAACCTTGGCAAAATCTAATTAAGTCTTTTCCTTTACTTTTATATCAAGCTAATAATATTACAAGCTCTGTTTATTCACTTTTTTTAAATAAGTTACAGCAGTAAATAAGTGCTAGAAAATAAAAGAAAAGAAACGCCCAAGTTTCTGTAACATAAAATTAAAGTCATAATCAATCCTACATTAACGCCATCATAATTTTCATCATTGCAATGTTGTGTTTGTAAATCGCACGCAATCAAAATTAACTTTAACTTTTTTAATAATAAAACATTAAAACAAATGTAAAATATACTCGCACATCTCCATATAAATAATATCGCGTTATTTGACTTAACTTGTAAAAATCCTTTGGTGAGTTGATTTCCACGCTTGAAAGGATGGATGTTGGCTGGCGTTTTTGGGGTGGCAACAGAATTTTTGCTTAACACCATCAAACCCTTTCACATTCGGTTTGTCACTCTATTTTTTATTTTTTTTTGCTCACTTTTATTTCATTTCACATTTTTATTCATATTCGCTTTTTGTGAAATTTTAAGTGTGACAACTTATAATTGGAAAAATAATGTTTCTTTCATATTTTTTTTTTTTTGCACTGAGGTTTTCAGTTTTATTTTTACTCTTTCAAAGCGTTAAAACTACGTTGTTGTTATAAAACAAAAACAAAATGAAATTGTATATAATTACAAAATTAATGTCCTTTATTCAGATGTCCATGATGATTACGATGATGATGGCGGCTTGTTAATTTTTTATGGATTTTTACTGACTGTTTCTGTGTGTGTTTTTTTTCGTTTATTATAAAACAATATGGTTTTTATTTAAAAGCAAATTAAAGTTTTTAATTGGAAAAAAAAAGTTCAATCAGTAAGGAAAAAGGGGAAAAAGTTAAAAACCAATTTGGTCTCCATATCAATAAATTAATTATGAAAATTATGTTTTTATAAAAAAAAGGCTTAAAAATGCATTATATGTAACTATATTTATTGGAATGTCTTTCTTCCAATTAAGCCAAAATTTTACTTTTATATAAAAACAGTTTATTTTTTTTTAACAATCTTGTTCACAACGATGTGTATAGTAAGTAAACAATTGAAGGATTTATGTATCTAGATATGGAACATTATATAAAAAAATTGCTGATTTTATTGAATCAGTGTTTCAATTTCCAGTCATGCATTAGTCAATAATTTATCTACTTATTTTAATTTTAATATGAACTGAATGAGAATTCTGTTCTACAGTGGGAAAGAACAGCACACATCAACGAACATGCTTTTATTTTGAAACCTGTTGATATGACTTTTTTGTACTGTTAAAGCAATAAATATTTTATTCCGTAACAGGCTGTATGTTGCCTATCGTCAACGGCTTACATAAACAAGCTGTAAAAACTACTTCCGTTTTCTATTTTACTTTTCGCTACTCAATAATACTAAATACTTCTCTATAGAGGATTTTTTCTTAATTGCAGCCTATTGTTTAGTTTTCCTAGACCGGTCCTAAGTTTTCGGAGAATCTTTTGCGAATATTGAAACGTCGACAATTCGTGATTTCTAAAAAAAAAGTTTTAACTGAATTGCTTGTTGCAAGGTTTTTACTTGAACCAGAAGTCTATATTAAATAAATATATAACAACCCAGTAAAAAAACTGGTAGTAATTTGTAAGGTACTACATTTTCATTGCTTCCAAAAAAGCTATAAAAAAATTGGTAGAAAAGCGAGTAAAGCTATATACTATATGCCATACAAAAATTTTGTGATTCCATTTAAATTTCAGAATATAATCTTGATGCTTAAAAAAAAATCGAATTTTCTTAAAGAAATTTTTGAACTAATTTTCATTTAAATTTTTTAAAACAATTTAATGAAATTAAAAATAAGCGAGTTGCAGAAAAGGGGTAATAATTTTTTAACTATTTTCCCGAAGAAAAATAGCATTACAGTACGCCAAAATGGAAATTTTTCTTAATATCGCTTCCAATTTGACTATTAAGAATTGTAAGAGAAAACTTCTTGCAATGACAAGCCCATGTCAAAATCATTAGAGATGATGCAAATTTTGTACTACTTCCGCATAGCAAATTGTACATTTTCATGACTTCTTGAGAATTCCTTTTTTTAGTGGGAATGTATTGTATATTGGATTAATGGTTGGGCTAATTTAGTGGCATATAGACATACATATACCTCTGTTTTTTAATAGTGCTATATTTTTATACAGAGTTGTACTTTATCATTCAACTATTCCATAAGGCAAAGAATGCAAGCCTTCGTTCGACAATTGATATTGAAAACATTAATAAACAAATGGTAAAATTTGCTTTTATTTGAACAGCTCGTTAGTAATGTTCTTGAAATTCCTTAAAACGAAAAATGTTAATGGAACTCCACCCCCCCTTCCATCACAAACACCACCCTTCCTCACTTCCTAACGACGGTATAATATCGCACTACGAATAGTGTTGACATTGTCATGTAATTAAATTTATGGCTTTTATAACAATTTCATGAGGTTTGTAATTAATGTACAATTTCTCTAATTATTTTTCAAAGCATGTCTAATTTGTAGATAAAAAATATTGAATTATTTCGATAAAACTCACCCACCCACAATGGGAAACCACCTAAAACGAACATAAATACCATAAATATATTCGTTTATTACTTAAAGAATCAATTATTCATTTACAAAACTTTTCTATTTCAATGAAAGAAAAAAAATATTATAAATGTATATTTGTATGTGTTCATATGAATAGAAAATAAAATATAACAAAGATGGTCAACGCATACGTGATTGATACGTGATACACCAAAAGCGAATACTGTTATCATGCAGTGAAATAAGGCGAAATTCTCTTTCCGCTATCGAAGGGAAAAATATTCATCGAATTTAAAAATAAGAAAAGGATCGTATTCCTTCCGCGCCCTCTTTATTATAGTGAACTGGCGCATAAAACCTTACATTAATCAAAAGAAAGCAGCAATATTTTTGTAGTTCTTGTGATTGTGACTAAAAAACCGACTTCAAAAAAAATGGAGGAGGTTATCAATTCGTTTGTGTTTTTTATTTTGATTTTTTTGGTTGTGTTACTTTATAACTCTGTAAATTTTTAAGACCGATTTAAAATTTTTTTTCTAAAAGGGTATAGCTTCCATTTGGTACCATTGTAAAAAAAGTGGGCGGGGACATGCCCATTAATTTTTTTTATTTGATTTTATGATATTTTACCAATTCGATTGCTACGAAACTTACCCAACACATTTGGCTCTCGTAACGACACAATCTCGAAGTTGAAAAAATGGGCGCAGCCACTTCCAACAAAACTTAATATTATATTTCACACGCTTCTATTCCACCGATTTTTACGAAACTTGGCACACAAACTAAACTCAAAAAATACACAATCTTGCATTAAAAAAAGTGGACGGAGCCACGCCCATAAAATTTTAATGCTATATTTCAGGTGCTTGTACTTAACCAATTCTTACGAAACTTGGCACATACCTTGAACTCTGAGAAATACTTAATCTTGTGCTCAAAAAAGTGGGCGGAAATACGCCCACAACTTATCCGTTTCCCACGAAACTTGGCAAAGAATTTTAGCTCTTAAAATTACATAATTTTGTGCTTAAAGAAATGGGCGGGGCTATGCCTATTAAAGATTAATATTATATTTCATGTGCTTCTACCCGAACCATTTTTACGAAACTTGACATACACCATGAGATCTGAAAGTTACGCGACTTTGAATTTATAAAAGTGAGCGGACACTAATGTCTTCCAAATTGAGCATGACCACGCTCCTAAAAGTATAAACTTATCACTAAAAATTTCAAATTAAAACTTTCTTTTAAATAACACAGGGTGACAAAAAAAATACCTGCAAAGTGTTACTATTTTTCTGATATGATAGATTATGGCATTCGATATCGAACCATATTATTTACATTGATCGAATTATGGATGTACATATATGTATGTATATGTGAAAAATGCGGGGGCTGAAGGAAAAAAGTTTGGCGAAAACTGTTGTATCAATTTTGTACTCTTTGTTGGTATATGTCTATTAAATTGTACTTTCCTCATCATCCTGGAAGCTTAAATACACCGAAAGCGTATAAATAGAACGCGAAATACATCATACAGGTAGTTTTTTTTTTAACAAAAAGTCTCCTAATAAAAAGTTTAATAACTCAATCAATTTCTAGGAAATTTTTTAAAACAAACACGCGAATTACTCCTAAGCAATTATGATTTATAAATAAAGTTATAAACAGTATGGTTCCAGTACAAAAATACGAGTCCAAAGTATAAAAGTGCCAAAAAAAACCGAAAAAATTATATTTGGTGAACAACTACAGATATATATCTGAAATTTACTGAGACAATACCCAGTAAAAAAATACACTCCAAATACACTCGATCTAATGATTTTTACATAGGGTTGTCATTGCAAGAAGTTCTCTTTTTCGATGCCTGGTCACCGAATTAGAAGCGATTTTAAGAAAAATTTGCTTTTTTTGTTCTATGATAATATTTTCATCTAGGAAAAATGGTTAATAATTACCTATTTTAACAATTAGTTTCTTTTTATAGGAATTTAAGCACGAAGCAGTATTTTCATGTAAATTTAAGCAAATAACATCAAATTTTTAGACCAAAATTAGTTCATAAGTTTCTTCAAAAAAATCTATTTTTTAAAAATTCTGGTGAGTAATTTCTAAAACCATAGAGGAATCACAAGGTTTTGTATGACTAAAATAAACTTCTGCTAGGTTTTCTACTAACTATCGGCAAATTAAAAATATCGATTTTTTGGAAGCAATGAAAATGTAGTTCCTTTAGAATGACTTCCAAATTTTTTTACTGGGTATATTTATATGGTTCGAAAGGTCTTAGTCTCTTCTTTCTATATCCGTTTATAAATTTAAAATCGGTTGATATTTAACTTAGTTACAGGTTGATAAATGCCTACGGGTACGAAAACCCAGTTTTTTACCCGTAACTCAAGATTTTGGATGTGTTTGGAAAATTTCAAATACAGATTTTTGTTATATACCCGACAATACTTACCAGAAAAATAGTAACACGCCCAGCAAAAAATTTCAAAAAATGTAATCGTGTTTGGTATTAAACATTTTTGGTGGAAGCTGTTCCTTACTGGATTACCATCTTAATGATTTTAACAAGGCGTGAGGCTAAAATAATCGATTCTTGAGAAGTACTTACTTTTTTCATTTTGCAACTTGTTCACGTAATCTATTTAATCTAAAAAAAAATAATTCTCCTCATTTAGCAGAAAAGTAAGTCATTATATGGCAAGTAGTTCTGCTGGTAATGTGTAATTTTTTGCTGGGCGTCTCAGGTATTTCCATTTCATCAAAATTTGGGACACAGTGTAATTAAATCGACTTCAAAAGTAAGACTTTTTAGTGCTTTAAAAATAATTTAGATTCAGTTAAATGAAATATTTTTTTATATGTGTTGTCTATAATGATATTCAAGACGGTGACAGTGTAACAATGATAACTAAACACATTGGCACCGACTTCGGATTAGCATTATAGACAACACATATAAAAATAGTTCATTTAACTGAATCTAAATAATTTTTAACTTCTGAGTGCTTATTTAATATTCGAAGTCTGTTGAATTTTTTTTTCAGGTTTTATTATTGTTAGTGGTGCCATCACTGGTGTCAAGCAATATACTTTTTATGAGATATAAATTTCATACTTTTCAAAACATGTGTAATTGCATACGCTTACTCACATGACTACATTGTAAATACATATAATTGTGGCGAATATGAATATTGTGTATGAACAATTATACATACGTACATAGTATGTATGTATGTTTATACTACACACGTTTGTATATTTTTCTATTGAATGAAACGCCCCATTTTCATTTATTTTCATTTCTTCCTGATTTTTTTTTCATTTATTAAGTGCTTCTGATTGTTATTTCGACTTCTTCACCACCACCGATCGACCGACCAGCCCGCATTTATGAATATTTTACTTGATTGGTCAATTACAATTACAAATCAATCGAATGGTGGAATGCATGAATAAATGAATTATAAGTGGTTTTTTTTTGTTTTTTTTTCTTCTCCTTCGCCTATAACATGCCACTTACAAATCCACTGTTAATTACACGACAATTTATATTTTTATTTTTCAATAATGTTTTTCAACGAACATTTTTTCTAACTTAATTTTCCATAGTGTTTTTGGAATATACATACATACATATGTATGTAAGTGAGTCCTTCATTTTGAAGCAAATATATATTTGTTAATAATTAAGATAATAGTATTTATGTATACGAGGGCTACTACTTATATTTCGGAAACAGGCAGCACTAATGTCAATAGCTAAAATCTGGCAACACCATAATAAAGTTTGACATTTTTTAGCACAAGCGTACTCAAAAAGTTTTGATGTACAAGTCCTATTTGTTTTGTTTACAGTGACTTCAAGAAATCAATTTGAAAAATAACTGAAAATTTCAAGAGAAGAATTTCATTGTATTATTTTTCACAACTTTCGACGTGAATTATCTCAACAATAAGGCGTCGATGAACTCAGTTCTTTGTATGGCGATAAAACACGATCAAAAAACATAGTATATCGCGGTCGCATTTGCGTCGCCGACGAATTCCGTGAAGGTCGTCCAACATCGATTGTTGTGCCACAAAACATCGATGTGCGTGCGTGAACTGATAATGCAAGATCTCTATGTGATATAGAGGCATCCTTGCACAATTAGTTCCACTTCAATACATTCGATTTTGCATGAACACTTAGTGGTAAAAAAAATTTGTTCTCGTTGGATACCCCATAAGTTATGAATCTCGCTCAAAAAAAGGATCTCGCAAGTGGTTTAAGTAAATGATTAAAAAGTTCAAGCGTGGTGCTTCAAAAGACGTGTATAAAATCGTGACAGGTGACGAATCATGGATACATGCTTATGAGCCGGAAACAAAACAGCAATCGATCACACGGTCGATTTCAAGACGAGCTAACTGCATTAAAAGTTGTTCGTGGAAGAAGAACAGCGAAGCAAATGGTCGCCTGTTTCTTCTGCCGAATGAGTCATGTGGCCACTGTTCCGCTTGATCAACGTAGAACTGTTAATTCTGAGTGTTACACGATCATTAGTTTGACGAAAGTCTTCGGAGAAATTCGTAAAATTAACCCCCGAAGACGAATCACTCTTCATCGTGATAATGCCAGCTCTCACACATCTCGTCAAAGAAGTGAATTTTTGAGCAGTCAATACATCGAATTGATGACTCATTCTCCATACAGTCCTGACTTGGCACTAGGCTTGCCAGACGGGCTTGATTTGGCTGGATTGTCAAGCTTTTTCAAGGCTTGTCAACATTCAAGCTTAAACGTTATTTGTCAAGCTAAAAATTATTATATTTTTTTAATACATAATAATAATTTAAAAAAAAAATAATACAAAAAATTTACAAAAGTACGGCAACATGAAAAACCAAAAATTTTACCAAAAGCCCAAGCACAAGTAAGTACATACTTATGTATGTACATACACTTTCTTAATTTTATATAAAAAATCATAAAATTTCGTTCACCAGTAGTTTACAAACCTTTTTGATATAACTTTTCAATGGTTTTAGTGTTCAGGGCAATTTAATTTTACTTTGTTATTGGTTATTTTTCAAACAGCTGATTGTGTTTCGACTTACTCAAACTAACCCACAGAAAAATTACGGGATGTTTCGTGCAAGAAGAAGAACATTACTCTTTCAAAAGCTCCCTTACTTGCCCAAACTTTGAGTACGGCGACAGTTTTCGGTCAAATTGGGATCCCGCGGGCTCCCAATGTGGAGTAAGTATGGGATCAAACCTATTATAAGCGACCAGCTAATGAAATTATATTGTATTTCCACACATACTTTTATTAAATATAATTTTTGCTAAAAACCATTGAGTTATTATTGTTTTAAGAATATTTTAAATTATTGTCAAGCATTTTTGGAAATCAAGATTTTTTTCCTTGAATGTCCAGATTTTTCACTGTTTGGGTCTGGCAAGCCTACTTGGCACTAGAGATCGACCGAAGGCGTTTTTTTTTGGCCGAAGCCGAAGCCCAACTTCGGCTAAAATCCTAAACTTCGGCCAAAACCGAAACCGAAGCCGAATGTTTTAAATTTTAAAAATGATGATGAATTAAGAAAAAAGTTTGCTTTTTTGAGATCACTGAAATAGGTGTAATATCTATTCGATACATAACAAGAAAAATAAAACTATTTTGCAATTTCTAGATTGATTTTTCATATGATCACTCACAAGAACGTCCAAGTAAAAGAAAATAGAAAGCAACAGGGTTGTATTTCAAAGCAACCCTTTCAAAACGTTTTAAACACAATAGAAACTGTCGGCGAGCAACGACCAAACATAATTTTATTTTTCAAGCTTTTAATGAAAAATATTAGGCTTCGGCTAATCGGCCGATTTTTGCCATAGGCCGAATCTTGGCCGATTACCAATTTTTGGCCGAAGGCCGAAGCCGATTAATCGGTCGAACTCTACTTGGCACCCAATGACTTCTTCTTGTTCTTGAATATCAAAGGTAAACTGCATGGTCAACGATTTACGAGCGCCGAAGAAGCAGTTGAAGCGTTCAAAAACTATGTTTTGGAGGTGTCTCAAGAGGAATGTGAGAACTGCTATGACAAATGATTTGAACGAATACGAAAAAGGGGAATATTCCGAAAAACAATAAAGCCATTTTCATTTAAAAATTGTTGTTATTATTTGTTATTCCCGAAATGTAAATAGTAGTCCTAGTATATAAGACTTGTTATGATTCCCCCCTATTGTGAATGGCGTCGTCGACGTCACATCAAGACGACAGTAAATATTGTCACTTGTCTACTCTTTACCGGCAGCAATTGGCTCTTATTAACTCTTATTATTAATCTCTTATTAATCTCTAAGGCTTTGCAAATTAATGGAGCATTTTAATAGTAGAAGACAATTTTTATTATCGTCTTGATGTGACGTCGACGACGCCATTCACAATAACGTAAATTATTTGCAATAACAAAAATTAAAAATTTTGAAACCCCCGAATATATCTAGGAAAGATGTGGTATCTTCTAAACGGCTGGACCGTTTTTCTCTCGATAAAGTCGCCTTTCAAACAGAAAAAACGAAATCAAAATCGTTTCAGCCGTTTGGTCTGTACATGGACTCGGACAGACACACATATACACAGACACACACTACAAACGTAGAAAAAATTTCTAAAAAGGTAATCGGGTTTGGAATTAAGCATTTTTGGTGGAAGCTGTTCCTTGCTGAATTACCAACTTAATGATTTTAACAATGGATTCTTGAGAAGTACAATCTATTTAATCTAAAAAAATTATTCTCCTAATTTAGCAACTTGTAGATACATAATTTTTTTAAATTTTAGGTAATGTGATTTGTAAGCGATGGTAATCAGAAAAGTAAGTCATTATATGGCAAGTAGTTCTGATGGTAATGTGTAATTTTTTGCTGGGAACTTACAACACCGCTTTTTTTTTGTTCAAAGGTTAAAAATTGACTTGTCTCACTTTCAATAGTTATTTGAATAGTATTTCAGCAATGCCAGTGTTTCAGGTTTGCATATGCCATGAGAGAAAAAATATTTTTCTGTAAAGCAGGTTTTTTTTAGTTATGACGTTGCTCAGTTAAATTATGTTTAATGTAATAAAAACAAAAAGCTTTTTTACTTAAAAACAAAAATTATACTTGTAAAGTACTAATTCACTCTCTCTTGTAATTATCAAATCAATCAACAAACGTTTCCGAAACGTTTTTCCTCGCAGCAATTCTCATTCGTTTCTTTTCTAGCTGCCTACATACTCGTATGTATGTAGGTTTAAAATAATTAAAAATTGTGCTTCAGTTGCATTAATAATAGTGAAAAAAAAACTGTTCTCTTTGAAGTAAAATAAAGTCCTTAAACCATGACAAATTATTTTCAACTCATGAAAAAATTTTGTAGACAACATGCAGCAGCTTAATTATTTAAAAATAGAATGTCAGCACATATTGCTGTCACCAACCACACAATTAATACATTCACAACAATTACAAGTTTTATTTGGTGAAATCGAAATAAATGTAAAGTAATTCTCAACACAACAATGATATCCAGTTACAACTTAAAATAGCGAAATTTTTATCAAAAACATCAACAGAAATAAGAATCTAAAGGAGAACAAAGAAAATTAATTCCAACCACATCATGTAGGATAAAGATACTCGTACAAATGAAGTTTGCAGTACAAGTACGAGTATGCAGAGAAAAAAAAAATCTAAATAAATACTGGCAAATATCTAATGCCTGAATGTGTATAAACTCGTACATGCATATATGTGACAGATGCAAATAAATTTCAATTACCATCATAGTGTTACAAAAATAAAATATATACATAGTAGATATGTGTGTATAAGGATATAAGGATAAGTACACACATAAGACAATCTCTAGAGTAAAGCGTTAAATACGAAATGAAAAACTAATATTTTGTTATGACCTCTTTAAATTTCCCAAAAGAAGCCTTTAGCTCCTAATCAAACTTAAGGATTCTTAGATATACTTTTTTTAAAAGTGCACTTGTGGTCTGCTTTTAAAAAGCAAAAGTTTAAAACCAGCTGAAGTTCCTTTTTTTAGGGTTCCGTACAAAAAATGTGAAAAGGAATCCCATTAGTTTCGCTGCGACAGACGGACAGTCTGCCACAGCCTGTTTTCCCGAGAATCGTAAAAACTACGGACCTGTACCTGGATTCTATAACTTTTTGCGAACCGAAAATCGTTATATTTATCCACATATTTATGAACGATAATTTGATTCCGCAATTTCTTTTTTACAATAGTCTCCAGTTTTAGCTTACACCGCATTTAATTAAAAAATGTGAAAGTAAGCGAAAAGCACAAAGAATAATAAACAAAAACTCAATGAATTTGAGCTTGTGATTTAATTTTTTTTACTCCAACCGACAGCGAATATCGTTAAAATATGTTACTGAATAGCAAAGTTGATAAATTTTCGTTATATTTATTAAAGCGATACGATTATCGTTTATAATATCGTTACTCAATCCAGTGGTGCGATTCAGTAACTTTTAACCATCCGACAATCGTAATTTTTGTCTATACATTATGTCGCTTGCAATAACGATTGTGTGATTCTGTAACTTCTTTTTAACGATAGTACGCAGCTGACATTTTCTGTTGAGTTTTGTTGATAAAATTAACAGCACATAAGTTATTGTCGTTTTAATAACGACACAGCTGGCATTAACCTACAGGGAATATCGTTAAAAATGTTACTGAATAGCAAATTCGATAAATTTTCGTTATGATTATTTTAACAATGCGATTATCGTTAAAAAAAGTTAGTGATGCGCACTACAGGTACTGAAGTTTTTACAGAATTTTTGGCTGCAACAAAAAATATATGACAGTTAATTAAATGAAAGGGTGTTCTAAAGCGAGCAACGAAAATTTTTGATATCCTAATGTAATATACAGACTTGCAATTTTTAAAATTAGTGTTTTTTATGCAGACTACACCAATTAATACTGAAATTTAAAAATCAAAATTAAAGGGTATTCTATCAGTTAATGTAATGTTGACTATGTAATTTTGATAACTTTCTGTGTCATGCAAATAGTAAGAGGAAATTCTATAAATTTTCAAATACGCTAAAACTAAAAAAGAGCAAAATTAAAAAAAATCTGCAGCGAAAAATATGCAAAATGAAAAAAAGCGCTTAAACGAAAAATATCATTAAAAATAAAATAAATCGCAAAAAGGAAAAAAAACAGTAAAACAGTCGCCCAAAAGGAAAAAACGCTGAAACTAAAAGTATGTATGTATTACAAAGAAAAACTCATAGAAAACCGAAAAAATCGCCAAAACTAAAAAAGCGCCAATACTAAAAAAACGCTACAACTAAAATACGTATTGTAAAAAACAAAAAATCGCAAAAACCTGAAAAAAATGCCAAAACAAAGAAAAACGCCAAAAGTAAAAAATCGCCAAGAAAAAAAAACGCCAAAAGGAAAAAAGCGCTAAAACTAAAAAACGCTAAAACTAAATAATGTATTGTAATATGAGGACGTGCCCTACGGCGGCTATGGAAGTCCTCATTGAACTCATACCTATAAGGATTGTGATAGAGGCTGCTGTCAGACAAAAGGTAATCAGCATCGCGGGAAAAGCACAGACAGGGATTGTCTAATTACCCAATGGGAGCAATCATCCCTGGCAAGAAGATTTCCCCTACTTGCTCAACCCTCTGACGTGATGAATAAAGAGTATGATTTCGACAAGAGGTTTGAAACTGTTCTGGCCAATAGAAGGGAATGGGGGGAAATAGAACCGCGGTATTCCTTCGAAACTGGCACCATCAGGTGGTATAATGGTGATTCCAGAACGCCGGCAGGTTCTGGTGTGGGAGTTGTGGTACCAAGGACTAACTACCATTGAGAGATGCGCAATATTCAATCTTGATAGGGGCTACCGAGGAAAAGAAATAGCCATTTGCTCGGATGTCAGGCTGCCATCAAAGCGCTCAGCTCACATGAATAAGGTCACACACTGCTGGGCTCCTGGACACGCCGGGGTGTTAGAAAATGAAAATACAGACAAAATGGCCAGAAGGGGGGGTTAGTGCACCCATGGTCAGAACAGAACCGTTTTGCAGACTCGGATTGGACAAAATTCAGGAAGATATATCAACGGCGATCAAGAGTAATAGGGAACATCTCTGGCTTAAT
This sequence comes from Tachina lurida, assembly GCA_944452675.1. Taxonomy (NCBI): domain Eukaryota; kingdom Metazoa; phylum Arthropoda; class Insecta; order Diptera; family Tachinidae; genus Tachina; species Tachina lurida. Next base: position 111,729,792 of record OX101755.1, on the reverse strand, counting down.
CTCCCAGGATTGAGGCAGCCAGCTAATGATTGAAACAACCAAAATCGTTTCATACCATTCATGTCCCTGAGTAAAAACAATCTAAGAATGCTCACGGGCTTCCTCAGGCCATTGTAGACTGAGACCTCAACAGACTTGGCATTGAGAGTAACAGCCTGTGCAGATTCTGTGATTACGAAGATGAAACTCCAGAGCATATTCTGAAGGACTGTGAAGCGTTATGCCACAGCCAATTGGGCATGCACCTATTGGAGGATTGGGAACTGCCAACGCTGGACCCACTGGCAATCCTGAGATTAATCAGGAGAGTAGGTCTAGATGAGGTGCTCTAGCACCTGGCAGGGGATACAATAGATCTACTTTGCTCGCAGTGTCCTGTGCTTCCCGTTTGCCTTAATTCATTCATTCATTCGTTTTGTAAAGAAACAGAAAAAATTTCCCAAAACCGAACAAAACCGCCAAAAATACAAAAAAAAAATTGCCGAATACTGAAAAAAAATCGCAAAAAACCGCAAAAAACGACAAAACTAAAAATCGTCTGTGGTTATTAGTTCGCCGCAGTAATAATGTATTTTTAATATACTGTGCGGCAAACCAGTAACCACCCGAAGAAAAACCGAAAAAAATCGCCAAAAATAAACAAGTGCCATACTAAACCCTTCCTGTGCGAGTCAAAGTCGCACTTTACTCAATTTATTTGCGCTAAATTTCCTCACTCCCTGCCATTTTGTTTTAAGGACATTTATTGCTTGCTCACAATCTCTATCATACTCTGCCATTTAAAGACATAATACACAAGTAATAAACAAATTCTGACAAACAGTTATGTAGATGTGTGTGTGTGTGTGTGTGTGTGTGTGTGTAAATGTGCATGGCTGTATGTGTGTGTGCTCGTAAATTACTCAACTTCTTTTAAAATTAATTGTATTGACATTCATTAGGGAATTGCTCGTCTTTAACAAAGTCCTTTAGACTTTATACAATTGGATGTGTATAAAACATGTGTCTTCGTGGTTAAATTAACCACCCAATTTTCATTTACTTAAAGGCGGAATAAACATATGTACATTAGGGGTGTAGCCAATTTTTTGGCATAGTACCATGAGGTCAACCATGTCCTAGTAACCACGAAAATCATAATCTTTTGTAATTTTTCTCAAAAAAGTTCAAGCTCCAATTGATTTTTCTAAGCCAAAGAAAGGCATTTTGGAACACAAAGCACGGTCTTGAACTAACAAAAATATTATTTTACATTATCTAAAATTATTTCGAGGCCTTATAAATGTAATATTGAATATACATAATTTTATACGGTGTTTTTTATTTATTTTTTGTTTTAAATAAACATATTGTTACGTTTTTATTCTTTGTTAAAAACGCTTTTTCGTAGATTCGAAGATTTGCAATAAATAAAAGACCCCAGTGTACTAATTAGGGTTAAGAATGATACAATCTTTATTAATAATAAATATCACTAATCTAAATCTAATCCAAGAGCTTAAATACAAACACAAATATTATTCAAATGTTCACAACTGGTTACCACTACACCTTCTTTGCTGTTGCATATACACGTCTTAGACCACTGGCTGCGCTAGTGTTGACACAATTCTGCTTTCTCTGTTGCTCGTCACACACAAGACTCACTCTGCCGACACTTCCAGTTGATACACCAATAACAACTCTATGGCAGACTCTCACAGTTGATACACTAATCAGGACTCGCTGGCTTCACTTACACACGTTTATCAGCTTCCACTGCTCCCTCACTCTTTACTCAAGGGACTCCACAATAAACTCAAATCACGACAGACTCTAACTGTCACTATAGACTGTACTATAGTCTCTTCAATTTCCAACTCACGTATTGTAAAGCACAGACTCAAATATCAACTCACTGTTGTATCACAAATCACGGACTGCGCACAACTTAATTGTCAACTCACTTGATTAACAACAGACTTCTTATTAGCAACTGCACTTATTCGCAACTGAGCTTCTTCGCAACTGAGCTTCTTCGCAACTGACTTATTCGCAACTAACTTTTGATCGCGACTGAACTGCTGTTGGATGCGTCAACCCCTTTTTATACTTCGCACAACAACCACTAGAATTTTCATGCAAAGTCTAGACCGAATCATCATTATCTTCAATGTTGTTTACAAAGCGCATAATTAAGTTCAAGTGGTAACTATGTACATACGTGTGTATATGCATACATCATTAAGTGGTTGTTTACTTTTATTTCTGCCTTTAGTTGGAATTGTCAGGCATGTATGTATGTATGCATGTAGCTATGTATACCTTCTTAATAAGCAGACGCTTGTAGTTGTTGTTGGTTGTTTACGTTTAATCACGTATGTATGTGCTACGCATGTGTATATAGTTGTTTGCTATAGTGCTTGTATGTGAATACGAGTGAACGTTTAGTTATCTATTTAAATACTTCTGGATGTTTCTTTATATTAGCCCTGTTCGAATATTCTTGCGTAACACTTATATTAACCCGACGGCCATTTCCGTAACAATATTATTAATTCTTCTTAACCAAAAAGAAAATTAAACATTTTCAAAACTCCATTGCGGTTGGTGTGTGAACTTTTTTACCTTAGCGATAAAATAAATATACGTTCCCTTATAGTTTTTTATGCTCTATCAGACTGTGCTATGCCAATTTTGATATTTTAAAAAATTTGTTAAAAAGTTATATCCCTAATGTACATACATATGACTACATATCGATGTGTAGTACTTGCGGTTGCAGCAAGAAGAGATGATGTTGCCATTTAATTGCTCTAATATAATTAGAGTCAAGTCAAAGATATTTTATATAAATTTCATTGAGCAAAAAATATATAGTCGTTCATATGTATGTATGCATATACATATGTATGTGTAGGTACATCTTGCTTCCTAACTACACCATTTCCGAACAGGGCCTTAAATACTGATTTAAACATTTAAGACTGAATTTTTGCTTCTTAAAAAGGTTTATTTGTTCAAGTTCGTAATTGCGAATAAAATAAAAGTCACACGTATGCAATTTTAATTTAATTAGAACACTTTACTTACTCAGCACTGATATTTCACGTACAGACAGGCGGGCATAGCTTATTGGACTTCTATATTAATATTGATTCAGAAAATATACATACATACATGTCGTCACCTTAAATGCAAACGGACGTAACTACACAAAATTTCGATATTGAGTTTTTGATTGATTTTGGTTCATTTTATCAAACTACATGTTCACGAAAATATTTAGACCTCTGTGATCAAAAGTGACGACTTTATTAAAGAAATTCAAACGGCCGTAATTACGAATGCACCTATTTTTTATTGCAAGGAACGTAAAAAGGAAAGAAATTGTTAAAAAATATAAGTATCCATACAACGAGTAAATTTCGAAGAAAATTTTCAAGAATACTTTATTGTTATTGATTTTGTAACGTTTTTTGTTTCTCTTGTAAAAAAAATATAAAAGTGTAGTTACGTCCGTTTGCATTTAAGGTGACGATATACACCCTTATTGCAGCTGTAGACATCAACGTCACTTTAATACAATACCAAAAAAATGGGGGCTTGTGTAAACGTGGTCGAAAACAACTGACTCCTGTTGGCAAGTTTATACTGTTATAGATCTAAGGGAACGGAAATAGAAATTGTTCTCGAGAGCGATTAAACAAGACCCACTTATTTGGTATTATGTTAAATTAACAAAGTTATCACTACAGATAACAGCGGCTCGAAACTCAAGGTACAAGTTGGAATGGACAGATACATTACAATTTTAAAGCGCGGGCGAAGCCCGAATTCTTAAAAAATTTCATCTGCTCCAAAAGTGTCTAGGGATAACAGCGCAGCCTCAACTAATCGCCAAAACCGCTTTAAAATTTTTCAAGATGACAACGACAAACCCGAGGTATCCTCGAACAAAACATCCAAGCCGCCACCAATCTATTTGAGACAAAAAAATTCAAATGCCCTTATTAAAAAATTAATTTCGGTCATTGGTGAGAATAAATTTCACATTGTTCCAATAAAACGTGGTAATATTGATGAAACGAAAATTCAAATTTATGAAGAAAAAGATTTTCGCACAATGGTTTCTGAACTTGAAAAAAGTAAAACAAATTTCTACACATATCAGCTCAAGAGTGCTAAAGGTATGCAGATTGTGTTGAAGGGCATAGATTCCTATGTTGCTCCCGAAGAAGTAAAAGATGCTCTCGTCCTCCAGGGCTTTAAAGTAAAAAATGTATCGAACATAACAAATAGGGAAAAGATCCCTCAACCTCTATTTCGCGTTGAACTTGAGCCAAATGATATAAAATTGAAAAAGAGTGAGACCCATCCAATATATAATTTAAGATATCTCTTATATCGAAAAATAACCGTTGAAGAACCACACAAGCGTTCAGGACCCGTACAGTGCCATAATTGTCAAGAATATGGCCATACTAAAACTTACTGCAAATTACCTACTGTTTGTGTCGTGTGCGGCGAGTTGCACGGCACTGCTAGTTGCAATAAACCGAAAGATCAAAGTAACAAAAAATGCAGTAATTGTGGAGAAAATCACACTGCTAACTACAGAGGTTGTCGTGTGTACTCTTTGGTAAAGAAGACTATGGTGCAAAAACCTAAATTAGCTCCAGCTCAATCAGCAAACGTTTACTCTGCCACTTTTCAGCAAATGAGCCAACCAGTTACTTCCCGTGTATCGTATGCAGATGCTGCTAAGGCTAGTTCTATTCCGACACAAAATGTTTCACCGCAAAATAATTCTACAAATACAAACTCAAACTTTAATTATAATCGCCTTGAAGCCACTATTGAAAATCTTGTGCAAACTATAAACAATTTTACAACAAATATGACTAGCATGATGCAAGAAATGTTGCGAATGCAGAATACTCTGCTTCAAGCAATACTTAATAAGCCATGAACACGTTAACAATATGTTTCTGGAACGCAAACGGCATTCGCCAACATAAAAATGAACTTGAGCACTTCCTCACGGAAAAAAATATTGATATAATGTTAGTATCTGAGACTCATTTGACTTCGAGAAGTCTTTTTAAAATTTATGGCTACACTATATATGATACAAAGGACCCTAGAGGAAGGGCTTGCGGTGGATCAGCAATTCTAATAAAGTCAAGACTCAAGCACTATGTTCTTGATAACATTTGTGAAGAATACCTACAAGCAACAAATATTGGCATTGAAAGTTTTTGTTCAAATTTCGTTATATCATCAATTTACTCCCCTCCCAGATTTTCAATCACTGAGAATCAATATGAGGATTTCTACAAATCTCTTGGACCTTGTTTTGTAGCAGCTGGAGACTACAATGCGAAACATACGTTCTGGGGTTCGCGCCTTGTTACACCCAGAGGTCGAGCATTGTTCAACACTATTTCAAAAATGGGCTTGGATGTCATTTCGAGTGGGGAGCCCACTTATTGGCCTACTGACATACAAAAAATTCCGGACGTTATAGATTTTGGCGTCATAAAAAATATCTCTAGGGATTTAATTCAAGTTCAAGCTTCTCTTGATCTCTCGTCCGATCACTCCCCGACGATCATCACAATTTGTAGCCCATTAAGAAGTAACTTACCTGACCCATATGTGAAGATGATCAATCGTGTAAATTGGCTGGGGTTCAAAAAATATCTCAGCAGTCATTGAACACCCGATGATATTGAATCGAACATTGCCAATCTCAGCGAGAATATTAAACAGGCTGCTGAACATGCCACTATCTCCCATCCGCAGATTGGGTTTAATAAAATTTATTCTACAGACATTGAACGTCTCGTACGTGAAAAAAGAAGGGCTAGAAGGGAATGGCAACAGCACAGATCACCACAAAATAAAATCAGATTTAAAGAGTGCACTAAACGACTCCAAGAGTTGCTTGCATCTGAAAAAATTGCATCTCTTAAAAATTATCTGGAGGGTCTTGATGTTACACCGGCGTCTAATTACTCCTTGTGGCGCGCTGCCAGAAAGCTTAAAACACCCGTTGAGTATAAGCCACCTCTACGCACATCTACCGGAGGTTGGGCAAGAAGCGATACTGAAAAAGGTAAAATATTTGCTGAGCACTTAAAATCCGTTTTTACGCCAAATATATGTACTGGTGTTGCTGATTTGCCGAATATAGTCGCTCTACCCCCTCAACACATAAAGTTTAAGACGCGTGATTTACAAAAATTAATTGCCGAACTCAACCCGAAGAAAGCTCCGGGTATTGATGGAATTAGTAATCAGATGCTGATGAACTTGCCTCGTATTGCAATGAGAAACCTGTTATTCATATTTAATGCTATTTTACGACTGGAGTATTATCCACACAACTGGAAACTTGCCAAGGTTAAAATGATTCCAAAGCCGGGCAAAGATATAACAAACGCTGAGTCATATAGGCCAATAAGTCTACTATCTACAATGTCAAAGCTTTTCGAAAAACTGCTCAAAACAAAATTGTCCCCAATTCTAATTAGTAGTGGGTGCATACCAGACCATCAATTTGGTTTTAGAAGTCAGCATAGCACCATTGAACAAACTCACAGATTAGTTCAATTTATAAGAAGAACTTTTGAGGGAAAAAAGTATTGTTCTGCGCTGTTTATTGACGTTTCCCAGGCATTTGATAAAGTGTGGCATGAAGGCCTTATTTTAAAATTGAAGACTTACTTACCAATAAACATTTTAAATCTTTTGGAAAGTTACATTATTTCCCGTAAGTTCACTGTTGCGGAAGGAGACTTTACAAGTAGGCCTGAAACAATTTCATCTGGTGTGCCACAGGGGAGTATACTGGGACCAGTTTTATATTTAATTTATACTTGTGATATGCCTGTGAGCAGTAGTATCCATACTTCCACATTTGCCGACGATACAGCCTGCCTTAGTATGCATGAAAACCCTGATGAGGCATCCCGCAAACTCCAGGAACACATTAGCCAGATGGAGCTTTGGTTAAACTTATGGAGAATCAAGGTAAATGAACAAAAGTGTGTTCAAGTAACATTTACTTTACGAAGAGATACTTGTTCCCCCATTCGGATTAACAATCAAGTTGTTTCTCAACATTCACATGTGAAATATCTTGGTATACACCTTGATCGACGACTTACATGGAAACACCACATTGATTCTAAGTTAATTCAAATGAAACTTAAACTAACTCAGGTACATTGGCTGATTGGTCGAAATTCAACACTTAGCCTAGACTGTAAACTTTTAATATACAAGTCGCTTTTAAAGCCAATATGGTGCTACGGAATTCAACTATGGGGCACTGCTTCAGCTTCAAATGTAGAGAAAATTCAACGCAGGCAAAATAAAATTTTACGCATGATAACATCGGCTCCATGGTACATCAAAAATTCAAATATACATCGTGATTTGAATATGCCACTAGTGACTGAAGAAATTGCAAAATACGCTGGCAAATATTTAACAAAGCTCGAGTCACATCCTAATCCGCTTGCCCGTAATATTTTGAACTTTACTGGACACATCCGCCTAAAAAAGAGGGACACAATGGCTCTTATTCACAGCACTCCAGATGGGACTTCTTGAAAATACTTTTATTTTTTTTCCTTTTGATTATCACTACTTACATATGTATTATATATAACTACTACTAAGCTTATGTCCGACATTGGTCGGGCCTAATTATATTTTTTAGATTTAAGATTTGAATACTTATTGTTAGTTCATATATGAAGATACAATAAATAAAAAAATTTTTTTTTTCAAAAAAAAAAAAAAAAAAAAAAAAAAAATGTTAAATTAGCGTCGATGCCGATAACTGGAATAAGGGTTATATACTTTATGGGATCGCATATAAATATTGTGAAAATTTTAACTTACACAACTTGAAATGGTGTAAAATATATTGCCATGCCATTTACCACAAAATGAAGTTTTAATTTATTATACAGCAAAATTGTGTGGGTGTCAACTAATAGAATGAATTTTCAACTAAATCTCTTACCATTGTTTCACTTTAATGTTTGTGTGCGTGTCCGTTGAATATGTCTACTTAAAAGGATAATGGATGCTTAAGTACATTTTAGAAAGAACAAAAAAAGGAAAAAGAAAATCATGGAGAATAAAAGAACATTAAAACTTGTATGTGTCTTTGTATGAAGGCAGCCAAATGGAGAAGTCGTCGGCATAATGCCACACGGGAAATAAAACAAATTAATTTTGCCAAACTAACGTATGCCGCCTTAAAGGAATCATTCACATTCCAAATTTATAAAAGGGATGCGTTTAACTTAAATTAATTGTTCAGTTGTGGTTAATTTTGTGCAAAGTTTATAAATGTATGTACATACTTGTTGTGGTGGCAAGTTACTGGAGGCCGCAAAATCAACAAAATGGCAAAGTTAATTTAATTTGAAAAGAAGACAAGAAAATTTAACAATTATAAATATTTTATATAAAAAAAAAATAATATCTACACTAATTAATTTTAATAAATAAAATATATTTAAATGAAGAGTTTTGAAGATATTAGAAATTTTATAGAACTCTGTTGTTTTTTTTTTGTAAAAGGATTACAGAACAGAACTGAATCACAAAAAATAAATCAACTTTTTCAACAATTTTAATTTATTACTTTCACTTTTTCCCTCAGCTTTTGTATCATGGACGAAATTCTATACAACCTTCCCGAAAGAATTGAAACCCATATTTAATGTGAAAAATGCACACATGGGTCATTTTGCTAAAAGTTTTGCCCTGAAGGATCAGCCAACATCGTTTGCGAAAAAACATTCTGTACCCAAGCCACCACCGCGAACAAATCGTTTAACCTATACCGAAAGGTAAGTTTTCAATTCAAAATTATAATGAATATAATTGAAAGAAGCATTCTCCTCTCTCTCTCTCTCTCTCTCTTTCTCTCTCTGCAGAGATCCCGAAAAAATCAAACAAGAGAAAAAGGCTAGAAAACATAGTTTCGGCACAATGGTCGGTGCAGATGGTGCGCGCTCTAGTAATCGTCCAGCACCCAATAGATTGGCCAAAATGATACCCACATCTAGATCACTAACAATATCCGAATTTGACAGCGGCTTACCAGTGGCTAAGAAGCGTAAAAATTAATGTCTCCTTTTTGGGTTTCCCTTTAAAAAAATATTTGTTAAATAATTATTTAGAGTGCTACGGAGTATATAATTTAAATAAAAGTTTTATATTATTATTTATTTCACTTCGGAGGTGCAAATTAAGGCATTCGATATCGGCCGAAAATTATATTTTATTTTGTTTTATTTTATTTTAAGCTATTCTTAGTTTATTTTATTTAGCTAACTTTATTTTATTTTTTTTTGTTTTGTTTTTATTTTCTTTAGGTTTTTATTTAATTTAATTTTATTTTATTACATATATATTATTTTATTTTATTTTATTTTAGTTATTTTATTTTTTAATATTTTATTTCATTTTATTTTATTTTATAATATTTAATTTTATTTTATTTTATTATACATATATTATTTTATTTATTTATTATACTATTGTTATACATTTTATTTAATATTTTTTATTTTATTATGTGTATTTAATTTTACTATATTTTATTTTATTTTAAGTTAATCCTTTCTTAGTTTATTTTTTTCATTTAAGTCTTTTATTTCATTTAGTTTTTTATTTTATTTTATTTAGTTTAATTTATTTATTTTTTTATTTTATATATTTAATTTATTTATTTTTTTATTTTATATATTTTATTTATTTATTTTTTTATTTTATATATTTTAGTTTTAATTCATATTTTATTTTATTTTATTTTAGATATGTATTTTAATTTATATCAATTTATTTAATTTTATTAATTTATTTACAACTTAATTAAATCACGCCTCAGCGCCTTTAAGGCATATTCAAATTATATTTAAATTTTGATTGATATCGAATACGTTAATTTGCCCCACGTTTTGTTTTAAAAACAGACAGCCGGTGGTATGAGTATGTAATAATTGTCCAAATAAATTTCGGAAAACTTAACGCTTGACATTCCGCAAAATATTTGAGTTCATAATAAAATACATCCACCGCATGGCGGAACATGGTTTAACCCATTTCTAAACATTTGTTCGGATTGAAAACAAATTTCACACGCGTAACAAAGGAACATCCCATTTTAGGTTACGAAGGTGAAATCAGCACTTTATTCTAGATTGACCCCATAAAATCTCGAACTATGTTTGTGTTTTTCTTTAAGGAGCAGTAACACTCAAGCAATGAATTGGTGTTACCTTCTTTAGGATAGTGATAGAGAGGACAGGTGGTGACGGAGAGGTGTAGGTGCAATGTTGCAGCGCCTCTGGTGTCAATGAGGCGTATTAAATTTACAAAGCTGTGTTTAGTAGCATCTGCTGAAGTCGGTATATTTCGGGGATCAGTGTCCGTGCCTTCATCACTTGAACTTTTCTACAACAACTGATACCAAAAGGGCACTAATGCACATCCGAAAAATGCGTGGAATTGTTATTTAATGGCTATCGGAGAACGGGCTCGAACCATTTTCCAAAGGAAAATATCATTATGGAAAGCCAAAATGGAAGTTTTTCGTAACATCGCTTGCTATTCGATGATTAGGAATTGCAAAAGATAACTTCTTGCAATGACAGGCCTTTGTAAAAATCATTAGAGATGATTCAAATTTGCACTACATCCGGATTGCAAAATTTAACATTTTCATGACTTCTAGGGAATGTCTTTTTTTAGTGTTATGTATTGACAAATAAAAAAACACTGCCTTTAATTAATTTCATATAAAATTTCATGATAAATAGATAAATACAATTTCAAACAAAACAATTTATGTACATACATACATTTAAAAATATATGATTAAACAGAATAAGTCCGCAACTTCAGGAAAAATCGCTGTCAAATTAACAAAGCCCATAATAAAATCTACGGCAGTAACTTCATATGCTCTCTAATTTTTGTTTCATTTTCTTTTGTGCTTATTTTTCTTTGTAGTTTTGTTCACAAAATATATGAAATTTATTAAAAGTATGGTAGCATTGTTGAGAGAATATTAATTTATATGTGAGAGCATAAGAAAAAACGTTGTCAAAATAAAATAAATTCTATCTATCGACTGCTTTCTGGTGCTGATTTTTTGTGTCAATTTGTATGGAAAATGTGTTTATGCCGCAATTCTGTTTGATCATTATAAATGCAATTTCTCTTCTGGCTTAAAATGTTTGGACAATCTGTCTATTGCAAACATTTAAACATTTTGTGGCGTATTAAATTTTTTTTTAGTTATAAAAACAAGAAAATGTATTTTTCTTCTTAAATAGCTTTTTACGATGAATTCAAGCGATTAATCGAAAAAATTATGTTGCAAACTGTTAGAAAAATGTATCTTGTCATTCAGAAACTTATTTAAAAACCAGCCAGCAACAAATTACACTCAGTCTGAGCTCTGATATAATACACATACATTTACACACATACATACATACATATATTTATGTGCATACACACACGTGCATGTATGTATGTATGTATGTACATGTATACGGAATACACTTTCCATAAACTTTCATTATAATTCTATCTGTCATATCTTTCATAACACTGCTCCCCTTCTACTTGCAATTTATACCGCTCTGTGGTTTCGATAAAAGTTTTAATTTTTTTTTACATTCCCTCTATAAAAAACTTATTAGAGGAGTTCTCTATGTGTGTGTGTGTGTGTGTGTGTGTGAAAGCTTGAACCGGACATCCTCTTGGGAAAAATGTTGTTAAAAATGCGCTAAAACATTTTTCATATTATTTTCCACAACTTTCTCATTTTCTTTTCATCTTTTTTTTTTTGCTATAAAAATCTTCATTTTTAAACATATTTTTTTTTACTTTGTGCATATAAAAATATTAAAAATCCATTTTCCACTGGATGAGCAGCTATTCAGTTTTAAAAATATGTTGACTATTCCGTTTGCTGTCGTTTGTAGCTGTCGCCAGTGTATCAAAGCGGCAGTTGACATAAATTATTTGTTCTATTGAGCCTTGCTTTTTTTGTAAAAGAGCAAACATTTCCATTTTTTTTATCAAACTATGTAATCTTTTTAAATATTGTAAATATTAGGCAGAAATCTTTTTTTAATGTTTTTGATCTACGAACATTTTAGGCACAGTGGATGCTGAAAAAATATTTGTTATGAACAATTTATGATTTTCTTAATAAAATGTATTTCTTAATTTTATCTGCGTAACTCCATTGTGACGGGTGTGATTGTGATACTCGAAACTTTTTTGTTTTTGCTATAATGCACAAATATAAAATTTATCATTTTTATCAAACATTTAAAAATAGACACATATTAACTGAAAGAACATGATTTCTGCTCATAACTTCCCATCAGAGAAGTCTGTGACGGGTGTGACCTTACAAATTTAAGTTTTTACAGAATTATTAATTTTATTATATGTTCTGTAAAATATTCCCTAGAATGCACGCACACAATAATTTTGGTGTAATAAATTTTTCAAAATCTTTTTGATTGTATTAAATAATTACTGCCTGTATGTCTTTAAAAAAAAAATAAAAAACAATTTTATTTTAAGAAAAATTCGTTTTTATATACATATCTAAAAAAACTTTCGACGAGTATGGCCTAGTATGAAAACCTGAACATTTTGAAGAAATAAATTTTTTTTTACTTCATTCATATAATCATATAGTAGAAAAATAATAATAAAAATATTTTAAATCAGTGAACACTCTCTTTTAAGGATATGCATTTTTAGGGTTACTGATGCTGTCCGTCCGTCCGGCTGTCTGTGTCACATGCTATTTTCTCGACAACCGTAAGAGTTACTTACCTGAAATGTTCACCAAATATGTACAACTTTGGCTGCTAGAACATATCGATGGCTTAATATAGAAAGGGCGTATCTCAACTTTTTTCGAAATCGCGTTTTTAATGTTTTCTGGGAGACAACGTATAATATCATCCTCCTTGAAGATCTTAGTACATTACAGCTCAAAATCAAGGACTAATGGCAACTTAAAAAACTATTTCTGCATGTAAATGCTTTAGTTGTTCTTCAGTTTTTTGCTTCTGCTATAAAATATCGAAAATTCGAGTTCCGCCTTTCTGATATTAAGCCATCGATATGTATGTACATATTGCTCATGTACTCAAAGAACGTCATAACTCAAAAAATGGAAATTTTGCGTTAATGATGTAGAATTAATCTTCATATCGTTTTTCATATTGTGCAAACATTTTCATACAAATATCTTGTTTACTTATGCCGGCCATGCACTGCACAAGTCTGGCACTGTACAGTGCGTTTGTGTAGTATATGGGGGTGGTTGTGCTATTTACGCAGTGAACTGATATTTGCTCAAGTTTGAAAACTGTACAGTGAACTTGTGTAGTGTATGTTAAAAACGCTCAGTTGTTTCGTGATTTTGTAAGAGTTCACAACAAGAAATGAGCGCAGAACAAATATTATGGACAGAGTTCCTAGAAATATATAAATAATCACCAGCATTATGGCGAATTAAAATAAAAAATGCACAGTTTACTTGTATAGTGTGTGGTCACAAGCTTACTTTACGCAGTGCCAGACTTGAGCACTGAACTTGTGTAGTGCATGACCGGCATTAGCAAAACAAAATTTTCCTTTTCCATTAAGTCCCAGTCCAGACTTGCAATTTTTGTTGCAGCCAACTTTTTATTTTTTAGTACAAAAGAGCGAGAGAGGAATAAAAATAGTATATATTTCTATTTCAACACTCTCACACATATTCAAGAATTGCTGCAACAAAAATTGCAAGTCTGGACCGGCACTAAGTTGTATGTAAATTGAAAACCTTAAACTCGTTTTCTGGCAAATTTGTTTTTTTGCGTTAAGACGTTCTTTGGTAAATGAGCGATGTATAGTGTCAGATTTTCTCTGAATTATTCCGGCAAAAGGATTTCGAAAATCGCCAAATATATATTTGATAATAAATCTGTTTTTATACAAAATTTTTTTTATACATTTTTATAAAATTGTCTTATACAAATTTAGCAGGAAATTGCCAAAAATTGAAATCAAATTATTTCTGGTAAATTTTTATCATTCAAATTCAAAAAAAAAAAAATCATTAAAATCAAATTGTTTTAATTTCATGCAGACGAGTTTTGGTAGAATTTATTTTTGAAACTACTCCTTCAACAAACTAGTTTTCCTGAATTGCAAAAATTATGAGGTTCAATTTTGCTAAAAAAAACTAGCCATAAAAATCGCCAGCAAATTTATGTATCGCCAGAAAAATCGCCATGTCGCCAAATCAAAAATTAAGACGCCAAACGAATTGAAACATCGCCACGTTTGGCGAGAAATCGCCATATTTGACAACCCTGTGTAGTGTCCGTACGGAACACTTAGTATGCGACAACATCGCCGTATCGGCCCCACTGTCGATACGGCGATGTTGACATAAAATATCTGCAAGAGTTTACACAAAATAAGCGGGCGTTACCATGAGTGTTTTATGGGTGTCTAATAGCTTTTAACAAATTTTTTTCTTTTTTCCTGACACGTGAGCAGCGTAGAGTTCAATTACAATTCATTTAATTTTTCTTTTCGTTGCAAGCAAAGTAAAATTTAGTTTAACATTATTTTTTTCTGTTTTTTTATATGTACATATATTTTTTCACATCAATCCTTTTCAGTTTTTCTTACCAAAATGGTTACAATTTTTCTCTCCCTTGAAAAAAATTAAATAAAATAAAATAAATCCTTTCTAAAGTGGCCATCAAAATGTGCAATGAATGTAAAAATGCATGTGTGTCTGTAAATTGTCAATACAAACACGTGTCCAATATAGAATTTGTGAGTCTTTCCGTTTAAGAGTATCCATGCTTTTGTGAACTCTTGTCAATTTGTCATTTCATTGACTTCTGGTTTTGTTTGCTTTATTGTTGTTTTTATTTGTATATGAAAATGGCTTTAACCGGATATTATGGTCATTCGTAAATTAGTCCTAAAAGTGTGTTTTAAATTAAATGAATCGTATTATTATGATGATGCACTCGAACTTTGTATTATACGAGTATTTTCTTTTAAAATCATATCAATCGGTATTTGTTATTACAAATTTGCCACGTGCTTAGACAATTAGTTATTCAAGTGTTTTTGTTTATTTAATGTGATCATATTACAATGTTTAGTCGTATTAAGGAAGAACTATAAAGAAGTATTTGTAAAATAGTGAAAGGGTAAATTAAACACAACTTTATATTGATATACATGAATTAACTTAAGTAACGATATGACGATTAATTCTGTAACCCATTTTTTTGAGTTATGACCAGGAAAACCAGAAATATGCTTTAAAAAAAAAGAGTGCATTGAATATGCACTAAGAACTTGAAAATATGCATTAAAAAATTAAAAAAACATGCTCTTAAAAATAAAATAAATTGGCTTATTGGGAAATAAAAATATATTTTTTATTCAACAAACTCAATAAAATAAACAAAAAAAAAGAAAATAAATTAGGTCTGTTCATTTACTTTCCCAGTAGAGAGTAAGGCAAAAATTTATAAAATTATTCTCCAAAATATGAAAAAGTAAATGAACGCTTTACTTGTAAAAACTTGCAAGAAAATTTTATTCAAATCAGAACCATGGATGGAAGTCATGATACAATTGTACTTTTTCTGATGTATTTTGTTTGATAATATTTTAAATTGCAATTTTTTTTTAAATTGACATTTAATATGAAATTCTTTGCACAGCTTCATGTATTTTTACTATTTTTATGCATTTTTCATATTTTTTTAAGTTTATTCATTAACAAATTCAAAAATGCCACTTTCCATCTCTGATCATATATGAGAAACAAACAAAATTATTTGCCATTAAAATTGAATTTGTGTGGCTCAATGAAAGAAAAACAATAAATTAAGAAAACATGGTGTTTTAACAAAAAAAAATGCACATTTTTCAGTTTTCCTCTTTTTCAGATATTTTTTAAATAATTAATTTTACAACAAAACACACAACAGGTGGTTGGCGAACTCATATAAGGTGATCTTAATTCACCAGATGACATAACTTCTCTGCTGTCAAATCAACCACAACGTTAGGAAATATTCTAACAGCACGAAATTTTACACTAACAAATATGCAGAGTTGCAAATTAAGTATCAATTCGCCTTGGATAATTCTTGCAAGTAAAAATTTTACTAGTACTGATTTGTAGGAATTTTTTTGTCTCTCAATTTTCTCTTTTAACGCTCTCTCCTTGCAAACTTTTTGAGTTAATGAGCCCTTTCCAGTAACAATTGTTACAAATTCGTAACAATTTTTAGTAAATGAACAAACCTATTAATAAAGAAGAAGAAAATTCACTTCAACTACAAAAGAAATCACAATGTCAGTATTAAGACTTTGGAACTTTAATTTGGAAAGATAATACAACTCTTTTAATTTATACTTGTTATTGTGACAAACAAAAAATAAATATTGACTTAGACATTGACATCTAAATAAACTTTTCTGCATGGAAAATGTTCTTCCAAGGTCTACTGATGTAATGGGCAGCGTCCGTGGCTTGTAGTAAACCAAATTTTTATTAAAATTTACTTCCAATATAATTAATGCATCCTGAAAAAGTTGGGTGATTGTAAAGTTATTAATTTTTTTTTTTTAAATATTTTGACTGTCTACTTTTTTTGTAAGATTGTAGAACAACTACAATAACATTTGAAAAAAATTTGTCTAGTGGTATCGGTGATTTCATCCATTTTAGTCCATAAATATTGCATTTTATATGCATTTCGTAAGTATTTACCTACTTAAAGTATCAAAATATGCGGTGAAAGTGTTAAATATTCCCCCAAAATTAGAAAAAAAAGTGCTAAAAATATGCGTGTAAGACTGCTATATGCAAAAATATGCCTTAAAGGGTAAAATATGCAAAAATATGCACTATAAAATCGAAGCCGAAATTCACAAAAAGCTCTGAAGCGGATAAATATCGTATTGCCGCAATAATACGTCCCACAAAAAAACATGCCATTGCTTCTTTGTGGTTTCCCTGGTTATGACTCTCTTGAATTAAACGCTCGACATGATGTTAGTATTAATGTTACTCATTTTATGTGTCTAGTGTAGACGCCTGGTTAAAAAATATGCATTAGTTTACTTAAACTTTTAAATGAAATAGAATACGAGAAGTGTTGTTTTTTTTTTTAATTTATATGTAATCAATGATTTTAACTTGAAACTTGATAACAGTTCTGACACAAAAACTCTACGTATTACTAAATCGTGCAAAAACCCTTGCTTAGGAAAGCAAATATGAAAAAACATTAATCTCTTCTTGTGGCCCATTTAAACAAAAATCCATTTTACCTTTAGTCTTAGCTCATATTTTTATATGATATTTTATACATAATTTCACTTAATGTGACTAAAATTCTTATTAAAACTTACAATTTTCTTCTTTTTTTTTTTGCTTTTTAAAACAACAATTAATTAACGAACAAAATCTGTGAGACATGTTGACTTTTGTGGTTTGAAAACCACCCAACCATTTGAAAACATTCATCATTTTTGACCACACTATGAGCGCTTTAAAAAAATTTTACATACACATCCTCTTAGTGCAAGAACATGCATTTATCCACACAAATACTTCAAGAGCCCTTCTGACACTAAATATGAGAATATTAATTTGTTTATGCTCAGTTTCATCTAAAAAAAAGGAGTAACTAAAACGAAGAATAAAATATGGCGAAGCCAACTCCCAGGTTCTTCTCGAACGAGTTGTGAATTAAAGTTGATGATTTTTAATTGTTTGCAGTTTAAAGCAATTAGACTGGTTAACGCCTTTTGGCTAAATTGTGTTTAAATTGCCAGTTATACTACAGCACTAATCAATCTTCAAATTTAACTAGAAGTTGAGATAAAACAAAAACAAAAGAAAACGTTGCCTGCATTTGGTGGAAGAAAACGCAAGACCTGGAAATGTCACAGATGTACACACATGCTATGCTGGCTGGTACTTATGCCAAATGTATATTTATGTGAAATAAAATAAATTCAGTAAAGTGCGACTTTGACTCGCGCACGAAGGGTTCCGTACGTTGGGCTTTGAGCATTTTTTTTAATACAGTGTTTGTTAAGTTTTTTCAGCTGAAATAATTTTTTTTATTGTTTTTCGCTTTTTTCTCGTTTTGGCGATTTTTTAAATTTTGGCGATTTTTTTTTTAATTTTGGCGATTTTTTTCATTTTGGTTATTTTTTAGCGATTTTTTTCATTTTGGCGATTTTTTTTTCATTTTGGCAATATTTTTAATTTTGGCGATTTTTTTAATTTTGGCGATTTTTTCATTTTGGCGATTTTTTTTCATTTTGACGATTTTTTCATTTTGGCGATTTTTCCGGTTTTCCGCGATTTATTTTCGATTTAGAATTTTTTTTTTAATTTGGTGCTTTTTTTTCGTTTTGGCGATTTTTTTTTGATTTTGGCGATTTTTTTTCGGTTTGGCGATTTTATAATTTTGAGATTTTTTTGTTTTACCGTTTTTGAAAATTTCAAGAAGTTTGCTCTTACGGTTTCCAAGATACAGCAAGTTATCAAAATTACATAGTCAAAATTACATTAACTGATGGTACACCCTCTAATTAAAATTTTTTAAATTTTAGTGTTAATTGTTGTAGTCTGTATAAAAATACACTAACTTTACAAATTTCAAGTGCATATACATACAATTGTATGTATATTACATGGGATTTTAACATTTTTCGTTGCTCGTTTTGGCACACCCTTTAATTTCCAACTCTCATGTATTTGTTGTTGTAGCGGCCAAGGGTCTACACACTCTGTCCAAATTTCAGGTCCGTAGCTCTTACGGTTCTCGAGAAAATACCCTGTGACGGACAGACGGACGGACGGACAGACGGACAGCGTAGCGAAAACAATAGGGTTCCTTTTTCACCTTTGGTGTACGGAACCCTAAAAAGTACATATGCTTTTTTGGACAATCAAATTTAAGATGCAAGAATTGTATTATACATCAAATACTCGTACATACTGTTATTGTAGGGAACATTAGGGGAATGCACTTAAAGGAGAAAATTGTCGCACAGTGTAAGTTTTATTATAAAGCATGAAACACATTCAAGACAGCCAGCTACCGCCCACAACTTATCGAAAAATTAATACATGTGGATACTTTAATGCAACTAGAGATGCTAAACGGGAAATCCCGAGCCCGGAAATCCCGGGCTTTTCGGGACTATTCAAATCCCGGAGCCCGGGATTTTTTAATTTTAAAGCCCGTGATTTTCGCGATTATCTTAATCCCGTTTTTTGCATAAATAATGTTCTTGACTGTCATCTTCTACATCAAAAATTGTTAGAAACTCCTTGTTATAAAAAGTTAAAATAAAAAATTTCCTTTGAATAAATAGTTTAGTAGATAATATTATATGGTATCTACATAATATATCTTATGGCTTTTTCTTTTCTAGGAAAAATGTTACATACATTGCACTTTTCAATGAAAATTTGCAATTAAATGTCTGAATTGTAAAGTACCCTGTAAATATGCAAAAAAAAATATTTTGTAAAATTAAAATATTATTTTTAATATAAAGACGCACATTTGTGCACAATGTTTTCGGGATTTTGTAAGTCCCGAAAATCCCGGGGTCCCGGTTCGGGATTTCGAGACTCCATCAATAAATCCCGAAACCCGGGATTTCAAAAAACCTGTCCCGATTAGCATCTCTAATTGCAACATAAGCATAACTCAAAAAAGCTAATTTTGCAGGAAAAAACTTTTCAGTTTTAAATTTACATACAACTCAATGGAGACATGAAAAAAATGTGTGTGAAGTTAAATTTTAAAATTTATAACCCTTGACACAAACCTTGTGATTTAAGAGAGCTCTGTTAGCGTGTTAACAGACCTCTGTTAAGCTATAAAAATTCGATTAATGCCTTTCCAAAGGACTTTTCCATTAAATGGTGCAACCGAGACGGAAAAAAATAATGCAAATTTATACACAAGGTGTTCTTTATTATTTCCTATGAATCTATTTCTGAAAAACATGGATTTGAACCAAATATCGTCAAGTTTTCAACTAGGCAATTTCTAAGTGTTACACACTTTCTTCTTTGGGAAGGATGCGATGCGGGCGGACAAAAGTGGTCACCTATTATGGACCACATAGTACTCTAAAAACGTGCATACTCAGAATTTCTGGAAGTTCGAGTTTTCAGATTATTGGAAAATTGAAAATTTGCCCAACTATATTAATATTTTCCAAGATGTGACCAATTTTTTTTAGGAAGGAGGCGATGCGGGCGGACAAAAAGTGTGACCTATTGTGGACCACATTGTACTCTAAAAACGTGCATACTCAGAATTTCTGGAAGTTCGAGTTTTCAGGAAAAAACTTTAAATTTGCCCAACTATGTTAACATTTTCCAAGATTTGACCAAATTGTTTTTGGGAAGGAGTCGTTGCGGGTGGACAAAAGTGGCCACCACATTCAAAATTTTTTTTCGAACGAGGTGGTGAGAGCTAATCAAGAAATAAATAAAATAAAAGCCATAATATAATAATATTTTAATATGTTTATTTACAGGAATATTTATATTAAAAATAGTGCAGTTTTATAACAAATTGTATGTTTTCATTTATATAAAATAAAAATATGTGTTTTTTGTTGTTTTTAAGCACATCAATCTAGATGTTTTCATTGCTTAAACTTATATTTGTTATGAAACGTGTTGAATAAAAACAAAATATTCAAATAAAATATTGCATAAATGTAATATAAAACAAAAGAAGATAGGAGTAAACATATCTATGTTTTTCAGATTTACTTCCCTTTACTAATAGAACATTTTTAAGGATAATTTGAAAAAAAATTAATGAATAAATAAGGAGGATTATGTACTTACATAAATATATTTAAGACAAGGGTGTTTGAACATATATTTTAAAGCGGAATTCATATATAATATATAGTTGCATATACATATGTATCTTGTCAACTACAATGTTTTACAAAAAGTGGGTAAATAATATATGAAAATGTGTATAGTTTTTTATATGTATTTGTACATACATATATATATATATAATAGTATAATATACATAATATATAATATAATATAATAAAACAAATTAATATAACATATTTTTAAAATATATTATACAGATATTGGTAAGAACGGCTTAAAATAAAGGAAAAAATAAACGCTCTGCATTCTCAAATTCCTATTTAATGCTGTGAAATAAAATCTGAACAATATTTTTTGTTACGATGAATTAATTGTTTTGTATATATGTATACATAAAAAAAAAGATTAAAATTGTTGTTATTTATAAACAATCAGGCATGTTCGGAAAACCACATGGCTTCAAATTATATGTGATTTGAAAAGTAATAATGGTCCTGCAGAAAAATATCTGGATTACTTTTAAAATCATAAAATAAACGCTCTGCAATCTCAAATTCCTCTTTGATGCTGTGAAATAAAATCTGAACTATATTTTTTGTTACGATGAATAATTAATTGCTTTGTATACATAAAAAAAGGATTAAAATTGTTGTTATTTATAAACAATCAGGCATGTTCGGAAAATCACACGGCTTCAAATTACATGTGATTTTAAAAGTAATAATGGTCCTGCAGAAAAATATCTGGATTACTTTTAAAATCATATGTGATTTGCAGAACATTCCTGCATTAAAAATGTACGGAATTTTTAATATTCAAAATAACCACAAAAACTTTCACGTCATCAATTCAAAAGCAATTGAAAAAGATACGCAGTTTTCTAATTTTCTATGGGAAGTACTTTCTTACTAGACACTTTTCAGAAGATATTCGTGTATGTTCTGGCTTCCACATCGTTTTCACATGTTTTCTTGTGAGTTAGGGTGTTAAAACACATGCTACGCCTTTTTAAGTTGAAATTTAGAAAATACAAATTAATATTATGTGTTCTAGCATCCGAATTTAGAAGAAACCAATTTGGAAATGGACGATTTCAAACTTTTAGATTTTTTCGTTTTCACTTTTGAGCAAAAAACTGGTATTCTTTTCACAAGACTGTTAACCAGTGAAAATAATACGAGTTTTTTGCTCAAAATCGAAAACGAAAAAGTCGGAAAGTTTGAAATCGTCAATTTTTAAATTGTGCTCGTATAAAGTCGAATGCTAGAACACATATTATAAATTTTTACATTCTAAATTTCAACTTAAATAGGCGTAGCATGTGTTTTAACATCCTAACTAACAAAAAAACATGTGAAAACGATGTGAAAGCCAGAACACACACGATTAACAAATGTTAAAAATTGAGTGTGAAAAATATTTTAGCAAATTGGATACATTGTGAAACAGTGAAATAGCCGCTGACTTCACAGTATAGATTCTATTATACTAACAAAGGATAGTAAAACCCTATACTCACTTTCGGTGACGCATTTTTTATAGGCTCTAAATATTTTAAAAATCAGTGGGGTGACAAGCAAAGGTGTTATAAATTTTTGTCCAATAAGTAATTTAGACTTCATGATACATAAAATATTAATAAGATTTTTTCTGTGTACTGCTTTCACCAAATCTGATTTAGCTGTTGAACAAAAACTGGTGACACCGTTCTTGAGAGCTCAGTGATTTTCACACAACTAGCAAAACTGAAGAATTTTTTGAAGGATTTCACTTGTTAGTTATTAATTACATAATATAGAAATAGTTCAGTAATATAATAAATAACACAGCTTTACAAATTCTTAATTTGGAAAAATACCAAGAACGCCACATAATTGGATAATTTATTTGGGACATCCTGAACAGAAAAAACGCTGTATTTTTTTCTCTAAGTACCGTTTTTTAGATAACGGTACTTTTGTGTTTTTCGGTGTATGGTCCCACTCAAATCCTTGTGGAACCCAACCCAAAACTTCGATCGAGATAAATGGCATATCGTTGGAAAGGTAATTGAATGCCTTTTCCGCCAATATACTCCACATTTCTATCTGACAAGAAATGGTTGAGTTATGGCACCTCACAGTTCAAAATTTGCCTATTTTTTACGTTTATTTCAAAATTTTTCATTTTTGTTTCGTTTTTTTGTACGTTATAGTAAAGATCTGGAATGTTTTATTTTTTTACCAAATAGCTTATTTAATTATCAACATTCTAAGCGTAATTTGAAAAACAATTAATGAAAAATAAATTTTTTGTTAAGGATGTGATGAACAAGGTGAACGATTTCACCAAGAAATGGAAGAAATCGGGAGACGTTACAAAGGCTGATGGGATGAACAAATGATGACGGACTACTGTTGGTTCCTCATTCGCGAAGATCCATCCGAAAAAAACCGAAAAAGTTCAAGTCGCTCGTCATTTTAATTTAAATTTTTTGAATATATGCCGAATATAGTGTATGTGCATGAAAATTAAAATATTGTCGTTTAACAAAATTCTTAACAAAAAATTTATTTGTCAAGCATTTTTTTTTTAAATTACGCTTAGAATGTTGAAAATTAAATAAGCTATTTGGCAAAAAATAAACCATTCAACATCTTTACTATAACGTACAAAAAAAACGAAACAAAAATGAAAAATTTTGAAATAAACGTAAAAAATAGGCAAATTTTGAACTTTGAGGTGCCATAACTCAACCATTTCTGGTCATATAGAAATGTGGAGCATACCGGGCCAATTACCTTTCCAACGATAGGCAATTTATCTCTATCGGACTTTTCGGTTAGGCTCTACAAGGGTTTGAGTGGGACCATACACCGAAAAACACAAAAGTACCGTTATCTAAAAAACGGTACTTTGAAAAAAAAAATTACAACATTTTTCCTGTTCAAGAGGTCCCAATTAACTTATCTAGGCATATGGCGCTCTTGGTATTTTTTGGCTGTAAACCAGTGTAATTTAAGAAAATTTAAACTATTTAAAAAAAACTACTTAGAAGAAACACAAAATAACTCATACATTTGAATTGACCCTCTTATGCAAAAACGATTGTTAAACTTAAAGTTGGTTTAACAAACGAATTTTGTACGGCAAAACCGGTTTTAAAGCATGCTTTAACTTTAACAATCGGTTTTGCATAAGGGCGGGCATGTAACCTCTCAGAAGTATAAGATGTATTTAGCAGCTTAAATGGGGTATTCATTCTTGGAGTCAATGATTAATTGCGTCAAAAAACTATTTTTCACAAAATATACATTTTTGTATACTTGTGTCGTTTCTTGATTTGTATCTATAGTTAGTACAACCAATACATGCTGGCCTCCTGCATTCTTTACACTGAAAAACAGGGCTTTTGACTATCACACCGCAATGAATACAAACTTCAGTCATGTTATCCGCATATTCCCTTAACAATAATTTCATTGTTTCTCTGTAATGATTTGGATTAGAAATATCTTTTAAAGATTTTTCTTCTATAATAGCTTTTATATATTGGCAAACAAAAACTCCACAGTTAAAACTATCATTTTGATAGTTGCGCACTAAATCTTTATTCTCCCAGGATTTATCATTTACAGCTTTAACAAATTTGTCAAATATTTCACTTTTGTGGGAATCACTTGCAATAGAATTTATGTAGTAAAAGTGCTTTTTCAGTTTGTCAATATATACTAATGTGTAATGGCTTTTATGTAATATTGGTATGAAAACGAAATCGTAATTATCTAATGGGATTCTAATATTGCCATTACAGAAAAACATTTGTTTGCCTTCTTCACAAGAAAAAGCGTATACAGATTTTTCTGATTGTTTTATTAAAATATTTATAAAAATGTCAACGACATTATTAAATAACCATTTTCGTGGATCTAGACTTTTGAATTCATTCAAATCAATTATAGGCGGGTAGGGTACTGACTCGTTTTTATACAAATTATAATAAGAGTATAAAATGTAGCGTTCTTCTTTTAATTTTCTAGGCCAGGAACAATAATTTGTCAAAAGTTTTTCGTAAATGAGTTTTGGATTTATTTTGCTTTTATCTGTTGCTCTTACTCTACTCCAAGTTTCTTCCTCAAGTTTTATGTTGGTGAGTTTGTTTTTTTCAATTTTTTTCGGGAGTGCTTTGTCAACAATATATACATTTTCGGCGTCAGTTATCTTATCTTTAATGTAAGTATAACTCCTCCGTACATATTCGGTTGGTACCACATTGCCTTTTCCTTCTAACGTTATGTTTTTCGTTAAATTGAAATAACTTTCAACGGCACTGTTTGAAATTGTGTTCTTTTCTCTGTCGACATATTTTCCCATTATATTTGACCATAGAGGGGAATATGGAGCAAACTTCTTTAATATTAACAACGCAAAAACCTCATTGTTATACATGTTTTTCTTCCCAGATTTTTTTTTTGCTTTTTGGATGCCATTAAATAAATCAAGAGCTTTTAAATAATAAGGACTTTTTTTATAATGAGGTGCTTTCAAGTCCTCTAAATTCTTGGTGTTATATAAATCTGTGTGGCTCTCAACTATTTGTATTGGATCAATTTTTTTTAGCATAGCAAGGGACTGTTCGAACTCTACGGTTACATATTTAGTAAGTAAAAGTGTAAGTATATTTCTTATCCAAAGGAAAAGAGCACTTATCTCGCTTATACCGATCGCGACAGCGAATTGCCATTTAAAAAAATTAATTTGTTCCGAGCTCTTGAAATTACTTTCAATGTCCTTGTAGCAAACTCGTAAAAAATGTGCGCAGCATATTTGTATAACAACAAGATTACATTTGGTTACTTTATTTTTACATATATAATAAGTTGCTGAAATATACTGTTCCAAGCTATTCACGTTTTGTTCTATATTAAAGACTTTCGCCACAGCATTAATTGATGCATAGCTCCAGTCGATACATATTCGTTTGCATATTGGCCATGCAAAATAATTACTGATGCAATATACTTTCAAATACATCAAAAATCTCTCAATATCTTCTGAAAAGTGACTACAAAGAAGGCATTCCGCTATTGGAATTAGAAAACCTCTATCATCGTTTTTCCTAATGTGAGCAATTATTGAATATAAAAAAACTCTTTTCGATTTTTTATCGATTTTTTTTACGATGTTACCCGTTGCATCGAAAAATAAAGTATTTCTGCTTAATTTTAGAAATTTCTTTTTGTTATTTTGCAATAGTTCTATTTGCCTATTAGAAAAAAGGTAAACTTCTAACGGATTTGCAATTTTTTGTATAAAATTGCTCCAATTTTTATCTTTTTGCATTTTATATATATCAATAAATTCATCTTTGTCACGTTGAAGTTCACGAATCTGTTCAGATTTTATTTTCCTAGCAACATCTCTAGACGGAACTTCCTGATCGTTGCCATTATGTCTCAAATAGACCGACTGCGTGCAAAGCTTTTTGTTTCTCCAGTTTGATGCCTTTTGAAATTTTAACTCATGCTTTGAAAGTATCCGACGTATGCTTCGAACTTGTTGATTTTTTAATTTTCTAGGGTGCTTTATTGGAACACCACTAGATTCTATTTTACCAATTATACAACTTTTACCAAATTTTAATGCTAAGCGATAACGGCCACAGCCAGTATTGAAATATATACATTTAACATACAAATACAATAATGTTTTACTTTTGCTCCACACAAAACTATTGAAAGTAATTGGGCATATGTTGTTGAAATATTTAAACTTCTCGCGGACTATATCTTCCAAAATGGCAACCATTTCGACGTATTTCTGATCTTTAATAAAATATTCTTGCAGAAATAAAAACTCCCTATCTGTGAAAACTAGGTCAGCTTCGTGTTTTGTATATGTTCGGCTGCTTTTTATAGAACACTTGCTTAATACATTATGCTCTTCCACTTCTAAACACGATGTTTCAGTAATATTTATGCTCATTGCATATTGTGTGGATGAAGGCACTACATTTTCTTTAAATACTTTGGTATTTAACTCCGATATTTTCTCATTTGCTACACCATCTGTGGATGAAAAATAAACACTAGGTGATTGTGCAAAAACAATTGAGTCTATCTAGTGAATTGCCAATTCTAGGACAATTAGAATTGTGAAAATTGGGTAATTAAAATTGTAAAATTTTAAAATTCTTGGAAATTTGTGAAACTTGACCACCACCCTACGAGGGTGGTTCAAGAAGTCCGTCCAATTTTTTGTTTACATAAGGAGTTTTGTTTGTTTACTACATACGAGGGTGGTTCAATAAGTCCGGTTTTTTATGACTGTGGGAATTTGTATGTATGTATGTTTGTGGGGGGTACGTTAAGTGGGTTCATAGGTTGGAGGTTTTTCTTTTTGTAATGTATATGCCGACGGGAAAATCATGAAAATGATTTTTCCTAGCACCAACGGGATAATAATGAAATGATTTTTCCTAATACTAATGGGATGTGAAATAGTGAAAATTAATTTTTTCCTAATGCCGACGGCAATACATTATTATTTTTCCTAATGCCTACGGTAAAACATGATTATTATTTTCTTCAAATGCCGACGGGAAAATGATTTTTCATAATTCCGACGGGAAAAACATAAAAGTTATTTCTAATGCTAATATAGAGTTTAAGGTTGGCTGTGATTTGGGTGGGTGGGGTTGTTGTTGTAACATATAACCGAGGGAGTTTATGGATGTGTCTGTCTGTTGTGCGAAACTGTGATTGGCCGGGGGAGCGTGGTGTAGTTGAGGTAGATGGATTGAGTGCATGTCTGTATACCTTTCTGTTGGAATTTGTGTGAGGGTGTGATTGACAGGGGACGCGGTGTAATTGAGGTATATCTACTGCGTGTATGCAGGTGTTGCAAGTATGTAGGAATTTAAAGCTTACAGTGATTTGGGATAGGTGTTGTACGAGTAATATGTATCCATGGGAATTTGTAGATTTGTCTGTCTGGGAAAATTTAAGCTAGGCTGTTATTGGGAGGGGGTGTGGTGTAGTTGAGGTTGATCAATTGCGTGTATGTAAGTCTATATATTTGTAGGATCTTAAGGCTGATCGTGATTTGGGAGAGGTGAGGGTGTTGTTGTAATATGTATACGTAGGAATCTGTATGTAATATATCTGTGTGTATGTACATATGTTAAGGCTATCAGTGATTTGAGGATAGGTGAGGGTGTTGTCGTACGAGTGATATGTATCCGTGGGAATCTGTATGCATGTCTGTAGGAGTTTAAGGCTGATCGTGGTTTGTGTTGTTGTCCGTATTGTTTGTAGGAATGACCGTGAGAATTTTTGTATGTATATCTGTAGGAATTTAAAGTTGGCCGTGATTTGTGAGAGGCGGGGTGTGTTGAAATAATTTGAATTTTTCTTAGATGAAATCTGGTATATGTGTTTGTGTGCATATGACTTTCTTGCGCTAGTAGTTTTATGTACGTAGAAATAAATTATTTTCAATATCGAGATTTGGTGATATAATATATCATCATATATCTGAACTCCCTAATCCTATATACATACATATACATATAAGTAAATTTTCATACTCGTTTGCTGGTTATTTTGTCATGCTTAAAATTGTCCTTCTTTAAAGTCTGCCTGTGAGAAATTTGTTTATATTATTACTTTATCAGTTCTCGTTGTACCTTCATAGTGAACAGAAGTATTAGCGGAATTTCTTTTTACATACTAAACCAAAAAAAACCATACAAAAAAAAATATTTGTAGTACATAATATTTGTTGTACATTAACTTTGATAAACAAGCTATTTTTGCTTTGCTAATATTTTTTTTTACATAGACAGTAATAACTAAAACAAAAACAACCGTAAATAAAATAACTTAAAGTGCCCTTGAGGAATACACTTACAAAGTGCCCTTGAGGAATACTGTATATGAGTACATCGAAAACAAATAATTGCGAAGTGAGTGATAACGGCAGAAATGCCTATCTTACTGTGAGCTCTGATGATCTTAATGATAACAATAAAAATAACAAATCTGATGATAGACTTACTGTGAGTTCTGATGATCTTAATTTAAAAAAAATAAATAAAAAACTTGATGACAGACTTTTTTTAACGGCTAAGCCAATTTTTCGTCAGCGATCAACTTCGCTTTGTCCAATGCCATCTAGTGAATCGTTAACATTACAGTTGCCTACTACTTCGTCATTTAAATCAGCGATATCATCAGATTCATCACTTACCCAATTAGTCACTGAAAATAAAAAAAGCCCAAAACCCAAGGTCCAAGTTGGAATGGACCGATATATTATTGTGGGAAAGCGCGGGCGAAGCCCTAATTCTACTAAAATTGCATCTGCTTCAAAGTTATCTAGGGATAACAGCGCATCATCTACTAATCGTTTTCAAATATTGCAAGATGACAACGACACACCTGATATATCCGCGAAAAAAACCTCCAAGCCGCCACCAATATATTTGAGAGAAAAAAATTCAAACGCTCTTATTAAGAAATTAATTTCGGTCATTGGTGAGAATAAATTTCACATTGTTCCAATAAAACGTGGCAATATCGATGAAACGAAAATTCAAATCTATGACGAAACAGATTTCCGCAAAATGGTTGCTGAATTTGAAAAAAGTAAAACAAGCTTCTACACATACCAGCTTAAGAGCGCTAAAGGCATGCAGATCGTATTGAAGGGCATAGATTCTTATGTTGCCCCCGAAGAAATAAAAGATGCACTCGTCCTCCAGGGGTTCAAGGTAAAAAATGTGTCCAATATAATAAATAGAGAAAAGATTCCCCAACCCCTATTTCGTGTTGAACTTGAGCCTAATGATATAAAATTGAAAAAAAATGAGACGCATCCAATTTATAATTTAAAATACCTCTTGTACCGAAAAATCACAGTTGAAGAGCCACATAAGCGTTCAGGTCCTGTACAGTGCCATAATTGCCAAGAATATGGCCATACAAAAACATACTGCAATTTACCCTCTGTTTGTGTTGTGTGCGGCGAATTACACGGCACCGCTAGCTGCAACAAACCAAAAGATCAAAGTGATAAAAAATGCAGTAATTGTGGAGGTAATCACACCGCTAACTACAGAGGTTGTCCTGTGTACTCTTTTGTAAAGAAGACTATGGTGCAAAAACCTAAATTAGCTCCAGCTCAATCAGCAAACTCTTACTCTGCCACTTTTCAGCAAATGAGCCAACCAGTTACCTCCCGTGTATCGTATGCAGATGCTGCTAAGGCTAGTTCTATTCCGACACAAAATGTTTCACCGCAAAATAATTCTACAAATACAAACTCAAACTTTGATTATAATCGCCTTGAAGCCACTATTGAAAATCTTGTGCAAACTATAAACAATTTTACAACAAATATGACTAGCATGATGCAAGAAATGTTGCGAATGCAGAATACTCTGCTTCAAGCATTACTTAATAAGCCATGAACACGTTAACAATATGTTTCTGGAACGCAAACGGCATTCGCCAACATAAAAATGAACTTGAGCACTTCCTCACGGAAAAAAATATTGATATAATGTTAGTATCTGAGACTCATTTGACTTCGAGAAGTCTTTTTAAAATTTATGGCTACACTATATATGATACAAAGGACCCTAGAGGAAGGGCTTGCGGTGGATCAGCAATTCTAATAAAGTCAAGACTCAAGCACTATGTTCTTGATAACATTTGTGAAGATTACCTACAAGCAACAAAGATTGGCATTGAAAGTTTTTGTTCAAATTTCGTTATATCATCAATTTACTCCCCTCCCAGATTTTCAATCACTGAGAATCAATATGAGGATTTCTACAAATCTCTTGGACTTTGTTTTGTAGCAGCTGGAGACTACAATGCGAAACATACGTTCTGGGGTTCGCGCCTTGTTACACCCAGAGGTCGAGCATTGTTCAACACTATTTCAAAAATGGGCTTGGATGTCATTTCGAGTGGGGAGCCCACTTATTGGCCTACTGACATACAAAAAATTCCGGATGTTATAGATTTTGGCGTCATAAAAAATATCTCTAGGCATTTAATTCAAGTTCAAGCTTCTCTTGATCTCTCGTCCGATCACTCCCCGACGATCATCACAATTTGTAGCCCATTAAGAAGTAACTTACCTGACCCATATGTGAAGATGATCAATCGTGTAAATTGGCTGGGGTTCAAAAAATATCTCAGCAGTCATTGTACGGAAAACATTACGCTTAGAACACCCGATGATATTGAATCGAACATTGCCAATCTCAGCGAGAATATTAAACAGGCTGCTGAACATGCCACTATCTCCCATCCGCAGATTGGGTTTAATAAAATTTATTCTACAGACATTGAACGTCTCGTACGTGAAAAAAGAAGGGCTAGAAGGGAGTGGCAACAGCACAGATCACCACAAAATAAAATCAGATTTAAAGAGTGCACTAAACGACTCCAAGAGTTGCTTGCTGAAAAAATTGCATCTCTTAAAAATTATCTGGAGGGTCTTGATGTTACACCGGCGTCTAATTACTCCTTGTGGCGCGCTGCCAGAAAGCTTAAAACACCCGTTGAGTATAAGCCACCTCTACGCACATCTACCGGAGGTTGAGCAAGAAGCGATACAGAAAAAGGTAAAATATTTGCTGAGCACTTAAAATCCGTTTTTACGCCAAATATATGTACTGGTGTTGCTGATTTGCCGAATATAGTCGCTCTACCCCCTCAACACATAAAGTTTAAGACGCGTGATTTACAAAAATTAATTGCCGAACTCAACCCGAAGAAAGCTCCGGGTATTGATGGAATTAGTAATCAGATGCTGATGAACCTGCCTCGTATTGCAATGAGAATCCTGTTATTCATATTTAATGCTATTTTACGACTGGAGTATTATCCACACAACTGGAAACTTGCCAAGGTTAAAATGATTCCAAAGCCGGGCAAAGATATAACCAAGCCTGAGTCATATAGTCCAATAAGTCTACTATCTACAATGTCAAAGCTTTTCGAAAAACTGCTCAAAACAAAATTGTCCCCAATTCTAATTAGTAGTGGGTGCATACCAGACCATCAATTTGGTTTTAGAAGTCAGCATAGCACCATTGAACAAACTCACAGATTGGTTCAATTTATAAGAAGAACTTTTGAGGGAAAAAAGTATTGTTCTGCGCTGTTTATTGACGTTTCCCAGGCATTTGATAAAGTGTGGCATGAAGGCCTTATTTTAAAATTGAAGACTTACTTACCAATAAACATTTTAAATCTTTTGGAAAGTTACATTATTTCCCGTAAGTTCACTGTTGCGGAAGGAGACTTTACAAGTAGGCCTGAAACAATTTCATCTGGTGTGCCACAGGGGAGTATACTGGGACCAGTTTTATATTTAATTTATACTTGTGATATGCCTGTGAGCAGTAGTATCCATACTTCCACATTTGCCGACGATACAGCCTGCTTTAGTATGCATGAAAACCCTGATGAGGCATCCCGCAAACTCCAGGAACACATTAGCCAGATGGAGCTTTGGTTAAACTTATGGAGAATCAAGGTAAATGAACAAAAGTGTGTTCAAGTAACATTTACTTTACGAAGAGATACTTGTTCCCCCATTCGGATTAACAATCAAGTTGTTTCTCAACATTCACATGTGAAATATCTTGGTATACACCTTGATCGAAGACTTACATGGAAACACCACATTGATTCTAAGTTAACTCAAATGAAACTTAAACTAACTCAGGTACATTGGCTGATTGGTCGAAATTCAACACTTAGCCTAGACTGTAAACTTTTAATATACAAGTCGCTTTTAAAGCCAATATGGTGCTACGGAATTCAACTATGGGGCACTGCTTCAGCTTCAAATGTAGAGAAAATTCAACGCAGGCAAAATAAAATTTTACGCATGATAACATCGGCTCCATGGTACATCAAAAATTCAAATATACATCGTGATTTGAATATGCCACTAGTGACTGAAGAAATTGCAAAATACGCTGGCAAATATTTAACAAAACTCGAGTCACATCCTAATCCGCTTGCCCGTAATATTTTGAACTTTACTGGACACATCCGCCTAAAAAAGAGGGACACAAGGGCTCTTATTCACAGCACTCCAGATGGGTCTTCCTGAAAATACTTTTAGTTTTTATATTGTTTCCATTTGATTATCACTATTTACATATGTATTATATATAACTATTACTAAGCTTATGTCCGACAATGGTCGGGCCTAATTATATTTTTATATTTAAGATTTGAATACTTATTGTTAGTTCATATATGAAGATACAATAAATAAATATCATGTAAAAAAAAAAAAAAAAAAAATATTACAGGTTTTGTTTATTTAACTGCTTCGGCTTCTTTGACTTTTCATACGATCATGGGAATTTATAGTTTCTCTGTCCATAATAAGATCGTTTAGTTTTGGCATGTCCTCTGACTGAATGGTTTGCGGTGTTCATATATTTTCATGATGTAGGTATGTAAGTGCGATTGTCAAGATCTAATAAATACTTGAGTCTTGATAAGAAATTTGATATTAAGTGTACATACATAAATATCTACAAATTGATTTTATGTATGTATATCATGTGCGGTCTTTTGTTGATGTTGTAAATATTCGCCTGGTCTTTTATGTATAGATGTGAAATATCTTCATAGTCTTTTTTTATTTGAAATTAAAAATCGTTGATTTAATTTTTATCTGTATTTACTTAAAAGATTGTTACTACGTTTATACGCGCACTATTTGCAAATAAAATTATTTGCCATTTATTATTTTTTCTTATGAAACATTTGTAAGCGTGGCAACATTAGAAGAAAAAAATTAATAAAAATAGAGACTGGTTGACCAACTGATACGTTCAGTCTGTCTGACAGATACGAAAAGCTCACTTAAATATATTAGAAATATATACG
Source organism: Tachina lurida (assembly GCA_944452675.1). NCBI lineage: Eukaryota > Metazoa > Arthropoda > Insecta > Diptera > Tachinidae > Tachina > Tachina lurida. The sequence goes on along the minus strand of OX101755.1, from coordinate 111,695,898 downwards.
CAATACGCAAAACTTTAATAAAATGAGAAAAAAAATCACTTCATCCAGAACATCAAATAAAAGCCATAGGCCCTCACCCGTCATAAAATAAACATATACTCGTACATTATTAATGTACTTAAACATATTATCAGTATGAAGTAACACAATTTGAAGAATAAAAAGTTTAAAATTTAATTATCCCTAACGCTGACAAAGATTAGACAGAAATGCTGACATACAAAGTCATCTTTTATACTAAAGGAGTAGTGGAGAGGTCAGACCTAAATTGTAAGAAAACGACTTCGTTTTCTGATGATCGCTATTCAAGAAGAAAATAAGATTGTTCATTATGAATTAACTAATTTAAAAGTACATTTACAGTTCAGTCTCATATCCATATGATGATGATCCTAACATAAAATTTAAAAATTAACGTTATGCAATTCTATATAGTTATCATATGTATCTAAGGTTCCAGCAAATGTAGTATATGAAAGAATCTCAAGCGCTTCTACTTGTACCAGAGTTTAAGATAAAAGCTCCTTTTATTCAATAGAGGGACAATTGAATAAAATTTTAATTTGAAATAGTAAGCAAAGACATCAGCTTAGTACATTCTTATTCATTATCATATACTAGAATATAACATAATTTTTATACAAGTGCAAGGTTTCAAAAATAACTCAAATGAATTCATTGGAAAAGAAGTAGCGATTGTATTCAACAATTACGAATATAATAATTTCATTATGAAACTCAATAATCAACAAAAAAAGAAGCAAGCAGCTGGCTAACAAAAAATACTATCGTTACATAAGCTGGACTGCTGGATCAGTTTCATTTAAAAATGTAGGCAATGCAAGATGTTCTAAAATAAATGTACAAGGTGATGAAAAAAGAAGCAAGCTAGCTGGCTAACAAAAAATACTATCGTTACATAAGCTGGACTGCTGGATCAGTTTCATTTAAAAATGTAGGCAATGCAAGATGTTCTAAAATAAATGTACAAGGTGATGAAAAAAGCCTACGGAAAAAATTGTATATCAAAATATTTCTAAGAATGAATATAAGCTGCATCAACTTTAAACAAATGTAAATTAAGTATAGAAAATATTTCTATTATAGTTACTATTACTCTAAAGTATGTATCTTAAGGAATTCAGTTTTACTTAAAACAGAACATCCTCACAATCTTTTAAGTAAATACAGATAAAAATTAAATCAACGATTTTTAATTTCAAATAAAAAAAAGACTATGAAGATATTTCACATCTATACATAAAAGACCAGGCGAATATTTACAACATCAACAAAAGACCGCACATGACATACATACATAAAATCAATTTGTAGATATTTATGTATGTACACTTAATATCAAATTTCTTATCAAGACTCAAGTATTTATTAGATCTTGACAATCGCACTTACATACCTACATCATGAAAATATATGAACACCGCAAACCATTCAGTCAGAGGGCACGCCAAAACTAAACGATCTTATTATGGACAGAGAAACTATAAATTCCCATGATCGTATGAAAAGTCAAAGAAGCCGAAGCAGTTAAATAAACAAAACCTGTAATATAAACAAATTTCTCACAGGCAGACTTTAAAGAAGGACAATTTTAAGCATGACAAAATAACCAGCAAACGAGTATGAAAATTTACTTATATGTATATGTATGTATATAGGATTAGGGAGTTCAGATATATGATGATATATTATATCACCTAATCTCGATATTGAAAATAATTTATTTCTACGTACATAAAACTACTAGCGCAAGAAAGTCATATGCACACAAACACATATACCAGATTTCATCTAAGAAAAATTCAAATTATTTCAACACACCCCGCCTCTCACAAATCACGGCCAACTTTAAATTCCTACAGATATACATACAAAAATTCTCACGGTCATTCCTACAAACAATACGGACAACAACACAAACCACGATCAGCCTTAAACTCCTACAGACATGCATACAGATTCCCACGGATACATATCACTCGTACGACAACACCCTCACCTATCCTCAAATCACTGATAGCCTTAACATATGTACATACACACAGACATATTACATACAGATTCCTACGTATACATATTACAACAACACCCTCACCTCTCCCAAATCACGATCAGCCTTAAGATCCTACAAATATATAGACATACATACACGCAGTCGATCAACCTCAACTACACCACACCCCCTCCCAATAACAGCCTAGCTTAAATTCCCCCAGACAGACACATCTACAAATTCCCATGGATACATATTACTCGTACAACACCTATCCCAAATCACTGTAAGCCTTAAATTCCTACATACTTGCAACACCTGCATACACGCAGTAGATATACCTCAATTACACCGCGTCCCCTGTCAATCACACCCTCACACAAATTCCAACAGACAGGTATACAGACATGCACTCAATCCATCTACCTCAACTACACCACGCTCCCCCGGCCAATCACAGTCTCGCACAACAGACAGACAGACACATCCATAAACTCCCTCGGTTATATGTTACAACAACAACCCCACCCACCCAAATCACAGCCAACCTTAAACTCTATATTAGCATTAGAAATAACTTTTATGTTTTTCCCGTCGGAATTATGAAAAATCATTTTCCCGTCGGCATTTGAAGAAAATAATAATCATGTTTTACCGTAGGCATTAGGAAAAATAATAATGTATTGCCGTCGGCATTAGGAAAAAATTAATTTTCACTATTTCACATCCCATTAGTATTAGGAAAAATCATTTCATTATTATCCCGTTGGTGCTAGGAAAAATCATTTTCATGATTTTCCCGTCGGCATATACATTACAAAAAGAAAAACCTCCAACCTATGAACCCACTTAACGTACCCCCCACAAACATACATACATACAAATTCCCACAGTCATAAAAAACCGGACTTATTGAACCACCCTCGTATGTAGTAAACAAACAAAACTCCTTATGTAAACAAAAAATTGGACGGACTTCTTGAACCACCCTCGTAGGGTGGTGGTCAAGTTTCACAAATTTCCAAGAATTTTAAAATTTTACAATTTTAATTACCCAATTTTCACTACTATTGACCTGACTAAATTTTCCATGATTACAATACAAAGCACACTTTTCTTACCATTATTATTGACAGAGTATATATTGTCTTTTTTTTCTCTTCTATCGAATTTGATTTCCAATGATGTTACTGTTTCCTGATACAAAGACTGTAATTTATGTTTATCACAAAATATCCATAAATCTGTCATAACATCATCAAGGGTTAATTTATTTTTACTCTAAAAAATGGAAATTTTATTTTTATATACATACATATTAAAATATCTTCAGTTCTTATTTTAGCAATCAAATATACACACAAGAGCAACTTTTTTTATTTTCGGATAAATAGTATTTATATTATAGTAGGCCCACAAATCCATGATAAGTGCTTTTTAAAGTACATTTTTAGCATCACACAGTATCATAAGCATTTAAATTTAAATTAATTAATAAATTAAATAAAAACATTTTGTAGCCTTTTTAAATATTTGGATTAAATCTGCTCAATTTCGGAATTACGAGATATCATCATTGTACACACTGCACATGTTGCAACTTGCAAGGGTCATACAGAAAAAAACTTACTTACAGAAAAAGAATTTTAAGCAAAGTAGGACAAAATTCTGCTCGCAAATGCTATTTAAAGAGTGCTAACGGGGGTCCAAAGAGTGCTAACGGAATAGAAAAGGGTAAAATTGATATCTTTATATTTCGGAAACTACATTAGATAGATTAAAAATTCCAAAAGGATAAGAATGCTGGTAAAAAGCAAACCGACGTGTGTTTGGTACTTATTATTATTATTATATTGGTATTAAAGGCTTAAAAAGTTCTTTTTAGTAAAAATTAATTTTTGGAAAAAGGTACTTTTTTTTAAAAAAGCACTTGGAAAGGCCGTACTTTTTAGGAAAAGTTTTTTTTTTGAAGAAAGCAATTTTTGGAAAATGTACTTTTTTGGAAAAGTACTTTTTAAAAAAGATAATTTTTGGGAAAAGTACTTTTAAGAAAAATGTTTGAAAACGGAAGTTCCATTAAAAACAAACTTTTTCCAAAAATTAAGTTGTTCCAAAAACTACCTCTTCCTAAAAACCACTTTTTCTAAAAAGTACTTTTCTCAAGAAATTCCTTTTCCTAAAAAGTACTTTTCCCAAAAGAGTACCTTTTTCTTAAAAGTACTTTTCCCAAAAAGTACTTTAAGTTACTTTTTTAATAAAGTACCTTTCCAAAAAGTACCTATTTCTAAAAGTACTTTTTCTAAAAAGTACTTAATTAAAAAAAAATTCTTAAAAACTATTTCCGTAATAAAGTAATTTTTTTTAAAAATAATTTTCCCAAAAAAAGACGTTTTTCTAAAAAGTGCTCTTTAAAAAAAGTATATTTTTCAAAAAGTACCTTTTTCCAAAAGGTACTTTTTGCTAAAAAGGACTTTTTAAGCCTTTAATCCCAATGGTACGTTCAACAACTATTTTCATGGAGTTCTACATATGTAAACTGAAAACTTATTTTCTGCAAAACTTTATTTTTTAAGTTATACCTTGTTGCAATAAAAAAGCGCTATGTATGTACATGAATAATATCTTTAAAAAAGTCAAAGTTACTGTAATTTTTTTCACTATATTTTTTTTTTTAATTTTTAGGGCCATAAACAATTTTGAAGTCAAAGTTACTCTTGATAATATATCGCACCGGTTTCGCTAAAGAGGTTCAGCTATAAAATTTACAAATTCTATGCCGCAAATCAACCGACGATATGACCACTAAACATCATTTTCTCGAAAAAATTTAAAATTGCAAACTTTTGAGTTGGCCCTCTTTAAAGAAACATGTGCGATGTGTATGCATGATTATCGTCAAATCTTATTTGTACATCTTGAAAAAAATATCCGCTGCAAAAAGGAAAAACGCATAAGTAGAGATAAGCTGTTTTTAAGTTAATGGGATTTTTGTAATCTACATATCGTTACCTTAATATAGAAAGGCCCTAACTCATTATTTTTTTGAAATCGAGATTTTTGCATCTTTCGATACATTAGATGTTCTTCCATCGAAATATGGGCATTTTCTGGGGTCACGAACGTACGTTCGTACGCTTTTGATGTACAAAGAATATAGAAAACAAAACTTTTCCTAGCATTTTTTTTGCGATTTGAAAGCATTTTGGTAGCTCTATGCTTAGTGCAAAAAATTTAATTTCATCGAGTTCAAGTTTTCATATTAATAGTTATAAACATGTGGTCACGAACGTGCGCAAAATAGAAGTCAACTTTGGGTGACAGTAGTGAAATGTAAAAATCTGCGAAATGGAACGGAATAATGAAAAGAGCTTAATATATTTTAGAAGTGTATTAATGTAGGTCTCTATCCAGTATTTACACAATAAAATATCTCTATTGGTTTTTGTTTAATTGGCTTAAGTACCGGTCGCGAACGTACGGGTCACGAACGTACGATTTTTCCATATGTTTTTTTTTATTATTATCACTATGCATTTTCACATAAATATCTAAAAAATGTTCTCCACAAAAAACTTAATACTCAATTTATAGTGTGTAGTAACACTTATAACAAGAAATGGACTATTTTTAACCCCCAACCAAAATAGGGGTGTTATAAGTTTGTATTGTGTGTATGTGTGTCTCTCTCTGAGTCCACGTACAGACCAAACGGCTGCACCGATTTTGAATTAGTTTTTTTCTGTTTGAAAGGTGACTTGATCGAAAGGATTTTTAGCTCCGTTTTAAGACAATCGGTCCAGCCGCTTAGAAGATATCACATCTTCTCTAGATATATTCTTGTTTTTTATATTTATGAAATAAAATGAAATTTTAACAAAATTTATGATATTTTTGTTTTTATTGAATAGGCCGTTAGAGCTATGCTTAACAGTGTTGTCAGCTTAGGGGATTTGTTCCCGAATTGGGGATTTTTTTCGCGAATGGGGATTACAATTTCGTATGGGGATCTGCGGATTTTTTGGGAATGATAACCAAATTTTAGGGGATTTTTGGAGATTTAATTTTATAACTGATGGTAACAAGAATGATTTTTGAATTAAGAAGTATGCGTCTGGCAAGTCTGAAAATATGTGTTGCTATTCATAGTGAATGTTTTCTAATAAAGAAGAAGTATCAAGGCAGATTAACCAATAATAAACACTAGCAAAACAAAAAAACGTAACAAAATGTAATAATGTTGGAAGCACTTCTTAGAATAAACCCACACTTTAAAAATAATTCAATTTGTTGTGACAAGCTTAATTCTTCTGCTGAAATGGTAAAATAAAGTTTCTTAATACAAGTACATACCATGTACAAAAAAGTTTGAGGCTGATGAATCAAACGATTTCGAATGTAAAGTTTTGGAAATGGTTAACTTTGGTTAAAACATTTTTTGTACTTGTGTATACTAAACTACTTACATATGTGTATTTTTTCTTTTCAAGTTTTAAGCAAGTACAAATTGAATTAATATGAATGTAAATATAGCTATCCATATAAATGCATTTTATTGAATAAATCTATTATTTTTGTCATTATTTTTTAAATAAAATTAAAAAAATAAAATGTTTCACAAAAGAAAGAATTTGAACCAAAAAAACTCAATTTGGGGATTTTTGGGGATAAAAAATAAAAAATTGGAGATAAGCTCTAGAAAAAACCGGCAACACTGGTGCTTAATTTAAAGTCCGAATTCATCATTCTGGTATCTGGAACATTCGCTATATCATTAAATTTTTCTAGTAAAAATTTACTTACGGTCGCGAACGTACGAAATTTTGCAACTAAAAAAAAACTTTATTTAGCTGTAACAGAGAATTTTTTTTTTATTTGCAAATTAGTGACACCGAACTTATTTAAAATGTAATATGTGTGGCACCTGTTGACGTTTAATGCAAAGCAATTACAATAAAATCGCTACAACAACAAATACATGACAGTTGGAAATTAAACGGTGTGCCAAAAACGAGCAACGAAAAATGTTAAAATCCCATGTAATATACATACAATTGTATGTACATATTGGGTGTTTTTTATTGAGGTATAGAACTTTAAGTTGGCATCACTTTTTTAACTGGCGGCCATTTTGTCAGCTGTCAAGTGATTAATATTTAGTTTGGTTTGCCATTTCATCATGAACAGGTTGACAAAAGAACAACGCTTGCAAATCGTGCAAATTTATTTCGAAAATAATGGTTCAGTTCGCGAAGTTTACCGCAAGCTCCGTCCATTTTATGGTCGACATAATCGTCCATCAGAGCAATTAATTCGGTTAACCATGGATCGTTTTCGCACTACGTTTACTCTATGTGATAATACGCATCCGCAGAGACGTCGAACAGTGCGCACCGAAGAAACAATTGCCTCTGTAGAGCAAAGTGTTGAAGAGGACCCGAATGAATCGATTCACCACCGTGCCACCGTATAGAGCCATGATAACCGACTATTTTGTTCCCGAATTGGATGGCATGAATGTGGATGAGTTGTGGTTCCAACAAGACGGCGCTACATGCCACACAGCGCACGTCACAATCGATTTATTGAAGGAAACATTCGATGAGCGCATAATTTCGCGGAATGGACCTGTCAATTGGCCACCAAGATCGTGTGATTTGACACCATTGGATTATTTTCTTTGGGGATATGTGAAGTCGCTCGTCTACGCCAACAAACCAGAAACGTTAGGGGACTTGGAAGCCAACATTCGTGGCGTTATTGCCAACATACGGCCCCATATGCTCGAAAAAGTGGTTGAAAATTGGACCTGTAGAATTGGCTTTATTCGAGCCAGCCGCGGCGGCCACATGCCCGAAATCATATTTAAACATTAATGGCATAAAATTATCCTTCCAATAAAGCCAAATTGATGGACATTAAAACGATTTTCTTGTGTTTTATTTCAATTCGAAGTTCTATACCTCTAAAAAAACACCCTGTATATGCATTTGAAATTTGTAAAGTTAGTGTATTTTTGTAGAGACTACAACAATTAACACTAAAATTTAAAAAATTTTAATTAGAGGGTGTACCATCAGTTAATGTAATTTTGACTATGTAATTCTGATAACTTGCTGTATCTTGGAAACCGTAAGAGCAAACTTCCTGAAATTTTCAAAACCGGTAAAACAAAAAAATATCAAAATTAGAAAATCGCCAAACCGAAAAAAAATCGCCAAAACCAAAAAAACCACCAAAATAAAAAACTTTCTAAATCGAAAATAAATCGCGAAAAACCGAAAAAATCGCCAAAATGAAAAATCGCCAAAATGAAAAAAAATCGCCAAAATGAAAAAAAATCGCCAAAATTTAAAAAATCTCCAAAACGAAAAAAAGCGAAAAATAATAAAAAAAAACACTATTTCAGCTGAAAAAACGTAAAAAAACACTGTATTAAAAAAATACTCAAGGCCCAACGTACAGAATCCTTCGTGCGCGAGTAAAAGTCGCACTTTACTGAATTTTTTTTATTTATAATTATAAACAATAAGACACGATGATTATCAACATTTCATTTTTCCATCCTACAAAATACTCGATTTCAAAAAAATAATGTGTTACTTCATTTCTAGCGATATGCAAAAGCACTCCTTAAAATCGACCTCATAGTTTGTGCTCTCCTCCAATAAAATATAACTTAAGCACTTTTTCCTTATTGCCACAGATACATATGTACGTATTCAATAAAACTACTTTTTAAGCTTTAGGTTAGTAAATTTTATATATTTTTAGTTTTGATCAATATTTCGTTAACCTTTGGTTAACTTCTTCAGGATTATTCTTATTTTAATAAAATATTATTCTTATTTTAATCCTAAAGAAGTTAACCAAAGATTAACGAAATATTGATCAAAACTAAAAATATATAAAATTTACTGACCTAAAGCTTAAAAAAATAGTTTTATTGAACATATCGCTCATTTGCGAGAAGAGTGGCATAATTCAAAAAAAGTGGTTCCGAGATAAATGCATTTAAAAGTTTTCAATTGAAGCTAACTGCTGAGAAAAGCACGTACCTATTTTAAATATAGGTACGGAATAATTGGCGATAAACAATTTTTGTCCGAGTTCTGGAAGAGAATTTATCAATACTTTGAATTATGTCATTATTGTTGCAAAAAATCATCATTATACTGTCATAAGTAGAAATGCGTCTTTGTAACTGAAAAAAAACTTAACAATCTAAGTATGTTTTCACAGTTAAATAGTAAATAATACACAAATGCATAATAAAAATCAGATAGCTTTATTTTCACAGCTCTTTAAACTTAAGAAATACATAGTTCATAAAAGAAAAAAGAATTAAAATTATTTTAAGTTAAAAAAAGCGAGAAAAAATTCGGCAAAAATTAAAAAACTGTATTACAAATTTTCATAAAATGATTTATAAAAGGGTGGAATAAGCTTTTTATTTAATAATTCCATTAAATCCTTTTTTTTATTTTGGGAAATAGCAGGTTTTTCAAAGAAAGATTTAGTGAGTTGTATTTGTAAAATGCTTTGCTTTTTTGTTTTTTTTTTTTTAATAATTACAGCCTCTTGAAATTTATCTGCACTAGGGATGCCAAACGGGAAATCCCGATCCCGGAAATCCCGGGATTTTCGGGATTTGGTAAATCCCGAATCCCGGGATTTGTAAGATTCAATCCCGGGATTTCTTTTTCGGGATTTCTTAGCAATTTTTATATAAAAAACTTAATAGATTAAAATTTTCGATGATTTTATTGTATTTTTTTATAATATTTAAAAGTCCCATACAATTTTATACGTGCAGATTTAACAATTTAATGACTATTCGTGGCATATTTCTTATAAATTAAAAACAAGTGCAAAATAAATTAACTACTTTCTCACGGTTATTTTCATCAAAGGTGATACAATATACAACTAAGAATTATTTTGAAAACGAAAAGAAGCATATGAGCTTTGGAAGGAAAATAACATTTGGAAAATTCAATAAGTTTGACAAATTTATTGCGTCTTATTCTATTATTATTATGAATAAAATTCCATGAGAAATTTTGCCCGGGGAATAATTTCAAACAGTAGCAAATGATAGGGAAAACAAAAAAAATTATGGAAAAGGGAGACATTTCTTGCGGAAATTTATTCATAATTGCAGTGTATAACTCTGTATATCGACCCTCAACCCTTATCCACTTTTCGGTAACAATTGAGTACTACTGACAGCTCCTTACAATTGAAGTAGAAAATAAAAAGTCGGGTTGACGTAAAAGCGAGAAATATTTACAGAATAATGCGTACTATTTTGTCTAAAAAATTGCTCTAGTGTGAATGTATGTTTTTTTACATTGCAGTTCAAAATTATTTTCGTTAGACCGTTTAGGTCGTTTTTGACACAAACCTATGACCTATTTAAATTACATGGGTTTGAGTAAAAAATGACCGACTGAATGACTTCGACTCAATTATAGTTTTATTCGAGTTGCAGAGTAGAAGGGCAGCACACTAATAAACCATACTCCTCTTAGCGAACTTAGGACTACATATGTATCTGTTGAACTTGCAGAAAACAACTTATGTATGAATTTAAAATTTTTCAGTAGAAGAAAAATACTGTTCAAGTGCTCAGGCAAACTTTTAGTGGCATATTCATAAAAAATATTTTAGGCTTATTAAGCGCTTATTTGACGTATTTCTTTAGAAAATTTGTCAAATAAACCTGTAATAAAACTAAATTTTTTTTATGAATACGGCGGTTAATGTATGTGCCTACAAAAATGTGATCATTAGACGTAATTTATAGAATTTGATTAGAATTGTGTATACATTTCTTTTAATTTTTCGACATGTTCAGCCTTATTATCGTTGTCATAGTAGTGACGAAATCGATTAAAAAAATAGGCAATACCTGGTATATGTAACAACCGTAATGGCTACTTGTTGGTCAATCGCAATTAAAAAAACCTTAATAGTTATATATTTAAAAAAACAATAATGTTTTTGCAGCTTATTTGTATGAAAGTGCATCTAAAATTTTCGTAAATCAACTTAAGCGATAGTGCTAAAAGTCCACAGATATGTACATTCGTTTTGATTTAGATTATAGAAAAACATTTATATTGAAAGCAAAAACAAGTTTTCATATTTAGTTATTGTTTTCAGTATAAATTCTCTAACATCAACTTAAAAATAGATGACAAAAATTATTTCGATTTTTATTTTATACTAGTATTAAAATATTGTTAACTTTAAAGACAAATGTTTAATGATATATTATCAACATAAAAACTTTTAAAATGCATAAAATTTGTTATTAAAGTAATATTTATTAAAAAAATTATTTATTTTACCAAAAAATTTTAGATCCCGAAATCTCGAAAATCCCGGAATCCCGAAAAATCCCGGGATCCCGAAAATCCCGCGATCCCGAATATCCCGGGATTTTCGGGATCGGGATTTATAAATCCCGAATCCCGGGATTTCTAAAAATCGATCCCGATTGGCATCCCTAATCTGCACTATATGAATTTTTGAAAAAAACGGATGCCGGTGATTCTCGACGTATTTCCAGAATTTTGACTTCCGACAATTTAAACTTGTTAATATATAAAGGACCAATATCTGTTGCCAATATTTTTAGGTCAACAAAATCTGTATAGCACATTTCATTTACCTTAAATGGTTCACCTTTTTTTTCGCGATGAACGAATTATTGACATGTAAGATTCGGGCGAATAAATTGGACCACTCCTAAGCATACGCTTTGTTTCCCTTTCGATTAGAGAATGATCAGAGTCCCCCTCATTTTGAGTATGGCCTTTTATTAAATATTTATGGGTTATTGACTTGATACCCAAGAAGCGCACAGCATAAATGTATAGCGCTACCATAAACTTATTTTTTTGTTGGCCAGCGCAATTGTCAGAATAAAATATTACCTCTGCGTCCGTGGTTTTTGCTAAATTTTGTAGGTATTTTAGCACGCAAGTCCCCAATTCGTTGACTCCGCGATGCCCATTTGCCTCATCCCAAACAAAGCATTCACATTTATTTGTTTTCAAATCGTATATAGTGAAGTTATATACATTCAATTTAGACTTGTAATAAAAAGATGACAAGTCACCTTTTGGTAGTGGCATTACTGCTTGCAAATCATATACAGCCACAAATGAATTTTTATCTTTATCACTGTTTTTTTCTATTCTAGATAAATTTTTTTCCTTCTGATGAAGCTCGTACATGTCTATTTTAGATATGTTTTCATTTTCTTCCAAATTATCGTAAACTGAGCATGTTTCGCATAAGTCTTTTTTAGGAACAAAAAACGATATATTAAACTCCTCAGTGAAGATCCTATAAAAATATATATAATTTGCAAATGGCTTGTTATCTCTTTTGCAAATATCTTTATGCAGATTGGATATACTTTTGCTTCCATCAATAAATGTTTTTGACGTATTAGCATGGGTATAGTGACTTTCAATTTTCGGTATTGATTGAATGAAATCTTTGAGATCTTTTTTTATCTGTGGGTCTATTGTTCTGTGCTTTCCATGTTTTCCTCTTTGATCTGCCTCTAAAACATTATTTAACACTTTATGCCTTTTTTCGGGGACAGTGCCAATTACGCGATCACTAATATTAAATGTGTTCTTAAAGAATAATTTGCAAACGCGAACTTCCTCATTATTACGTTTCAAAAAATATGCATTGTTATTTTGTCTGCTAGGTCTGGTTCCACCAATTCGCAATATATTGCCTTTGTAGCTCAATGTTACCTAATATCCAAAATTAGTTAAAATAAATTTTTATTTCTTCTTCGTTAAAACTGTTTGAGCACTTTAGTCTACAATTTTCTCCACACGGAATTTTCATTTGTCTCGCGGGCTTATTATTTTTATGTTTTGAGTTTGATTCATATGCTTGTCCACTTTTTCTTTTGGCCAAAGATTTTTTCCAATTTTCCAGGTTTTTTTTATCTTTATTCCTTTTTTTGATGGACTTACGCAAATTGTTGTTAATTGTGTGTTTGTGGAAGAGCTTGTATTATTTGTATTGGACAGACATCTATCCAAAATATTTGTGAATTTCGTGGTAGAATTTGGTTTATGTGTAACAGTTTCTTGGTCGCTGTCACTTTTATCGTCATTACTTGGCAAGTATGTAATGTGCATATTGGAATCATCGCAATCTTCTGAAAGTGATGACGTACTTGATGATAGGGAGTGGGTAGGTTGTATTCTTGATCGTGATTGAGCTGATGGCGTGCTTCCTGATAATGCCCCTGATGGAGAAGAACAATTTTCCTGCTCCGACATGTTCAAAATATCTAAAACGATCAGTAAGTTTAATTGTCCTGAACTTAACTATAGTATTCCAATTAATGATTTTCATTAAAACTGAGTCATTTTGAGTTATTTCTAGCGTGAGAGGTTCAATTCTCACAATATTTTCAACAATACCGGCACATTGTTTTAAAATGTGAAAGAGCGAGATGACCATACTACGTACATCAGTATCAACAACGACATAACACGAAATATGCAAACGAAAGTAATTTATTTTTCATCAATAACGTCGTAGTTAGTGTTAAGACAATGGTAAATAACAAAAAATTTATCACTTAAATTGGCACAACACAAAATAACTCTATATAAATGAAAATTACAAACGTTAAAACTATACATACTTTTCTAAGAATTATGTCGCAACTTGAATTATGTCATTACTTTTGATAAAGGCAAGCACCTTCCACTTCAACGACCAACGCCAAACTCATATGTGTCGTTCTTGTAAAAAAAATAAATGAACAAAATTTCTAAAGAAATAACGGCACTTTTGGTCGCTAGTCAATAAAAAAAAGTGATATCAATACCATTTTTTGACACATTGTAGATTTTGGTGTGACGCATGTTTCTGCATCAATAACTCAAAAATCGCGTTTTTTAATTATGCCACTCTTCTCGCAAATGAGCGATATGTATATAAAAGGTCGAAAAATTAGATAAACAATTTCATATGTACGTATGTATGTACATATCGCTCATTTGCGAGAAGAGTGGCATAATTAAAAAACGCGATTTTTGAGTTATTGATGCAGAAACATGCGTCACACCAAAATCTACAATGTGTCAAAAAATGGTATTGATATCACTTTTTTTTATTGACTAGCGACCAAAAGTGCCGTTATTTCTTTAGAAATTTTGTTCATTTATTTTTTTTACAAGAACGACACATATGAGTTTGGCGTTGGTCGTTGAAGTGGAAGGTGCTTGCCTTTATCAAAAGTAATGACATAATTCAAGTTGCGACATAATTCTTAGAAAAGTATGTATAGTTTTAACGTTTGTAATTTTCATTTATATAGAGTTATTTTGTGTTGTGCCAATTTAAGTGATAAATTTTTTGTTATTTACCATTGTCTTAACACTAACTACGACGTTATTGATGAAAAATAAATTACTTTCGTTTGCATATTTCGTGTTATGTCGTTGTTGATACTGATGTACGTAGTATGGTCATCTCGCTCTTTCACATTTTAAAACAATGTGCCGGTATTGTTGAAAATATTGTGAGAATTGAACCTCTCACGCTAGAAATAACTCAAAATGACTCAGTTTTAATGAAAATCATTAATTGGAATACTATAGTTAAGTTCAGGACAATTAAACTTACTGATCGTTTTAGATATTTTGAACATGTCGGAGCAGGAAAATTGTTCTTCTCCATCAGGGGCATTATCAGGAAGCACGCCATCAGCTCAATCACGATCAAGAATACAACCTACCCACTCCCTATCATCAAGTACGTCATCACTTTCAGAAGATTGCGATGATTCCAATATGCACATTACATACTTGCCAAGTAATGACGATAAAAGTGACAGCGACCAAGAAACTGTTACACATAAACCAAATTCTACCACGAAATTCACAAATATTTTGGATAGATGTCTGTCCAATACAAATAATACAAGCTCTTCCACAAACACACAATTAACAACAATTTACGTAAGTCCATCAAAAAAAGGAATAAAGAGAAAAAAAACCTGGAAAATTGGAAAAAATCTTTGGCCAAAAGAAATAGTGGACAAGCATATGAATCAAACTCAAAACATAAAAATAATAAGCCCGCGAGACAAATGAAAATTCCGTGTGGAGAAAATTGTAGACTAAAGTGCTCAAACAGTTTTAACGAAGAAGAAATAAAAATTTATTTTAACTAATTTTGGATATTAGGTAACATTGAGCTACAAAGGCAATATATTGCGAATTGGTGGAACCAGACCTAGCAGACAAAATAACAATGCATATTTTTTGAAACGTAATAATGAGGAAGTTCGCGTTTGCAAATTATTCTTTAAGAACACATTTAATATTAGTGATCGCGTAATTGGCACTGTCCCCGAAAAAAGGCATAAAGTGTTAAATAATGTTTTAGAGGCAGATCAAAGAGGAAAACATGGAAAGCACAGAACAATAGACCCACAGATAAAAAAAGATCTCAAAGATTTCATTCAATCAATACCGAAAATTGAAAGTCACTATACCCATGCTAATACGTCAAAAACATTTATTGATGGAAGCAAAAGTATATCCAATCTGCATAAAGATATTTGCAAAAGAGATAACAAGCCATTTGCAAATTATATATATTTTTATAGGATCTTCACTGAGGAGTTTAATATATCGTTTTTTGTTCCTAAAAAAGACTTATGCGAAACATGCTCAGTTTACGATAATTTGGAAGAAAATGAAAACATATCTAAAATAGACATGTACGAGCTTCATCAGAAGGAAAAAAATTTATCTAGAATAGAAAAAAACAGTGATAAAGATAAAAATTCATTTGTGGCTGTATATGATTTGCAAGCAGTAATGCCACTACCAAAAGGTGACTTGTCATCTTTTTATTACAAGTCTAAATTGAATGTATATAACTTCACTATATACGATTTGAAAACAAATAAATGTGAATGCTTTGTTTGGGATGAGGCAAATGGGCATCGCGGAGTCAACGAATTGGGGACTTGCGTGCTAAAATACCTACAAAATTTAGCAAAAACCACGGACGCAGAGGTAATATTTTATTCTGACAATTGCGCTGGCCAACAAAAAAATAAGTTTATGGTAGCGCTATACATTTATGCTGTGCGCTTCTTGGGTATCAAGTCAATAACCCATAAATATTTAATAAAAGGCCATACTCAAAATGAGGGGGACTCTGATCATTCTCTAATCGAAAGGGAAACAAAGCGTATGCTTAGGAGTGGTCCAATTTATTCGCCCGAATCTTACATGTCAATAATTCGTTCATCGCGAAAAAAAAGGTGAACCATTTAAGGTAAATGAAATGTGCTATACAGATTTTGTTGACCTAAAAATATTGGCAACAGATATTGGTCCTTTATATATTAACAAGTTTAAATTGTCGGAAGTCAAAATTCTGGAAATACGTCGAGAATCACCGGCATCCGTTTTTTTCAAAAATTCATATAGTGCAGATTAGGGATGCCAATCGGGATCGATTTTTAGAAATCCCGGGATTCGGGATTTATAAATCCCGATCCCGAAAATCCCGGGATATTCGGGATCGCGGGATTTTCGGGATCCCGGGATTTTTCGGGATTCCGGGATTTTCGAGATTTCGGGATCTAAAATTTTTTGGTAAAATAAATAATTTTTTTAATAAATATTACTTTAATAACAAATTTTATGCATTTTAAAAGTTTTTATGTTGATAATATATCATTAAACATTTGTCTTTAAAGTTAACAATATTTTAATACTAGTATAAAATAAAAATCGAAATAATTTTTGTCATCTATTTTTAAGTTGATGTTAGAGAATTTATACTGAAAACAATAACTAAATATGAAAACTTGTTTTTGCTTTCAATATAAATGTTTTTCTATAATCTAAATCAAAACGAATGTACATATCTGTGGACTTTTAGCACTATCGCTTAAGTTGATTTACGAAAATTTTAGATGCACTTTCATACAAATAAGCTGCAAAAACATTATTGTTTTTTTAAATATATAACTATTAAGGTTTTTTTAATTGCGATTGACCAACAAGTAGCCATTACGGTTGTTACATATACCAGGTATTGCCTATTTTTTTAATCGATTTCGTCACTACTATGACAACGATAATAAGGCTGAACATGTCGAAAAATTAAAAGAAATGTATACACAATTCTAATCAAATTCTATAAATTACGTCTAATGATCACATTTTTGTAGGCACATACATTAACCGCCGTATTCATAAAAAAAATTTAGTTTTATTACAGGTTTATTTGACAAATTTTCTAAAGAAATACGTCAAATAAGCGCTTAATAAGCCTAAAATATTTTTTATGAATATGCCACTAAAAGTTTGCCTGAGCACTTGAACAGTATTTTTCTTCTACTGAAAAATTTTAAATTCATACATAAGTTGTTTTCTGCAAGTTCAACAGATACATACAGTGAACAAAGAAAAAACTTGTACAGCAAACGCTCCGCTCTTCTAATCAAAATATCTCTGTTGCTTTGTAAGATTTTAAGATAAAACCAAAAGCGATTTCAAGGAAAATTAATCAGCTTTCTATGAAAATCTTTAATTTTATTAACAAATTTATTTTAATGCGAAAAAAATAACCTAAAATATAATAACACTATTTTCCAGAGCAAAAAAAAAACTTGTACACTAACTCTTCTTTCAGGAAGGAGCTATGAAATAAGGAATACACTAAAAATTAGTACTAAATGTGGCCACGTCTAGCATCTAATAGATTATTTTCATAGAATGAACTGGGTTTTCGGTAATTTTGGGAGCTATATGGTCCAATATGCCCTGGAGAGCACTTTTGAGTTAAGTTTTACACATAATCTACAGCTCGCGTAATTTTTTGTTCACATACGCCCACAGAATTTCATTTGTACTAAGGCCAAGGATCTAGGGAGTATGTGACTGCAATTTTTTTCCATTGAATGGAAGCCATTCTCTTATTATTGAAGACGAATGTTTCGGGTATTTAACTCTAACTAATCAATAGTCTCCACTTACATTTAATTTGGCAGCTAACTGTGCTAAATTATCTCTTAGTATTTTTAAATAATTCATTTTATTTATTGTACGTTCTATAAAAACCGGATTTCATACACCACTCGATCCCATTGAGCCCCATACCATCATATTACACCCCCCATGCTTCACCGTGTTATTCAGGTTTTTATCACTAGTGCTGGAATTCCTCTTCGCCACAAAAATCTACAACGATAACATCCAAATATATTAAATTTGGATTCAGCAGTGTCCCAAAAGTCATCATAGTGATTAATATAATCTTTCTTTGTGTGGCAAAGAAAAGCTCCAGCCTTAACGATAATAACCTGAATAACACGGTGAAGCATGGGGGGTGTAATATGATGGTATGGGGCTCAATGGGATCGAGTGGTGTATGAAATCCGGTTTTTATAGAACGTACAATAAATAAAATGAATTATTTAAAAATACTAAGAGATAATTTAGCACAGTTAGCTGCCAAATTAAATGTAAGTGGAGACTATTGATTAGTTAGAGTTAAATACCCGAAACATTCGTCTTCAATAATAAGAGAATGGCTTCCATTCATTGGGAAAAAATTGCAGGCACATCCTCCCTAGATCATTGGCCTTAGTACAAATGAAATTCTGTGGGCGTATGTGAACAAAAAATTACGCGAGCTGTAGATTATGTGTAAAAATTAACTCAAAAGTGCTCTCCAGGGCATATTGGACCATATAGCTCCCAAAATTACCGAAAACCCAGTTCATTCTATGAAAATAATCTATTAGATGCTAGACGTGGCCACATTTAGTACTAATTTTAAGTGTATTCCTTATTTCAAAGCTCCTTCCTGAAAGAAGAGTTAGTGTACAAGTTTTTTTTTTGCTCTGGAAAATAGTGTTATTATATTTTAGGTTATTTTTTTCGCATTAAAATAAATTTGTTAATAAAATTAAAGATTTTCATAGAAAGCTGATTAATTTTTCTTGAAATCGCTTTTGGTTTTATCTTAAAATCTTACAAAGCAACAGAGATATTTTGATTAGAAGAGCGGAGCGTTTGCTGTACAAGTTTTTTCTTTGTTCACTGTATGTAGTCCTAAGTTCGCTAAGAGGAGTATGGTTTATTAGTGTGCTGCCCTTCTACTCTGCAACTCGAATAAAACTATAATTGAGTCGAAGTCATTCAGTCGGTCATTTTTTACTCAAACCCATGTAATTTAAATAGGTCATAGGTTTGTGTCAAAAACGACCTAAACGGTCTAACGAAAATAATTTTGAACTGCAATGTAAAAAAACATACATTCACACTAGAGCAATTTTTTAGACAAAATAGTACGCATTATTCTGTAAATATTTCTCGCTTTTACGTCAACCCGACTTTTTATTTTCTACTTCAATTGTAAGGAGCTGTCAGTAGTACTCAATTGTTACCGAAAAGTGGATAAGGGTTGAGGGTCGATATACAGAGTTATACACTGCAATTATGAATAAATTTCCGCAAGAAATGTCTCCCTTTTCCATAATTTTTTTTGTTTTCCCTATTATTTGCTACTGTTTGAAATTATTCCCCGGGCAAAATTTCTCATGGAATTTTATTCATAATAATAATAGAATAAGACGCAATAAATTTGTCAAACTTATTGAATTTTCCAAATGTTATTTTCCTTCCAAAGCTCATATGCTTCTTTTCGTTTTCAAAATAATTCTTAGTTGTATATTGTATCACCTTTGATGAAAATAACCGTGAGAAAGTAGTTAATTTATTTTGCAATTGTTTTTAATTTATAAGAAATATGCCACGAATAGTCATTAAATTGTTAAATCTGCACGTATAAAATTGTATGGGACTTTTAAATATTATAAAAAAATACAATAAAATCATCGAAAATTTTAATCTATTAAGTTTTTTATATAAAAATTGCTAAGAAATCCCGAAAAAGAAATCCCGGGATTGAATCTTACAAATCCCGGGATTCGGGATTTACCAAATCCCGAAAATCCCGGGATTTCCGGGATCGGGATTTCCCGTTTGGCATCCCTAGTGCAGATAAATTTCAAGAGGCTGTAATTATTAAAAAAAAAAAAACAAAAAAGCAAAGCATTTTACAAATACAACTCACTAAATCTTTCTTTGAAAAACCTGCTATTTCCCAAAATAAAAAAAAAGGATTTAATGGAATTATTAAATAAAAAGCTTATTCCACCCTTTTATAAATCATTTTATGAAAATTTGTAATACAGTTTTTTAATTTTTGCCGAATTTTTTCTCGCTTTTTTTAACTTAAAATAATTTTAATTCTTTTTTCTTTTATGAACTATGTATTTCTTAAGTTTAAAGAGCTGTGAAAATAAAGCTATCTGATTTTTATTATGCATTTGTGTATTATTTACTATTTAACTGTGAAAACATACTTAGATTGTTAAGTTTTTTTTCAGTTACAAAGACGCATTTCTACTTATGACAGTATAATGATGATTTTTTTGCAACAATAATGACATAATTCAAAGCATTGATAAATTCTCTTCCAGAACTCGGACAAAAATTGTTTATCGCCAATTATTCCGTACCTATATTTAAAATAGGTACGTGCTTTTCTCAGCAGTTAGCTTCAATTGAAAACTTTTAAATGCATTTATCTCGGAACCACTTTTTTTGAATTATGCCACTCTTCTCGCAAATGAGCGATATGTATATTAAACAATACTTACCATTGTTCTGAATAATGAATGCAATCTCTTCTTTTGGTTATATTGCGGTTTAAATATTTTTCCTCCAATGGAACCATATATACAATTAATTTTTTTAAAAAAGTCATCAAAAAGGACATTGGTTTTCCAATTTTTACAATCATTTAAAGTAATTTTTTTTTTCTCTTGGAGATTTGAGAAGTATACTTTTGCAAAAATTTTAAAAAATGTATTTCGAATCATCTTTGCGGCTGAACACTTTGATCACAGGGTATACCAGAGGTGACACGAGACGGAAGATAATTTGTGTTTTCGGATTTCGCGCTCACTCTGTCACTGCGTCTTCTCTAACCTTCTTTCGTCGTGGAATTTTGTAGCTTAATTTCAATTTATACTTTGTAATAAATGATAAAAATTAATATTTTTTCATGAAAATGCTTCAAATGAAATCTGCAATCCTCTTAAAACAATTTGTTATTGCCTTTTTAATAGTTATAAGCTATTTCGCACTTTGTTTCTTAATTCAACACAACAAATTCTTTGATCTAATTTTGCAAAATTGTTTACTTGTTGAAATGTTTTTTGTTTAACACTTTGTGGTCTTATTCGCTGAGTGATTTTTGTAAATAAAAGGTAAAAATTAAAATTTTTCAATGAAAATGCTTAAAGTTAAATCAGGAATCATTTGCAAAAAAATTTTAATAACTTTAATACAAACAATCTTTTTCACATTCGGTTTTTTTAAGTAAATGCAACAAATTTTTCAATTTAATTCTGTGCGACAAATGATTTAAGTTTTTTTTTATAATACACTTTCTTCAACTCTGGTCTACTTTGTGACTTTGATCACTTCACACTTTAAACTGGACAATGTAACAAATGTCATATAAAATAAAAATTTACATTAATATTTGCATCAGTCAGTATTCAAACTTGTTCGACTAACGGTTTTAAGTTTGATTGATTCCAGTGTGCACACTTAATTTTTTTTTAATTCGGTAGAATCGACAAAAAAAAATCGGTAGATTTGAATGAAATTCGGTAGAACATATTTTTTATTCAAAGAACCATAAAAAATAATTTAAAAAAACATAAAAAATACTAAATATACATACAGTTACTCACAGAAATATTTTGCTTATGTAAATCTCAACAAATTTGCAAAAAGAATGCTAGATATATAAAAATGTCTTCTTGGAAAAATTCATGTTTATTTTTTTTACATATTAAATAGGAGAAGTCTTAACTTACAAATATTTTAATTAAAATTTAAAAACAAAAAATTATTTTATGAAATTTTTAAAAAGTAATGAAAAAATCGCTTATTTATCAGGTCACAAAAGTATTTTGCTTTTTGAATTTTTTACACAGATTTTTAATTATTAAAGCAGCGTATTATGTTTTAATGTTTTGTGTGATATTCATTGTTAGATATGACCACTTGCAGACGTCCTAGCATAGATTCCACTAAATTTCGGAAATTTTTAAGTACTTTTTTTATACATTTCTTCTTCCAATACTCGTCCTAAGGATACTTTTGATAAAATGGTATTTTACCGGATTTTTTTTCCAAATAAGCCCAAAGTTTTTCAATAGGACTTATGTCGAGACTTTGTGGTTTTATTGGCAGATGTTTGTTAACATAAAATAGCCATAATTTAATGTCCAGGGATATATGTTTTAGGTCGTTGTCATGTTGAAAGTAATACCCATTGATATATTGCTCCATTTGTTCAGCACTGGCATGTAGGTTTTCTCTAATAATGGACAACTATAGATATTTATCCATTGTACTTTATATAAACACCAACTTTCCTACTCCTAGTGCCGACGTACAGCCCCACACCACGAGAGAACCACCACCATGTTTTACTGTTGCCCTTATATTCTTAATAGTTAGTGATTCATTTGGCTTGCGCCGCACCATAAGCTGTCTATCTGACCCAAAAATTATAAATTTCCTTTCGTTGCTAAATATTATCGTCTTCCCGAAATTAGAAGTCTGAAATTTATGTAGTTCAGCATATAACTAACGCTTCTGTCTATTAACTTCCGAAATCAAATTTTTTTTTTTCTAGCTACGCTGCCGTTAGTATTGTTGGTTTTTAGAACTTTACGGATGGACTTGCCACTTAGGTGTGTCCGTAGTATGCCCGTAGGTCCCCTTTAGCATTTCTTTAAGATTTGGAACATATAAATGGTGGTTTTTCCTATTTTTTTTAATAGTTTTTCTTGTGTTTCTCACCGTTAACAAGTTTCCTCGACTTTTTCGTGGAATATTTTCAATATACATACATATGTATGTAACTGCGCTTTTTTGCACCTTTAAAAGTATTTTCTCTTGTTTGTCTACATCGGCTAAACATATCACAAACATATTGGATTGATTTGTTCTATTATACAGATATAGAACGATCTTATTCGCATATCAATTTAATTCCTTTACTTTAAACATTTTTTTAAACAAAAACTTCACGTGTTGCACTCAATAAAAAAAAATTGGAACCAATTATGACAAAAAAAAGCATAACAATTACTATTACAAACGAATAGCAAAAAAAAAACACATTTAACAATACAAATATTTAAGAAATAACGGGAACTCTAAAAGAAGCAAAATACTTTTGTGATGTTGAAATTGCGTAGTTGATACAAGAAAAGGCAAAAAAAAGTATAACAATTAAATTCAAAGTTGTTGTTTTTTTTTGTATTTTCCATTCTTTCTTTGTTTCTCAGTGAGGTAGTTTACACGAGACTAATATTTATGCCGCACAATTTTTGTTCTTTTAAGAACACACGAGACTAATTCATCCGTCATAAAAATGTATACGTATACACAGCTTTGTGTGTGTTAGTGTTTTTCGTATTCAATTTAACATTTGCAGTTTTTAAGTTGTCTGTGTATTGGTTTTGTGCTGCTAATGCGGGGTTGTAGCTGGTTGAAAAATTATGCCAAACACAAAACCCCTCTCTTTGCCTCTCTCACCTACAAACTGGCATGTTATGCCAGCACAATTAATCCCGTGTAAATCAGCGCAGTTAGAAAAGAAAAAATTTAACATGTTGCCTAAACTTTCTATTTTTAATACATTTATTTAATTTGTTTGCGTAAAGAATGTAGGCAAAATATATTTGAGAGTAAACTGTATGTAATTATATATAAAGAGTGAGTGCAAGGAGTATCAAACTTGACAGGTTCCAAGAGCGCATTTAAAACTTCATATTTGATTGGAAATTAAACTGCCATAAACAATGAAGCATTTCCAATAAAAAAAGTGTCATCCCCATTTATTTGCCCTTACCCTTTATATAGATACATATGTTATTCATACATAAAATAATATACATATGTACATACATACATAAATAACAGTTTTTGTACATAGGTTTTATAAAGCTACTAAAAAAAAAATTTATTTGACAAACGTTTGCTACTACAAAGATTATATGTAAGATCCATTTATGAATTTCAACTTTTGTGCAAAAATTATTAAATCGTTGGGAGGAATTAATATTTCAACTTGAAATTTCATGGCAGAAAATGACCGCTGTGCGGCCGCACTGCTATGTGGCAAAATATCCTATTTACACATATGTATATCGACTTAAATTACTAAATAAAAATTTGTTAAGCATAGGTATGCTCTTCTCCGCGGAAAGCTTCCCACATTTTAGAACATACATGTGATTAATTTTCCGTATGTGTGATCAACTTGATCTTGTAGCATCATTGTTAATCAAAATGTTCGTTCAATATTCGGTAGATTTCAGGCCTTGTTCGGTAGAATTGGTAGATCGTTAAATTCCAAACATATTCGGTAGAACCTACCGAATATCGGTAGAACTGATTGATTCCTTAAAATTATCAAAAGAAAAAAAATTATGCGCCATGTAGAAACATTATGAAGATCACTTGCTTAGCAATAATAAGAGAAGCAATGTGTGCGGTATAATGCTAGTGCTCGCATGTATAAGTCATTCATTTCATTTGTT
The DNA here is from genome assembly GCA_944452675.1 of Tachina lurida. NCBI lineage: Eukaryota > Metazoa > Arthropoda > Insecta > Diptera > Tachinidae > Tachina > Tachina lurida. The sequence goes on along the minus strand of OX101755.1, from coordinate 111,671,161 downwards.
ACATAACTATGTATGTTACTCGATTTCATGCATACACTTTAAAACTTAAAAAATATTAAATATTTTTATTTTTTCATTAAAAGCATATTTTGACAAAGTTAATAATTTTTTATAATTTATTTTTATTATAGTAGTAGGCTTAGCAATATGAAAATATATGTACATATAAAAATTTTATTTTTATTTACACAATATACCTATGTACGTCAGGGCTGATTTCACTAGTTTACACTGATAATGTACACTTGACGAGAGGTGATTTTACTTATGTATTTTCTTCCGCTGAATTCGAAAATCAATGCTAAATTTTTTTTATGGATCAGTTTTTGAGATATTGTGATTTTTTCAGTTTTTCGACCTTTTTTACTTGACCCATCATATCTCGAGCTAGAACTGTCCGATTGGGTCGTTCTTGGTATTCAAATGAAAGGTATTGAGATGACAAATAAATATGCTTAATCGGATCTTTAATTGGTATAGCGGTTCAAAATATATCGACGAAAATAGGGCACATTTTCAAAAAAATCATATTTTACAGTGATTATATGCTGAATGAAATGTATACTATATAAATGTAAATATGATACTTTTATGTAAGAACTAAGACCAACCATAAGAAAATCGACCGAAAAATTACAAAGTTATAAGCAATGGATTGAATGAATCCAAAGTGAAAATACATAAAAATAATAAACAACACAAGTCAACAAAATAAAATTTATTATGTACGGTCAAAGGTTTCATAGTCAATTTGTATATACTTAGTACTGTGTATCAAACCCTTCAAATTAGTTTTTTTTTAAATTGACTCTGTATCTCAAGATTTTCCGTTATAAAAAAAGAGGATGTTGTATCACATAATTGGCATTAAATCGAGAATCAGTTCTTCGATTCAATAAAAAATTACCTAGAAGGCTAGGAAACAAATTGACCTTTAAACTACGTATTCATAAATTTTTTAACAGTCGATTCAGAGACATTCAGAAAGTTTTATACAAAAAATATTATTTTTTTTTAACAAACCCAGCTAAAACAAATATGTATGGTCCATTTATTTTTAATATATGAATATATATAAATATATATATGAATATATATGAATTCATGTATGGAAATGTATAGGATTATACATATGTATATGCGAAAAGTATTATATATGAATTGATATATGGACGAATATATAAAATGTATTATAATATATGAGCTGATATATGCAAAATTTAATTATAAAGCTCTTCATATGTGAATCCATATGTAGAAATAAGATGTAATATATGAAGCCGTATACAAATATATGCATACATGATATCTCACATAAGATCGTTTTTGCAATAAAAAAGCTTGCATTTTATTAACTCGACCTTTTTCTCTCTTTTTTTTATCACTGGATTGCAATTGTAATAGAAAATACATACGGGTTGCAAAGTTTGTGTGTACAGCCTCAATGTTTAAAAAATAAACCCCATTCTTGCACGATTTTATACAAAGCGGCCCTATCAAGTAAATGAAATAATCAAAAGGATACTTCGGTCATTAATTTTATACAAAATATTTTAAGAAACAAGTTCATATTACTGCAAAACATTTTATTAAAAACTAGTGTTGGTATAAAAACGGATAATTTTTTTAAATGATTAATTGCATTAGTTTTTAATCTAAATTCTTATTAAATAAATTTTTATTTTTCTCTTAAAATGATGAATAAAATGTCTTTTAGTTCGTTTTTAATTATTTATCCAAACAAATTTTAGATCAAATATAACTTCCCAGCTAAAAAAAATATGTATGGTCCATATATGTTTAATATATGAATGTATATAAATATATATGAATATGTATGAATTCATGTATGGACATATATAGGATTATAGATTGCAAAAGTATTATATATGAATTGATATATGGACTAATATATGAAATGTATTATAATTTATGAGGTCATATATGAAAATTGAACTATGAAGTTCTTCGTATATGGGTCCATATATGGAAATAAGATTTAATATGTATATGGAGACACGTAACTATATTAAAATGTATGAATACATGAAATCTCACATAAAACTGATTTAAAAAAGAAGTTGCATTTTATTAACTCGATATTTTTCTCTCTTTTTTATCACTGGTGAATTGCAAATCTATTAGAAAATACATACGATTTGCATAGTTTATATGCGAACAGCCTCAACGTTTAAAAAATAAACCCCATTCTTGTACGATTTTATACATATCGACCCTATTAAATAAACGGAATAATGAAAAGATATTTCAGTCATTGATTTTATAGGAAATACCCTATTTTTAAGAAACAAAGTTCATATTAGTGCAAAAAATTTTATTGCAAACTAGTGTTGCTATAAAAATGGATAACTTTTTATAATGATTAATTTCATTACGAAAATTAGTTTTGTGTTTTTTAAATAATCGATGCAATAAAATGTCTTAGTTCGTTTTTAATTATTTATCCAAACAAATGTTTCATCAAATACAAGTTCGTTATTTAAAACCTAACAAAAAAGTAATTTTAATTACAACAATTCTTAGTGGTGATTATCAATATACTATACCATTTTGCACATGCATCGATGCAAGACCATTTCCACAAGATTGTGAATTGGGCTAATATGAATATGAATTTACACATATGTATGTACATACATGTATGAAAATGTATGAATATATATTATCATATATGACCATATACCCTCATTTTTCGGATCTGAACCATATATGGAACATCATATATGCTCCATACATATTTTTTTAGGTGGGCAGTTTAAAATTTTAAGGTCTTTTAAGAAACAAACGATTTTCTAATATTTTTTTAAATTTATTTTTTTGTATACAACTTTCTGAATATCTCTGAGACTATAAGACTGTTAAGAAATTCATGAATACGTAATTTAAAGGTCAATTTGTTTCCTAGCCTTCTGTGTAATTTTTATTGAATCGAAGAACTGATTCTCGATTTAATGCCAATTATGTGATACAACATCCTCTTGTTTTATAACGGAAAATCTCGAGATACAGAGTCAATTAAAAAAAACTAATTTAAAGGGTTTGATACACAGTACTAAGTATATACAAATTGACTATGAAATCTTTCACCTTACATAATAAATTTCATTTTGTTGACTTGTGTTATTTGTTATTTTTGTGTATTTTTACTTTGGATTTATTCAATCCATTGCTTATAACTTTGTAATTTTTCGGTCGATTTTCTTCTGGTTGGTCTTAGTTCTTACATAAAAGTATCATATTTACGTACATGAACCGAAACCGTACGATGTTTTAACGATATGTACTTTTCATTCAGCATATAATCACTGTAAAATATGATTTTTTTGAAAATGTGCCCTATTTTCATCGATATATTTTGAACCGCTATGTGAATTAAAAATCCGAATAAACGTTTATTTGTCATCTTAATACCTTTCATTTGAATACTAAGAACGACACAATCGGACAGTTCTAGCTCGAGATATGATGGGTCAAGTGAAAAAGGTCGAAAAACTGAAAAAATCACAATATCTCAAAAACTGGTCCATAAAAAAATATAACATTGATTTTCGAATTCAGCGGAAAAAAATACATAAGGAATTCTATATCTCATCAAATGTACATGAAAAAAATTTTATTTTGTAAACTAGTGTTATTTAATTAAAAAAAAATATGTTATATATAAAAATATAATTCCACTACAAGAGAACTCAAACTATAGGGCAAACTGCAAGCACTAAGAGCATCCTGTGCATACCAACTTTCCTACAGTAGTACCACTTGTTTCTTAGTACAGTAAGAGCAATGGATAGCAGGGATGGAAAATTGTAGGTACCTCAATTTTTTTTGTATTATTAGATATCCAAACAGATACGGCACTCGTTATCGAACGAAATTACGAAATATTTCAAGAGTTTATAGGTATGGAAATATTTTAAAATCTGGAAACGTATCGAAAACCGTAATTCGCCCCCTGATATTACACATTTGACAATACCGAAGCCGAAGGATTAAAAAATCAGATCCTTAAGGATATATAATACACTTAGTTATCTGCGGTCCCATTGGTGGTACCCAATAACATGATATGCTATAATACATCGAGCCTTTTTTTTCGATTTTATCGTAAGCGGCATGTTATCGAAAATAGTAATTTTTAATAAAATTAACAAATAGTTTAGAATTATCGAAATGCTAAAATTTTTGATAAATTTTAAGATACTGGCTGTAAAATTTTATCGTAAGCGACAATTTTCGTACAAAAACATACATATTTGAATATTTTAAAAAAACCTTCTCCTGAAATTTTTTATATTTGTCGCTTACGATAAAATCGAAAATAAGGCTCGAAATTATGTTTTAAGCTCTAAAAAATATTAATAAAATATTTAAGTTTATAAAAAAAAAACTTGAAAAATATTTTTCAATACAGTATCCATCTCTGTTTGTATTGTGTCAACATTGCACGATGGGTCAATAAGCTAGAATCTTAGATAAAAATATTTTATTACGGTTTATATAAAAAAAATCTTACAAACTCTTTCTTACCTTATTAAGCACTGGAAGAATAAAAAAATTAATAATACAAGTGCATATCGCACATTTACTCAAACAACGTCATAACTCAAAAAATGTAATTTTTGAGTTAATGATGTAGAATTTACCCCCATTTCGTTGCTTATATTATGTAAAAATTTCATACAAATATCTTGTTTACTCAACTATTGAGAGAAAAATAAAATTATCTTTTTCCATTAAGTTGTGTGTACATTGAAAACTTTAAATTCGTTTTCTGGCAAACAATTTTTTTTTGAGTTATGATATTGTTTGAGTAAACGAGCGATGTGTACATAAACAAGTAAAATTAAGTAAATTCATAAAGCTCCTTTACTACAACATAAATTGTAATTACTCTATAAAAAAATCGGAGGCAAATTTGTCGTTTTATGACAACTAATGAACTTTTCATAACTCAAGCTGGCATAATATGACCAAACTACATAACTATCAAAACAAAATTTTGTCTCTCACTATTTGCAGAAAATTTAAAAAGAAAATTCCTAAAAATTGCAACTATAGAACACTATTGAAAAAAACCTTTGCCCTAAAACACTATCCTGGTCCATAGTGACAGCTTAACACGAGCAATTAAATTAACGGTAAGTCAAAGCTAATAAGTTTAATTCAGTATGCGCCAACCGTCAGGTATGAGTTGGCAGAGATTTTGTTTGACTGATCCACGTGTGCTGCGGAGAAAATTAACCCCTTGTTGTTCAAAATATTAGAAATTCGTTATAACTGGTGAATTCCTAAAAAAATTTGGTCACATCTTGGAAAATGTTAATATATCTAGTTGGGCAAATTTAAGTTCTTTTAAATTCATTCAAATCAATTATAGGCGGGTAGGATACTGACTCGTTTTTATAAAAATTATAATAAGAGTATAAAATGTAGCGTTCTTCTTTTAATTTTCTAGGCCAGGAACAATAATTTGTCAAAAGTTTTTCGTAAATGAGTTTTGGATCTATTTTGTTTTTATCTTTTGCTCTGACTCTACTCCAAGTTTCTTCCTCAAGTTTTATGTTGGTGAGTTTGTTTTTTTCAATTTTTTTCGGGAGTGCTTTGTCAACAATATATAAATTTTCGGCGTCAATTATCTTATCTTTAATGTAAGTATAACTCCTCCGTACATATTCGGTTGGTACCACATTGCCTTTGCCTTCTAACGTTATGTTTTTCGTTATATTGAAATAGCTTTCAACGGCACTGTTTGAAATTGTGTTCTTTTCTCTGTCGACATATTTTCCCATTATATTTGACCATAGAGGGGAATATGGAGCAAACTTCTTTAATAGTAACAACGCAAAAACCTCATTGCTATACATGGTTTTCTTCCCGATGTTTTTTTTTGCTATTTGGATGCCATTAAATAAACCAAGAGCTTTTAAATAATAAGGACTTTTCTTATAATTAGGTGCTTTCAAGTCCTCTAAATTCTTGGTGTTAGACTCATCTGTGTGGCTCTCAACTATTTCTATTGGATAAATTTTTTTTAGCATAGCAAGCGACTGTTCAAACTCTACTGTTACATATTTAGTAAGTAAAATGGTAAGAGTGTTTCTTATCCAAAGGAAAAGAGCACTTATCTCGCTTATACCGATCGCGACAGCAAATTGCCATTTAAAAAAATTAATTTGTTCCGAGCTCTTGAAATTATTTTCAATGTCCTTGTAGCAAACTCGTAAAAAATGTGTGCAGCATATTTGTATAACAACAAGATTGCATTTTGTTACTTTATTTTTACATATATAATAAGTTGCTGAAATATACTGTTCCAAGCTATTCACGTTTTGTTCTATATTAAAGACTCTCGCCACAGCATTAATTGATGCATAGCTCCAGTCGATACATATTCGTTTGCATATTGGCCATGCAAAATAATTATTGATGCAATATACTTTCAAAAACATTAAAAATCTCTCAATATCTTTTGAAAAGTGACTACAAAGAATGCATTCCGCTATTGGAATTAGAAAACCTCTATCATCGTGTTTCCTAATGTGAGCAATTATTGAATATAAAAAAACTCTTTTCGATTTTTTATCGATTTTTTTTACGATGTTACTCGTTGCATCGAAAAATAAAGTATTTCTGCTTAATTTTAGAAATTTCTTTTTGTTATTTTGCAATAGTTATATTTGCCTATTAGAAAAAAGGTAAACTTCTAACGGATTTGCTCCAATTTTTATCTTTTTGCATTATATATATATATCAATAAATTCATCTTTGTCACGTTGAAGTTCACGAATCTGTTCAGATTTTATTTTCCTAGCAACATCTCTAGACGGAACTTCCTGATCGTTGCCATTCTGTCTCAAATAGACCGACTGCGTGCAAAGCTTTTAGTTTCTCCAATTTGAGGCCTTTTGAAATTTCAACTCATGCTTCGAAACAATCCGATGTATGCTTCGAATTTGTTGATTTTTTAGATTCTATTTTACCAATTATACAACTTTTACCAAATTTTAATGCTAAGCGATAACGGCCACAGCCAGTATTGAAATATATACATTTAACATACAAATACAATAATGTTTTACTTTTGTTCCACACAAAACTATTGAAAGTAATTGGACATATGTTGTTGAAATATTTAAACTTCTCGCGGACTATATCTTCCAAAAAGGCAACCATTTCGACGTATTTCTGATCTTCAATAAAATATTCTTGCAGACATAAAAACTCCCTATCTGAGGAAACTAGGTCAGCTTCGTGTTTTGTATATATTCGGCTGCTTTTTATAGAACACTTGCTTATTACATTATACTCTTCCACTTCTAAACACGATGTTTCAGTAATATTTATGCTCATTTCATATTGTGTGGATGAAGGCACTACATTTTCTTTAAATACTTTGGTATTTAATTCTGATATTTTCTCATTTGCTACACCATCTATGGATGAGAAATAAACACTAGGTGATTGTGCATCCCCAAAAACAATTGAGTCTATCAAATCTATTTGTAAGTCAGTAGACTTGACTAAATTTTCCATGATTACAATACAAAACACACTTTTCTTACCATTATTGACACAGTATATATTGTCTTTTTTTCCTTTCCCTTCTATCGAATTTGATTTCCAATGATGTTACTGTTTCCTGATATAAAGACTGTAATTTATGTTTATCACAAAATATCCATAAATCTGTCATAACATCATCAAGGGATAATTTATTTTTACCCTAAAAAATGGAAATTTAATTTTTATATACATATTAAAATATCTTCAGTTCTTATTTTAGCAATCAAATATACACACAAGAGCAACTTTTTTTTATTTTCGGATAAATAGTATACCCAGTAAAAAAAGACACTCCAAAAAAGTCATGAAAATGTAGAGTTTGCGATCTGGAAGTAGTGCAAATTTCGATCCGACCTAATGATTTTTACATAGGGTTGTCATTGCAAGAAGTTCTCTTTTTCGATGCCTGGTACCCGAATTGGAAGCGATTTTACGAAAAATTTCCTTTTTTGTGTTCTATGTTAATATGTTCATCTAGGAAAAATGGTTAATAGTTACCTATTTTAACAATTAGTTTCTTTTTATAGGAATTTAAGCGCGAAACAGTATTTTCATGTAAATTTAAGCAAATAACTTTAAAATTTTAGACCAAAATTAGTTCATGTTTCTTCAAAAAAATCGATTTTTTAAAAATTCTGGTGAGTAGTTTCTAAAACTATAGAGGAATTACAAGGTTTTGTATGACTAAAATAAAATTCTACTTGGTTTTCTACTAACTATCGGCAAATTAAAAATATCGATTTTTTGGAAGCAATGAAAATGTAGTTCCTTTAGAATGACTTCCAATTTTTTTTACTGGGATATTATAGTAGGCCCACAAATCCATGATAAGTGCTTTTTACAGTACATTTTTAGTATCACACAGTATCATTAACATTTAAATTTAAATTAATCAATAAATTAAATAAAAACATTTTCTAGCCTTTTTAAATATTTGGATTAAATCTGCTCAATTTCGGGATTACAAGAAATCATCATTGTACACACTGCACATGTTGCAACTTCCAAGGGTCATGCACAAAAATACTTATTTACAGAAAAAAAATTTTAAGCAAGGTAGGAAAAAATTCTGCTCGCAAATGCTATTTAAAGAGTGCTAACGGGGGGTCCAAAGATTGCTAACGGATTAAAAAAAGGGTAAAATTGATATCTTTATATTTCGGAAACTACATTAGATAGATTAAAAATTCCAAAAGGATAAGAATGCTGGTAAAAAGCAATCCGACAGTGTTTGGTCCTTTTTTAATATGTGTGCTTTTAGGGGTTAAAAGGGGTAAAACCTGCATTTTGGTAACTTTTTTGTATTCGACATATCTTTTAAATTGTTGAACGTAGCATTGGTATTAAAGGCTTAAAAAGTTCTTTTTAGTTAAAAGCAGGGACCGTAACGGTTATAATTTTTATTTTAAAAATCACTTTTTAATCATTATTTCTTGATTTTTATTTATCCCTCACAAAATAACTCTTATTTTGTGACTTTTATTTATTCCTCAGAAAATAACAGTTATTTCTTGATTTTTATTTATCCCTCACAAAATAAGAGTTATTTTGTGACTTTTATTTATTCCTCACAAAATAACAGTTACTGTTTGATTTTTATTTTTTTGCTTAACTTTTAAAATGTAGAAAGCGTAATTTTTGCGTTAAAATGAATATTAACCGATTTAAAATTGAATTTATCGCCAGAGTCTTTAAAAAAAACTCTTATATGTTAAATTAAATTTACTTTTTTATTATTTATTAATTTTAAAAGTTAAAATTTTTTTGAGCAAAAAAATAAAAATCAAAAATTAACTGTTATTTTGTGAGGAATAAATAAAAGTCACAAAATAACTCTTATTTTGTGAGGGATAAATAAAAATCAATAAATAACTGTTATTTTCTGAGGAATAAATAAAAGTCACAAAATAAGAGTTATTTTGTGAGGAATAAATAAAAATCAAAAAAATAAAAATCATTGCATCTATCGGTAGTCCATGTAACATGGAGTATCTTGGTATATTCCTTGTGCATGTAGCACTTCTCTATTATTGTGATTTTTTTACTTTAAATTTGGAAAATAATCGTTATTTGCGATCCCTGGTTAAAAGTAATTTCTGGAAAAAGGTACTTTTTTAAAAAGAAAATTTTCGGAAAGGAAGTACTTTTTAGGAAAAGTTTTTTTTTTGAAGAAAGCAATTTTTGGAAAAGTACTTTTTAAAAAAGATAATTTTTGGGAAAAGTACTTTTAAGAAAAATGTAATTTATTTGAAAACGGAAGTTCCATTAAAAATAAACTTTTTCCAAAAATTACGTTGTTCCAAAAACTACCTTTTCCTAAAAAGCACTTTTTCTAAAAAGTGCTTTTCTCAAAAAATTTCTTTTCCTTTTTTCTTTTCAAGTTTGAACTTGACAATGTAACAAATGTCATATAAAATAAAAATTGACATTAATATTTGCATCAGTATTCAAACTTGTTCGACTAACGGTTTTAAGTTTGATTGATTCCTTAAAATTATCAAAAGAAAAAAATAATGTGCCATGTAGAAACAAATATACTAACTAAAAGGAGCAATGTGTGCGGTATACTGCTAGTGCTCGCATGTATAAGTCATTCATTTCATTTGTTACATATGTAACTATGTTACTCGATTTCATTGCATACACTCTAAAACTTAAAAACTATTAAATATTTTTATTTTTTCATTAAAAGCATTTTTTGACAAAGTTAATAATTTCTTATATATAAATTTATTTTTATTATAGTAGTAGGCTTAGAAATATGAAAATGTATGTATGTACATATAAAAATGTAAATTTTATTTACACAATATACGTCAGGCCTGATTATTTAATTAAAAAAAAATTATGTTATATATAAAAATATAATTCCACTACAAGAGAACTAAAACTATAGGGCAAACTGCAAGCACTAAGAGCATCCTATGCATACCAACTTTCCTACAGTAGTACCACTTGTTTCTTAGTACAGTAAGAGCAATGGATAGCAGGGATGGAAAATTGTAGGTACTACCTAATTTTTTTTTTGTATTATTAGATATCCAAACAGAATTCTGAAAATACAAAGACCTGGGGGCAAATTACTGCACTCGTTATCGAACGAAATTACGAAATATTTCAATAAGAGTTTATAGGTATGGAAATATGTTAAAATCTCGAAACGTATCGAATGCCGTAATTCGCCCCCCTGATATTATACATTTGACAATACCGAAGCCGAAGGATTAAAAAATCAGATCCTTAAGGATATATAATACATTTAGTTATCTGCGGTCCCATTGGTGGTACCCAATAACATGATATGCTATAATACATTGAGCCTTTTTTTCCGATTTTATCGTAATCCACATGTTATCGAAAATAGTAATTTTTAATAAAAATTAACAAATAGTTTAGAATTATCAAAATGCTAAAATTTTTGATAAATTTTAAGATACTGACTGTAAAATTTTATCGTAACCGAAAATTTTCGTACATAAACATATATGAATATTTTAAAAAAACCTTCTCCTGAAATTTTTTATATTTGTCGCTTACGATAAAATCGAAAATAAGGCTCGACATTATGTTTTAAGTTCTAAAAAATATTAATAAAATATTTAAGTTTATAAAAAAAAACTTGAAAAATATTTTTTATAACAAATATTAATGCAGTATCCATCTCTGTTTGTATTGTGTCAACATTGCACGATGGGTCAATAAGCTAGAATCTTAGATAAAAATATTTTATTACGGTTTATATAAAAAAAATCTTACAAACTCTTTCTTACCTTATTAAGCACTGGAAGAATAAAAAAATTAATAATACAAGTGCATATCGCACATTTACTCAAACAACGTCATAACTCAAAAAATGTAATTTTTGAGTTAATGATGTAGTATTTGCCCCCATATCGTTGCTTGTATTATGTAAAAATTTCATACAAATATCTTGTTTACTCAACTATTGAGAGAAAAAATAAAATTATCTTTTTCCATTAAGTTGTGTGTACATTGAAAACTTTAAATTCGTTTTCTGGCAAACAATTTTTTTTTGAGTTATGATATTGTTTGAGTAAACGAGCGATGTGTACATAAACAAGTAAAATTAAGTAAATTCATAAAGCTCCTTCACTACAACATAAATTGTAATTACCCTATAAAAAAATCGGAGGCAAAGTTGTCGTTTTATGACAACTAATATTAAGAACTTTTCATAACTCAAAATGTCATAATATGACCAAACTACATAACTATCAAAACAAAATTTTGTCTCTCACTATTTGCAGAAAATCTAAAAAGAAAATTCCTAAAAATTGCAACTATAGAATACTATTGACAAAAAACCTTTACCCTAAAACACTATCCTGGTCCATAGTGACAGCTTAACACGAGCAATTAAATTAACGGTAAGTCAAAGCTAATAAGTTTAATTCAGTATGCGCCAACCGTCAGGTATGAGTTGGCAGAGATTTTATTTGACTGATCCACGTGTGCTGCGGAGAAAATTAACCCCTTGTTGTTCAAAATATTAGAAATTCGTTATAACTGGTGAATTCCTAAAAAAAATTTGGTCACATCTTGGAAAATGTTAATATACATAGTTGGGCAAATTTAAGTTCTTTTAAATTCATTCAAATCAATTATAGGCGGGTAGGATACTGACTCGTTTTTATAAAAATTATAATAAGAGTATAAAATGTAGCGTTCTTCTTTTAATTTTCTAGGCCAGGAACAATAATTTGTCAAAAGTTTTTCGTAAATGAGTTTTGGATCTATTTTGTTTTTATCTTTTGCTCTGACTCTACTCCAAGTTTCTTCCTCAAGTTTTATGTTGGTGAGTTTGTTTTTTTCAATTTTTTTCGGGAGTGCTTTGTCAACCATATATACATTTTCGGCGTCAATTACCTATCTTATCTTTAATGTAAGTATAACTCCTCCGTACATATTCGGTTGGTACCACATTGCCTTTGCCTTCTAACGTTATGTTTTTCGTTATATTGAAATAGCTTTCAACGGCACTGTTTGAAATTGTATTCTTTTCTCTGTCGACATATTTTCCCATTATATTTGACCATAGAGGGGAATATGGAGCAAACTTCTTTAATAGTAACAACGCAAAAACCTCATTGCTATACATGTTTTTCTTCCCAGATGTTTTTTTTTGCTTTTTGGATGCCATTAAATAAACCAAGAGCTTTTAAATAATAAGGACTTTTCTTATAATTAGGTGCTTTCAAGTCCTCTAAATTCTTGGTGTTAGACTCATCTGTGTGTCTCTCAACTATTTCTATTGGATAAATTTTTTTTAGCATAGCAAGCGACTGTTCAAACTCTATTGTTACATATTTAGTAAGTAAAATGGTAAGAGTGTTTCTTATCCAAAGGAAAAGAGCACTTATCTCGCTTATACCGATCGCGACAGCAAATTGCCATTTAAAAAAATTAATTTGTTCCGAGCTCTTGAAATTATTTTCAATGTCCTTGTAGCAAACTCGTAAAAAATGTGTGCAGCATATTTGTATAACAACAAGATTGCATTTTGTTACTTTATTTTTACATATATAATAAGTTGCTGAAATATACTGTTCCAAGCTATTCACGTTTTGTTCTATATTAAAGACTCTCGCCACAGCATTAATTGATGCATAGCTCCAGTCGATACATATTCGTTTGCATATTGGCCATGCAAAATAATTATTGATGCAATATACTTTCAAAAACATTAAAAATCTCTCAATATCTTTTGAAAAGTGACTACAAAGAATGCATTCCGCTATTGGAATTAGAAAACCTCTATCATCGTGTTTCCTAATGTGAGCAATTATTGAATATAAAAAAACTCTTTTCGATTTTTTATCGATTTTTTTTACGATGTTACTCGTTGCATCGAAAAATAAAGTATTTCTGCTTAATTTTAGAAAATTCTTTTTGTTATTTTGCAATAGTTCTATTTGCCTATTAGAAAAAAGGTAAACTTCTAACGGATTTGCAATTTTTTGTATAAAATTGCTCCAATTTTTATCTTTTTGCATTTTATATATATCAATAAATTCATCTTTGTCACGTGGAAGTTCACGAATCTGTTCAGATTTTATTTTCCTAGCAACATCTCTAGACGGAACTTCCTGATCGTTGCCATTCTGTCTCAAATAGACCGACTGCGTGCAAAGCTTTTTGTTTCTCCAGTTTGATGCCTTTTGAAATTTCAACTCATGCTTTGAAAGTATCCGACGTATGCTTCGAACTTGTTGATTTTTTAATTTTCTAGGGTGCTTTATTGGAACACCACTAGATTCTATTTTACCAATTATACAACTTTTACCAAATTTTAATGCTAAGCGATAACGGCCACAGCCAGTATTGAAATATATACATTTAACATACAAATACAATAATGTTTTACTTTTGTTCCACACAAAACTATTGAAAGTAATTGGACATATGTTGTTGAAATATTTAAACTTCTCGCGGACTATATCTTCCAAAAAGGCAACCATTTCGACGTATTTCTGATCTTCAATAAAATATTCTTGCAGACATAAAAACTCCCTATCTGAGGAAACTAGGTCAGCTTCGTGTTTTGTATATATTCGGCTGCTTTTTATAGAACACTTGCTTATTACATTATACTCTTCCACTTCTAAACACGATGTTTCAGTAATATTTATGCTCATTTCATATTGTGTGGATGAAGGCACTACATTTTCTTTAAATACTTTGGTATTTAATTCTGATATTTTCTCATTTGCTACACCATCTATGGATGAGAAATAAACACTAGGTGATTGTGCATCCCCAAAAACAATTGAGTCTATCAAATCTATTTGTAAGTCAGTAGACTTGACTAAATTTTCCATGATTACAATACAAAACACACTTTTCTTACCATTATTGACACAGTATATATTGTCTTTTTTTCCTTTCCCTTCTATCGAATTTGATTTCCAATGATGTTACTCTTTCCTGCTATAAAGACTGTAATTTATGTTTATCACAAAATATCCATAAATCTGTCATAACATCATCAAGGGATAATTTATTTTTACCCTAAAAAATGGAAATTTAATTTTTATATACATATTAAAATATCTTCAGTTCTTATTTTAGCAATCAAATATACACACAAGAGCAACTTTTTTTTATTTTCGGATAAATAGTATACCCAGTAAAAAAAGACACTCCAAAAAAGTCATGAAAATGTAGAGTTTGCGATCTGGAAGTAGTGCAAATTTCGATCCGACCTAATGATTTTTACATAGGGTTGTCATTGCAAGAAGTTCTCTTTTTCGATGCCTGGTACCCGAATTGGAAGCGATTTTACGAAAAATTTCCTTTTTTGTGTTCTATGTTAATATGTTCATCTAGGAAAAATGGTTAATAGTTACCTATTTTAACAATTAGTTTCTGTTTATAGGAATTTAAGCGCGAAACAGTATTTTCATGTAAATTTAAGCAAATAACTTTAAAATTTTAGACCAAAATTAGTTCATGTTTCTTCAAAAAAATCGATTTTTTAAAAATTCTGGTGAGTAGTTTCTAAAACTATAGAGGAATTACAAGGTTTTGTATGACTAAAATAAAATTCTACTTGGTTTTCTACTAACTATCGGCAAATTAAAAATATCGAGTTTTTGGAAGCAATGAAAATGTAGTTCCTTTAGAATGACTTCCAATTTTTTTTACTGGGATATTATAGTAGGCCCACAAATCCATGATAAGTGCTTTTTACAGTACATTTTTAGTATCACACAGTATCATTAACATTTAAATTTAAATTAATCAATAAATTAAATAAAAACATTTTCTAGCCTTTTTAAATATTTGGATTAAATCTGCTCAATTTCGGGATTACAAGAAATCATCATTGTACACACTGCACATGTTGCAACTTCCAAGGGTCATGCACAAAAATACTTATTTACAGAAAAAAAATTTTAAGCAAGGTAGGAAAAAATTCTGCTCGCAAATGCTATTTAAAGAGTGCTAACGGGGGGTCCAAAGATTGCTAACGGATTAAAAAAAGGGTAAAATTGATATCTTTATATTTCGGAAACTACATTAGATAGATTAAAAATTCCAAAAGGATAAGAATGCTGGTAAAAAGCAATCCGACAGTGTTTGGTCCTTTTTTAATATGTGTGCTTTTAGGGGTTAAAAGGGGTAAAACCTGCATTTTGGTAACTTTTTTGTATTCGACATATCTTTTAAATTGTTGAACGTAGCATTGGTATTAAAGGCTTAAAAAGTTCTTTTTAGTTAAAAGTAATTTCTGGAAAAAGGTACTTTTTTAAAAAGAAAATTTTCGGAAAGGAAGTACTTTTTAGGAAAAGTTTTTTTTTTGAAGAAAGCAATTTTTGGAAAAGTACTTTTTAAAAAAGATAATTTTTGGGAAAAGTACTTTTAAGAAAAATGTAATTTATTTGAAAACGGAAGTTCCATTAAAAATAAACTTTTTCCAAAAATTACGTTGTTCCAAAAACTACCTTTTCCTAAAAAGCACTTTTTCTAAAAAGTGCTTTTCTCAAAAAATTTCTTTTCCTTTTTTCTTTTCAAGTTTGAACTTGACAATGTAACAAATGTCATATAAAATAAAAATTGACATTAATATTTGCATCAGTATTCAAACTTGTTCGACTAACGGTTTTAAGTTTGATTGATTCCAAAGTATATTTATATAAAGTATATGCAACGTGCGATTTGTTTGTGTAAAAATAATGGATGAATGTCAAAAACAGATGATTACAACCAGACCTGGGCAACTTGCATTACTTTTCATAAGCACTGATTGAAAAACAAAAATTTTAGTGAAAATTTAAATTTGATGCTTGTAATTAGGTTTTCGTTTATTTTATTGTAAAGCTATATCTTAAAAAATGGTGATTTTATAAACGGAATATCCTACCGCTTGGAACAATTTAATCAAGTTTTGTCTTTCTCTTGAAAAATTATCAGCCCAATTATGAATATTCCCGGGGAGTTTTTTCTCTTCCCTGTCATTTCTTCCCGGGGAATAATCCTCCTATTCTGAATAGTAGGAGAATAAGCAAATGCGGGAGAGAGGAAAATCTGAAGCAGCTTTTTAATGTTTACATTTTACTCTGCAATAAAGCAAGAGTTCAGCAATAGAAATTTAATAAAAATGTTGTTTTTTCATTGCCAATAAGATAGTACGTTAATATAAATATCTTTTTTGCTTAAATAAAAAATAAATAGACAGCGTAACCATATACAACCATGCAGAATAATTGTATGCTGGGAAAGTGGAGGCTAAACCTGCCCAGGTGCAGATGCGAATGGATTAAATTTCCAATTACTGTATATACAAAGGAAATTGTAAATTTCATAGTTTTTCTTATCGGTCTTGATATTATAGGAAAACAAATCTTCCATTACCTGTTATGTGAAATTAAAGGACGCGTGAAATTTTTAGTGTTTTAGTATTATTTCTATAGGTAGAAGTAGTTCATGTTTTTGAAGTTGATGTGCACAGGGCTTGGATAAAAATGCCTAAAACAAGAGAGATATATAACATTCCAGTGCTTATTTAAACTTTTTGTTCTAAACAAATGCATATACCATACATATAACATTTATTAATTTGATTTTAAAATTTTTGCATTAATTCCCTTCAAAATGTTTGGGGAGAAAACTCTCAAAAAATTTTCCATCTTCCTCATATTTAGAATACCTACTTTTTTCCCGGGAAGTTTTTTCTCCATCTCTCTTATGCAGTGTGACCAGATTTTAAAATAATATTAAGCTAAATCACGTTTGAAAAAAAGCTAAAATAAGCTAAAAAGTTACATTTTAGGCTAGAAAATAAAGCTAAACTTTTTTCCACTTCTTTGATCACTTTTTAGTAGTTTCTTATTGCTAAACTAACGTTAAATATTACACAAACATATTCTTTTATTATACATATAGAATATTTGCTTAATGAAATTATTTATTAATTATTATATTTTAGATTTAATGAAGAACAAAACAAAAACTTCCCCAAAATAATCTTAAAAAGTTTTTAAAAATGTAAAAACATTTATATTAAAATACGAAAGCTTTTTAAGTGAATTAATGCTATTTAAGGTAAAGCAATGATCACACTATCTGCGCAATGTACCGAGTTTCGTCAGATCAGTGAAATAAAGTCATAAGTAAAGATTTTGCTCTAATTTATCGACTACTTGAAATACAAGGACATAATTGCACCACACTGCATTAGTAATAAGCCAATATAGACTTATTCCAGAATTAATTGAGTAATAATGCCATTTTGGCTTATTACTTATGACTTTATTGAGGTGGCCCGACGAAAATCGGTACATAGTGTTATCCAGGCTTAAGGCTATTTCAGGTTTTTGTTTTAAGTTAATTGATGCCGCTGAATGAACGTTCAACTCAAGTCAAATAATTTTATACCCAAAAAACTCAAAAAGTGTTTTGGCCACTAATATGAATTTAAGTTTTTCCATTGGAATTCTAACCATTCTGCCATTATCTACTATTTTTCTTCTTTCCATTTCTGTTATAAAATTGTCGTATAATTTACATTTAGTATTTCTTGTAAACTATTTTACAATGTTAAAAAATTATAATTTTTATAAGTTGTTTATGTTTTTAATATATTTTTAGAGAACACGCAATTTAGACTAAAAAAAAGGCTAAAAAAGCTAAATGAGTTTTTAAAAAAAGCTAAAAAATAAGCTAAGAGCTAAATGAAAATTTTAAAGCTAAATCTGAAATAAATAAGCTAAATTTAGCTCAAAATAAGCTAATATGGTCACGCTGCTCTTATGTTTAGAATACCTACTTTTTTCCCGGGGATATTTTAATTCATAATAGGAGGAATGGGAAAGGGGAAAAAACCCCCGGGGAATTACTATTCATAATTGGGCTGTATAAAAATGGTAGTGATATGATTTTTGCCTTAAGTGGCGATATGTACATAGAAAAATGTTTACATATTTATGTATGTACGTATGTTTTTATTTATGTACACATTTACGTTCCATTTTTCGCCATGTGGTTTGGTGCTAGCGCAATATTAATGTATTACTTTGAAGAGATTTTAGTTTAATGCCAAAAAATTGCACTATAATTATCAAAGTTAGTTCTAATGTAATAAATTTGCATTTGTATTGATTTGGTTTAGTGTGGGAAGATGGTCAATGGATTTGCTTATTTAATGCAAGTCCCAGATCTGCATACAACAAAAAGGAAATGTATGGATAGACAAAACCAAATTAAATTTATTAATTGATAAACTTTTATTACGTGAAATAAGTATAATAAAAGCTACATATTTATTTTAATAATTAAATATAATTATTTTTAAATATTTTTTAACACCTTTTTTAAGTAAAAATTAATTTCAACTTTTTCACTACACACAATTGTGTATAACAAAGCAAAGCAAAACAAAATGGCGTATGAAAATTGTAAACAACTTTTGACATTCATGCATTGACACTACACGAGAAAAAAATTAATCACCTGAGTACTTGCATATACTTTATATAAATTTACTTTGATTGATTCCTTAAAATTATCAAAAGAAAAAAATAATGTGCCATGTAGAAACAAATATACTAACTAAAAGGAGCAATGTGTGCGGTATACTGCTAGTGCTCGCATGTATAAGTCATTCATTTCATTTGTTACATATGTAACTATGTTACTCGATTTCATTGCATACACTCTAAAACTTAAAAACTATTAAATATTTTTATTTTTTCATTAAAAGCATTTTTTGACAAAGTTAATAATTTCTTATATATAAATTTATTTTTATTATAGTAGTAGGCTTAGCAATATGAAAATGTATGTACATATAAAAATGTAAATTTTATTTACACAATATACGTCAGGCCTGATTATTTAATTAAAAAAAAATTATGTTATATATAAAAATATAATTCCACTACAAGAGAACTAAAACTATAGGGCAAACTACAAGCACTAAGAGCATCCTATGCATACCAACTTTCCTACAGTAGTACCACTTGTTTCTTAGTACAGTAAGAGCAATGGATAGCAGGGATGGAAAATTGTAGGTACTACCTAATTTTTTTTTTGTATTATTAGATATCCAAACAGAATTCTGAAAATACAAAGACCTGGGGGCAAATTACTGCACTCGTTATCGAACGAAATTACGAAATATTTCAATAAGAGTTTATAGGTATGGAAATATGTTAAAATCTCGAAACGTATCGAATGCCGTAATTCGCCCCCCTGATATTATACATTTGACAATACCGAAGCCGAAGGATTAAAAAATCAGATCCTTAAGGATATATAATACATTTAGTTATCTGCGGTCCCATTGGTGGTACCCAATAACATGATATGCTATAATACATTGAGCCTTTTTTTCCGATTTTATCGTAATCCACATGTTATCGAAAATAGTAATTTTTAATAAAAATTAACAAATAGTTTAGAATTATCAAAATGCTAAAATTTTTGATAAATTTTAAGATACTGACTGTAAAATTTTATCGTAACCGAAAATTTTCGTACATAAACATATATGAATATTTTAAAAAAACCTTCTCCTGAAATTTTTTATATTTGTCGCTTACGATAAAATCTAAAATAAGGCTCGACATTATGTTTTAAGTTCTAAAAAATATTAATAAAATATTTAAGTTTATAAAAAAAACTTGAAAAATATTTTTTATAACAAATATTAATGCAGTATCCATCTCTGTTTGTATTGTGTCAACATTGCACGATGGGTCAATAAGCTAGAATCTTAGATAAAAATATTTTATTACGGTTTATATAAAAAAAATCTTACAAACTCTTTCTTACCTTATTAAGCACTGGAAGAATAAAAAAATTAATAATACAAGTGCATATCGCACATTTACTCAAACAACGTCATAACTCAAAAAATGTAATTTTTGAGTTAATGATGTAGTATTTGCCCCCATATCGTTGCTTGTATTATGTAAAAATTTCATACAAATATCTTGTTTACTCAACTATTGAGAGAAAAAATAAAATTATCTTTTTCCATTAAGTTGTGTGTACATTGAAAACTTTAAATTCGTTTTCTGGCAAACAATTTTTTTTTGAGTTATGATATTGTTTGAGTAAACGAGCGATGTGTACATAAACAAGTAAAATTAAGTAAATTCATAAAGCTCCTTCACTACAACATAAATTGTAATTACCCTATAAAAAAATCGGAGGCAAAGTTGTCGTTTTATGACAACTAATATTAAGAACTTTTCATAACTCAAAATGTCATAATATGACCAAACTACATAACTATCAAAACAAAATTTTGTCTCTCACTATTTGCAGAAAATCTAAAAAGAAAATTCCTAAAAATTGCAACTATAGAATACTATTGACAAAAAACCTTTACCCTAAAACACTATCCTGGTCCATAGTGACAGCTTAACACGAGCAATTAAATTAACGGTAAGTCAAAGCTAATAAGTTTAATTCAGTATGCGCCAACCGTCAGGTATGAGTTGGCAGAGATTTTATTTGACTGATCCACGTGTGCTGCGGAGAAAATTAACCCCTTGTTGTTCAAAATATTAGAAATTCGTTATAACTGGTGAATTCCTAAAAAAAATTTGGTCACATCTTGGAAAATGTTAATATACATAGTTGGGCAAATTTAAGTTCTTTTAAATTCATTCAAATCAATTATAGGCGGGTAGGATACTGACTCGTTTTTATAAAAATTATAATAAGAGTATAAAATGTAGCGTTCTTCTTTTAATTTTCTAGGCCAGGAACAATAATTTGTCAAAAGTTTTTCGTAAATGAGTTTTGGATCTATTTTGTTTTTATCTTTTGCTCTGACTCTACTCCAAGTTTCTTCCTCAAGTTTTATGTTGGTGAGTTTGTTTTTTTCAATTTTTTTCGGGAGTGCTTTGTCAACCATATATACATTTTCGGCGTCAATTACCTATCTTATCTTTAATGTAAGTATAACTCCTCCGTACATATTCGGTTGGTACCACATTGCCTTTGCCTTCTAACGTTATGTTTTTCGTTATATTGAAATAGCTTTCAACGGCACTGTTTGAAATTGTATTCTTTTCTCTGTCGACATATTTTCCCATTATATTTGACCATAGAGGGGAATATGGAGCAAACTTCTTTAATAGTAACAACGCAAAAACCTCATTGCTATACATGTTTTTCTTCCCAGATGTTTTTTTTTGCTTTTTGGATGCCATTAAATAAACCAAGAGCTTTTAAATAATAAGGACTTTTCTTATAATTAGGTGCTTTCAAGTCCTCTAAATTCTTGGTGTTAGACTCATCTGTGTGTCTCTCAACTATTTCTATTGGATAAATTTTTTTTAGCATAGCAAGCGACTGTTCAAACTCTACTGTTACATATTTAGTAAGTAAAATGGTAAGAGTGTTTCTTATCCAAAGGAAAAGAGCACTTATCTCGCTTATACCGATCGCGACAGCAAATTGCCATTTAAAAAAATTAATTTGTTCCGAGCTCTTGAAATTATTTTCAATGTCCTTGTAGCAAACTCGTAAAAAATGTGTGCAGCATATTTGTATAACAACAAGATTGCATTTTGTTACTTTATTTTTACATATATAATAAGTTGCTGAAATATACTGTTCCAAGCTATTCACGTTTTGTTCTATATTAAAGACTCTCGCCACAGCATTAATTGATGCATAGCTCCAGTCGATACATATTCGTTTGCATATTGGCCATGCAAAATAATTATTGATGCAATATACTTTCAAAAACATTAAAAATCTCTCAATATCTTTTGAAAAGTGACTACAAAGAATGCATTCCGCTATTGGAATTAGAAAACCTCTATCATCGTATTTCCTAATGTGAGCAATTATTGAATATAAAAAAACTCTTTTCGATTTTTTATCGATTTTTTTTACGATGTTACTCGTTGCATCGAAAAATAAAGTATTTCTGCTTAATTTTAGAAAATTCTTTTTGTTATTTTGCAATAGTTCTATTTGCCTATTAGAAAAAAGGTAAACTTCTAACGGATTTGCAATTTTTTGTATAAAATTGCTCCAATTTTTATCTTTTTGCATTTTATATATATCAATAAATTCATCTTTGTCACGTGGAAGTTCACGAATCTGTTCAGATTTTATTTTCCTAGCAACATCTCTAGACGGAACTTCCTGATCGTTGCCATTCTGTCTCAAATAGACCGACTGCGTGCAAAGCTTTTTGTTTCTCCAGTTTGATGCCTTTTGAAATTTCAACTCATGCTTTGAAAGTATCCGACGTATGCTTCGAACTTGTTGATTTTTTAATTTTCTATGGTGCTTTATTGGAACACCACTAGATTCTATTTTACCAATTATACAACTTTTACCAAATTTTAATGCTAAGCGATAACGGCCACAGCCAGTATTGAAATATATACATTTAACATACAAATACAATAATGTTTTACTTTTGTTCCACACAAAACTATTGAAAGTAATTGGACATATGTTGTTGAAATATTTAAACTTCTCGCGGACTATATCTTCCAAAAAGGCAACCATTTCGACGTATTTCTGATCTTCAATAAAATATTCTTGCAGACATAAAAACTCCCTATCTGAGGAAACTAGGTCAGCTTCGTGTTTTGTATATATTCGGCTGCTTTTTATAGAACACTTGCTTATTACATTATACTCTTCCACTTCTAAACACGATGTTTCAGTAATATTTATGCTCATTTCATATTGTGTGGATGAAGGCACTACATTTTCTTTAAATACTTTGGTATTTAATTCTGATATTTTCTCATTTGCTACACCATCTATGGATGAGAAATAAACACTAGGTGATTGTGCATCCCCAAAAACAATTGAGTCTATCAAATCTATTTGTAAGTCAGTAGACTTGACTAAATTTTCCATGATTACAATACAAAACACACTTTTCTTACCATTATTGACACAGTATATATTGTCTTTTTTTCCTTTCCCTTCTATCGAATTTGATTTCCAATGATGTTACTGTTTCCTGATATAAAGACTGTAATTTATGTTTATCACAAAATATCCATAAATCTGTCATAACATCATCAAGGGATAATTTATTTTTACCCTAAAAAATGGAAATTTAATTTTTATATACATATTAAAATATCTTCAGTTCTTATTTTAGCAATCAAATATACACACAAGAGCAACTTTTTTTTATTTTCGGATAAATAGTATACCCAGTAAAAAAAGACACTCCAAAAAAGTCATGAAAATGTAGAGTTTGCGATCTGGAAGTAGTGCAAATTTCGATCCGACCTAATGATTTTTACATAGGGTTGTCATTGCAAGAAGTTCTCTTTTTCGATGCCTGGTACCCGAATTGGAAGCGATTTTACGAAAAATTTCCTTTTTTGTGTTCTATGTTAATATGTTCATCTAGGAAAAATGGTTAATAGTTACCTATTTTAACAATTAGTTTCTTTTTATAGGAATTTAAGCGCGAAACAGTATTTTCATGTAAATTTAAGCAAATAACTTTAAAATTTTAGACCAAAATTAGTTCATGTTTCTTCAAAAAAATCGATTTTTTAAAAATTCTGGTGAGTAGTTTCTAAAACTATAGAGGAATTACAAGGTTTTGTATGACTAAAATAAAATTCTACTTGGTTTTCTACTAACTATCGGCAAATTAAAAATATCGATTTTTTGGAAGCAATGAAAATGTAGTTCCTTTAGAATGACTTCCAATTTTTTTACTGGGATATTATAGTAGGCCCACAAATCCATGATAAGTGCTTTTTACAGTACATTTTTAGTATCACACAGTATCATTAACATTTAAATTTAAATTAATCAATAAATTAAATAAAAACATTTTCTAGCCTTTTTAAATATTTGGATTAAATCTGCTCAATTTCGGGATTACAAGAAATCATCATTGTACACACTGCACATGTTGCAACTTCCAAGGGTCATGCACAAAAATACTTATTTACAGAAAAAAAATTTTAAGCAAGGTAGGAAAAAATTCTGCTCGCAAATGCTATTTAAAGAGTGCTAACGGGGGGTCCAAAGATTGCTAACGGATTAAAAAAAGGGTAAAATTGATATCTTTATATTTCGGAAACTACATTAGATAGATTAAAAATTCCAAAAGGATAAGAATGCTGGTAAAAAGCAATCCGACAGTGTTTGGTCCTTTTTTAATATGTGTGCTTTTAGGGGTTAAAAGGGGTAAAACCTGCATTTTGGTAACTTTTTTGTATTCGACATATCTTTTAAATTGTTGAACGTAGCATTGGTATTAAAGGCTTAAAAAGTTCTTTTTAGTTAAAAGTAATTTCTGGAAAAAGGTACTTTTTTAAAAAGAAAATTTTCGGAAAGGAAGTACTTTTTAGGAAAAGTTTTTTTTTTGAAGAAAGCAATTTTTGGAAAAGTACTTTTTAAAAAAGATAATTTTTGGGAAAAGTACTTTTAAGAAAAATGTAATTTATTTGAAAACGGAAGTTCCATTAAAAATAAACTTTTTCCAAAAATTACGTTGTTCCAAAAACTACCTTTTCCTAAAAAGCACTTTTTCTAAAAAGTGCTTTTCTCAAAAAATTTCTTTTCCTTTTTTCTTTTCAAGTTTGAACTTGACAATGTAACAAATGTCATATAAAATAAAAATTGACATTAATATTTGCATCAGTATTCAAACTTGTTCGACTAACGGTTTTAAGTTTGATTGATTCCTTAAAATTATCAAAAGAAAAAAATAATGTGCCATGTAGAAACAAATATACTAACTAAAAGGAGCAATGTGTGCGGTATACTGCTAGTGCTCGCATGTATAAGTCATTCATTTCATTTGTTACATATGTAACTATGTTACTCGATTTCATTGCATACACTCTAAAACTTAAAAACTATTAAATATTTTTATTTTTTCATTAAAAGCATTTTTTGACAAAGTTAATAATTTCTTATATATAAATTTATTTTTATTATAGTAGTAGGCTTAGCAATATGAAAATGTATGTACATATAAAAATGTAAATTTTATTTACACAATATACGTCAGGGCTGATTATTTAATTAAAAAAAAATTATGTTATATATAAATATATAATTCCACTACAAGAGAACTCAAACTATAGGGCAAACTACAAGCACTAAGAGCATCCTATGCATACCAACTTTCCTACAGTAGTACCACTTGTTTCTTAGTACAGTAAGAGCAATGGATAGCAGGGATGGAAAATTGTACGTACCTCAATTTTTTTTTGTATTATTAGATATCCAAACAGATACGGCACTCGTTATCGAACGAAATTACGAAATATTTCAATAGAGTTTATAGGTATGGAAATATTTTAAAATCTGGAAACGTATCGAAAGCCGTAATTCGCCCCCTGATATTACACATTTGACAATACCGAAGCCGAAGGATTAAAAAATCAGATCCTTAAGGATATATAATACACTTAGTTATCTGCGGTCCCATTGGTGGTACCCAATAACATGATATGCTATAATACATCGAGCCTTTTTTTTCGATTTTATCGTAAGCGGCATGTTATCGAAAATAGTAATTTTTAATAAAATTAACAAATAGTTGAGAATTATCGAAATGCTAAAATTTTTGATAAATTTTAAGATACTGGCTGTAAAATTTTATCGTAAGCGACAATTTTCGTACAAAAACATATTTGAATATTTTAAAAAAACCTTCTCCTGAAATTTTTTATATTTGTCGCTTACGATAAAATCGAAAATAAGGCTCGAAATTATGTTTTAAGCTCTAAAAAATATTAATAAAATATTTAAGTTTATAAAAAAAAAAACTTGAAAAATATTTTTTATAACAAATATTAATGCAGTATCCATCTCTGTTTGTATTGTGTCAACATTGCACAATGGGTCAATAAGGTAGAATCTTAGATAAAAATATTTTATTACGGATTATATAAAAAAAATCTTACAAACTCTTTCTTACCTTATTAAGCACTGGAAGAATAAAAAAATTAATAATACAAGTATGTACATATCGCTCATTTACTCAAACAACGTCATAACTCAAAAAATGTAATTTTTGAGTTAATGATGTAGAATTTACCCCCATTTCGTTGCTTATATTATGTAAAAATTTCATACAAATATCTTGTTTACTCAACTATTGAGAGAAAAAATAAAATTATCTTTTTCCATTAAGTTGTGTGTACATTGAAAACTTTAAATTCGTTTTCTGGCAAACAATTTTTTTTTGAGTTATGATATTGTTTGAGTAAACGAGCGATGTGTACATAAACAAGTAAAATTAAGTAAATTCATAAAGCTCCTTTACTAGGTACAACATAAATTGTAATTACTCTATAAAAAAATCGGAGGCAAATTTGTCGTTTTATGACAACTAATGAACTTTTCATAACTCAAGCTGGCATAATATGACCAAACTACATAACTATCAAAACAAAATTTTGTCTCTCACTATTTGCAGAAAATTTAAAAAGAAAATTCCTAAAAATTGCAACTATA
Organism: Tachina lurida; assembly: GCA_944452675.1. Classification (NCBI taxonomy): domain Eukaryota; kingdom Metazoa; phylum Arthropoda; class Insecta; order Diptera; family Tachinidae; genus Tachina; species Tachina lurida. The sequence goes on along the minus strand of OX101755.1, from coordinate 111,644,128 downwards.
GAACACTATTGAAAAAAACCTTTACCCTAAAACACTATCCTGGTCCATAGTGAACAGCTTAAGATGAGCAATTAAATTAACCGTAAGTGAAAGCTAATAAGTTTAATTCAGTATTCGCCAACCGTCAGGTATGAGTTGGCAGAGATTTTGTTTGATGATCCACGTGTGCTGCGGAGAAAATTAACCCCTTGTTGTTCAAAATAATAGAAATTCGTTATAACTGGTGAATTTCTAAAAAAATTTGGTCACATCTTGGAAAATGTTAATATAGTTGGGCAAATTTAAAGTTCTTCGAAAATCTCCTGAAAACACGAACTTCCAGAAATTCTGAGTATGCACGTTCTTACAGTTCTATGTGGTCCATAATTGGTGGCCACATTTGTGCGCCCGCATCGACTCCTTCCCAAAAAAAATTTGGTAAAATCTTTGAAAATGTTAATATAGTTGGTCAAATTTAAAGTTTTTTCCTGAAAACTCGAACTTCAAGAAATTCTAAGTATGCACTTTTTTAGAGTAGAATGTGGTCCATAATTAGGTCACCACTTTTGTCTACCCGCATCGCCTCCTTCCTAAAAATATTTTGTTGGAAAAATGTTAATATAGTTGGGCAAATTTAAAGTTTTTCGAAAATCTCCTGAAAACTCGAACTTCCAGGAATTCTGAGTATGCACTTTTTTAGAGTCAAATGTGGTCCATAATTCGTCACTCTTTTTGTCCGCCTGCATTGCCTCCTTCCTAAAAAACTTTGGTTACATCTTGGAAAATGTTAATATAGTTGGGCAAATTTAAAGTTTTTCTAAAATCTCCTGAAAACTCGAACTTCCAGAAATTCTGAGTATGCACGTTTTTACAGTACTATGTGGTCCATAATAGGTGGCCACTTTTGTCCGCCCGCATCGCCTCCTTCCTAAAAAAATTTGGTCACATCTTGGAAAATGTTAATATAGTTGGGAAAATTTAAAATTTTTCTAAAATCTCGTAAAAACTCGAACTTCCAGAAATTCTGAGTATGCACAGTACTATGTGGTCCATAATAGGTGGCCACTTTTGTCCGCCCGCATCGCCTCCTTCCCAAAAAAGAAAGTGTGTAACCCTCAGAAATTGCCTAGTTGAAAACTTGACGATATTTGGTTCAAATCCATGTTTTTCAGGAATAGATTCATACGAAATAATAAAGGAACACCTTGTGTATAAGTTTGCATTATTTTTTTCCGTCTCGGTTGCACCATTTAATGGAAAAGTCCTTTGGAAAGGTATTAATCGAATTTTTATATCTTAACAGAGCTCTGTTAACACGCTAACAGGGCTCTGTTAAAGCACAAGATTTGTGTCAAGGGTTATAAATTTTAAAATTTAACTTCACACACATATGAAAAAATATTATATTTTCTCAAGAAAAGCGTAAGAAGGCCTTTTATATGAAATTCTACACAAGATTAAATATGATACAACAAATTTTTCGGCCTTATTTTGCGATATGTCTATGTAGCAATGAAGGAGCGATGTGTGACAACAAGGCTACTCAATAACCACAGTTGTAGCTGCTGCCAAATTAGACTAGGTTATGTTAGGTTGGATTGCAAAGCGGGGCAATCAATATTGACCTAATACATTTTGGTCAACATGCTTTTATAGCATGTTGTGCGCTGAAATAATGAGGAGATGCCCAATAAAAACCATGAAAACCTATCAAACTTATTTAGGTTAGGAACCTAGTCTTCTTATTATACTTTTTTAGGGTTTTCCAGTCTCAATCCCTAAGATATTCCATATCTGGTATGTTTTGTCTTCTAATTTGACTGAATGCTGGACAGTGACACAAGTAGTGTTCAAGAGTTTCATCGTCGTCCTCTTGGCAAGCTTTACATATCGTAACGTCAACAACACCCATGCAAGCCAGGTGACTTTTTAACTATGTATGTCCTGTTCTAGCGCTAACCAAGCTCCGAATTGTTGGCCTGTTCAAACTTAATATCACTATTGTGTTACTTAAATCGAAAATAAGGCTCGATTTAATAGAAAAAATATTTCATAATTCATATAAAGAAATAAGTAAAATAACAAAAAATATCCTTAAATACCTCCATTGCTCTTCTTCATGAAAATCTCTTAAGGATGAGAATAGTGGAGAGATGATACTCCAGCCAAAAAGGGTATTAAATTTTATACGAGTGGCTCCCAAAGTCAAGTAGGTTCAGGTTACGGAGTTTACTCAGACACTTTAGGTCTTCCAAGTGTTTAGCCGGCAGAGATCCTTGTTATCATGGAAGTTTTCGATTGGTAAAGAGTGAATGTCACTTCGATAATCGGAACTAACATATAAATTGATAGTCTAGCCGCCTATCATGGCCCTAGAAACCCAGCTTCCAAGAACAACAACAGCCCTCGACTGTCGATCATCTGCAAAAGGGATTACAGAGCAGTTCAACGTTAAGATCATCTGGTACAGGGGCATAAAGGTTTTAAGGAGAAAATCAAGGGCTAATGAGCTTGCAAGAACTGGAACCACCTTACATTCCACTTGATAGGGAATGTGTAAGTTTTAACTGCAACATGTTTACAGAAAAAATATCATCGAAATTCAACCAACAAACCAAATTTGTTCATATTTAACTTAATAAAAATTAACAATCATCACTGTTGATATAACAAATTTAAATTTTTGTAGTCAATTAAAGTACTCAACAAAATTATTTGTTAAATTATATCATAATTCATTGTTTCATATCATATTCATTGTTTGCGTATCTAATAAAATGTTAATCTTCAGCTGAGAGGTAAGTACGTTAGTCTATTAGTACAGAAGTTGCCGGTTCGACTCCGCCCAAAAGACATTTAGTGTTTTTCCCAGACAAGCAAACAATCGTTTCGAGAGCTGTGATTGTGCATACAAAAATATTGTTAATATAACAATTAATGATAAGCAAAATTTGTACGGAAATTCAACAATCCGCATTGTTAATACAACAATAATTTTAATTGAAATAACTTTGAAATCTAACAAAAATAAATGTTCATCTCCTACAAAAATGGGGTGGATTTAATTCCGTTTCCGAACGGAATTGAACTCTGCGACATGGCCGAATATATTTAATTAAAAATATTTTTCTGATTTTACAAAAATTGTTGTATGTTCAAAATCAATTAATTATTTAATTAATATGACAAAAAAATTAATTCTATTTACAAATATTTTTTAATATGTAAACATATGAACGCTAGGGGGTAAAAATCTTTTTCCCAATACGATCACAAATTTTGAGTAAGATGTACGATGTGTTATCAAATCGGTGTGAGCTACATATGTATGAGTGTATTAGTGCAATCATACGGACAACAGAGAAACTTAACAGCTGCATAGAAATACACTCAACCGAATTTCACAGCATACCTGCAGGAGCAATGTTAATTTTAATTGAAATTGCTTGTGAAGTGTGATAGTGTTGCCAGTGGGGATAATTTTGTTAAAAAGTTGAAAAATATAAAATAAATAAAATAAATACAAACTTTTAAATAAAAGAGCGTTTTAAATATCAAATATTTGTTTAAAAGATATATAGCAGTCTTTATATTGGGTAACAATCTCCATCTCATGCCAATTATTATGGGTGGAGATTTTAATATAAATTTTGCAAACCCACAGTCGCAAGCTTTATCAACATTTTTATTTGATGTTTTCCACTTGCATATGAGCAATTCTCCACAAACCCCCACAACTAATAATTCCACTACTATAGATTCAGTTTTCCATAGATTTTCAAATACAGTAGAGTCAAAAATTTGTATATCTTATTTTAGTTACCATAAGCCAATATTAAAAAAAAAAAATTTCATTACTAGATGTTTACACATCTCCCCTGTGATCGGACTCACATTGCTTTTTTTCTGTGTTAGTGGCTTTATATTGAGCTCTGAGTGGTTCGACGATGGGGACTCTGCTAAAGCAGAGTCTGGACGGCGGAGTCTCAGTGAGTCCAAAATTCTGAATTCTAAGGAGTTATGGAGAAAAGTTTTGTTTCAAATAGTAGCTCGGAATTTCCCATATAAATTTGCCAAGATGAACTCCTCAAATTCTTACCATTCATTTTGCATGCATGATGGAGAAAATCATAATGTAAATTAATTCATTCTCAATGACTACTATATGCTAAACTAAATCTGGAATATTTAAACTATTATTGATAAAATATGCTTTCTTCCATAGTATATTAATTTAGTCAGTCCGAATCACGAAATCACATATGAACATCCAGCATGCGAATATCCATAATTAAAATAATGTCTTTGCTGGAACCACAAATAAGTGCACTAAACGAATAGCAAGCATCCTTTCTTGCGGCATGATATTCGTATAACTTACAGACAACTCTTTAACAAATTATCAACAAATTAGACTTTTCGTCGAAGTTTAAACAGTTGTTGCGTGTTTCATCATCATTTATGACGAACAGCTTTAGCCAGTCTTATGAAGTTTGTGCGGCCGCTTGCACCCCTTGTCTACTTGTACGGCTGTCAGCCGTTTAACAGAAATGATCAAAAATAGTTTGGAACGTGAAGAGATCAAATTTGTTTGTGTGTATGTGCACTTTATTTAAATAATACGAGCACTCATATGTGTCATATATTTAGCAAAAATAAAAAATAAAATAAAACTGTATGAGATTGAATGATGACTGACTGTTTGACCGACCGAAAGGCGGACGAACTGACCGTCATCATCCTCGAAGGCATGATGAGAGTCTTGCAGCAACATCATTTAAGTGAAGTTCGAATGAATGGTTCACTGTTGTGTTAGACGCCGCTGGTAAAGTGATTTCTTCAACGCTTTGTTAACGCACAGGATTAATGATACTGTCATTAGTTACATACTCGTTCATGTGGCTGAAGTTTTTGCCATGAATGCGTATAAGTATTGTATGTATGTATGCGCGCATGCGCAATCTGATAAAAGTGGCTCAGAAATACATATGTATGTATATGTACAAGAAATAAAAAAATAAGGCAAATGTGATTTTAACGTGGTTTTAATTGTAAAGCTTTGCAAAAGAACCCAAAAAATTTCAGACATGTTTAAGGATTTGCTTAAAGGATATTAACAAATAAATGCTGTTGAAAGGTAGTCGAACATCAACAACAAGAGAAAAAGAAAAAATAAACTTTAAACACAAAACGGCACGCAAAGGACTCATTTCAAAAAGTCAAACAGGAAATAATGTGTAATTTTCTTCGTTTTATGCATATTACCCTCTTTTAAACTGCCGCCGCCACATCAGCCAAATCCACTCATTGGCTATAACATTCATTCGAGGCTTACCTTTCTATGTGTATTGACTTTAAAACAATTGATTTTTAATAATCAGCTATCAAAACGTAAAAAATTGCTTTATAATTATAACAAGTAGTTAATAACAATACAGAGGTAAAATGGCTAAAAGTACGAGTACAACTCGTTCAGGCATATCCTGAAAGGGGGCGTTTATGACATCTACTAAGGACGTTTTCGCCCCCGTTGTCAATTTTCTTTCCTTCTTTTTTGTAATGCATTGAACACAACAATTTGTCAACAACTTTTTAACATTCGTTTTGGTATGTACATATGTACTCGTATGTTTGCTATAGTTTTGAAAACGCGAAAGCATTTTTTCATTAGAAAAATCCTCAGCCATATAATTTTGTGAATAGTCATGTGTGAACTTTAGTATTATGGAAACAATAAAATGCCGTATGTTATTATTGTTATTATTATTTCCATTTATTTTAATTTACCTGTTCTTTTTTTATTTGTATTACTTTTATCCCCTTGAAAAGGGGTGAACACTTTGTTGTTATTTTTTTTTTGGCGTACTTGAAATAAAAAGTTACGATATGCAGTGAGGAAAATTAGAGTAGGGCAATGGGGTAAAGCACTTTGTTATGGAGTATGATCTACATATGTATGTTTCTTTAAGGTATGGCGCATAGCCGAAACCGGTATAATTTATCAACAAAATTTGAAGTGGTATGACGAAAAATCACTCCATATTGGATCCTACACAGAGAAAACAGTGCCTACTAAATACCTCATAAAATAGAACAAAATTAATAAGAAATCTCTATGGTTTTTTTCCAATAAGGAAATCTTATTAATTTCATAGAGAAAACCTTTTTGAAAAAATCAAGAACAAATCTTGTAGTTTTTATGAGGTTATCTTATTGATTTTTTCAATAAAAAAATGAAAAAAGATTGCGTCTTTATTCTCTGTACTTATGTATTTTTATTTAAATTCTATACCATATACATATGTATATATGTATTTATTTATGTTATTTATTTATACATACATACATACATATATACATACACATTATGTTATATTCTTAACTAACTTACTCACCAAGTATTGAACCAGCAAACTTCTACCTGATAGACAAGCACTCTAACCAATATGCTAACAAGCAGCCTGAATAACCATTGAAATTATTGTACATACATTCTTATAAAAAAAATGAAAAAGATCATGAAAAAAATTGTCTCTATGTCTATTTATAGAAACGAAATAACAAGACACCTCATAAAATCAAGAAGATTTCCTTATTAAAAAAAATCAACAAGATGCTTTACAAGCGATACTGAAAAAGGTAAAATATTTGCTGAGCACTTAAAATCCGTTTTTACGCCAAATATATGTACTGGTGTTGCTGATTTGCCGAATATAGTCGCTCTACCCCCTCAACACATAAAGTTTAAGACGCGTGATTTACAAAAATTAATTGCCGAACTCAACCCGAAGAAAGCTCAGGGTATTGATGGAATTAGTAACCAGATGCTGATGAACTTGCCTCGTATTGCAATGAGAATCATGTTATTCATATTTAATGCTATTTTTCGACTGGAGTATTATCCACACAACTGGAAACTTGCCAAGGTTAAAATGATTCCAAATTTATACTTGTGATATGCCTGTGAGCAGTACTATCCATACTTCCACATTTGCCGACGATACAGCCTGCCTTAAGGCTAATAAATCAGTCAATGATTATTTGTATTTTATTTTTAAATCTTATTTAAACACAAAAATTTGTTTCTCACTGCACAATTAAATCAAACTTAAACAGCCAACACTGTAGATTTAAGTGTTGTTTAAATTTTAGAAACACACCATATGTTTTGTGCATGTGTGCGTTTTTTGAAGGCACGTACATGAACATCATGTGGTCGTATTAAAATGAATTTCGTTTAATTTTCGCAAATGTACAACAAATGTAACACATATTTTCATATCATGAAATATATAAATAGAAAAATGCATTCTGATGCTCTTTTTGTATCATAAAATGTGTTTTTTGCTATTTCACTTTTCTGCAAATTGATAAATCAACTTTCTTATTTATATTGAACAGCTGTTTTTTGGAAAGCTTTCCATAATATTTGGAAATATTGTAGTGCTACCGTACTTTCAACTTAATTTGATAATAACTTTAATTAACCACTGAAAAAATGAAAGTGTATTTAAACACATTTTAAAATTTTATGAAAATTAACTCAAACTATATTTAAACATTCACTGATTTATTAGCTATTAGTATGCATGAAAACCCTGATGAGGCATCTCGCAAACTCCAGGAACACATTAGCCAGATGGAGCTTTGGTTAAACTTATGGAGAATCAAGGTAAATGAACAAAAGTGTGTTCAAGTAACATTTACTTTACGAAGAGATACTTGTTCCCCCATTCGGATTAACAATCAAGTTGTTTCTCAACATTCACATGTGAAATATCTTGGTATACACCTTGATCGACGACTTACATGGAAACACCACATTGACTCTAAGTTAACTCAAATGAAACTTAAACTAACTCAGGTACATTGGCTGATTGGTCGAAATTCAACACTTAGCCTAGACTGTAAACTTTTAATATACAAGTCGCTTTTAAAGCCAATATGGTGCTACGGAATTCAACTATGGGGCACTGCTTCAGCTTCAAATGTAGAGAAAATTCAACGCAGGCAAAACAAAATTTTACGCATGATAACATCGGCTCCATGGTACATCAAAAATTCAAATATACATCGTGATTTGAATATGCCTCTAGTGACTGAAGAAATTGCAAAATACGCAGGCAAATATCTAACAAAACTCGAATCACATCCTAATCCGCTTGCTCGTAATATTTTGAACTTTACTGGACACATTCGCCTAAAAAAGAAGGATACAAGGGCTCTTATTCACAGCACTCCAGATGGGACTTCCTGAAAATTCTTTTATTTTTTATATTTTTTTCTTTTGATTATCAATACTTATGTATCATATATAACTACTACTAAGCTTATGTCCGACACTGGTCGGGCCTAATTATATTTTTATATTTAAGATTTGAATACTTATTGTTAGTTCATATATGAGGATACAATAAATAAAATATCATGTAATACAAAAAAAAAAAAAAAAAAAAAAGATGCTTTACACATAATCATATAGGAACCTACTAAAATCAAGAAGAAAACCTTAATAAAATCAATCAGAAATCCCTTTACAATTTATAAGAAACCCTAATAGAATCAAGAAGTTTTTCTCTATGGATTGTTTTTTGGTGCCAAAAATAACGGAATTTGAGTAAAAAAAGTTGTGAATAATAAGATTTCTTCTTGATTTTATGTGGTTTTCTTCTTGATACAATTAATAAGATTTACCACATAAAAACAATAAGGAATCTCTATGAAAAAATCTTCGCTTCTTTCTGCTGGCAAACCCCTTAGCCTAAAACCGGTTCATAGAGAAAATCTTCTTGATTCTGTGAGGCAGTTTTTTCTCTGTGTAGATAGGGTATTCATTTGATCGGGGCTTTGCTTTAATCTGTTAATCGCTCGAATAATTAATCGAGGTTTTTGCTTAATCGGTTAACTTCGGTATTAACCGATGCACTTCATCAGCGCCCATGTCCGTTTACTTGGGGGATATTAGTTATGAGTATCAGCTATTAATATCACACATTAAATGCGTATATATGCCAACGGCACATACAATAATTGTGCATGCAATAAAACCAACTTCTCGTATTCTATTTCATTAGAAGGTCAAGTTTAATAAATGGCTAATGTTCATAACGAATTACCGGCCATGTAGATTTATATGCGAGCTTGTAAACTTCGTCCTGGTGAAGAAAATATATCATTCGTCAAACCACTAACTTTTCTTGTTGTGTGCGAAAAATTGCTCTGCTTATTAAAAATATTTTAATTTTCAACACAAAAACACATTTCTTTTTCTAATTTATAAAATCGTAAATTTTATAAAAAAAAATAATTGCTTAAATTACAAAATTTTAATAAATTTTGCTAAAAAAAATAACTATAGCAAGGCAATGATTCTTAAGAACATCTTAAAAAAAAAATTAAGGTGTCTATGTATCTGGTGATATACGAGTGGTGTTTTTATTAATTTTCCCTTACAAGTGTTTTACTATTTACAAGGTGCTGTAAATTTTGTTTAACACAGACCACACAGTCTTACTAACCACGGAAGTTTTATTTTTAAGTACATACTTGTATGTATTTCATACCACTCACCTTTTTTTTTGAAAGGGTTGATTGCTTACCGCTTTCAAGCGCTCATTTGTGGATGGGGGAGAAGCGGCAGTTGACGTGATTATTATAATGGCTCAAATTATAGACACATTAGGGTAAATTAAAATCGTCACTTTGGCTTTCAACTTCATTCACTTGTAAAGATGTGTATGTAAGACGAATGAAGCGAGTACATGTTTAAAAAATTGAGGTAGTAAAATAAATACAAGTCAATAAATTTTGAAAAAATTCGTGAAGCAGGTGTTGTCAGCAATAAATTTTCTTTCATAAAATAGTTCCCCTTATCGTGGTTGGTGTATTTCGATTTCGATTAAGTATTGTATTTATCAGTCTATGTATGTATGTATGTGTGTTCCTTTGCGACACTATATAACTCGAACGTGTGAATAGTTTTTGATGATCAATCAAAAACTACATCAATCGATATATCTTAAACCTGGGAGTGTCACTAAAGATATGACAGTAGTCAAAACACAATATGGCGGCCAACGAACGCTATGTTGTAAATACGAAAACATTAAAAAGTCGGCGAGCTATATCAATATGGGTACCATTCGACAGGTATTTTAAAATCATCTTTAGGTTTCTCTTATGATATTTTTATTTCGATTGACCATTTAGAATATTTAATGGTTCAAAATTGGTCACAGTCGGGTTTTTTATTTTTTTTTTTTTTTTTAATTACTACTTGTGTAAAAAAGGCTGTTTTTAGAGAGTGACACAAGTTTAAATCATAATAAAACAAGGAAATATGTTTTTAATATCAATGGAAAGGAGCTTTATTGGAAAGAAAATTTTATGAAATTAATGTTTAAATATTATTTCTGCCATGTGGCCGCAAGGGCTGGCGCATAGAAGGCGCAATCTGAAACACCAATTTTCAACAACTCTTCCCAGCATTTGCGGCCGTATTTAGCCGATAGCTAAATGTTGTTTTCCTTTTGTTCAATCGTTTGTGGTTTATCGACGTAGACAAGTGACTTAACATAATCGCAAAGAAAATAATCCAACGGTGCTAAATCACATGATATTGGTGGCCAATTAATTGGACCATTACGTAAACTTATTCTTTGAGTAAATCAATTCTAGCGCCAGCTGTGCGGCATGTGGCTCCATCCTGTTGCAACCACATATCAGCAAGATTAATGCCATATAACTGATTTACGTATTGATGTTCGTATACCGTTCATGATTGACCGTAACATTCATCATCATCATCGTTTTTGAAGAAATATGGGCCAATGACTTTCCCAGCCCATAAGTGTACTAAACAGTAATTTTCTGTGGATGTAATGGTGTTTCGACAAAAACTTGTGGATTCTCTTCACAACAAATGCGACAATTCTACTTATTTACCAACCCATTCAACCAGAAATAGGCTTCATCGGAAAATGGAAGAAGTGCACGATGAGTGTGACGAATAGAAAATTATTTTGATTAAAAATTTCAATAATTTGCACGCGTTGCTCTGGTGTAAGTCGATTCATAATGAAATTTCAAAACAAACTAAACAGAAAGCAACTATCAGCTGTTAAATGGGTGCTCCAATAAAGCAGTGATGCCAACTCAAAGTTGTGACACTCTAAAAAAACACCCTTTAGATTAGAGAACACCGCAATATTTCTTCTTTCAAAAAAAGGAGGAGGTTAACAATTCGTCTCTATTTTTTTTTTGGTGTTACTTCATAACTCGTTACATTGTAGACCTATTTTAAAAATTCTTTTTTTGTCTGAGATGGTATAGCTTCCCATTGGTCCCATTGTAAAAAAAAGTGAACGGAGTCACACCTACAATTTTTTTATTATAATTTTATGATATTATACTTATTTAATTGCTGCGAAACATACAAAATACCTTTGGTTCTTGTAATTACACAATTTCAAAGTTAAAACATAGGCGGAGTTACGTCCATTAAAACTTATTACAGCATTTCACGCGGTTCTACTTAACCGATTTGTACGAAATTTACCACACAAATTGAGCTCTAAAATAGACAAACAATTTTATTTAAACAATTGGCGGAGGCACGGCCATTAAAATTTAATTTTATATTTTACTTCTTCTTATCTTTGCATTGAAGTCGGTTTTTTTTGGCAGAAAGAATTATCTAGGACCAAAACATCGTAGTCGAAGTCGAAATACGCCAACGACGATAAGGCCTATTGTTTAACTAATAAAAATCGGTTGTATAGAAGCATTTAAAAAAACATAATTTTGTGAATTATAAAATTGTGCCATAGCGGAAGTTTTATAAAAATTACTTGATTAGAATTATTAAAAAAAATGTTATATTTGCATGACAGTGCCCATTTTTCTAATTAAAAATATTTAAAAAATGCATATCCTTTCAGGGAAGTAAATATTTTAATAGTAATAAATATTTCGAATAATAGGTTTGTTCATTTACTAATTTTTTTTACAAATTTGCAACAATTGTTACTGGAAAGTGCTCACTAACTCAAAAATTTTGAAAGGAGAGAGCGTCAAAAGAGAGAAAAAAAAATTTAGAGACAAAAAAATTTTTACAAATTATTACTAGTAAAATTTTTACTTGCAAGAATTATCCAACCACTTGTTATGTGTTTTGTTGTCAAATTAATTATTTAAAATATATCTGAAAGAGAAAATCAAGTTTTCTTAATTTATTGCAAATAATTTTGTATGGTTCTCATATATGATCAGAGATGGAAAGTGGCATTTTTGTATTTCAACTTAAAATCTACTTAAACAAGGTTAATCTATTCTTTTCCGGCAATGATTTTGCTTTACATGTGTTTGATGTTAATCTAACATGATTTATAGTAATTGTCAAAGAAAATTTTTCCGTGTGAAACTATTTTATTTCACGTTGATTTAACATTTACGTACTGTTAAAATCAAAATGATCAATCCAGTTGAATCAAAGTTATTTCAAGTTGAAACAACATGAATTTAATTTAATGTAGTCTAATTGTATTTTATTAATTATTGAACTGAACGTGTGGTTGACATAGACATCAGAAAAATGTTTGCTTATACTTAAATTAGCTTCCCCGGAGAAGATTTGGACTCGGAACTAATCGCATGGTAGTCAACTTGCTTACCCTTGCAGCCACAACAACTTTAAATATTCTTAAGATACACACTAATATGTACCATCTTGAATTAAATTTTAATTTAACATTATTTCATTGATCATTTAACGTACAATTTATTTGAAAAGTTTTAGTTTTAGTTAAAAAAAAACCAAAATGCTTTCACTTGAAAAGTTTTAGTTAAAAAAAAAATACAAAATAATTTGACTTGACCTCAGGATTCGAACATGCGATCCTGCGACTGCAAGACTCAAACAACATCTTATTTCTTGTAAATTGAATGTGATTTGAATGAATTTGAATCAACCTTTTTACATGTTGATTTTACATTGGTATTTATTTTTTGTGTGTGAAGCTGTGCAAAGAATTTCATATTAATGTCAATTTCTAAAAAGAATTTCAATTTAAAATATTATCAAACAAAATACATCAGAAAAAATACAATTGTATCATGATTTCCATCCATGTTTCTGATTTGAATAAAATGTTCTTGCAAGTTTTTACAAGTAAAGCGTTCATTTACTTTTTCATATTTAGAAGAGAAATTTTGTAAATTTCTGCTTAATGTAAATGAGCAGACCTAATTTCTTCTGAATATTTTTTTTGTTTAAACTCCTTTCACTTCTTTAACAAAATAATTTAAAGGCTTACATTTTCTGCACTAAAACTTAAAAGTTTAATTAGCTAATCATTAGAAATTATTGTTTATGAATAATTGCTTCCCCTAAGACCACTAAACATATTGATGCAAAGCATTAACAAATCATTTCCATTACCACCTCTAATCAAAACTAAACCTTTAAAAGTAATAGAAAAAAAATCAACATCTGTTTCAATTGTTTAGCCTTCAGCTATTGCAACGAGTACAAAATAAACAATGTTAACAATGTAATAAACACATAATTATGTTGTAACCAGACAAAGGAACTGGCGGGCTGGCAGGCTGGGTGCCTTGCTGCCTTGCAGAATGATAAAAATAAATAAATATCGTACTCGTATATAGCAAGCAGTATTATATTAAAATGTATTTTTAATGCGATTTCATTTTAATACAATAATTTTTGAGTCAATAAAATTATTCAACTACAACTGTCATAAAAATCACAAATGCGGAAATTATTTTGTCACCATTTATAATTGCATTGTCATACACTTGACAAAACTAATACTCATACAATACTCGTATCGTACTTTGTACGATAATAAAACTTGAAGGAAAATTTCATATTCAGTCACCCACTAAACAATATCCATATTCCTTTCAAACACACATGCACACACACACATACACACTAACACACATACTCACACAAATAATGGCCTGCAAAAAGTAATATGTATATACAATATGTACGTTTCATGAAAAGTTTCCTTAAAAAGGCAAACCAACTCAAAACTGTCTAGCAGACCAGGGTGTGAAATCTAACACCCCCTTTTTATTTAATATTAAAACAGGGCTTTCAATGTTTTTGTTTTCTTTTAGCTATCATTGCTAACCGCTTGAAATTAACAAATGAAAACTGTTCACTGGTATTTGGTGAAAGTTTTATAGGATTTTGTGGTTTGTAATGCACAGTACGCAGTGTGGGTGTCCTTATGGAGTGTGTTGTTAGTACACACTCGTATTGTTGGTAGTTATCAAGTCTATCACTGGAAATTGAAAACAATTTTGCAAATACACACATAAAGCAGCTATAAAATTACGAGTATTTAGAGGGAAACAATGTATGTACATCTGTAAGTGGTCTAAGTAGGGGCACTGCCTAGAAAAACTTTTAGTGGCTGAGGATTTTCGAATTAATAACCGCAAGAGTTTAGTTTTTTTTTCAAGTTATAAGGTTTCACTTTCGCCCAACGTATTATTTTTATAAATATTTTAGGAAAACAACTCTTAACAACAAGTATCTATGACGCATGTGCATAATTTATAGAAATATTATAAAATATAAATTACACTGTGCAACAGTGCAACGACTAAGAAATTATTCCTGATTAAAATTCATTATAGTTAGTTCAATTAAATTTAAAATGTCTCATTTTCTTTTATTTTTATAAGTTTTTTAAATAATTAATTTCCGAACAAACATTTGGTCCTTCGAGCCAGATTAAGAATATAATGGAAATATAATATTACTTAAAAAATTATTTTATTTTCAGGAAAACTTGTGATTCCCCCAGGTACACAAAGTTTTGCCTTTTACAAGGCCTGTTCCATTTTATTTTATTTATTTTTTTGCTTCAAGTCCGATCCGAAGGACCAAATGTTTGTTCGTAAAATAATAAGAAATTATTCCTGGTTCAAATTCATTATAGTTAGTTCAATTAAATATAAAATGTCAAATTTTCTTTAATTTTTATAATTGTTTAACTAACTATTTTACGAATAAACATATGGTCCTTCGAACCAAATTAAGAATACAATCGAAAAATAAGATTACTTAGAAAAGTATTTTATTTTCAGGAAAACTTGTAGTTTCCCCCAGGTACACAAAGTTTTGCCTTTTAGAGAGCCTGTTCCGTTTTATTTTATTTTTTATTTTTGCTCCAAGTTCGATCCGAAGGACCAAATGTTTGTTCGTAAGATATATATATGTACAAAAATTATTAAATGTAAAATTAAAGAATATCAGAAATAATCGGGCCTGTTCTGAAAATCACGGTTATATCAAGTCACATGATTTCAAAAAGAAACTATTAATAGCTGACTTGTTGTATTTGAAGTTGTTGTCATTTGTAATAGAATATTTTTTTGTAACTTCCAGCCCTACAAATCCTGCAATTCGCAAAAACAATGATTTAGCTTTTAAAAACTTTTTGAAATCACCATGAACTGACATGTCCTAATTTGCGGAAAAGGTCCGAATGTCTTTACATTTTTTAACACATATTTTTTAATTTTTGACGAGTATTTATGTACAAAGTACCTTGATTGGGGTAGACAATACTAAAATTTTCAGCTTAGCAATAGAACATCGCTAAGGTAGCGTTATTGTAATAAAAAAAGGTTTAGTTAGATAGGCAATAGCTTTGATATAATCATCGCTAAGTACTGTAATGTTCTATTAAAAGTTACATTTTTTAAAAACTCAAAAATTATTCTATAACCGGATAGG
The DNA here is from genome assembly GCA_944452675.1 of Tachina lurida. Taxonomy (NCBI): domain Eukaryota; kingdom Metazoa; phylum Arthropoda; class Insecta; order Diptera; family Tachinidae; genus Tachina; species Tachina lurida. The sequence continues at coordinate 111,628,374 of OX101755.1, read as the reverse complement.
AGTAAACCTTCCATTCTTAGGCACAATATTGTATTCTTATGCACAAATATCAATTATTTGGAGAATTGACATTTTCAATTGAAAACTATTATTAATGTCCTAATTCTATTTAAAATATTTTATCAAAGACAAAGTTTTATAAATCTTACCTTTCTTGAGTTGGTGAAAGAAGTGTTGAATGAAGCGTAATATTTCTGGAAATATTATGAAGCTGGAGCACTTTATACATTTTATATACACACGCGCTACCGTTTAACAACACGAATGTCATATAATATTTTCGTTGACGAATCGATTAAAATATTTCGTTACCGCTCGTAAGTACCGTTACAAGTAAACTCTTTTTTGCGAACACATATTTATATCATAAACGGACGGATTTCACACTATTTGGCGTTATCTTTTCACTGCCAAATTTTTTAATTTTTAAAAGGCCATATGCATACTTTTACATTTAGGTATGCTTTTTTTATTTGCTATATGCTTATTTTTATATTTTAACCACTTTTTATTTCATCTTTTGAAAAACTAAATTGATAATGCATTAATTAATATAACACTTTTATTATTTGATTTTCCTACCACTTAATATTTTATACATTTTATTTATTTAAAAATTTTTTTTATTTAACAATTTTTGTTTTTCAGCATTTGATTTTCCTTCTTATTCTTCCAACTCTTACAATACATTTCTCATTCATTCGCTCATTCATTCACAACAATAAGTCTAATAACTGTCGTAGTCAGGGATGGGAACTCAGTGATTTTCTCATCCAATCTAGCGATTTTGGAAACTGTTTAGCAGTGAAAAAAACGTTATCTATTCTCATGAAATTTATCAATGTTTTCCTCTAGTCAAAATTCTTGTCAAAGTTGCAAATTGTAGCAACTGGTATGTTGATGCAACTATGGCAAAAGGTGGAATTACGGAATTATAGAGTTTATAAAATAATACCATACGACACTTCTTTTTTAATTAAAAAAAATATACTTAATAGTAACGAACCAAAAAAGTTTGTCTTAAGTTTAACAAAAATAAGCAAATTAACAAACATGTGCATAGTTAGTAAAGAACAAACGACAATGGTAAGACTGTTGTATATATATAGAAGATGGTAAATTTTGAGCCTTCATTACAAAACATATATATCAGCAAATTGAAAAGGCAATGAATCAAACCAATTCACATATTCCATTTGCAATAAAGTTTCGTATATAAGGCAGACATCTACATCAACTGATACCACACACAGTGGACCAAAACACAGAAGAACGCTGATGAGGAAGGTTTAGTGGCTTTCGAAAACGGCTGGCTGTTCCGTTCAACTATGTGTTGTTATCAGAATATTTACAACTAACTTTTATGTTATTTGTTCATTAATAATTATCACATGTAATTTGGCTTAAAACGCGTTACGAACATTAGCCTAATTCAAATCATAAGAATTTAGAAACAAATACAGTTCGAAAAATAATAATTAACTAAAAAAAAATCATTTTCGTTTAAGAAGCCCCGAAAGCGGTCTTAGCGCGCAGATTGTAAAAAACAGTACATATTATTATAATCAATGAATGAAAGGAGGGGGTATAAAAACTACGAAACTAGCGTTACGTAACATGTGAATGTACCCTTAGCTTGGTCTAATGTAGGATTAAATTTGGTTTAAACGAATGCCTTAAATAAACCTAATACTGATATAGTTTATTCAATTCATCCCATAGTCATAGAGAGGCCATTCTTGGGCCTCCCAAAAATTTAATTATTAAAAATTACCTGTAATTATCTATTTGAATATTACTCATGGAAAGCATCACTTGTAATCGCCCTGACCCACTACAGAAAATTTTTAGCTCTGCAATTGATTCTTCATGTAAGATTACCGATCAAAGTTCTGGAAAATATTTTATTTTTATAAAGAGATATACATATATATATATATATGTATATATATATGATATATCATATCGTCCCTAACACGTCAAACTATCTAATTTGTTCTTTTCAGAACAGCTCAAAGAGTCGGCAATTGTGAGTTTAAAGTCGGCATATTCCTAAAAATCTCAGGATTAAAATATTCCTTATTGAGTTATCTATCGTCTCTGAAAATTTCAGCATTTTGAAGTAAGTCATGTCCTAGAAATTAGGGTACCAAGGTAACGAATCTAAAAAACGAATTTTGCATATTCGATAGTTTGACGTGGTAGGGACGATATATTATCACTGGTCAGTGCATATCATATTCTATTCTGGGAATAAAAGAAATTAATCAAAACAAAAACAAAAGAAACATATCAATTTTTTATGATATATGTAACTTTTAAACTAATAGGTTTTTTAATTCAAAGAACTAACTAAGCCATGAAAATATTTGTTGTTTTTATAACTTTAGAAATTTCAAATTAAAGATTCTGGTATGCATAGTAATCGGAAAATAGTCATCGAATATTACGAATCGATTCTTCAGTAAAAGATAATTTTGTTTCCTACTTTTAAACCCAAAAGCTAAGAAATTGAGAATTTTAAAATTGTACCAACAAATTTAAAAAGTTTTACTTTTTTTACCTTAATATTACTAAAATATTTTTAGTTGAAATATTTTTTTTTTATTATTCTTATTAAAGTAATCGTCGGTAGCCAGAATAAAGCCTACCGAAGTTTCTTATCGTTACCGATGACATTTTTCAAAAAGTGGCACAAAATAGGGGATTTATCAAAACAAGGGGCAAAATTAAAACAAAACGGAAAATTACACATTTTCGACTGTGTGTAAAAGCAGTCGAAAAAGTGGCAATTTGCCACTTGAGTCGGTCAAACGGTCACGCTGTTGCTCTGTATATAAAGTTAGCTCTAATAAGCAAAAAACTTTTTTAGTATAGGTAATTTCCCTTTCCTACATTCTCAAAGAAAATATGTACAAAAAAGACAAAAACAAATAATCGTCTTATAAATTTCCTTCATTCCAATAAATTTCTCCTATTCTCTCATACGAGCATCAAAGATTACCTATGTATATCAAACATTGCAATCGTATTCCTATTTCACATATTCACTCATTCCGTCTCGTACAAGAAAACAAAAACAGACACATATGTACATACAGAGTTACCGTTGTGAACAGCAGTCATGCTTTTATCATATATTAGTTTTGTTCGGGCTGCATTCAGCTTCATATTTTGTATTTAGCTTGAAATATTACATTTAGCTTAAATTGTTTAGCATATTCAAGAATTATAAATTCTCTTATGAAAAAATTATTTAACAAGAATAGATTTGTTAAGATTCGTTGGCCCAATATGTCAAAATAGAAACAAGTCGAAATTGTTTAACAAAGTAAATAAGAATGCATTTACAGTATTTTTATTAAAATAAAGAAGAATTGAGATATATTACAACTCACACAAAGATTTAAAAATTTAAAATTGCAAGTTAGTATATACCGTAAGAGATTTTTTTTTATGAAATTAGTATTTTTCATGATTTTTTATTAGAAATTTTTTTATTATTATTTATGTTATACTTTTTTTATCATTACATTATTATTATTTATCTTTTGAGATAAATATCAAATAAAACTTATTTGTTTTTAACAAAATTGGCGCTTATTGCTTCTAAATGCCCTTTTTGTGCAAACCTTTTGATAATGGCCAACGGTAACACTGCATACATTATGGATACATGAATTCATCCATACACACTCGAATACATATGTATGTATGTACATAAGAAGAACTTGAGAAAGAAAACGATTACATACCAATTGAATTTGACTTTACATAAGAATTTTCCACTGTTTCACGGTTAATTTAATTTAATTAATTAATTATTATTATTAAGTGGACACTAAATAATATTTTTATATAAATTTCAGACTAATAAACACACTTTTTACCGACTTTATTTGCAATTGAAAAACACACCAACTCGAACTCGAACTACTTACGCACGTAAAGACAGACAATAAATAACTAAAACAAGTGATTGAAATAGAGCGATGAGATGAATGATGGTACAGGGAAATTTTAATAAGTGATGCTAATTGAATTAAAAGTTACTTCCAGCTATAATTGTTATTTTTCAAGCTTTTTGAAGTGTTAAACGTTTTCACAAGATGTGGGGAAGGTTTCTTCGAGGATTTACACATACTGTTGTAAAATTTACACTGTCAATCACCTGTATTGCGTATGTCGAGTCGAATATTCGTCTAGGATAGTTTTGTCCAAGATTAAATAAAACTGGTACACGTTTCCTTGAACAAAATTATCATAGAAGAATATTCAACCCGACATACGCAATGCAGGTGAATGTATGAGCTGTTATTTTTGAAAGTGGTATAAGTCCACTTCTTAAGAAAATAGCTAACGTTAGCTTTTATTAGGTATACACCTGTACCTTTAAGTCATACTCATTATTATATCTTAAATGGAGTGCGGTTTGGCCAAAATATAAAAGAATTTATTTAAATTATAAAATGGTATCGTGAAACTATTTTTTTGAAAGTGGAATAAGTCCATTCCCAATCATTACAATTAACGACATGCCTTTTACTGCCTTTCATTCCACCTATGAAGACAACGCTGAATGTAGCAGAGAAATAAGTGAAAGATTCAATTATTATTATTGCTTATTGTTACCCTAACAGTTTTTTTATATGCAAACATATAAATGTAAATGATATAAACCCTTAATAAACTTGGTTGCTCGTATATACATACATACATACATAAATGTCTTCATGTTAATTATTTTTGCTTTTAAAATCCATCTGAGTAAGGCAAATGTATACTAAAATATGGACTTAAATGTGTTATTGTTTTTATTTCTTATAGGTAATATGTTATTTTTGAAAGTATATTTGAAGCTAAAAAATATAATATTCTTTTAAATAATTATAATAAGGTTAAAAATATTACTCTTATAGATGATCGTTCGCAAAAATTTTTTAATTAACTCAAGCGCAAATCCTTTAAATATCTCGATACATGGGATTATACCACCTTCAAATATTACAGCTCATATATGTTAAATATGGTATATATTTAGTATTTTTAATAAAACTGTAATGAATTGTTAAGCAAGGTACTGAAATACTGAAACATAAACATATGTATGTATAATATAATGAAACATTAAGTAAATGTATTAATGAAGTACTATAAAATACGAAACCTATACACAAACGGAATACCTCTAAAGATATAAAAATAATAGAATCTTCGAAAGTGAAACCTTATAATTTAAAATAACTATACTCTTACGGTCTTCAATTCCAAAATCCCTGGCCAGTATCCTACTACCAAAGAATTATGTTTTAAAAGCCAGTCCATCCTAAAAGGGTTACTGTTTGGTGGGTTGTTGGGTCAGGGAAGGTTAATACAAATAACTTTTTCGAAAATGAGGCTGGAGAAACTGTTACAATGAACGGATTGCGCTATCGAAAAATGCCTAATGATTTTTTTTATGGCCGGAATTGGAAGATGTTTGTGTGGCAGACGTCTATTTTCAACAAGATTTCGGCTACGTGCCACACAAGTAACGATGCATTCGCTCGTTCGTGTAAAAAGTTTGCTGACCATGTGATTTCTCAAAGAAGCGATCACAATTGCCCACCGCTTAACTTTGTTATTTAACACCTTTATACTTTTTTCCTATGGGGACTACGTGAAAGATAAGGTCTGTGACATTGGCATACAGCAGCAAATGTGCGAATTGCTCATTTAAATAATATGGTCTCGGAATCTTCATATTTTTTCCATTATTAACGGCTTAGACAATGACTCTTTAATAATAATAATAAATAATAATAATAATTGCCAACATTACTTTCTTTAATCTCTGTATAACGAATCTCACTTTAACGAAAATCCGATATAACGAACGTCCAAATTTATTACCTTAACAAGCTAATATAGCAAATAATATCTTAATTTTATATTGGATATAACGAATGACAAGGGAAAAATCGCCAAATAAAGCTATGTACACACGGTTGTCAGATCTTACAATATTGTTAGATCTGGCAATGTGCTGACATTGTACTGACAATCAAAAATTGCAAGTGTATGGCAGATTGACAGTTCACACGGTTGTATCAAATTTGTCAGGAAATCTTACAATTTATTGCTAGATGATTGTATGACAATAAAATCAGCTGACAAAATCGTCAGCAAAAAAATTGTAAGTTCACACGGTTGTCATATGCAAAAATTGCCAGACATTATTATGCGTTGCCAGACTCAAAGCGCTTGTTAGAAATTGTTAAATATCAATCGTTTGTGGTGGTGTTAAATGTAAAAAGTGAAAATATTAATTATTATGGACCATAAAGAAGCAACTGCAATGATTTCGGCTGCATATATTTTATTAAATATATTTTCTTTAAAATCAAGCGTGTACAGTGTTGCCCATAGAAATAATTCTCTTACAATGACGCCATTGTCAGATGCACGATCTTCGCGCATCTGACAATATTAAAATGTCTGACAAATAGCTGGCAATAATTTTACAATGTGTTCACACGATTGTAAGATGTCTGACAATTTGTTGTCAGCTGCTAGTCTTGCAATGGACTGAAAATGATTTTTCTGGCAACGACGTCTGACAAAAATTGCCAGTTCACACGGTTGTAAGAAATTTTGAGCACATTTTACTGGCAATATTGTAAGATCTGACAACCGTCTGTACATAGCTTAAGAAACAAAAACGTGCTAGCAACATATTTCTAGCATTTAGTACTATCTTTTATATAGTGAATGTTTTGATAAATGTGTGCTCTGGTTAGTAAACGGCAAGAAAAAATAATGAACAAGCTCTACAGCAGCACTATAAATGCGAAAATGTATGGTACCGTGAGTTTGTATTTATTAGGAAGTTTAGTTGAAAACAAATTGTTGTCATTTTTGTTATTGTATTGTGTCATGTCTAGAATAATAACAATTAAAATAACTTTGCGATATGACGAATTTTTCAGTATAACGAATGGGCCTGCCTGTATATCTTAAATAACTAAAATCATTTAACGCAGAATCCTTACATATTTTAGCAACCTGTTTAAATTGTGGAATTCCTTTGGAATTCAAATTAGCGTTAACTTTTTGTTCTTCCGCTGGAACAGATGATTAACAAGTTATGCAAAGAAAATTGCTAAGTTCATTATACGAGTGCATACATAAGTATGTATTTTTTAGTAGTGAAGTTTCGAAAGATTTGCCATTTACTTTATTAAAATGCTTTTTTAATTCTCACCACCTACCTATCTAATATTATTTTTAATGCTATTTCAACAGAAAGTTATTTAGTTGCCACAACTAACGGAATTTGTTCAGGACATTTAAATCGTCATTAATTGATTTAAAAATGTTATCGAAAGCTATTGGCTACCAGAAAATTTTAAATGTAGGTAATCAAAAAAGGAAAAAACTTTAGTTGAAATTGTGTTATTGGCTTTGTTATTATTGTTTTTATTAAAGACGAAAAAGCGCGTTTGGAACAATTAAAACGCGCTAAATCTAACGCGAAACGCACTAAATTGGCATCGCTGCTGACAAAAGAATATGCACAAAAGAAAACAAAAGCAAAGTACTCAGTTATAAAAAAAATTCGTAACTCTGCTTTCAATTGTACTTTTTTCCTCTGGCTCCTAGAGATAATGAGTACAAACTAAATGCACTCAATTACTCACATACACACACTCGTTTTTATATAAAAAAAATTGGATACACACTTGATTTAAGAAAACAATAAGAAACAATAAAAAAAACATACCAATTGATTCTAACTGTACAGAAGAATTTTCCGATATTCCAATACAAATTTATTTAAAAAAACTTTTCACTATTGTTAATTAAATAGTTAATAATATTTTAGCACTAATTTCATATTAGGAAACTTACTTTGACACACTTTTATTGTAATGGATTATGATACTAACTTAATGCTCAGTTATCCGACTGTAATGTAATGTAACTGCAACGTAGGAAACAGCTGATCGATATTTTTATATGGAAAGTAGATTACGTTACATTACATCTCTATAACCAATTTCATTACTTTTCACATAACAATATCGGTCAGCTGTTTTCTACTGTTGGTCGCAATTTACACTAAGCAAGTCTTATTGCTAAGCTGATTAGTTTTTTAGGAAATAGAGACGGGGTGGAATAAACTTTTATGTTCCCCTCGCCTCTTTCTCTCTCTCTCCTACAAACTAATCAGCTTACCAATAAGACTTGCTTAGTGTAAATTAGGACTTGCAGTTACCTTACATTACAGTCGGGTAACTGAGCCTTTAGACCACTTGCACATATGAAGACCGAGAGAAATTAACTAAAGAGTACGACTGAATCAGCAAGAGCTGAGCCAGATACTAGTCGAACATGTCGACTGCCGAAGTGCTTTGTAATGTGTAATTTCTGGTGTTTGTTTGTATTTTCACTGCGACTGTTTGCATTTCAAGAAGCAGAAGCGTAAGAAGTAGAAGCAAAAGCAATCACATAAATGAGAAGTTTTGAACGCAGCATACAGTCTTATTGATATTAATAAGAACATCTATACAGGGTGCCTCCTATACACTTTCTGGTAAGGTTTGGTACTTTTGAAAACAAAATGGACTGTGGTTACTGGAAAAATTCACAACCGAAGAATAGGACTTTTTGATACGTTTTCGGTACAAATATTAAGCAAATAAAATACTATAACCTTTTGGAAAAATACACTTTTTGAGAGGCTCATTTTTTAAGAAGGTACTTTCTGAAATATATACTTTTAATTGTACCTTTTCGAACAGGTAATATACTTTTTGAATTTAGTATATACATACCTACATTTTGTAAGATGAACTTTGTGAAAGAGTTAACTTTTTAAAAACGCCATTTTTGGAAAGTGGTCTTTGGGAGAAATGTACTTTTTGCTACTTCTTGGCAAAAGTACAATACGTAATCAAAAAGGTCATTTTAGGAAATACTGCTTTTTAAAATGTACTCTTTCCAAATGCTATTTGTTAAGACACTTTGTGAAATATGGTAGATATTTTAAGTCAAAAATAATTTTTGAAAAGAAGATTTAAACAAACACATCTTGTTTACTGTTTTCGTAAAAGTAATATTTGAGATACGTACTTTTCGAAAACGTATTTATTACAAAAGAAATTCAAGAAAAAAACTATTTTCGGAAAGAGCGCTTTATGGAAAATATTCTTTCTTGAAAAATATAATAGGTATGTAGGAACAACAGAAATGGAAGATAGCATAAAATTTATTATTTTTAAAAAGTACTTTCTGGAAGTATGTGCTTATTGGTATACATATATGTATGTATACTTTTTAAAATAGACGCTTTTAGGAAAAGGTAGTTCCTAAAAATGTTTTTGTATACCAGGAATAAATTTTGTTTAACGTTTTTGTTAAAGATTAAAGCAAAGGCTGTAAGACTCTGGCAATTAATTGAAATGTGGCTACATAAGAATATGTGTTGGATATTTATCTGTGGTAACTCCTGTTAAGAAAGGGATATTGAAGAAAGCACAGCTAGTGAAGTTATTAAGCTTAAGTTGTTTTATTTTTTTTAATTTTTAGTAGTCATAATTCTACAAATATGCACGAAAAATATGATTTTATTTGAATAGGATATGACAGTAACAAAAGTCGGGCTGTCGTAGACCGTCATTTGCCTTTAAAATAGATTCTATCTCACGACTGGTTTCTGCGGCCGCTTTTTTGTGTCAATTTGTATGAAAAATGTGTTTAAGCCGGTATTCATTTAATAAGAAAAAAAACTTATTGAGTATAATTTCCCTTTCCTACATTCGCAAAAAAAAAAATACATAAAAAGACAAAAACAAATAATCGTCTTACAAATTTCTTTCATAAATTTCTCATATTCTCTCATCAACGATTACTTATATACATATGTATGTATATGAAACATTGCAATCGTATTCTTATTTATCACATATTAACTCATTCATTCTCGTACAAGAAACAAATAGATACGCAGAGTTACCGTTGTGTACACCGTGTTTTTTCGGGCTGAGTTAAGGCTTCGTACGAGTATTTTGTATTTAGCTTGTATTATTACATCGAGCTTAAATTGTTCAGCATTATCCAGATATATGAACTTTCTTATGCAACAAAAGTAATTTAAAAAGAAAAGATATCTTAAGATTCGTTGGCCCAATATATAAAAAATATTTATATACAAGGCAGAATTGTATAAAAAAATATGTCTATAAGAATTCATTCACAGCATTTAGTAAAATAAAGGAGAATAGAAAACTGTAGTGACTTACAAAAACATTTAAAATTTCAAGTTGATATATACCGTAAGATATTTTTTTATGAAATTAGTAGTTTTTTATCATTACAGTATTAAAATTTATCATTTGTACTAAATATAAAATAAAACTTATTTGTTTTTATCAGAATTAGCTCTTATAGCTTTGAAATGCCCTTTTTGTGCAAACCTTTTGAAATTTGTCAACGGTAACACTGCATACATGATGGATACATGCATTCATCCATACACACTCGCATACATACGTACGAAGAACTTGGGAAGAGAAAATAGAAATACATACCAATTAAATTTAACTTTACATAAGAATTTTCCAGTGTTTCACGGCTAATTTAATAAATTAATTATTTATTCTTATTAAGTGGACACTAAATAATATTTTTATATAAATTTCAGACTAATAAACACACTTTTTACCGACTTTATTTGCAATTGAAAAACACACCAACTCGAACTCGAACTACTTACGCACGTAAAGACAGACAATAAATAACTAAAACAAGTGATTGAAATAGAGCGATGAGATGAATGATGGTACAGGGAAATTTTAATAAGTGATGCTAATTGAATTAAAAGTTACTTCCAGCTATAGGTAATTGTTATTTTTCAAGCTTTTTGAAGTGTCTTAAATGTTTACAAGATATTTAGTAAAGCAGGCCACAGTTCATGCGACAGTTGTGTGCGGGGTCGTCGTAGGAAGTTGTATATCGGTTGTACGAAAGATGAAAAAGATTTGATATTTGGCAAGTCGTGTAGATAGGTTGTAAAATTTAGGAGCATGTTGCACAACTTCATTTAATTTTGTTTTTATTTTCGTTGTGGACATATAAAAAATATGCCGCTCAGAAATTCAAATTTGCGTTTAAAGCGAGTTACTCTGTTCACAATTTCGTGCGAAATGCTGTCAAACTACATATAAAAGTATTTGGTATGAAATATTTGCGAAATAAATTCGCAAGAGTAGTACTCTGTTCTTGGTGTGAAAAACACAGAAAATCATGTCTTTCCATGCAAAATTAATCTGGCATCATTTTAGTTTAACTGCGAAACAACATGAGCAGTACTTTTTTCGCACGGAATTTTAGCAATGTTGCATACTTTCAAGCAATAAAAGCGACAAATTTAGTATATATCAAATTTTTCACGCGAAATAACCAATGGCACTGAAAATTTTTCACAACTTCAAACAGAGTATCAGGCTTAAGGCGGAGAATTCAGTAGAAATAAGTCATTTTATTGAATTTTATAAAAGTTTGGGGCAGAAATTGCGTTTCTTGATATGTTATCTCGATTTGGCATATGCATCGAAGCTCTTGACCAAAAAAATCAACGAATACAATACGCGCAATCGTTGGCGGACTTAAAGTTGATGTCTCCCTAGGCCCCGTAAGATATGCCGCTGTTTTTGGTCTAGGATGAAAAGCTTTTTAAAATTAAATATGCAATTTACAAAATTTGTATATTACACTGTGCAACAGTATAATATCCGCACGGTCCTGATAGTATAGGCAGCGTGACCGTTTGATCGACTAAAGTGGCAAATTGCCACTTTTTTGACTGCCTTGCCACTTTCCCCCCCCCCTTTTTTTTTTTGAGTGAATTATATAAAAATACATTAATGTGTAGTTTCCACAATGCAAGCAAGCGACTTGTTTAAAAAAATTTTATAGGAATCACTCAAAAATTTTAGTGCTTTTCATATATTTTTTTTAGACAAGTCGCTACACGTAAAAATAAAAAGTTTAATGTAGTTTTCTCGTTTGTTTAATTTTGCCCCTTTTTTTTATAAATCCCCTTTTGGTGCCACTGCAAAATGTCATCTTTCACCCTGAGTATAGGTTCGAAAGTATTACCAAAGGGAAGTAAACCCCTATACTCGATTTTGGTGACCAACTAATTTTTATGAACCTCCAAAGATTTAGAAAATCAGAGCGCCCTCAAAACATGTTGTCATCAGTTTTTAACCAACAGGTAATTCAGGATTAGTGAAAGCGCTTTACTATACATGGAAATATTGTAGATAAGAGTAAACTAAATAAATTTCATTAACATTTTTCGCCGAAAAAAATATGTCTTCATGCACTTTTTTTTCAAAGCAAAAGTAAAGTAAACAATTTTTTCACTTCTTTCAGATTAACTAACTGGAACTCCTAGTTTTTTGCTAACAATATTTGGTAATTTAATCTGAACGTGTCTAGGCACCTTAATAGCTCATAAAAACAATCATATAATTAATACACACTTCTCTGTTGTGTTTCAGAAACACTTCTTGCAAAAGAAAAGTTTAGTGTAGTAAAAAAACGAAAATTTAACATCCAAATTTATTTAAATAGACTTGGGTCGAACTCGTTCACTAGTTCATTTTTGCCACAAACCAATGATCAAACCCGTGTAATTTAAATGGGTTTGATCATTGGTTTGTGGCAAAAAGAACTAGTGAACGAGTTCGACCCAAGTCTATATTTAAAGTAGCAGTCAGTCAAACCGACCACTGTTCGAACATGTCCACTGCTGAAATTCTACGTCGTGTATAAATTTTTGTTTCATACGTTCGCTTTAACTGCGACGGCTTACATTTTCAGAAACAGATGCGCAAGCAGAAGCAAAAGCAATTACACAAACTAGAAGTTTTTAAACGGTGCTAGTCAATACCTACTAAATGGAGTGCGCTTTGGTTTTGTAAATAAACATGTAAAATAAAATAACCCGAACTGTCGTTAAATCTCAACAATGCACAATGGTCTACTCAAGTACTTTAGAATACCATCATATACATAAAAAGATTACATTGCTCCAATAAACTAGCGGGTAAGGTCAAAATTATATTCTAAGTTTTTCATTGATATGTATGAAACAAAAATAACTCACACGCTGCCCCAGGCCCGGATCTCGCGAGCCTATACGTAAATCCAGCACAGCGCGCAATAGCACACAAAATCGTGATTACTCAAATTTTTTTTTGTGAAATGAAGTTAGGTACTAATGTTGTACACGTTGTTGTACAGCTTGTGAGAAAAATATACAACTTGGTAAGCCGACGAGTTTTACCAACTGCCGCAAAGTGTGTGGCTTGCATAAGGCTTCTTTAAGGATTTACACGTACAGGTGTAATATTTACACTGTCAAATAAGGCATATGTACATATGTATACTATATATATAACTAAGGTATAATTTCTTAATCATGTACATACATATGTACATATGTATGTATAATATAATAAAACATATATTAAATCCCGTTCTTTATTATAAGCCCTTAATACTAAATTTCCATTTTCATGAAGACTTTTGGAAAAGCACACGGACTGGACAGTATAGGTTTGATAGTACTACCAAAGGGTAGTAAGACCTTATACTTAGTTTGGCGATGTTGGTGACCAATTTTTTTATGGGCTTTCAAAGATGTCGCAAATGATGTCATCAGTTTCTGTCCAACAGCTTTTTCAGACTTGGCGATAGCTCTAAGCCATATATTTTTTTTTTTAATACATATTTTTATTTATTGTATCTTCAAATATGAACTAAGAATAAGTATTCAAATCTTAAATCTAAAATATAATTATTAGGCCCGACCACTGTCGGACATAAATTTAGAGATAGTTATAAATAATACATATGTAAGTAGTGATAATCAAAAGGAAGAAAAAAATAAAATAAAATAAAAAGTATTTTCAAGCAGTCCCATCTGGAGTGTTGAGTATAAGAGCACTTGTATCCCTCTTTTCTAGGCGGACGTGTCCAGTAAAGTTCAAAATATTACGAGCAAGCGGATTAGAATGTGACTCGAGTTTTGTTAAATATTTGCCTGCATATTTTGCAATTTCTTCAACCACTAGTGGCATGTTTAAATCACGATGTATATTTGAGTTTTTTATATACCATGGAGCCGATGTTATTAATCATGAGTATGTTGAGGGACAACTTGATTGTTAATCCGAATGGGTAAACACGTATCTCTTCGTAATGTATATGTTACTTGAACACACTTTTGTTCGTTTACCTTAATTCTCCATAAGTTTAACCATAGTTCCAGCTGGGTAATGTGTTCTTGAAGATATCGGGATGCCTCGTAAGGATTTTCATGCATACTAAGGCAGGCTGTATCATCAGCAAATGTGGAAGTGTGGATATTGCTGCTCAGAGGCATATCACAAGTATAAATCAAATACAAAACTGGCCCCAGTATACTCCCCTGTGGCACACCGGATGAGATAGTTTCAGGCATGCTCATAAAGTCTCCTTCCACAACAGTGAACTTCCGGGCAGTAATGTAACTTTTCAAAAGACTTACAACGTTTATTGGCAGGTATGTTTTTAATTTTAAAATTAGGCCTTCATGCCACACTTTATCAAATGCCTGAGAAACGTCGATAAACAGCGCAGAACAATACTTCTTTTCTTCAAATGTTCTTCTTATAAATTGGACCAATCTATGAGTTTGTTCAATGGTGCTATGCTGACTTCTAAAACCAAATTGATGGTCCGGTATGCACCCACTATTAACTAGAATTGGGGACAATTTTGTCATGAGCAGTTTTTCGAAAAGCTTTGACATTGTTGATAGGAGACTTATTGGCCTGTATGACTCAGCCTTGGTAAGGTCTTTGCCCGGCTTTGGAATCATTTTAACTTTGGCAAGCTTCCAGCTATTTGGATAATACTGCAGTCGTAAAATGGCGTTAAAAATAAATAACAGTATTCTAATTGCAATACGAGGCAACTTTATTAGCATCTGGTTACTAATTCCATCAAAACCCGGAGCTTTCTTTGGGTTGAGTTCAGAAATTAGTTTTTGCACATCACGCGTCTTAAACTTTATTTGTTGAGGGGGTAGAGCGACTACATTTGGCAAATCAATTACACCAGTACATGTGTTTGGGGTAAATACGTATTTCAAATGGTCAGCAAATATGTTACCTTTTTCAGTATCGCTTCTTGCCCAACCTCCGGTAGATGTGCGCAGAGGTGGTTTAAACTCAACGGGTGTTTTAAGCTTTCTAGCAGCACGCCATAAAGAGTAATCAGATGCTGGTGTGACATCAAGATTTTCCAGATAGTTTTTAAGAGATGCACTTTTTAGGGTTCCGTACACCAAAGTTGAAAAAGGAACCCTATTGTTTTCGCTACGCTGTCCGTCTGTCCGTCTGTCCGTCACAGGGTATTTTCTCGAGAACCGTAAGAGCTACGGACCTGAAATTTGGACAGAGTGTGTAGACCCTTGGCCGCTACAACAACAAATACATGAGAGTTGGAAATTAAAGGGTGTGCCAAAACGAGCAACGAAAAATTTTAAAATCCCATGTAATATACATACAATTGTATATATGTATATTACATGGGACCCTTGGCCGCTACAACAACAAATACATGAGAGTTGGAAATTAAAGGGTGTGCCAAAACGAGCAATGAAAAATTTTAAAATCCCATGTAATATACATACAATTGTATGTATGTATATTACATGGGACCCTTGGCCGCTACAACAACAAATACATGAGAGTTGGAAATTAAAGGGTGTGCCAAAACGAGCAACGAAAAATTTTAAAATCCCATATAATATGCATACAATCGTATGTATATTACATGGGACCCTTGGCCGCTACAACAACAAATACATGAGAGTTGGAAATTAAAGGGTGTGCCAAAACGAGCAACGAAAAATTTTAAAATCCCATGTAATATACATACAATTGTATGTATGTATGTATATTACATGGGACCCTTGGCCGCTACAACAACAAATACATGAGAGTTGGAAATTAAAGGGTGTGCCAAAACGAGCATCGACAAATTTTAAAATCCCATCTAATATACATACAATCGTATGTATATTACATGGGATCCTTGGCCGCTACAACAACAAATACATGAGAGTTGGAAATTAAAGGGTGTGCCAAAACGAACAACGAAAAATTTTAAAATCCCATTTGTATGTATATGCACTTGAAATTTGTAAAGTTCGTGTATTTTTATACACACTACAACAATTAACACTAAAATTTAAAAAAATTTAATTAAAGGGTGTACCATCAGTTAATGTAATTTCGACTATGTAATTTTGAAAACTTGCTGAAACTCCTGAAATTTTCAAAAACGGTAAAACAAAAAAATCTCAAAATTATAAAATCGCCAAACCGAAAAAAATCGCCAAAATCAAAAAAAAAAAATCGCCAAAACGAAAAAAAGCACCAAATTAAAAAAAATTTCTAAATCGAAAATAAATCGCAAAAAACCGAAAAAATCGCCAAAATGAAAAAATCGCCAAAATGAAAAAAAAATCGCCTAAATGAAAAAAAATCGCCAAAATGAAAAAAATCGCCAAAATTAAAAAAAAATCGCCAAAATTTAAAAAATCGTTAAAACGAGAAAAAAGAGAAAAATAATAAAAAAAACACTATTTCAGCTGAAAAAACGTAAAAAACACTGTATTAAAAAATACTCAAAGCCCAACGTACGGAACCCTTCGTGCGCGAGTCAAAGTCGCACTTTACTGAATTTATTTCATGTGCAAGCAGCTCTTGGAGTCGTTTAGTGCACTCTTTAAATCTAATTTTATTCTGTGGTGATCTGTGCTGTTGCCATTCCCTTCTAGCTCTTCTTTTTTCGCATACGGCACGTTCAATATCGGTAGAATAAATTTTTTTAAACCCAGTCTGTGGATGGGAGGTAGTGGCATGTTTAGCAGCCTGCTTAATATTTTCGTTAAGATTGGCAATGTTAGGTTCAACATCATCAGGTGTTCTTAGTGTAATGTTTTCCGTGCAATGACTACTAAAATATTTTTTGAATCGCAGCCAATTAACACGACTGGCCAACTTCACACATCAGTAA
The DNA here is from genome assembly GCA_944452675.1 of Tachina lurida. Taxonomy (NCBI): domain Eukaryota; kingdom Metazoa; phylum Arthropoda; class Insecta; order Diptera; family Tachinidae; genus Tachina; species Tachina lurida. The sequence goes on along the minus strand of OX101755.1, from coordinate 111,611,253 downwards.
GGTAGAGCACTTCTTAGTGGGCTACATATTGTAACGATCGTGGGAGAGTGATCGGACGATAGATCTAGGGAAGCTTCTACGTGAATTAATTCCCTAGAAATATTTTTTATGACGCCAAAATCTATAACATCCGGAATTTTATGTATGTCGCTAGGCCAATAAGTGGGCTCCCCACTCGAAATGACATCCAAGCTCATTTTGGAAATTGCATTGAACAACGCTCGACCTCTGGGTGTAATAAGACGCGAACCCCAGAACGTATGTTTAGCATTATAGTCGCCGGCTGCTATGAAACAAGGGCCCAGAGATTTGTAAAAATCCTCATATTGATTCTCAGTAATTGCGAATCTAGGAGGGGAGTAAATTGATGATATGACAAAATTAGTGGAAAAATTTTCGACACAAATGTTCGTTGCTTGTAAATGTTCTTCACAAATGTTGTCAATAATATAATGCTTGAGTCTTGACTTTATTAAAATTGCTGATCCACCGCATGCTCTTCCTCTCGGGTCCTTTGAATCATATAATGTGTAGCCATAAATTTTAAATAGGCTTCTCGAAGTCAAATGAGTCTCAGAGACCAACATTATATCAATATTTTTTTCCGTGAGGAAGTGTTCAAGTTCATTTTTATGTTGGCGAATGCCGTTTGCGTTCCAAAAACATATTTTTAACGTGTTCATGGTTTGTTAACTAAAGATTGAAGCAATGTATTCTGCATTCGCAGCATTTCTTGCATCATGCTAGTCATATTTGTTGTAAAATTATTTATAGTTTGCACCAGATTATCAATAGTAGCTTCAAGGCGATTGAAACTAAAGTTCGAATTTGTATTTGTTGAATTATTTGGCGGTGAAACATTTTGTGTATGAGTAAAATTTGTTTTAGCAGCATCGGCATATGATACACGGGAACTAACTGGTTGGCTCACTTGCGCAATAGTGGCTGTTAAAGCGTTTGCTGATTGGGCTGGGGCCAATTTAGGTGTTTGCCTCATAGTCTGTTTGACGAAAGAGTACACAGGACAACCTCTGTAGTTAGCGGTGTGATTTTCTCCACAATTACTGAATTTTTTGTTACTTTGATCTTTCGGTTTATTGCAACTAGCAGTGCCGTGTAACTCGCCGCACACAACACAAACAGTAGGTAATTTGCAGTAAGTTTTAGTATGGCCATATTCTTGACAATTATGGCACTGTACGGGTCCTGAACGCTTGTGTGGTTCTTCAACGGTTATTTTTCGATATAAGAGATATTTTAAATTATATATTGGATGGGTCTCACTTTTTTTCAATTTTATATCATTTGGCTCAAGTTCAACGCGAAACAGAGGTTGAGGGATCTTTTCCCTATTTATTATGTTCGATACATTTTTTACTTTAAAGCCCTGGAGGACGAGAGCATCTTTTACTTCTTCAGGAGCAACATAGGAATCTATGCCCTTCAACACAATCTGCATACCTTTAGCACTCTTGAGCTGATATGTGTAGAAATTTGTTTTACTTTTTTCAAGTTCAGAAACCATTGTGCGAAAATCTTTTTCTTCATAAATTTGAATTTTTGTTTCATCAATATTACCACGTTTTATTGGAACAATGTGAAATTTATTCTCACCAATGACCGAAATTAATTTTTTAATTAGAGCGTTTGAGTTTTTTTCTCTTAAATAGATTGGTGGCAGCTTGGAGGTTTTATTCGCAGATTCAGCGGGTTTTTCATTATCATCTTGCAATATTTTAAAACGGTTTTGCCGATTAGTAGAGGATGCGCTGTTATCCCTGGACATCTTTGGAGCAGATGCAATTTTAGTAGAATTTGGGCTTCGCCCGCGCTTTAAAATTGTAATGTATCTGTCCATTCCTTGTTTAAGTGATGACCACGAGCCCGAAGCGGATGATATCGCTGAGTTAAATTTAGAAGTACTAGGCAATAATGTCAACGATTCACTAGATGGCATTGGACAAAGCGAAGTTGATCGCTGACGAAACTGTGGTTTTGCCGTTAGAGAAAGTCTGTTATCAGATTTTTGGTTTTTATTAAGAGCTTCAGAACTCACAGCAAGTCTATTATCAGTTTTTTTATTTTTATTGTTATCATTATGAGCATCAAAACTCACAGTAAAATAGGCATTTCTGCCGTTACAACTCACTTCACTATTTTTTTCCTTTGGGGTACTCATAAAGAGTATTCCTCAAGGGTACTTTGTATGTTTTTTTTACGGTTCTTTTTTGATTTTGTTATTTCTATATGTAAAAATATTAGCAAAAGCTTATTTATCAAAGTTAATATGTACTACGAATATTTTTTGTATGATTTTTTTTTGTTTTGCTTGTATGTAAGAAAAATTCCGCTATTACGTCTGTTCACTATGAAGGTACAACGATTCAATTTCTTTATTATTGCTGCATTTCCTGTGTTGCAAATTTTAGTATTTACTATTTGAAGGTTTTGTTGTTGCTTTGCAAATATTTTGAGTGAAAAATTATTAGTCCTGTAAGTTATGTTTTTTTTTATAAAGAGAAGTAACACTCAGGCAATTAATGCCTACTACTATTACTAGGTGTTATTTAGGAAAGGGATAGTGATAGAGAAGACAGGTGGTGAAGGGAGAGATAGGGGAAAGCTTCATTCTTTTACAATTCTGATTTTTGCACGTTTTTGGTAATGCAGTGTTGCTGCGCCATCTGGTGTCAAATGATGCATATTAAATTTTTGAAGCTGTGTTTTGTAGCCATTTTATTGATTATTTTACTTCGCCGATGATTCTGCTACACAACGAAGGAGGGCGCTCTGATGTTACATTAAGACTAGTATCTGCTGAAGTCGGTATAGTTCAGTGACCAGTGACTATGCCTTCATCACTTGAACTTTTATTACAACAACTGATACTAAGGGACACTAATGCACATCAGAAAAATGCGTGGTGTTGTTATTCAATGACTGTTGGATACAGGGATTGAACCCAGGATCTTCGGTTTTGTAGTCAACGTGCTAACTACTTCAGCCAACGCCACCCTCAATTTTGAAAATATTGAAAAAATTGAAAACAAACTATTCTTTCCCAATTTAAAAAAAACAAAGTGCAAAGTATTAGTGAAACTCAACAGTGAACATGTGATTATATGATTTTCAAAAAATAAGTTCTTTTGTGTCAAAAAATTGTGAAAAACTAAAATTTTTAAATTAAAAAATCGTCTGTATGAGCTACTAACGCGTTATAAATAGTTGAGAATGCTGCAACTTAACGTGTTCAAGTGCGTTCTGAGAAACGAAATAGCACGTTTTGGTCATAAATAGTTGACAACATTGTTTGCCAGAGATGAAAATTAAAATTGAATTCAAGTTAACATACATACATAATTACTTTTGTTTCCGTATTAAAAATAAATTTACTTTTGATTTTCACCACGATCCTTAAAGAGTCATCTTTTTAGCCATTAAAAACGGAAACTACATTTCCGGGACCATACTATTTTCATGACTAATTCGCACATTTGTTGCTGTATGCTATTGGCATAGGCCTTGTCTTTCACGTAATAATAACAATATCTAGGTGGCCAATTGTGATCGCTTCTTTGAGAAATCAAAAGAGCGATGGCATCGTTACTTGTTTGGCACGTAGTGCCATCTTGTTGAAAATAAACGTCTAACACACAAAGATCTTCCAATTCCGGCCATACAAAATTCATTAGCCATCATTCGATAGTGCAATCTGTCCACAGCAGCAGTTTCTCCAGTCTCATTTGCATTAACCTCTCCATATTTTTTTTTTAACTATAACGTTTAACTTTATAGTATAAAGTTTAAAGTTTTAAATTTTAAATTTAAAGTTTAAATTCAATTAGCATCACTTATTAAAATTTCCCTGTACCATCATTCATCTCATCGCTCTATTTCAATCACTTGTTTTAGTTATTTATTGTCCGTCTTTACGTGCGTAAGTTGTTCGAGTTCGAGTTGGTGTGTTTTTCAATTGCAAATAAAGTCGGTAAAAAGTGTGTTTATTAGTCTGAAATTTATATAAAAATATTATTTAGTGTCCACTTGATAAGAATAAAAAGTTTTTTTAATTAAATTAGCATTGAAACACCGGGAAAATTCGTATGTAAAGTTAAATTTAATGGGTATGTACTTATTTCTTTTTTCCTTCTCAAATTCTTCTTCTGTATGCATGTATGCAAATATGTATCCATCATGTATGCAGTGTTACCGTTGACAAATTTCAAAAGGTTTGCACAAAAAGGGCATTTAAAAGAAATAAGGGCCAAGTTTGATAAAAACAAATAAGTTTTATTTTACTTTTAGTATAAAAGATAAATACTAATGTTGCAATGATAAAAATTATTACATAAATAATAAAAGAAAACTTAAGAAAAAAATTCAAGAAATCTACTCATTTTATAAAAAAAATCTCTTGCGTCAACTTCAAATTTTAAATCTTTAAATCTTTTTGTAAGTCATTACATTTTTCTATTCTCCTTAACTTTACTAAATGCTTTGAATGAATTTTTATAGACACATTTTGTTATACAAATTTTCCTTGTTTATATTTTTGATATATTGGGCCAACGAATCTTAAGAAATCTTTTCTTTTTAAATTACTTTTGTTGCATAAGAAAGTTTATAAAGGATTCGCAAGATAATTCAATTTTTGTGAACAAAAATTCGTTCAACATGGCCCGATAACGATCGCCATTGACTGTAACGGCCACTCTTTGCTCATTTTCGAAAAATGGCCCAATTATGCCTCTGGACCAAAATCCGCACCAGACAGTGACTCGTTTTAGTTGCGTCGGCTTTTCAATGTATGCGTGCCGGTTTTTTGTGCCCCAAATTCGACAATTTTGCTTCATCTGAAATGATATTTTTTTGGCAAAATCGGCATCTTCTGTAAGTCGATATTTCCCAGCTAATTAAACTAATTATCTAATTATCTGTCAAATCAGACATGAGCTAAGTGCTACCATCCACGAAATAAGCACTAGTTGAAAAAAAACGTTAGATTGCGGACCCTTTATATCTTGATAATGCTGAACACATAAAGCTCGAAGCCTGATTTCAGGCCGAAAAAAACTAATATAACACGGTGTACACAACGGTAACTCTGCGTATCTATTTTTTTCTTGTACGAGAATGAATGAGTTAAATGTGATAAATAAGAATACGATTGCAATGTTTCATATACATACATATGTATATAAGTAATCGTTGATGAGAGAATATGAGAAATTTATGAAAGAAATTTGTAAGACGATTATTTGTTTTTGTCTTTTTATGTATTATTTTTGCGAATGTAGGAAAGGGAAATTATACTCAATAAGTTTTTTTTCTTATTAAATGATTAAACAGAATACCGGCTTAAACACATTTTTCATACAAATTGACACAAAAAAGCGGCCGCAGAAACCAGCCGTGAGATAGAATCTATTTTAAAGGCAAATGACGGTCTACGACAGCCCGACTTTGGTTACTGTCATATCCTATTCAAATAAAATCATATTTTTCGTGCATATTTGTAGAATTATGACTATTAAAAATTAAAAAATATAAAACAACTTAAGCTTAATAACTTCACTAGTTGTGCTTTCTTCAATATCCCTTTCTTAACAGGAGTTACCACAGATAAATATCCAACACATATTCTTATGTAGCCACATTTCAATTAATTGCCAGAGTCTTACAGCCTTTGCTTTAATCTTTAACAAAAACGTTAAACAAAATTTATTCCTGGTATACAAAAACATTTTTAGGAACTACCTTTTCCTAAAAGCGTCTATTTTAAAAAGTATACATACATATATGTATACCAATAAGCACATACTTCCAGAAAGTACTTTTTAAAAATAATAAATTTTATGCTATCTTCCATTTCTGTTGTTCCTACATACCTATTATATTTTTCAAGAAAGAATATTTTCCATAAAGCGCTCTTTCCGAAAATAGTTTTTTTTCTTGAATTTCTTTTGTAATAAATACGTTTTCGAAAAGTACGTATCTCAAATATTACTTTTACGAAAACAGTAAACAAGATGTGTTTGTTTAAATCTTCTTTTCAAAAATTATTTTTGACTTAAAATATCTACCATATTTCACAAAGTGTCTTAACAAATAGCATTTGGAAAGAGTACATTTTAAAAAGCAGTATTTCCTAAAATGACCTTTTTGATTACGTATTGTACTTTTGCCAAGAAGTAGCAAAAAGTACATTTCTCCCAAAGACCACTTTCCAAAAATGGCGTTTTTAAAAAGTTAACTCTTTCACAAAGTTCATCTGACAAAATGTATAATTATAATATAATTCAGTATGAATTCAAAAAGTATATTATCTGTTCGAAAAGGTACAATTAAAAGTATATATTTCAGAAAGTACCTTCTTAAAAAATGAGCCTCTCAAAAAGTGTATTTTTCCAAAAGGTTATAGTATTTTATTTGCTTAATATTTGTACCGAAAACGTATCAAAAAGTCCTATTCTTCGGTTGTGAATTTTTCCAGTAACCACAGTCCATTTTGTTTTCAAAAGTACCAAACCTTACCAGAAAGTGTATAGGAGGCACCCTGTATAGATGTTCTTATTAATATCAATAAGACTGTATGCTGCGTTCAAAACTTCTCATTTATGTGATTGCTTTTGCTTCTACTTCTTACGCTTCTGCTTCTTGAAATGCAAACAGTCGCAGTGAAAATACAAACAAACACCAGAAATTACACATTACAAAGCACTTCGGCAGTCGACATGTTCGACTAGTTTCTGGCTCAGCTCTTGCTGATTCAGTCGTACTCTTTAGTTAATTTCTCTCGGTCTTCATATGTGCAAGTGGTCTAAAGGCTCAGTTACCCGACTGTAATGTAAGGTAACTGCAAGTCCTAATTTACACTAAGCAAGTCTTATTGGTAAGCTGATTAGTTTGTAGGAGAGAGAGAGAGAAACAGGCGAGGGGAACATAAAAGTTTATTCCACCCCGTCTCTATTTCCTAAAAAACTAATCAGCTTAGCAATAAGACTTGCTTAGTGTAAATTGCGACCAACAGTAGAAAACAGCTGACCGATATTGTTATGTGAAAACTAATGAAATTGGTTATAGAGATGTAATGTAACGTAATCTACTTTTCATATAAAAATATCGATCAGCTGTTTCCTACGTTGCAGTTACATTACATTACAGTCGGATAACTGAGCATTAAGTTAGTATCATAATCCATTACAATAAAAGTGTGTCAAAGTAAGTTTCCTAATATGAAATTAGTGCTAAAATATTATTAACTATTTAATTAACAATAGTGAAAAGTTTTTTTAAATAAATTTGTATTGGAATATCGGAAAATTCTTCTGTACAGTTAGAATCAATTGGTATGTTTTTTTATTGTTTCTTATTGTTTTCTTAAATCAAGTCTGTATCCAATTTTTTTTATATAAAAACGAGTGTGTGTATGTGAGTAATTGAGTGCATTTAGTTTGTACTCATTAGCTCTAGGAGCCAGAGGAAAAAAGTACAATTGAAAGCAGAGTTACGAATTTTTTTTATAACTGAGTACTTTGCTTTTGTTTTCTTTTGTGCATATTCTTTTGTCAGCAGCGATGCCAATTTAGTGCGTTTTGCGTTAGATTTAGCGCGTTTTAATTGTTCCAAACGCGCTTTTTCGTCTTTAATAAAAACAATAATAACAAAGCCAATAACACCATTTCAACTAAAGTTTTTTCCTTTTTTGATTACCTACATTTAAAATTTTCTGGTAGCCAATAGCTTTCGATAACATTTTTAAATCAATTAATGACGATTTAAATGTCCTGAACAAATTCCGTTAGTTGTGACAACTAAATAACTTTCTGTTGAAATAGCATTAAAAATAATATTAGATAGGTAGGTGGTGAGAATTAAAAAAGCATTTTAATAAAGTAAATGGCAAATCTTTCGAAACTTCACTACTAAAAAATACATACTTATGTATGCACTCGTATAATGAACTTAGCAATTTTCTTTGCATAACTTGTTAATCATCTGTTCCAGCGGAAGAACAAAAAGTTAACGCTAATTTGAATCCCAAAGGAATTCCACAATTTAAACAGGTTGCTAAACTATGTAAGGATTCTGCGTTAAATGATTTTAGTTATTTAAGATATACAGGCAGGCCCATTCGTTATACTGAAAAATTCGTCATATCGCAAAGTTATTTTAATTGTTATTATTCTAGACATGACACAATACAATAACAAAAATTACAACAATTTGTTTTCAACTAAACTTCCTAATAAATACAAACTCACGGTACCATACATTTTCACATTTACAGTGCTGCTGTAGAGCTTGTTCATTATTTTTTCTTGCCGTTTACTAACCAGAGCACACATTTATCAAAACATTCACTATATAAAAGATAGTACTAAATGCTAGAAATATGTTGCTAGCACGTTTTTGTTTCTTATTTGGCGATTTTTCCCTTGTCATTCGTTATATCCAATATAAAATTAAGATATTATTTGCTATATTAGCTTGTTAAGGTAATAAATTTGGACGTTCGTTATATCGGATTTTCGTTAAAGTGAGAAAGTAATGTTGGCAATTATTATTATTATTTATTATTATTATTAAAGAGTCATTGTCTTAGCCGTTAATAATGGAAAAAATATGAAGATTCCGAGACCATATTATTTAAATGAGCAATTCGCACATTTGCTGCTGTATGCCATTGTCACAGACCTTATCTTTCACGTAGTCCCCATAGGAAAAAAGTATAAAGGTGTTAAATAACAAAGTTAAGCGGTGGGCAATTGTGATCGCTTCTTTGAGAAATCACATGGTCAGCAAACTTTTTACACGAACGAGCGAATGGATCGTTACTTGTGTGGCACGTAGCCGAAATCTTGTTGAAAATAGTCGTCTGCCACACAAACATCTTCCAATTCCGGCCATAAAAAAAATCATTAGGCATTTTTCGATAGCGCAATCCGTTCATTGTAACAGTTTCTCCAGCCTCATTTTCGAAAAAGTTATTTGTATTAACCTTCCCTGACCCAACAACCCACCAAATAGTAACCCTTTTAGGATGGACTGGCTTTTAAAACATAATTCTTTGGTAGTAGGATACTGGCCAGGGATTTTGGAATTGAAGACCGTAAGAGTATAGTTATTTTAAATTATAAGGTTTCACTTTCGAAGATTCTATTATTTTTATATCTTTAGAGGTATTCCGTTTGTGTATAGGTTTCGTATTTTATAGTACTTCATTAATACATTTACTTAATGTTTCATTATATTATACATACATATGTTTATGTTTCAGTATTTATACCTTGCTTAACAATTCATTACAGTTTTATTAAAAATACTAAATATATACCACATTTAACATATATGAGCTGTAATATTTGAAGGTGGTATAATCCCATGTATCGAGATATTTAAAGGATTTGCGCTTGAGTTAATTTAAAAATTTTTGCGAACGATCATCTATAAGAGTAATATTTTTAACCTTATTATAATTATTTAAAAGAATATTATATTTTTTAGCTTCAAATATACTTTCAAAAATAACATATTACCTATAAGAAATAAAAACAATAACACATTTAAGTCCATATTTTAGTATACATTTGCCTTACTCAGATGGATTTTAAAGCAAAAATAATTAACATGAAGACATTTATGTATGTATGTATGTATATACGAGCAACCAAGTTTATTAAGGGTTTATATCATTTACATTTATATGTTTGCATATAAAAAAAACTGTTAGGGTAACAATAAGCAATAATAATAATTGAATCTTTCACTTATTTCTCTGCTACATTCAGCGTTGTCTTCATAGGTGGAATGAAAGGCAGTAAACTCATCATGTCGTTAATTGTAATGATTGGGAATGGACTTATTCCACTTTCAAAAAAATAGTTTCACGATACCATTTTATAATTTAAATAAATTCTTTTATATTTTGGCCAAACCGCACTACATTTAAGATATAATAATGAGTATGACTTAAAGGTACAGGTGTATACCTAATAAAAGCTAACGTTAGCTATTTTCTTAAGAAGTGGACTTATACCACTTTCAAAAATAACAGCTCATACATTCACCTGCATTGCGTATGTCGGGTTGAATATTCTTCTATGATAATTTTGTTCAAGGAAACGTGTACCAGTTTTATTTAATCTTGGACAAAACTATCCTAGACGAATATTCTACTCGACATACGCAATACAGGTGATTGACAGTGTAAATTTTACAACAGTATGTGTAAATCCTCGAAGAAACCTTCCCCACATCTTGTGAAAACGTTTAACACTTCAAAAAGCTTGAAAAATAACAATTATAGCTGGAAGTAACTTTTAATTCAATTAGCATCACTTATTAAAATTTCCCTGTACCATCATTCATCTCATCGCTCTATTTCAATCACTTGTTTTAGTTATTTATTGTCTGTCTTTACGTGCGTAAGTAGTTCGAGTTCGAGTTGGTGTGTTTTTCAATTGCAAATAAAGTCGGTAAAAAGTGTGTTTATTAGTCTGAAATTTATATAAAAATATTATTTAGTGTCCACTTGATAAGAATAAAAAGTTTTTTTAATTAAATTAGCATTGAAACACCGGGAAAATTCGTATGTAAAGTTAAATTTAATGGGTATGTACTTATTTCTTTTTTCCTTCTCAAATTCTTCTTCTGTATGCATGTATGCAAATATGTATCCATCATGTATGCAGTGTTACCGTTGACAAATTTCAAAAGGTTTGCACAAAAAGGGCATTTAAAAGAAATAAGGGCCAAGTTTGATAAAAACAAATAAGTTTTATTTTACTTTTAGTATAAAAGATAAATACTAATGTTGCAATGATAAAAATTATTACATAAATAATAAAAGAAAACTTAAGAAAAAAATTCAAGAAATCTACTCATTTTATAAAAAAAATCTCTTGCGTCAACTTCAAATTTTAAATCTTTAAATCTTTTTGTAAGTCATTACATTTTTCTATTCTCCTTAACTTTACTAAATGCTTTGAATGAATTTTTATAGACACATTTTGTTATACAAATTTTCCTTGTTTATATTTTTGATATATTGGGCCAACGAATCTTAAGAAATCTTTTCTTTTTAAATTACTTTTGTTGCATAAGAAAGTTTATAAAGGATTCGCAAGATAATTCAATTTTTGTGAACAAAAATTCGTTCAACATGGCCCGATAACGATCGCCATTGACTGTAACGGCCACTCTTTGCTCATTTTCGAAAAATGGCCCAATTATGCCTCTGGACCAAAATCCGCACCAGACAGTGACTCGTTTTAGTTGCGTCGGCTTTTCAATGTATGCGTGCCGGTTTTTTGTGCCCCAAATTCGACAATTTTGCTTCATCTGAAATGATATTTTTTTGGCAAAATCGGCATCTTCTGTAAGTCGATATTTCCCAGCTAATTAAACTAATTATCTAATTATCTGTCAAATCAGACATGAGCTAAGTGCTACCATCCACGAAATAAGCACTAGTTGAAAAAAAAACGTTAGATTGCGGACCCTTTATATCTTGATAATGCTGAACACATAAAGCTCGAAGCCTGATTTCAGGCCGAAAAAAACTAATATAACACGGTGTACACAACGGTAACTCTGCGTATCTATTTTTTTCTTGTACGAGAATGAATGAGTTAAATGTGATAAATAAGAATACGATTGCAATGTTTCATATACATACATATGTATATAAGTAATCGTTGATGAGAGAATATGAGAAATTTATGAAAGAAATTTGTAAGACGATTATTTGTTTTTGTCTTTTTATGTATTATTTTTGCGAATGTAGGAAAGGGAAATTATACTCAATAAGTTTTTTTTCTTATTAAATGATTAAACAGAATACCGGCTTAAACACATTTTTCATACAAATTGACACAAAAAAGCGGCCGCAGAAACCAGCCGTGAGATAGAATCTATTTTAAAGGCAAATGACGGTCTACGACAGCCCGACTTTGGTTACTGTCATATCCTATTCAAATAAAATCATATTTTTCGTGCATATTTGTAGAATTATGACTACTAAAAATTAAAAAATATAAAACAACTTAAGCTTAATAACTTCACTAGTTGTGCTTTCTTCAATATCCCTTTCTTAACAGGAGTTACCACAGATAAATATCCAACACATATTCTTATGTAGCCACATTTAAATTAATTGCCAGAGTCTTACAGCCTTTGCTTTAATCTTTAACAAAAACGTTAAACAAAATTTATTCCTGGTATACAAAAACATTTTTAGGAACTACCTTTTCCTAAAAGCGTCTATTTTAAAAAGTATACATACATATATGTATACCAATAAGCACATACTTCCAGAAAGTACTTTTTAAAAATAATAAATTTTATGCTATCTTCCATTTCTGTTGTTCCTACATACCTATTATATTTTTCAAGAAAGAATATTTTCCATAAAGCGCTCTTTCCGAAAATAGTTTTTTTTCTTGAATTTCTTTTGTAATAAATACGTTTTCGAAAAGTACGTATCTCAAATATTACTTTTACGAAAACAGTAAACAAGATGTGTTTGTTTAAATCTTCTTTTCAAAAATTATTTTTGACTTAAAATATCTACCATATTTCACAAAGTGTCTTAACAAATAGCATTTGGAAAGAGTACATTTTAAAAAGCAGTATTTCCTAAAATGACCTTTTTGATTACGTATTGTACTTTTGCCAAGAAGTAGCAAAAAGTACATTTCTCCCAAAGACCACTTTCCAAAAATGGCGTTTTTAAAAAGTTAACTCTTTCACAAAGTTTATCTGACAAAATGTATAATTATAATATAATTCAGTATGAATTCAAAAAGTATATTATCTGTTCGAAAAGGTACAATTAAAAGTATATATTTCAGAAAGTACCTTCTTAAAAAATGAGCCTCTCAAAAAGTGTATTTTTCCAAAAGGTTATAGTATTTTATTTGCTTAATATTTGTACCGAAAACGTATCAAAAAGTCCTATTCTTCGGTTGTGAATTTTTCCAGTAACCACAGTCCATTTTGTTTTCAAAAGTACCAAACCTTACCAGAAAGTGTATAGGAGGCACCCTGTATAGATGTTCTTATTAATATCAATAAGACTGTATGCTGAGTTCAAAACTTCTCATTTATGTGATTGCTTTTGCTTCTACTTCTTACGCTTCTGCTTCTTGAAATGCAAACAGTCGCAGTGAAAATACAAACAAACACCAGAAATTACACATTACAAAGCACTTCGGCAGTCGACATGTTCGACTAGTTTCTGGCTCAGCTCTTGCTGATTCAGTCGTACTCTTTAGTTAATTTCTCTCGGTCTTCATATGTGCAAGTGGTCTAAAGGCTCAGTTACCCGACTGTAATGTAAGGTAACTGCAAGTCCTAATTTACACTAAGCAAGTCTTATTGGTAAGCTGATTAGTTTGTAGGAGAGAGAGAGAGAAACAGGCGAGGGGAACATAAAAGTTTATTCCACCCCGTCTCTATTTCCTAAAAAACTAATCAGCTTAGCAATAAGACTTGCTTAGTGTAAATTGCGACCAACAGTAGAAAACAGCTGACCGATATTGTTATGTGAAAACTAATGAAATTGGTTATAGAGATGTAATGTAACGTAATCTACTTTTCATATAAAAATATCGATCAGCTGTTTCCTACGTTGCAGTTACATTACATTACAGTCGGATAACTGAGCATTAAGTTAGTATCATAATCCATTACAATAAAAGTGTGTAAAAGTAAGTTTCCTAATATGAAATTAGTGCTAAAATATTATTAACTATTTAATTAACAATAGTGAAAAATTTTTTTAAATAACTTTGTATTGGAATATCGGAAAATTCTTCTGTACAGTTAGTAATATTAGATAGGTAGGTGGTGAGAATTAAAAAAGCATTTTAATAAAGTAAATGGCAAATCTTTCGAAACTTCACTACTAAAAAATACATACTTATGTATGCACTCGTATAATGAACTTAGCAATTTTCTTTGCATAACTTGTTAATCATCTGTTCCAGCGGAAGAACAAAAAGTTAACGCTAATTTGAATCCCAAAGGAATTCCACAATTTAAACAGGTTGCTAAACTATGTAAGGATTCTGCGTTAAATGATTTTAGTTATTTAAGATATACAGGCAGGCCCATTCGTTATACTGAAAAATTCGTCATATCGCAAAGTTATTTTAATTGTTATTATTCTAGACATGACACAATACAATAACAAAAATGACAAAAATTTGCTTTCAACTAAACTTCCTAATACAAACTCACGGTACCATACATTTTTGCATTTACAGTGCTGCTGTAGAGCTTGTTCATTATTTTTTCTTGCCGTTTACTAACCAGAGCACAAATTTATCAAAACATTCACTATATAAAAGATAGTACTAAAGCTAGAAATATGTTGCTAGCACGTTTTTGTTTCTTATTTGGCGATTTTTCCCTTGTCATTCGTTATATCCAATATAAAATTAAGATATTATTTGCTATATTAGCTTGTTAAGGTAATAAATTTGGACGTTCGTTATATCGGATTTTCGTTAAAGTGAGATTCGTTATACAGAGATTAAAGAAAGTAATGTTGGCAATTATTATTATTATTTATTATTATTATTAAAGAGTCATTGTCTAAGCCGTTAATAATGGAAAAAATATGAAGATTCCGAGACCATATTATTTAAATGAGCAATTCGCACATTTGCTGCTGTATGCCAATGTCACAGACCTTATCTTTCACGTAGTCCCCATAGGAAAAAAGTATAAAGGTGTTAAATAACAAAGTTAAGCGGTGGGCAATTGTGATCGCTTCTTTGAGAAATCACATGGTCAGCAAACTTTTTACACGAACGAGCGAATGCATCGTTACTTGTGTGGCACGTAGCCGAAATCTTGTTGAAAATAGACGTCTGCCACACAAACATCTTCCAATTCCGGCCATAAAAAAAATCATTAGGCATTTTTCGATAGCGCAATCCGTTCATTGTAACAGTTTCTCCAGCCTCATTTTCGAAAAAGTTATTTGTATTAACCTTCCCTGACCCAACAACCCACCAAACAGTAACCCTTTTAGGATGGACTGGCTTTTAAAACATAATTCTTTGGTAGTAGGATACTGGCCAGGGATTTTGGAATTGAAGACCGTAAGAGTATAGTTATTTTAAATTATAAGGTTTCACTTTCGAAGATTCTATTATTTTTATATCTTTAGAGGTATTCCGTTTGTGTATAGGTTTCGTATTTTATAGTACTTCATTAATACATTTACTTAATGTTTCATTATATTATACATACATATGTTTATGTTTCAGTATTTCAGTACCTTGCTTAACAATTCATTACAGTTTTATTAAAAATACTAAATATATACCATATTTAACATATATGAGCTGTAATATTTGAAGGTGGTATAATCCCATGTATCGAGATATTTAAAGGATTTGCGCTTGAGTTAATTAAAAAATTTTTGCGAACGATCATCTATAAGAGTAATATTTTTAACCTTATTATAATTATTTAAAAGAATATTATATTTTTTAGCTTCAAATATACTTTCAAAAATAACATATTACCTATAAGAAATAAAAACAATAACACATTTAAGTCCATATTTTAGTATACATTTGCCTTACTCAGATGGATTTTAAAAGCAAAAATAATTAACATGAAGACATTTATGTATGTATGTATGTATATACGAGCAACCAAGTTTATTAAGGGTTTATATCATTTACATTTATATGTTTGCATATAAAAAAACTGTTAGGGTAACAATAAGCAATAATAATAATTGAATCTTTCACTTATTTCTCTGCTACATTCAGCGTTGTCTTCATAGGTGGAATGAAAGGCAGTAAAAGGCATGTCGTTAATTGTAATGATTGGGAATGGACTTATTCCACTTTCAAAAAAATAGTTTCACGATACCATTTTATAATTTAAATAAATTCTTTTATATTTTGGCCAAACCGCACTCCATTTAAGATATAATAATGAGTATGACTTAAAGGTACAGGTGTATACCTAATAAAAGCTAACGTTAGCTATTTTCTTAAGAAGTGGACTTATACCACTTTCAAAAATAACAGCTCATATATTCACCTGCATTGCGTATGTCGGGTTGAATATTCTTCTACGATAATTTTGTTCAAGATTAAAGGAAACGTGTACCAGTTTTATTTAATCTTGGACAAAACTATCCTAGACGAATATTCGACTCGACATACGCAATACAGGTGATTGACAGTGTAAATTTTACAACAGTATGTGTAAATCCTCGAAGAAACCTTCCCCACATCTTGTGAAAACGTTTAACACTTCAAAAAGCTTGAAAAATAACAATTATAGCTGGAAGTAACTTTTAATTCAATTAGCATCACTTATTAAAATTTCCCTGTACCATCATTCATCTCATCGCTCTATTTCAATCACTTGTTTTAGTTATTTATTGTCTGTCTTTACGTGCGTAAGTAGTTCGAGTTCGAGTTGGTGTGTTTTTCAATTGCAAATAAAGTCGGTAAAAAGTGTGTTTATTAGTCTGAAATTTATATAAAAATATTATTTAGTGTCCACTTAATAATAATAATTAATTAATTAAATTAAATTAACCGTGAAACAGTGGAAAATTCTTATGTAAAGTCAAATTCAATTGGTATGTAATCGTTTTCTTTCTCAAGTTCTTCTTATGTACATACATACATATGTATTCGAGTGTGTATGGATGAATTCATGTATCCATAATGTATGCAGTGTTACCGTTGGCCATTATCAAAAGGTTTGCACAAAAAGGGCATTTAGAAGCAATAAGCGCCAATTTTGTTAAAAACAAATAAGTTTTATTTGATATTTAGCTCAAAAGATAAATAATAATAATGTAATGATAAAAAAATTATAACATAAATAATAATAAAAAAATTTCTAATAAAAAATCATGAAAAATACTAATTTCATAAAAAAAAATCTCTTACGGTATATACTAACTTGCAATTTTAAATTTTTAAATCTTTGTGTGAGTTGTAATATATCTCAATTCTTCTTTATTTTAATAAAAATACTGTAAATGCATTCTTATTTACTTTGTTAAACAATTTCGACTTGTTTCTATTTTGACATATTGGGCCAACGAATCTTAACAAATCTATTCTTGTTAAATAATTTTTTCATAAGAGAATTTATAATTCTTGAATATGCTAAACAATTTAAGCTAAATGTAATATTTCAAGCTAAATACAAAATATGAAGCTGAATGCAGCCCGAACAAAACTAATATATGATAAAAGCATGACTGCTGTTCACAACGGTAACTCTGTATGTACATATGTGTCTGTTTTTGTTTTCTTGTACGAGACGGAATGAGTGAATATGTGAAATAGGAATACGATCGCAATGTTTGATATACATAGGTAATCTATGATGCTCGTATGAGAGAATAGGAGAAATTTATTGGAATGAAGGAAATTTATAAGACGATTATTTGTTTTTGTCTTTTTATGTATATATTTTTTTTGGAATGTAGGAAAGGGAAATTATACTCAAAAAGGTTTTTTCTTATTAGAGCTAACTTTATATGTATAATAATTGGTTTTCTGTTGTTTTCTATGTAGTCTTCTCTTAGGGAAGGAAAGGGAATATAAATATACTCAAAGCGATTATTTTCATAAAAGCAAAGAGATCAAACTTATACATTTTAACATCCATTTGGCTTTTAAAAATAATAAAATGAAATTAATACAGTTATGCAAAAGCATATTTCGGCGAAGTTTTTAAAAGGAAATAGATAGATAAAATATCAAGAAACTACTTATTTCACAAAAAAATATCTTAGGACATATACATATATATTAACTTGAAATCTTAACTTAAATCTTTGTTTGAGTCATTACATACATAGGTATTTCTATTCTCCTTTACTTTAGTAAATGCTTTGAATGAATTTTTATAGACATATTTTTTATACAAATTCGGCTTGTTTGTATATGTATATAATTGAGATATTGGGCCACGGAATCTGAGCAAATCAGTTCTTTTTAAATTACATACTTTTTTCATAAGAAAGTTTATAATTCTGGAAAATCTTGAATTATTTAAGTTAAATGTAATATTACAACCTAAATGCAAAATATGAAGTTGAAGTTAGCCCCAAAAAACTAATATAAACACGCTGTACACAACGGTAACTCTGCATAGCTATTTTTTTCTTGTAGGAGAAAGATTGAGTGAGTATGTGAGAAATATGAATACGATTCCAATGTTGCATAAAAGTTATCGTCTGAGAGAATAGGAGAAATTTATTGGAATGAAGGAAATGTATAAACGATTATTTGTTTTTGTCTTTTTATGTATTTTTTTCCCGAATATTGGAAAGGGAAATTATACTCAGAAAAGGGAAAATATAATCAAAGGGAAATATAAAAGAAGCAAATATTGTAGATAAAACTTATACATTTTAACATCCGTGTGGCTTTTAAAAATAATAAAATAAAATTAATACAGTGGGGATAATTTATTTAGGGACAAGGTTTTGTTTTTGCATATTCTGACAAAGCTTTTAAGCATTTTATTTAAAAATTTTAAAAGGAAAATAGTTAGATAATATACATAGGTACCCGAAAATTATTTACACGAAAAATATCACAGATTTTGGCTTGGGGATATAAATAAAACAAATTAATATTTTCACATATATTTTTGATATAATAACATTTTAAAATCCAGCTTTCACAAACAGCATTTTTTTTCCAAAAGGTTATAGGTAGTATTGCATTTTCTTAATATTTGTACCGAAAATTTATCAAAAGCTCCATTCTTCGGTTATGGATTTTTTCAGTAACCAAAACCCATTTTGTTTTAAAAACTACCAAAGCTTACCAGAAACTGTATAGGAGGCACTCTATGGAGATCTCCTTATTAATATTAATTTCACCGTATGCAGCGTTCAAAATCTTCTTATTTGTGTGATTGTTTTTGCTTCTACTTCTTACGCTTCTGCTTCTTAAAATATAAAAAGTCGCAGTAAAGCACAGCGCTTGCTGATTCAGTCAAACTCTTTAGTTAATTGCTGTCGGTCTTCTTAATTATGTATTTAATTAACAATAGTGAAAAGTTGCTTGTAATAAATTTGTATTGGAATATCGTAAATTCTTTTGTAAAGTTAGAAGCAATTGGTATTTTTTTATGGTTTCTTATTGTGTTCCTTAGATCAAGTGTATTTAATTTTTTTTTATAAGAATGGATGTGTGCGAGTGTTTTTGGTTGTTAATGGTAAAAGTGAAAAAATGGAAAATTGAATCCAGAGTGAGTGACAATGATGTTTTTAGGGTTCCGTACACCAAAGGTGAAAAAGGAACCCTATTGTTTTCGCTACACTGTCCGTCTGTCCGTCTGTCCGTCACAGGGTATTTTCTCGGGAACCGTAAGAGCTACGGACCTGACACAGTGTGTAGACCCTTGGCCGCTACAACAACAAATACATGAGAGTTGGAAATTAAAGGGTGTGCCAAAACGAGCAACGAAAAATGTTAAAATCCAATGTAGTATATATACAATTGTATGTATATACACTTGAAATTTGTAAAGTTAGTGTATTTTTATACAGACTACAACAACTAACACTAAAATTTAAAAAAATTTTAATTAAAGGGTGTACCATCAGTTAATGTAATTTCGACTATGTAATTTTGATAACTTGCTGTATCTTGAAAACCGTAAGAGCAAACTTCTTGAAATTTTCGAAAACGGTAAAACAAAAAAAAACTCAAAACTATAAAATCGCTGTAGTTGTTTTCTTCAAACTACAAAATTATTTTATTTTTTATAAAAAACTATTTTAATATTTATTTAATGAAATATTCTATTGCAATCAAAAATCAAAAATCAATTGATTAATAAAAACTAGATACATATATATATATATTAAAAACAATTAAAAAAGGAAAATATATTCAGAACATATTTGAATTTATATACAAAGTGTTTTAAGTATAAAGTACCTACAACTACTTGAAGGGGAAGTAGTTGTAGGTACTTTATACTTAAAACACTTTGTATATAAATTCAAATATGTTCTGAATATATTTTCATTTTTTAATTGTTTTTAATATATATATATACATATGTATCTAGTTTTTATTAATCAATTGATTTTTGATTTTTGATTGTAATAGAATATTTTATTACTTAAATATTAAAATTGTTTTTTTATAAAAAATAAAATAATTTTGTAGTTTGAAGAAAACAACTTTATTTAATTGTACATAGTTAATCCTTAATTTTGATCTTTCAGTTCAGGCAGGCAGGATCGCCAATTGTAGTTGTTTTCTTCAAACTACAAAATTATTTTATTTTTTATAAAAAACTATTTTAATATTTATTTAATGAAATATTCTATTGCAATCAAAAATCAAAAATCAATTGATTAATAAAAACTAGATACATATATATATATATATTAAAAACAATTAAAAAAGGAAAATATATTCAGAACATATTTGAATTTATATACAAAGTGTTTTAAGTATAAAGTACCTACAATCGCAAAACCGAAAAAAAAATCGCCAAAATAAAAAAAAAAATCGCCAAAACAAAAAAAAAAAGCACCAAATTAAAGAAAATCTAAATCGAAAATAAATCGCGAATAACCGGAAAAATCGCCAAAATGAAAAAATCGCCAAAATGAAAAAAAATCGCCAAAATGAAAAAATCGCCAAAATGAAAAAAAATCGCCAAAATGAAAGAATCGCAAAAATGAAGAAAATCGCCAAAAGGAAAAAAATTGCCAAAATAAAAAAATCGCCAACATAAAAAAATCGCCAAAATGAAAAAAATCGCTAAAATTAAAAAAAATCGCCAAAATTAAAAAAATCGCCAAAACGAGAAAAAAGCGAAAAAAAATTATTTCAGCTGAAAAAACGGAAAAAAAACTATTAAAGAAATGCTAAAAGCCCAACGTACGGAACCCTTCGTGCGCGAGTCAAAGTCGCACTTTACTGAATTTTTTATTTTATATCACGACTATTTTGCTCTTCATTTCTTTGTATGTTTTGTCAGGGACGAAAAATCAAATTGCACTCAAGCTAAAATATTTACTTTTGTTTTGGTATTAAAAAAAGTAACGATCTTTAGAGAGTCATCTTTTTTTTATTATTTATTTTAATATAATTAGACAGACGAGAATTTTTACATGTCTTCTAGAAATTGGCAGTTAATTAAAAGTTATGTAGGTACTATTTGCATAGAATGCAAATGACGCGTCATGACGTTAAAACTAATTTTTATTTATTTATTCTTCTAATATTTCTGAGTCAGTCGCACTTTTTAGTAAATACATGCGTAAATATTTTTGTGTTAGTGTCATAAACAATTGCAAATAAAGTCGCTAAAAAAGTATGTTTATTAATATCAAATAGTTTCAAAACATTAATGACCTATCAATTTACAAAAGAACAAAAAATTGCTTGATAAAATTCGCTATGGACTAGGTTTGGTAAAATTCTATAGCAAAGTTCAGCATATCCGGTATGTGTTTGTTTTTAAGATTTTTCCTCAACTATGCGTGAATACTCCCATGTGAGAAATATGAATGTTGTCTTGGTGTTGGTTACTACTCGCAGTGGGTAAAAAGGGAATTTAAAAGAAAGATAATAAATAAGTTGTATTTTTATAATGAATGTGTAGGTATCTGGTTTTTGTTTTTCTTGTGATCTTTTATGAGAGAAGGAAACGGAAATTTCATTAAATGTGAAATATATAGTCGCGAATCAGGGATGGTAAAATTGGTACAATTCAAACTCGAAAAGTACAATAGTACACTAATGGTTAATTTAGTACATTTAAGGAATCTCCCCAATTTAAGTAATTTCAATCCACATTTATTTTCATTGTTCAAAACTTAAAATTGTGTATATGTCAATATGATATTCATATTCTTCTCACTTGATAACAGTATAAAGCAACGAGAAAATCAAAAAATTTGATTTCATCCTTTTCAAAATTATTTTGCTTCTAAATTCGGATACTAGAGCACATGATATTAACTTGTATGTTCTAAATTTCAACTTAAACAGGTGTATTATATACTTTAACATCTTTTGTGAAAACGATTCGGTAGCATTTGTTCTGGCTACCGACGATTATTTTAATAAAAATAATCTGAACTAAAAAATATTTTAGTACAATTAAGGCAAAAAAGTACATTTTTTGAAAGTTGATGGTACAATTTTTAAATTCTCAATCCCATCTCTGGAACGAATAAATTTATTTTGCTGAAATTTGCAAATTTGACAAGAATTTTGACTAGAGGAAAAATCGCTAGATTGGATGGGGAAATCACTGAGTTCCTATCCCGGATTACGAAAGTTATTTGAGTTGTTGTTGTAAATGAATGAGCGAATGAATGAGAAATGTACTGTAAGAGTTGGAAGAAGAACGTTCTGAGAAGGAAAATCAAATGCTGAAAAACAAAAATTGTTAAATAAAAAAGATTAAATAGAAAATAAAATTTATAAAATATGAAGTGGAAGGAAAATCAAATAATAAAAGTGTTATATTAATTAATGCATTATCAATTTAGTTTTTCAAAAGATGAAATAAAAAGTGGTTAAAATATAAAAATAAGTATATAGCAAATAAAAAAAGCATACCTAAATGTAAAAGTATGCATATGGCCTTTTAAAAATTAAAAAATTTGGCAGTGAGAAGATAACGCCAAATAGTGTGAAATCCGTTACTTATAACGGTACTTAAGAGCGGTAACGAAATATTTTAAAAATGAAATAAAATGTGGTTAAAATATAAAAATAAGCATATAGCAAATAAAAATAGCATACCTAAATGTAAAAGTATGCATATGGCCTTTTAAAAATGCAATAATTTGGCAGTGAAAAGATAACGCCAAATAGTGTGAAATCCGTCCGTTTATGATATAAATATGTGTTCCCAAAAAAAAAAGTTTACTTATAACGGTAGTTAAGAGCGGTAACGAAATATTTTAATCGATTCGTCAACGAAAATATTATATGACATTCGTGTTGTAGCGCGTGTGTATATAAAATGTATAAAGTGCCAGCTTTTCATAATGTTTCCAGAAATACTAAGCTTTATTCAACTTGATTTCACCAACTCAAGAAAGGTAAGATTTATAAAACTTTCTCTTTGATAAAATATTTTAAATAGAATTAAAATATTAATAAAAATTTTCAATTGAAAATGTCAGTTCTCTAAAAAATTTATATTTGCGCATAAAAAAAGATGTTGTACCTAAGAATAGAAGGTTATATTCTATCTATTCTATCCGCTTATAGAATAATTTTTGACTTTTAAAATAATGTAACTTTTAATAGAACATTACAGTACTTAGCGATGATTATATCAAAGCTATTGCCTAACTAACTAAAGTTTCTTTTATTAAAATCCCGCTACCTTAGAGATGTTCTATTGCTAAGCTGAAAATTGTAGTATTGTATACCTTATTCAAGGTACTTTGTACATAAATACTCGTCAAAAATTAAAAAATATGTGTTAAAAAATTTATAGACATTCGGACCTTTTCCGCAAATTAGGACATGCCAGTTCATGGTGATTTCAAAAAGCTTTTTAAAAGCTAAATCATTGCTTTTGCGAATTGCAGGATTTGTAGCGCTGAAAGTTACAATAAAATATTCCATAATCAATGACAACAACTTCAAATACAACAAGTCAGCTATTAATAGTTTGTTTTTGAAATCACGTGACTTGAAATAAAAGCGATTTTCAGAATTGGACCGATTATTTCTGATATTCTTTAATTTTACATTTTATAATTTTTTATATAATTATATTACGAACAAACGTTTGGTCCTTCGAACGGGACTTGAAGCAAAAAAATAAATAAAACGGAACAGGCCCTGTAAGAGGCAAAACTTTGTGTACCTGGGAAAATAAAATAATTTTCTAGGTAACCGTATCTTTCGATTATATTCTTAATCTGGTTCGAAGGACCAAATGTTTGTTCGTAAAATAATAAAAAAAAAAATTATAAAAATAAAAGAAAATATCTGTTAATGCTATAAAACGTAATTTAATTTTGAACGGGCGTTGATACATTACGTTAGGCCTACAATAGGTTGTTTCGTTACATTGCGCATAAACAAATATTAAATTTTAATATAAAATCGTGTTGCTAAAGCTGCTTAACAATAACATTATCGATAACAAAATTGAATAATATTCCAGGTTGCGAAATCGGATATTCTTGTTAACTAAATCTCAACAGCAGTTGATGTCTTTTTCCTTTTAATATTATTTATATAATCATTGCTATTTAAATTTGAAATTATGGAAAAATGTTTAAAGCGAAAGTTAAACTGGCATAAATTCATTCTTCGTGCTGATTGCTATTCTGCCATCTTGTTTGCTAGCTGTCTACGGTCTTTACTTTAATAGCCGGCCCACTTATTTGTGGTCCTTCGAACTGGGTTGTGTTTAACAGTATCGCATAAATCCTAAACCAACATGTATTTGTAAGAAGCATTAACTGAATACATTCAACGTTGCTAGCTGCCTGCAAAGGTTCTTAAACAATGATATTCTACCGTGAGATGGAGACACTACATTCTATTAATGATAGCACATTTATTTAACATGAACGAGTTTTAACATGAACGAGTTTTGCTTTAAATATGATATTTAAGCTTAAATTTGTAAATAAAACTCCACGACTATTTTCTTTCGACATGAAAACTTCTAGCGTGACTAACGTACATTTGATGGCAATGAATCCTTCAAAACTTCCTGTATACTTTCAGCAAGTGTGTATATTTAGTATCTAAATGAACAATTATTGAATATAATCGTCGTGTCTTGCACTTTTTATTTTTGTTTTATTTTTATTTTTTTAATAAAACAAAATTACTTTAGTCAGGTGTGCAAAATTCATATTAAAATATACCTGCTATTGTGCAATTGTGGAAACTTTCTATCACATAAATCTATTTGTGGTTTGCTTTGCATTACAAAAAAAAAATTTGCTCAGGCTAATGGTATGCATACTTTGTTTGTAAGTAATTTTGTTTTGCTAACTTAGGAAATATGCAAATAGACACACATTTTTGAATTATATATTGGCAAACACTTTTGCCAAATATTTACTTAATATTATTCGTTTGTTGGTTTTCCCTATCATGCAATTTACATAATTCGTTTAGTAAATTAAATGTGGTTTTAGTAAAGTTCTAATAATTGAGGACTACGACTGGTTGGAATTTTCGATAGCGTTTTGTGGAGTTTAAATCAAATTTAATTTAAGTTGAAAGGGAAAATAACTGACGATGTAAATATGAATGCTACAGACGCTTATATTGTGCATATAATATATTTAAATAGTGGTTAGTCTGTCTTCTCAATCTTATCGGTTGCTGAAAAAACAGTTGTCGTATTTCTTTGTGAAATAAAATAATCTTACGAACGCGGTATCCAATAGACTAATACATTAGAAGAAATCTCGCTTTAAATTGATTAAATACGAAAAATTATATTTTATTATAACCTCTCTGTAGCGTTTTCGTAATGGAAAATGAGATTTTTTTTACTAATTTCGTATATGACTTGTCATGAACGAAAACTTTTTGCTTATCAAAAGTATCTTGTGATCAAGCACCATCACGAAGAAAATGTATGTAGTTCAGAGAATGACAAAAGTATCGTTTTAAGTACTCTTTGAGTATTGGCCGTACGCGAATGCGTACAACTAAAAATAAAAACACGCTCATATGCAAACACACGCATTAATTTTAAACCGAATACGTATAACTATAAACATTCAACAACTATGTTTATATACATTTTTGAGCTGCGATCATGCGCATGAGTATAAAGAATACTCTGACTATTAATCGGCTTTTCATGCATATACACAGGGCTGTTTTATTTACACACACACACACACATAAAGTATGTTTTCAAACAGCAACATACACAGACACCCACACATTATGCATTCCATTTTATATCCACAAATGTACATATGTATACGGTGGCGAATGATGAATAGATATCCCGAGTATCAGCGTATTTTTTTGCCGATGAAACATTCATAGCGTGACTATAAGCTATGTCTATAAGTATGAGAGTGAGAATCAGTCCGCGTGATACGTATTTGCCTTTTTATTATTAATTGTAGCGTATTTTAGTTTGGAATCAACTACAAGCATACAAATTATTTGCGCTATAAAACTGCATACTGATGTATATTTTTTTTTTGAGTACTCATTGCCACTCACTTGCACTCACGATGTGTATAGAAATAGAAATTTCTACGTTTACGCCAGCTCATTGCAAAATACGTACAGACTTATAATTGAACTTTGGCTCCACGGAAATAGCTATGAGGAACTTTTAACCGTGCTCATCCCTTGACTTGTGAAATGAGGCAAATAACAAGTCACCTTTCTTCCTTTTTTTGTCGCAAAGCGTCCTCAAAGTTGAATTAATTTTATTATCAACATAACCCCGTTTCTAGTCAACATCAATTCAATAACTATTTAGCAATCTATTACAAGATAGTGACAACTATATATCGTTTCTGTCAACATATAAAATATACATCTTTAAATATTTTTGAAAAAAAAAATTTATTAAAAATTTTATATTTTTTTGTTGTCTCTGATAAAAGAATGCGCAAAAATTTCAGGTGTTTCTACTTTTACCAGTGAAATATGTTCTGCTTCCGCTGATTCATTAGCTACAATTGGGACCCCCTGAACTGCTTCCTCAGGTTTCAGTTATTTTCGAAAGTGCAGGAAATTTGTCACAGCAAATTGCTTAAATATCTCCTAACTTTAAACTTCCGATATCGTCAAACGTATTAACAAATTTTATTTATATATTGAACTATTTATACTCATTTGTTGCTTACCTTTTCCGATCCATCTCCTAATCTTAAAGGTGACCCAAGATATTACGCCACTCTCAGTAGAGTACAGCAGAGTTCGGTTATAACGAACACGGAACGAATGATAATATTATCGAATTATTTAATATTATTTACATTTTAAAATAGTAATTTAATTACCCACCGCGGTGGGTGGGTGTGGCCGATATTGATAAAACTAGGCATGCGTGTTTTCTTTTTATTCTAGAGAATATATGAACCAAATTTTAATAAGACAAATTTTATGTGAAAAAAATCAATTTGGAATGCATGTGTGGTGGGCGAAGACCTTCTTCTCACTTTTTTTTTAAATCTGACAAAGAAGATTTTTGCGTAGCACTTGAAAACGCTTTGAATCTTCGCCGTGTATAGAATTTTTTTGGCTTTCGAAAAACGGGGAAAAAGTATCATTGAACGAGTATCTCACAGACTAAAACGCACGCAATATTTGCCATGAAATTCTATTATCACTCTATGAATACACAAAAAAAAGATATAAAATTCCTTATAACCCTGTTTCAGTCTTATTGATATGGACATTAAACCAGAAGTATGCTTAATTTTTAAAAGAATTTTTTATTTGAAATTTCGGCAATCGACTTGCCCCTCATCCCATCATTATTGGGTACTCCAATATTATTCGCTATAAATTTGTACCATTTGATGTGCAGACCCAACCCCTAGACTAGCGAGTGCGCCAAATTCTAAGTTATATATATTTTCAATTGAAACCTCAAGGCATACCTCTGCTAATCACACAAACGAATTAAGCAACCGCCCAAAAAAGGTTGTAAAAAAAAATTTCGTACTTTCAAATGTTCGCAACTGCAAAGGGCAATCGATAACATTTTGAAAACCAATATGATTTTATAATCAGATAATGAAAACACATGTATGTACATCTGATACATCATCCCAGCCAATTTGCAGTAGCAAGCAGGCAGGCACAGTGAGTATGTGTCAAATGTTGAAATCATAATACTACTCTTAACAAAAATAAATAAAAATTTGTCACATTAGTAACATTATAAAGATAACAAAAAAAAAAAAATATATATACAACACATCATCATCATCATCGTTATTGTCCTCATTAAGGACTAATAGTAAAAATCTCCCCTTCGTTCTACACAAATTAAGGCATCAACGACGAGTTCTTAAGATCAGGGTTGTTAACACAAATTGTAAATACGAGTATATTTTTTAAATGAAAAAGAAAAATCATTAAATATAGGTAATTGTCAACATATTACATTGTAAGCCAGGAGGGGTGGTGGTATGCTTTTGTTAATAATGCATCCAATATATTGCTGCTGCTTTCTTTTTTTTTTTCCTTCAAGGATTACGATGGCATTACAAACAAATTAAGTGTGAACAGATTTTTGCTGCTTCTTTTCTGACCAACTAACGTGTCACGTATGTACATAAACAGAATTTTGCAACTGAAGAGATAGATAGATATATCATTTCAAAAGAGATTAGAAAAATGAAAAAAGGCTACTTAAAAAGATTAAAATCAGCAAATGTTTTTTAAACTACAGAAACTCTTTGTTTTCATATAGTTGTTATTAAAAAAAATACTGAAGTATTTATTGAAAAACGCTCGCTAATGTTCGGGTTTGAAAATTTTTTTTATTATTAAGAAGTTTTAAAATTTTCGATAGATTGGGAAACCCTCCCTTAAAATAAACAGAAGGCGGGTTAATATTGACATAAAGATGTCATATGTCAAGTTGACTTTAAATCCCTCTTTGTTAAGTTTTTGTTTTAGTTTAAAATAAAAGTGAAATAATATAATGATTGGAAAAATCAAGTAACTCTAAACTTAAATTTTTTTTTATCAATATTTAATGCAAAAATAATTTTTTTTGAGATTAATTGGTAAATAACTGTCCTCTTTGATCATAAATTGGTCATATTTTAGTCATATCACTAATTTACTTGAACTTATTCCTAACTACCAAAAAAACCGATTTCAATGCAAAGAAATGTACGTGGATTCCGTAACTTTTATTATGATAATCGTATCGCTATAACAAATATAATGAACATTTATCGACTTTGCTATTCACTAACATATTTTAACGACATTCGCTGTCAGTTGTAGAAAAAAAAATTTAATCACAATATCAAATTCATTGAGTTTTTCTTTATTATTCTTTGTGCTTTTTGCTTATTTTCTCATTTTCTATACAGAGATACCACATAATATTGAATTAAATGGTGAGTAAGATAAATCTAGAGACTATCGTAAAAAATAAATTACGGAATCACATTATCCTTACCGCAAGCGAATAAATATGTAGATAAATATTACGATTTTCGGTTCGTAAGAAGTTATAGAATCCAGGTACTGATAGAAGAAGTACGTGAAATATAAAATTAAATTTTTCTGGGCGTGCCTTCGGCCATTTTTTAAATGCAAGATTGTGTGTTTTTCGAGCTCAGGGTGCGTGTTAAGTCCTGTAAAAATCGGTAAAGTAGAACCTCTTAAAATAAAATATTAAATTTTAATGGGCGTAACTCCGCGCATTTTTTTAAATGGAGGATTGTGTCTATTTTAGAGCTCAAGGTGTGTGGTAAGTTTCGCATGAAATATTATAATAAATTTTAATGGGCGTAACTTCGCCCATTTTTTCAGTTTTCAATTGTGTAATTACATGACCCAAAAGTGTTTTATAGGTTTCGCAGCAATCAAATAAGCAGAATATCATAAATTTAAATAAAAAAAATTTTGGGCGTGATTCCGCCCACTATTTTACAATGGGACCAATGGGAAGCTAACTATACCCTCTCAGACAAAAAAAGGAATTTTTAAAATCGGTCTAAAATGTACCGAGTTATGAAGTAACACAAAAAAAAAATTGAGACAAATTGTTAACCTCCTCCTTATATAGAAGTCGGTTAAAAAACAATCAGTTTGCCAGCAAACGAGGTTAAATTTTCAATTTACACACAACTTAATAAAAAAAGAAATTTTTATTTTTCCATCAAGAGTTGAATATACAAGATATTTATATGAAATTTTTACACAATATGGGGGTGTTACTTCATAGCCCGGTATATTTTAGATCGATTGTAAAAATTATTTTTTTTTGTCTGAGAGGGTATAGCTTTCCATTGGTCCCATTGTAAAAAAAGCGGGGACACGCCCACAATATTTTTTATTTGATTTTCTGCTTATTCTGTTTTTTAGATTGCTGCGAAATCTAGCAAACATCTTTGGTTCTTGGAATTACACAATTTTAAAATTTGAAAAAATGGGTGGGTCTACTCCCATTAAAATCTATTATTATATTTCACGTGGTTGTACTCAACAAATTTTTTCGAAACTTACCACACACCTTGAGCTCAAAAATAGACACAATCTTCCATTTGAAAAAATGGGCGGATTCACGAGTATAATTTTTGTGGAATTAAATTAGAAGTTTCGGAAAATTTGAATTTGTCAAAACTTGTCACGCAAAAAATGTTTTCTTTTACTTGTTCTCATGGCTCTTCATTGAACAATTTTAGTTCGAACAATTTATATAAGTTAATAAAACCATTCGGCGAAAGTTCGAAAAATCTCATTGTTTCTGTTTACCATACTGGTGAAAAAGACATTATTATTAGAATAAAATTAAAGATATAAACAACTACACATTTAAAATATTCAAATGGAAGTTGATTGTATTGTTAATGCGTATTTCCGCTTCCCCTTTACTTTACAGAGAGCTCTCTGCTATTCCTGCTAACCACGCATACATACATACATGCCAGTATATATATGCATTTGTGTCTGTCTCACTTCCTAAAAAGCACAATAATATAAATAACATCATCAAAATCGTTGTAACTTGCAACGACTTTGATTTGTGTGGCCCTTGTTGTTTGTCTGAATAATGCTTGATGAGGGGAGTTGTTTGTTTGATTTAGTTGACTTGTATGGTGTTTGCATGCTTGTAAATTCATTTTGCTATTTATTTATTTGAGAATAGACAAATCACTTTGCTGAGTGTCAAATCACTGACAACACCAGACAATCAAAATGTCACATGTCACAGTTTATTTGTGTATGCGAGTTTTATATGTTTTCTATTTATTTTAAATTAGTTGCTGCTGCTGTTTCCACATTTTATGGTTTGTTGAATATTTTCTATGTGGATTAAATTTTAATTTGTAGGCTTGCTTTGGTAAAAACAATAACTAAATCTTAATAAGGATAATTCAAAACAAAATATACGAATATTTTATATATTAAGGGTCAACTATACATATTCATATACTTATGTATGTATATAAATTGTTTTCTAAAAAATATAAATTCGCCTGTTTCTTATATAATCCTCGGCTTATAAATAAAGCTAATAAATATTAACTTAATAGATGGATTCGTCACATAATTTGAAATTGCCTCTTAAGGGAGAAATACACCCTATTGAATGTACATACATAAATGTATTATTTTTTATTAAACACCCACACATGTATAAAATCATTTTATATTTAACGCCTAAAGTACTTTAAAATAAAGTACATTATAGACAAAAGGGACACGTGTGACCTTTTTCTTAACCCAGCCACGTAGTAGATAAAAATCCTAAAACCACCAACATTTTGCGGTTGAAATGTTTGAAATAGAAGTCTTTAAATAAATGTCAATGGTAGCACAACAAAAAAAAAAGCACGTGCCAAAGATGATCCATAAAGTGTGACCTATAAGATAATGGAACTCACTTTTATGAAGCAGAACAATGCTAAAAGAATAGCAGCTATTATAGAAGCATTAGCCAGGCTAAATGAAAATAAAAGGGGAAAGGTGGAAAAAATTTGGCAAATTAGCAGAAAGGTTTAAAGGAAAGATTATTGGAAAATGGTCGAATGATAATGGCGAGAACTGTCCATTAATGATCCTGATGATGATGATGATATTAATAAGTAAATATTTTTCAAATTCAAAGTGATATACACATGTGTAAAACAAAAAATTTAATAAAGAATAAGAAAGAAACAAAAATTAATTAAAAATTGTATTGAGTCAATTAAACTTTTAATTAAAATAAATTGTTAAACAAAAGTTTAATTGAATCAATTACATTCTTGACTTAGTCTTTTTATTTCATTTTTGTTTAATTAAACGTGTTTATAGCAGGAAAATTTTCTTCTGTGCGAATTACGCGATGGTCAATGCGGAACTTTTTGAAGCCCCAAGGAACGAATGCCTTTATTTTCACTATCCCGGAATAGATTATAATGATAATAATATAAAAAATTAAATATATTGGGCTTTATTATTAGTGTCGTATTACGACTTCGACGATTTTGTACTAGACTAAAGAACATTGCAACATTTTTTCTTTAATCTAATACAAAATCGTTGTAGTCGTAGTCGAAATACGATACTCGTTATAAGGCCCATTAAATAAATAAAAAATTGTTTTTTGTAAATATGATTAATATTTTTAGTACAATTAAATAATTAATTGAAATTGAGCCTACTACGATTTGTAAAATAGCAGCTTTAATAAAATGTTTTATATTATTATATTTATTATTTATTGTATTAACACAAAGTTGTAGCGTGATATCGATATTTAAAAAAAAAATTAATACATTTTTTTATATATTATTTAACTGATTCTAAATTATGGATAGTGTGTATCAATTTGTCTTAATCCCAGGAGCGTCACTAAAGATATGACAGTAGTCAGAACTCAATATGGCAGCTAACAGACACCATTTTGTTAATAGAAGAAAAATAAAAAGTCGGCAAACTATATCAAAATGGTTATCATTCGAGAGGCAATTTTAAAATCATCTTTAGGTTTCTCTTATGATTTTTAATTTCGAATGTCAATTTAGGATATTTAATGGTTAAAAATTGGTCTCTGTCGAGTTTTTTTTTGCTTAACTCAAGGTGTGTGCCAAGTTTCGTGAAAATGGGTTAAATAGAAGCACCTGAAATATAATATTAAGTTTTATTGGACGTGGTTCCGCCCATTTTGCATTATCAAGAAACATACATTGGCATACTGCACTATATATTTACTGCATTACAAGTTCCAGTAAGCAGTAAATTTTTGCTGGATACTGAAAATTTGTTCACTGCTTACTGAAAAATTTCAGTAAGCAGTAAATTTTTACTGGTTACTGAAAACATGCAGTAATCAATAAATTTTTACTAATAATGCACTTTTATCATGGGAAATATTCATTCGTGAAAACGACTAAGTGTGACTTGTAAGTGTAGTTGAGTAGATCGTTTTGCCATTTTAACAAAATTCGCAATACACCATCAAAATGGGAAGTTATCGATAAAAAACGCTAAAATCGATTTTAATCGATTAATGCTAAAATCGCTTTTAATCGATCGCTTCTGCGAGTTGTTTTTTTTTGCCAACACGATCTACTCAACTACACCTACAAACCACACTTAGTCGTTTTCACGAATGAATATTTCCCATGATAAAAGTGCATTATTAGTAAAAAAAAAAATGGATTGATTACTGCATGTTTTCAGTAATCAGTAAAACTTTACTGCTTACTGGAATTTTTTTTACTGCTTACTGAAATTTTTCCAGTATCCAGTAAATTTTACAGGGTACTGAAAATTTTTTCAATAACCCGTAAATTTTTACTGGATACTGAAAAATTTTTCAGTAATCAGTTAAAATTAATTTTTACTGGAATTTTAATTTTACTGCAGTATGCCCATGTATGTCAAGAATATGTCGTTACGAGATCGCAACGTGTTGGATAAGCTTCGTAGCAATCAAAAACGTAAAATATCATAAAATTAAATATAAAAAATTAGTGGGTGTATCCCCCGCCCACTGTTTTACATTGGGATCAAATGGAAGCTATACCCTACCAAACAAAAAATAGTTTTTGCAATAGGTCCTAAATGTACCGGATTATGAAGTAACATAAAAAAATACAGACCTCCTTTTTTATTATTTTATTAGCATATCGAGCCATAACCGCCAAAGTAAGCTTAAACGACATATTTTTTTGACCACTTTGTTTTGACGAAAATCGATTATTTACGACCGCGAATAATCGATTTTGGTCAGAAAATTATGTCGCTTAAGCTTTTTTGGCTGTTATGGCACGATATTTTAGTTGTAAAATTTTATAATCTTTTGCCGTCATATTATATCTCAAAACATATAATTGAGTCAATTTGTTAAAGAAAAAAAATTTTAATCAGAAATAATTTCTTCATCAGGCTTGAGTTCAGTAATTTCAATTCTTATTGAATGAAATATTTTTATTAATTAATGTGAGTATCTAAAGAAGAGAAGAAAAATTAAACTAGACTTTATAGCTGGGGGAAATACCGATATTTTTCTGTGCAGCCACGCACTTCATCAGCACCCATGTCTATCTACTGGGGTAGAGATTATTATTAACATCAGCTATTTAACTTAAATTTCTATGAAATGGAATATGAGAATTGATTGTGTATACAATTATTGATTTGCCTTTGGCAAACACATTTGTAAGTATCACTATTCATTTTCTGTTTTTCCATTTTCTATTTAGGTTAGCACGAAGTTATATCACTCTACCTATGTATGTTTAACTATTCTTACTTATCTTTTACGATCATCACATTAATTATTTTTACTTATTCGATGCACCATCGGTACATACATATAAGTATTATTGTAGTGGCTTTATGTTACTTTGTTTTTGCTTTCTACAGTTGACTTCGCTTTCCAGCATTCTGAAGCAGTGATAGCCAAGTGAACAGTGATCGCTAAGTGAACATATTTTTGTCACGTGCCCATGATGAATTAAATGAGACATTATTAGATTTAATTGAACTATAGTGAATTTTTAATCAGAAATAATTTCTTAATCAGGCTTGAGTTCAGTAATTTCAATTCTTATGAATGAAATATTTTTATTAATTAATGTGAGTATCTAAAGAATAGAAGAAAAATTAAACTAGACACTATTAGCTGGGGGAAATACCGATATTTTTCTGTGCAGCCACGCACTTCATCAGCACCCATGTCTATCTACTGGGGTAGAGATTATTATTAACATCAGCTATTTAACTTAAATTTCTATGAAATGGAATATGAGAATTGATTGTGTATACAATTATTGATTTACAGTAGATAGACATGGGTGCTGATGAAGTGCGTGGCTGCACAGAAAAATATCGGTATTTCCCCCCAGCTAATAAAGTCTAGTTTAATTTTTCTTCTCTTCTTTAGATACTCACATTAATTAATAAAAATATTTCATTCAATAAGAATTGAAATTACTGAACTCAAGCCTGATTAAGAAATTATTTCTGATTAAAATTCACTACAGTTCAATTAATTCTAAAAATGTCTCAGAAAAAAAATTTCTTATAATATCAACAACTTAAGTTGTTATACTGATAAAATATATATTTGAATTTAAGTTAAATATTAACAATTTGTTTTGTTCTGTAAATATAAAAGGGACTACTTCCACCTTCTTAAATGAACGAATTTTCAGGTTGTATAATAAGACAAAGTTATATTTTTTATTCGTACTGTATTCTTTTATACAGAGATTTTACACATTTAATTTTCTCTTCCAATATTCACTGTCTGTCAGCACTTTTAAATACCACAGACATGTATGTTGTTGATATTTTAGAAATACAAGATTCATCACTAACGTATGTACGAGTATTCAGATTTATGCGTTTACTAGCTGCTATAAATCATGCCAATTTTCATGCAAATTAGAAATCCTAATGCATTACGATTATAACTAGAGACAACTCTGCTAGAGTAGGGATTATTTTATAATGTAAATCAAACTTTAAGCAAAAAGGAAACCGTGTTGTGATTAATAGATGATGAGGAGGGAGGGGGTGCTTAAATGTTTTGGTTTGCCTTATCGTAATTTTGTCATACAGGCAGACACATATTAATTTAAACATGCAAATTTACACAATTTTCCTTTAACATATGTTTGTGTCAGAAGGTATGTACGATTATATTGAGCTGATAGATGAATGAATAAACGAAAATACATGCAACGTCAGAAGAAAAATTTAAAATTATGATGTGTAAATCTATCAAATTGTCGTTGTTGATTTTTGAAATATTTTGATTTATAGATATGATTGCAGTGACATTTATTTTCGTTAGTCCTAGTTTACACTATGCAAGTGTTATTGCTAAGCTGATTAGTTTGCTAGGGGAGAGAGACGAGGGGAACAGAAACGTTTATTTTCCCCTCGTCTCTCTCTCTCTCTCCTAACAAACTAATCAGCTTAGCAATAAGACTTGCATAGTGTAAACTAGGACTTACATATATTGGTAAATTTTATTTTTACTGAAATTTTGAGAACATATTGTTTTCATATGCATGTGTAGATGAATTCGTAGAGTTAAATACGTTTTTACAAAATATTCATAATAATTTAAGGGTTTTTATGAAAAGATTCACTTTAACCCAACCCTTCATCTTTAACCAACAAAATAACAGATAAAACTATTATGCTGCTTTATGCAAGTAATCGATTTTGGTGAAACAAATAAAGTTTGAAAATTATGCCGCTTAACCTTTTTTTTTGGCGATTATGGCGCGATATCTACACTGTTAAATGATTAACAGCGCGCTGTTAACTATAAAATGGGCTCTGCTAAAATATTTGGTATTTGCGTCTGCTATTCAAATTTAAATTTGTCTTCACACACATTAAATAAAATGTTATACATTTTTCTCTCAAAAGCTGGGCAAACAAAATATTTCTATAAAATTTTTACACAATATAAAAAACGATATAATGATTAATTCTGTAAACATCAACTAAAAAAAATAAAATTTTTTCGTATTATGTGTCTCTTGCAGCAAAAGCTCAATATGTTAATGCACATATTATTTAGGATTTGTGTTCATGTTCATATTTGTTTTAAATTAATTGCTTTTAATTAACGATCCATTTCCGTTGACACTCACCTGAGTATGTTTAATGTCAATTAATTTATTTATATATTTTTTATTCCATTAAAAAAAAAACGCTAACTTGAGAGCAATAAATTAAAAAAAAATATTGTAATTATATTTGTTTGAAACTTTTTCGTTATTTATTTAATATGGAAAAACTGCCATTATAACAGATAAATAATAAATTGTTAACACAAAATGTGTGTGTACATTAACGTTCCCAGTTTTTTTTTTCTTCTTAAATTTTGTTATTTTAAACGTATGCATTTTTCATCAAATAATTTTCATTTATTTTTTTTTTTTCAATCAGTGATAACTCAAATTCACATTTGCCTCTAATTACAACAACTTGTTTTCATTTAATTGAGCTTTTACTGTTACTTCAATATAATTGCTTGAGTTCAATCTTAGATAAATATTTCCCCCGCCAATTATTGATGCCAATTTATAAAAATTTTGCAAAACAATATTTTGTCCTTTATGAGATTCATATTTTGATATTACTAAATATATTTAATATATAAATAATTTTGCAAAAACTGTTTTGTAGAGGAAATTGATTCATAAATATATATAATTAATTTAATATATTTTGTAAACTGACTCAGCACAAAATTTGGTGTCAAATGATCCAAACTTACTCGTAGCATGAGTTGAGAAAATGACAGCGTTACCAAAAGTAGGGAGTAGTGTGCTGTAAAAAAAATGCTTATGCTGTATATAATTACATATTCACCATTTCGTAATGTGTCGTCTTATGCCCTAATTCTGTTCGACAATTGTGTCCTCCTTAAAACTATTATTATTTATTGTCTATGAAAGAAGCTTTTGCTCCAAACCATTAGATCCAACACATATTTTTTCATATATTCTTCAAACTATCGTATAATACTTTAAATGAATTTTTGTATATTAAAAACATGGTAATAATATTTTTATGTTTCATTATCAAAGACAACAACCTTTTTTTTTTTTGGAAAAAATTATTTAATACGGCATTTGCACCCGCAAAAAATCTAACAGATTTAAATTAAAATCTGTATAAAAATCTATAACGTGTAACCAAGTACTTTTTTATTTATCAAGATTTTTTATCCAAAACAAAACCCATTATCTGAAAAATTTCCAAAACTACAACCAAACTACTGCAATATAGCCAATTCGCATATCTTTTCAAGCGGGCCGCAGCTAATTCACTCACCTTTTATGTAAATATGTTGCACAGAGTAGAAAAAATGAATGAAAATATTAGATTTTGATTGGAATTCCTACAAATCTACTGACAAAATAGATTTAGTTTTGTATGGGAAATCTAGTAAAAAGCAGCAGGACTTAGCTCGAAATCTCGTAAGTACTAGATTTCGAGACAATGTAAATGCCTTATTGGAGAATTAAAAAACAGGAACTCAAAAGTATTTTCAAAAAAAAACCTCTTAA
The DNA here is from genome assembly GCA_944452675.1 of Tachina lurida. NCBI lineage: Eukaryota > Metazoa > Arthropoda > Insecta > Diptera > Tachinidae > Tachina > Tachina lurida. The sequence goes on along the minus strand of OX101755.1, from coordinate 111,573,017 downwards.
ATCTTGTCGCTACTTCCTATGTGGAGGCATAGGTCGTAGAGTCAATCACGGAACTTTTTTGAAAATACTGTTAATAACATCTTGGGCATATGGTCTAGTTACTCCGCCCCTATTCGTGCAACACCATACTATGCAAATTTACTTTGTATAGTATGTTTAATAAATAAATAAATCTTCTTACTGAATTAGGGCATTAAAGAATTCAAAAACAAGCACTCAAAAATATTTTCAAACAAAAAAAAACGTCCTAAATCTTCTTACTTAAACGGCACGGAATAAGTGCTATGTACCGGGATCTAAGACCTATAATGTTAGTTGAGGCAGGCAAGTCACTCTGGAAAAACTCCCGCAACCATATTTCGATATTAACTTAACAACAATTTTTTATCTAATTTTTCGACCTTTTTTATATAAAACAAATATTTTTTTGTGATTGAAAGCAAAAAAAAGACAAAAAAAATATTAAATAACAAAAAAAAAATAAGAAATATATAATAGAAGTTAACCGAAATATAAAAATAAAAATATATAAAGTCCTAAAGCTTAAAAAATATAGTTTCGTTGATATTAACTTTAGCTTAACTGGTATTTATACCTTTGAAATATGAGTGCACCTGAGGTGGAGTAGGTAGTGTGCTAAGCTGTCATGCCGAAGGTTGTCAGTTCGAAGCTCAGAAAAATAGATAGTAAAGATTAAATACAATTCCATTAATATTGTCCACAATATGACAATACTCCAAAAAAATATACATTAGTAAATATATAGTCTTAATTTTAATAACTGCGTTTAATCATGACTGTAGCACAAACAATTCGTACGCAACAGGGACTATAGCCGGTTCTATATCTACTTCGTTTAAGTGAAAAACTAAAATACACTACAAGTAAAAATAAAAAGGCACATGCGTATCAAGCTCATTGAATCTCTCTCATACTTTTAGTGTGAGTATGGTTATACTCAGCCTATGGATATTTAATCGGACAAAAATAATATACGCATGATACTCGGGATATCATCATTCGCCACCGGATACATACATACACTTGTGTGTACAAAATGGTATTAAAAATTTTTGTGGTGGCTATATATATATATTTATATATATATGGTATATAAATATATGCAGCTGATTAATATTCAGAGTATTTTTGTATTCATGAGTATGATTATAGCTCATACAGTCTAAACTTTTTGTGCTGCATAATTTAAAAACTGTGTATAAACGTAGTTGTTGTATGTTTTTATTTATACGTATTCGGTTTAAAACTAATGCGTATTTGGCTTTTGCTAAGGAACGAAAAATAACATACCGATTCCGACCAAAAAAAAATTTGTGCAACGTATGCAAGAATTTGAAAAGATCCGAAAAGATTTCATAGAGTCTCACATCGAACAGGCTCATTATATTCAGTGTGATAAAAAAAATAGTAAAAGCACTGTCTTTCGATCTAGTACGTATTTGAAAATAAGGAACTAAAAAAAATAATAAAGAAATAAACTTTTATAAAATAAAATTCTAAGCTTGTGCTTTTTAATTCAGTTAAACTAAGCCTTAATATTTTTTTTTTTGAAATCATTACCTTGTTGAAGAGAGGGTAAAGAGGAATGGAAAGCGTTACACATAAGCTTGTTGCAGGCATAGATTTAAAAAATTTGCTGCAAAAGACATTTATGTGTAGTTTCCACAATGCAAGCAAGCGACTTGTCTAAAAAATTTGTATAGGAATCACTCAAAAATTTGAGTGTTTTTCATATATTTTTTCTAGACAAGTGGCTTGCTTGCATTGTGGAAACTACACGTTAGAGACCATTTTAAAAAAAAAATTCTTTAATAATTGAATTCATATTTGAGGTTAAAAAAAAGCAAAGCAAGTTGAAGAAAAAAATGCACCACAATACAAACTAATGGCACACTTTTTCCCACATTATTTTCAGTGAACCAATATAAAAAAATATTGTTATCTTTTTTAAGCGTATTTAAAAATATTGGTTATAAAATATACTTTTGTACCTTAAAAAAATATGAAACACAAACCTAAAGCTATAAAAATATGTAGTACCTATAAGCAGTAAAGAGAAAATAAACGCTTTAATTAACAAAAGAAAAAAAAAAGATTCGCTTAAGTAGTGTTTTAGTTTTATTTAAATTTCTTCTTTATAAATGTGCACACATTAATAAATATTTTTGCACTGGAAAGCGATCATATTAAGTTACATCAACATGACTTCAAGGTGGTCCTGTCACTTCAAATTAGGCGACAAGTAACGAGTCGTACATACTACATATTTTCGTTTTTCTCTTTATGACAATTTTTTTTTACTTTTTTGCATTTGCAAAGCTGTCTGGTATTTTATTAAAAGAAAACAATATCCAGTGAAGACAAAACGCATAATAATGCAAAAAAAACAGGAAAAAAAAATAAATAAGTTAATGAGAATAAACAGTTTCGAAATTAAATAAAAAATAAACGTTAATACATGACGTATAGATATTTCATATTATAAGACAAGAAGGGAAAGAAAAGGAATGTTTTCTTAAAAACTTTTATTTTCTTTGCCACACAAGTCTATTGAATGTTTCAGAATACAACAAAATCCACTGAATTTCTATTTTAGAACCAGAAAGAAGTCTAAAGCTAAAGGGCGTATTAGGGTTAATGTAAGTTTTGATTGATATCTGATATTTAGGTTGAATATCAAGCTTTGGTGTATTTAAAGACTTACAAATAGAGTGTTGTGGAAAATATTTTTTTAGATGATTTTGATAATATTATTACCGTTTAAAGTTTCCTATTTTAACCCTTTTTATAAAAGCGTCAATAATGACACATACGGAGAAGAGTTATAGGGTTAAAAATTTCCTCAATGTATGTATGTATGTATATGTATATAACATAAACTAAAAAATTTAAAAACCCCCGAATACATCTGAAAAATATGTGATATCTTCCGAGCGACTGCACCGAATTTCTTCTCTCGATCAAACACAAAAACACTCGATCAACTCACCTTTCAAACAGCCTTTTGGTCTGTACGTGGACTCGTACAGACGCAGATAGACAATAAAAAACTGATATCACCCCTTTTTTGGTCGAACTCGTTCACTAGTTCATTTTTGACACAAACCTTTATCAAATCCATTTGTAATTATACAGGTTTGATCATAGGCTTGTGTCAAAAATGAACTAGTGAACGAGTTCGCCCCATGTCACTTAAAAGCTGATGAGTTTGTAGATAAATTTTAAGATTTATAACCCTAGACACAAACCGCCGTATTTAACAGAGCTCTGTTATTAAAAAACTGATATGTGTTAAATCATAAATACTATTTATATAATCGACAAGAAAATCGAAACCAAGCTGCTTTCCCATGTCTCATTTACTTAGATATAACATTTAATACTTCCAACCACACCGAACGTCCATCTCTTAACCCATAGCCATAATATTTTTATTTTGCCTATTTTTTAGTATTTGTAGGAAATGTGGAGTAAAATAATATTGGAAGAGATTCCTGGACATCTCTGTATTAATATATTGTATTTTTTGTAAAAATTACAACACAGTTAAAAAGAAATAAAGTTTAAAAAAAAAAATTCCCAAAATCCTTTTTCAACTGAAAAATATTAGACGGTCTTCTGCAGAAAATAATATCATCAAAATGCTGCCAACAAAACAAATCGTTAACCTTTAATTTTAAATTCAAACAAATATTTAATCAATATAACAAATTAAGTTTTTGCTACGACAAACACCGACAGTATTTTAAACAAACTGTGCCAAGCATAACAGGACGCAAAACTAAAAAATGTTTGAATTTTTTTTTTCGATGAAACTTGTGAAAAAATTAGCAATCATAATTGTTGATATTTTTTTTTTTTTTTTTTTTTTTTTTTTTTTTTTTTTATGCATGAATTTTTATTTATTGTATCTTCATATATGAACTAACAATAAGTATTCAAATCTTAAATCTAAAAAATATAATTAGGCCCGACCAATGTCGGACATAAGCTTAGTAGTAGTTATATATACAGGGCAATTATGAATAAAACTCCCAGGGAAAATTTTCCCAGGGAACAATTCCAACTAATGGCAAGTGATAGGGAAAACAAAAAATTCTAATTGGAAAAGGGAGAAATTTCCCTGGGAGTTTTATTCATAATTGCCCTGATAATACATATGTAAGTAGTGATAATCAAAAGGAAAAAAAAAAATAAAAGTATTTTCAAGAAGTCCCATCTGGAGTGCTGTGAATAAGAGCCATTGTGTCCCTCTTTTTTAGGCGGATGTGTCCAGTAAAGTTCAAAATATTACGGGCAAGCGGATTAGGATGTGACTCGAGTTTTGTTAAATATTTGCCAGCGTATTTTGCAATTTCTTCAGTCACTAGTGGCATATTCAAATCACGATGTATATTTGAATTTTTGATGTACCATGGAGCCGATGTTATCATACGTAAAATTTTATTTTGCCTGCGTTGAATTTTCTCTACATTTGAAGCTGAAGCAGTGCCCCATAGTTGAATTCCGTAGCACCATATTGGCTTTAAAAGCGACTTGTATATTAAAAGTTTACAGTCTAGGCTAAGTGTTGAATTTCGACCAATCAGCCAATGTACCTGAGTTAGTTTAAGTTTCATTTGAGTTAACTTAGAATCAATGTGGTGTTTCCATGTAAGTCGTCGATCAAGGTGTATACCAAGATATTTCACATGTGAATGTTGAGAAACAACTTGATTGTTAATCCGAATGGGGGAACAAGTATCTCTTCGTAAAGTAAATGTTACTTGAACACACTTTTGTTCATTTACCTTGATTCTCCATAAGTTTAACCAAAGCTCCATCTGGCTAATGTGTTCCTGGAGTTTGCGGGATGCCTCATCAGGGTTTTCATGCATACTAAGGCAGGCTGTATCGTCGGCAAATGTGGAAGTATGGATACTACTGCTCACAGGCATATCACAAGTATAAATTAAATATAAAACTGGTCCCAGTATACTCCCCTGTGGCACACCAGATGAAATTGTTTCAGGCCTACTTGTAAAGTCTCCTTCCGCAACAGTGAACTTACGGGAAATAATGTAACTTTCCAAAAGATTTAGAATGTTTATTGGTAAGTAAGTCTTCAATTTTAAAATAAGGCCTTCATGCCACACTTTATCAAATGCCTGGGAAACGTCAATAAACAGCGCAGAACAATACTTTTTTCCCTCAAAAGTTCTTCTTATAAATTGAACTAATCTGTGAGTTTGTTCAATGGTGCTATGCTGACTTCTAAAACCAAATTGATGGTCTGGTATGCACCCACTACTAATTAGAATTGGGGACAATTTTGTTTTGAGCAGTTTTTCGAAAAGCTTTGACATTGTAGATAGTAGACTTATTCTCAGCCTTTGTTATATCTTTGCCCGGCTTTGGAATCATTTTAACCTTGGCAAGTTTCCAGTTGTGTGGATAATACTCCAGTCGTAAAATAGCATTAAATATGAATAACAGGATTCTCATTGCAATACGAGGCAAGTTCATCAGCATCTGATTACTAATTCCATCAAAACCCGGAGCTTTCTTCGGGTTGAGTTCGGCAATTAATTTTTGTAAATCACGCGTCTTGAACTTTATGTGTTGAGGGGGTAGAGCGACTATATTCGGCAAATCAGCAACACCAGTACATATATTTGGCGTAAAAACGGATTTTAAGTGCTCAGCAAATATTTTACCTTTTTCAGTATCGCTTCTTGCCCAACCTCCGGTAGATGTGCGTAGAGGTGGCTTATACTCAACGGGTGTTTTAAGCTTTCTGGCAGCGCGCCACAAGGAGTAATTAGACGCCGGTGTAACATCAAGACCCTCCAGATAATTTTTAAGAGATGCAATTTTTTCAGATGCAAGCAACTCTTGGAGTCGTTTAGTGCACTCTTTAAATCTGATTTTATTTTGTGGTGATCTGTGCTGTTGCCATTCCCTTCTAGCCCTTCTTTTTTCACGTACGAGACGTTCAATGTCTGTAGAATAAATTTTATTAAACCCAATCTGCGGATGGGAGATAGTGGCATGTTCAGCAGCCTGTTTAATATTATCGCTGAGATTGGCAATGTTCGATTCAATATCATCGGGTGTTCTAAGCGTAATGTTTTCCGTACAATGACTGCTGAGATATTTTTTGAACCCCAGCCAATTTACACGATTGATCATCTTCACATATGGGTCAGGTAAGTTACTTCTTAATGGGCTACAAATTGTGATGATCGTCGGGGAGTGATCGGACGAGAGATCAAGAGAAGCTTGAACTTGAATTAAATCCCTAGAGATATTTTTTATGACGCCAAAATCTATAACGTCCGGAATTTTTTGTATGTCAGTAGGCCAATAAGTGGGCTCCCCACTCGAAATGACATCCAAGCCCATTTTTGAAATAGTGTTGAACAATGCTCGACCTCTGGGTGTAACAAGGCGCGAACCCCAGAACGTATGTTTCGCATTGTAGTCTCCAGCTGCTACAAAACAAGGTCCAAGAGATTTGTAGAAATCCTCATATTGATTCTCAGTGATTGAAAATCTGGGAGGGGAGTAAATTGATGATATAACGAAATTTGAACAAAAACTTTCAATGCCAATATTTGATGCTTGTAGGTATTCTTCACAAATGTTATCAAGAACATAGTGCTTGAGTCTTGACTTTATTAGAATTGCTGATAATTGTTGATATAACAAATTTAAATTTTTATAGTCAATTAAATTACAAAAAAAAATGTTTTCCTTGTGTATTCATTATTTGCGTATTTAATAACGAGTTGCTCTTTAGCTGAGAAGTAACCAGAGGTTGGCGGTTCGATACCACCCAAATATATTTAATGTTGCAGTCAAGCAAAAAATCGTTTCCAGGCTTGTGATTGTGTATAAAAATATTGTTAATATAACAATTATGATAATCCAAATTTGTCTGGAATTTCAGCAATTCAATTGCAATAACTTTGAAATCTACCAAAAAAAAAAAGGTCGTAGGAATAATAATTGTGAACAAACTATTTGTGAATGTATTTACATGAAAATCGTTTTCTGATTTCCTTTAACTTACAATTTCCTAATTGTATTTAGAAAAATCGTTGTAGCTTCAAAATCAATTAATTATTTATTTAATATAGCAAAAAAAATAATTATATTTACAAATCTTATTTTATATGTGATTAAAGGCGTTACACAGCGCAGGTTGTTGGTTCAGATATTTTCTGTACAATAATTGGGTACATGTAGTTGATTGTTTCCTTGAATTTTGAACGGTTTGCTACATATGGACCTGAACACGGGAAAAAGGTACAAAAAATCGAATTTTTTTAAATTTTTTGCGATTTTGATCCTGAAGATGAAGGTTTTTTGATTTTATATGTTCACAATTTTTGTTATTTATGACAAGAGCTACAACTTTGCCTCAGAGAGTAAATCAAAATTCCGAACGTTTTGCAAGATATGAGCCTGAGTAAGATCAGTTTTTTGCATGACACCGAGGCCCCATAAAAAAAGTACATGACTTGGGGTAAAACTTGGAGACACGGGTTTTTTTGGTCTTTTATCACGTAGTGGTGTCCGTACATGGTTATATTTTTTCGTGTTGCACTGTGTAACAATATAAAAAACTCTTTCTTTCTCTTTATAAAATCATTTATCGAACTAAAAAATAGTTTTAGTGTCCAGGTTATCTGAAAAATTCTTAAAATCTTTGAGTAAAACAAGAGTTTTTTCTATAATGATCTCTGAAATATACTTTATAAATTCACAAAAAAATAAAAAAAATTAAATAAAAATAAAACTTTAGTTTGGGTTGAAATTCTTCAGAAAAATTTAAATTTTTTTATTTTAAGAATTCATTACTTTACACTTCTAGCATACGAGTATTCTCGTTGACCTCAAATTAGTCGTTCATTAACTATAATTAAAATAATCATCATAATGATGGACACATGATCCTGCAAAGTGTTTAAAAGAACATTTTCCCCCTTTGTATTGATCGATAGTTGAACGATGTAATTTATACTTAATATTTCATGTTTAAAGTGTCCTGTTTAAGGTAATTTTTAAATATTCAGATACTATGTACATTTTGTGCAGTAGATAAATTAAAAGGCACGCGTAAAACTACTTAAAATAATGAAATAATTAAAGTGTTCTCTCACAACGTGTTTTCTTTTTTTTTCTTTTGTCAATGCAAATTTAACAAAACCTAATTTATTTGCCATAGTTTTTGTTTAAATTTTGTTTTCAGATAAAAAGCTGAAACACATAACATTTAAGTAAAGGTTTTGTCTCCACTTAACTTAAATTGTATGTTTCCATTTAAATATATACGATTATTTAAATTAAGGAACAAAATATTGTATGACTTTTTAATGATATGACGGGTTTTGCTATACTCGTATTGCTTTCTTTACCTTGATCTTTGTATAATGTAATTTATATTTTTTATATCTTAACTGCAATTGTTAATATGTTTAATTTTTTTTCTTCAACTATTTTGTAGTAATCGTGACAAAGGTGGCCTAGCTTAAGTTTTGCTTAGTTATTAGATTTTAATTGTTTGTTTGAAGATAAAAAATTCTTTTAAAATGTAGAATTTTCTACATGCATTTCGTGGCTGCTTAAGAAAATCATCACTAGACTTAAAAACAAAAATATTTTGAAAAATCTAAAAAACTTCATATCGTACCATAATCGATATAAAAACTTAAGCGACATAGTATTCGGACTTAATTTTTTTACCAAAATCCATTATTATCGATTTTCGTCAAAATAACTCTAGGTCCACTAAATGTGTCGGTTAAACTTTTTGGCGGTTGTCACAATATGTTTATAGAAAAACTCGCAAAATGTTATTGAGAATTGCTTTCATTTACTATTGTTCGAACTTTATTTGTTTCCATATTTATGATTTGATTAGGCTAAGCTTCGTTAATATTCTGACAAATACTAGCAGAACGGAACAACTAGCTGTTTTCGCAGGTAGCAACACCTTCATCATCAGCTTTCTTTAAGTGAGGTGGCGTTGGCTGAAGTAGTTAGCACGTTGACTACAAAACCGAAGGTCCTGGGTTCAATCCCTGTATCCGACAGTCATTAAATAACAACACCACGCATTTTTCTGATGTGCATTAGTGTCCCTTTGTGTCAGTTGTTGTAGGAAAGTTCAAGTGATGAAGGCATAGTCACTGGTCACTGAACTATACCGACTTCAGCAGATACTAATCCTAATGTAACATCAGAGCGCCCTCCTTCGTTGTGTAGCAAAATCATCGGCGAAGTAAAATAATCAATAAAATGGCTACAAGACACAGCTTCAAAAATTAATACGCCCCATTTAACATCAGAGAGGCGCTGCAACACTGCATTATTAAAAACGTGCGAAAAGCAGAGTTGTAAAAGAATGAAGCTTTCCTCTATCTCTTCTTTCACCACCTGTCCTCTCTCTCAATATCCCTTTCCTAAAGAAGGTAACACCTAGTATTAGCAGTAGGCATTAATTGCCTGAGTGTTACTTCTCTTGAAAAAAAAAAAATCTCTAAACTTACAACAGTCTTGCCATTGTCGTTTGTTCTTTACTAATTACTCAGATGATAGTTATTTTCGTGTTTTTTATTTGTTGTTGGTTGCTTAGCAGCAACGAAGCGCATCTAAACGTGCTAAGCCAACAACAAATAAATTTTTTAAGTAAAAAAGTAATATAAAATTTTTTTCTTGTGAATCCCAAAATTTCTATTTGTGACCTTTTAACTTATTATTATGTTTGTGTACATAATTGTCAATAATATTTTAAGAAATTTTCTATAAACATACAAAGTTGTTTTAGCTTTTTGAAATTATTTTATTTTGGCTGAAACGAAATGCATATAGAAGCTGCTTAACCAACAATAAACAAAAAGTCTTGATGTTAATACTTACAGGCTCAACATCCAACAAATTTACTTAAGAAGCTTTGAAAATTTCAACAGAAAACACACAATTATTCGATACAACGGTTAGATTTAAAATTTCGAAACAAAACCTGCTTCTTCTTAAAGAATATAATTAAAATTTTCCAATAATTTTTATATGTAGATGTTATATAAAAGAAAATTATTCGAGTAAAAAATGTGAACAAAGACTATTCGAATAAATTTTAATTATTGCAAATAATAGATTATTATTTCACAATTTCTTAATTCGAATAATCTTCCGATTATTTTTTTTTTTCAAAATACGAATCATTGGATAACTTAGTTTGAACACTTTTTTCGAATTATTTACTTTGAAAATCTTTTAACTGATTTTCGAACAGCATTTAAAGTTATTCGAATAAATTTATTATTAACCATAGATTTATTTGAATAATATTAATCGCATAAGACGATTAATTTCACTCTACTAAAGAACATAATGTATGTATGTTGGTAGGCATATTAGGTGGATTGGTCTTACTTCTTTATAATAAAAAAAAATAGTCCAAAATTAATTTTTTATAATTTGTTTTCAAGTAAAATTATTCGATCGAATAGTTAAATTTTAAATTACGAAAAAAACATTCTTGTGTTTCTTGAAGAAAATTATTTTTATATGTAAATGTACTATATACATAAAAAAACTTATTCGAGTAAAAAATTTGATTTAAGCCTATTCGAATAAAATCAATTATTGCAAAGAAGAAATTTTAAAACTATTTTTATTCGAATAATTTTTACTCGTATAATTTTTAATCGAAAAATTTTTGTTCGAAATTTTTTTATTCGAATAACTATTTAAAAAAATAATAATGTGATTTTTATTTTCGAATCATTGGACAACTTAGTTTGAAATTTTTTTTTCAATTAATTTACTTTGAAAATATTTTAATTGATTTTCGAACAGCCCTTATTCGAGTAAAATTATAAATTATATAAAATTTATTACTATCGAAGTATATTTATTTAACAAAAAGTCTTTATTTATTTAATTTCAAAATTTGGCTTGTTTTTATGGTTAAGCAATTTTCTATATGCGTTTCGTTCCAAAAGAGGGAACAAAATGCATATAGACAATTGCTTAGCCATAAAAACAAGCCAAATATTAAAATTTATTACAATCCATAACATGTTTTGAATTTAATTAATCGAATAATGCTGGGACTCACTATCTGACACAATCGTCCGACTTAAAAAAAAAAAAAAAAAACAACCCTGATCAAATGAAGTCATTGTTGTCTTTTGAAAATTTCCAGGGTTGTATTTTTTAAAAAGTCGTACGATCTACAAGTTTATTTAAATGCACAAAAGTGCCTTTTGGTTATCTTAGTGTGCATATTTTGGAATGACAATATCTCCAGAATGGTGACTGTTGGAAAGAACTTTTTAAGAAAAGTTTTGTCGATAATTTGACTTCATAGTTATATTTTTTGATGGTATGATGGTCACCCTTATTTTGCTTGGCACTGTGGCAATCATAACGTTTAGCTTTACAAATTGTTGGCGGCAAATGACTTCTGTTTTTATATGCATTACTTACAATTTGCATTTGTTTTTTTTTTTGGTTTAGTTATATTCAGTTTCCTTCACATTGCTTTCCAATTTTTCTTTAATAGTTTGGCTTCTCTCTTAGTTTAGAAATCAATCAAGTTTATTATACGAGTACTTATGACTCGACCCCATCACATAAATGCAATTGCAACCACAAAAAAGATCATAAATTCCGCTCTAAAATGAATTTTGTTTTGCAAACAGTTCTTTCACTCGCTGCATCCTACCGATCATTAAATATTGAATGGATGTTAAATTGTTATAATAACAAAACCGGCGCCCAATAAATGGACACATTTTTTCTTATTTTGCAATCGGGGTTTTCTTTATCTGCTTGAGTGTTTCATTTTTACCGAATAAATTGCAGTGCATTTTACAATTATCAACGATGAATAAACGAAACTGTGTAGGTCCGAATGCAAATCAAAGATATTTAAGTTCTTCTTTTTTTCTTGAGCAATTCAATCACAATTTGAATCAATCAGTCCGTTTAAGAGCTGGCTGGCATGCAGATAGGAAAAAAAAGAAAGAGCAAAAGCATTCAGCGAAGAACTTATATCTGCAAACATTAGGCTAATGTATGTTTGTATTATAGCAAATTGCAATTATTTGCAACATTTACAGTGGAGGAGAAATAAGTTATTATATAAATGAGAAGAAATGGTATGAAAAAAAACTCCTCAAGCGCTGGCAGATTTTTCTATAATTTTAAATCTTCATATGATGAGTGTAAAACAGAGATTAGACTGTCACGAGAATTTGAGCTCACGCGTTACAAATATTTATAAAAAAAATAAACTACAAAAAACCATTTTAATAATTTTTTGAAGTAATTTACACTGTTAATTTGTGTTTTCAAAAAATTCCAGTCACGCAAAAATTCTACTCACGCGCACATTTATTATGCAGGTCCTAATGTATATAAAATTTTGAAGAAACTTATGTTCTTTTAACAATTTATTCCTTTTATATATTTTTCTTCTTTTAAACAAGCAAGTATTTATCTGACTCACGTATAGAGATTTTTTATTGCTCACGCATAATTTTTTAAACTGAAGCATCAAAATCATTTTGATTAAAAAAAAAACTTTCGTTTACACTTTATTTATTTATTTGCATTTTAGAATTTCTGCTTTCAAAATTTTACAGTCACCCGAAAATTTTATTCCCACACGGGCACTCACTTATACAGTTCCTAATGTATATTGAGTTTTGAAGGTATTTGTGATATTAAAGCAAAACTGAGATAACATTAGGATTTACTTTTCATTCAAGGTCTTATATGTTAAAAAAAAAAAAATTAGCTATCACGCAAAGTCACGCTCCATGGAAATTTATCAAAATCTGATTTCTAAACCTTTTTTTTTTAAAGCAGTCCTGTTTATTTTTCTGGATTTTTTTTTTAACAATTTTGAAAAGCTTTCAGACAAGTAGAAAGAACAAAAAGGCTCGCTCACGGTATAGATTTTTTTTGCTGCTCACGTATAGGAAGGAAAAAATTATCGACTACTGTTAACGCAAACATTACAAAAATCCTGTAACGACTATTTTAAGTGTTCTTTATCTGTAATCTTACTTCCACTCATTTTCTAACTTTAAACCAAAAAACAAAAAAAAAAAAAGAATTACACGCATGTGTTTCCTATGGCGGCGATATTTGAAGATGCTCGTTTTGTAGACTCTACCCACACCAAGCTGTAGCAACAAAACACAATTTACTCGCATAATTTTTTGTAAATTACAAATATGATTTGTTTGTTGGAGTTTCTATACCCTGCACCTTAAGCTGAATTGATATTTATGGGTTTCTCATTATGTTTGCAATATTTACTACTGACCCTGAAGAGAACAACTTAAATAATTGGTAGCTAATTGTCGCTCTTTCAGTCATAATGCTGACTTAAGAGCCAGACTCGCCGAAACACCTCCCACCCTCTTACTACTTCTCAATTTTATTTACGAATTAAACGTGTAGCTCAGAACTATTCCCCGTTATTCTGTAACTATCTGTAGACGTCATATCAATACAGCAAAATAAATTTGGGGCTTGACTACTCGCTCTGGAGCATAATTCTATGCTATTGAAAGTTTATTCCTATTCAAAGGGTCTAGAATATAGCCTCTTAGTAGCAGTCGGTTGAGAAGTGCGAATTTTTCTGTATTGTATTGAGTGCTCTCTTGGCTAGTGGGCAGTGTACTAGTCCAATAGTTGGAGCGTTGTAGGTCCGACAACTGCCCTAGTTTCTGGGTGTTTTTTTAAACAAGCTAAATTAGCTTCGTAGGAGGAGGCAATTATCCGGGAAGTACTGTATAAATTTCTGATATTTATCAATTAATTAAAATTCTAAATTCCTTAAAACTAGAGTTTTGCCAGAAAATATTAAAGTTTAATATTTTTATTGTTTCTTTGTATTCTGACAAATACTTACAAAATGGAGCAACCTGATGCTGTCATAGGCCTGTACGCTAACATCAGCATTAGCGTTCATAAATTTTTTGCACTGTGAGCTGTCAGCCATGGTACTTGTCACTCTGATATACAAAAATTTTCAATGTAAATAGAATACGTGAATTATTTTTTTTTTAACAAACACAACCCACGAAGCGATTAGCTTGTCTGCGAAAAACGTTCTGGGTCTATGGCGGGAATCGAACCCACGACCTCTGGACTCAGAGGCTACCGCTCAGCCATAGGGGTACAGGGTCAGCCGGATTCAACGCATCACATTTTATTGAAATAATTTTTGCAATTAAAGTTAAAATTTGCCACCACTAATTTATAATAGATTTGCCACAGTTTCTTCTAAAGGCTTTTAAAATAAATATAAATATATAATTGTATATAAATATAAATATATAAGTTTTTCTACTGTCGAGATCAAGTGGATGCATTAGCGAATTCAGAAATTTTTTCGTCAGCTCCTATACTTTTTCGGTTCATACGTGAACTATAAAACTTTGCTTATATATTTTTCGCGCCATTTAAATCTCCAAGTCTTCTTGGGCAAGTCGAATTATAATTTTGACAGCTTAGGTCAATGTGGTTACAACTGATCAGTACGTGGATTCAGTAACTTTTATTACGATAATCGTATCGCTTTTAATAAATATAAAGAAAATTTATCTAGTTTGCTATTCAATAACATATTTTAACGATATTCACTGTCGGTTGAAGTAAAAAAAGTAAAACAACCAGCTCAAATTCATTAAGCTTATATTTAATTCTTCTTTGTGCTTTTCGCACACTATCGTAAAAAAGGAATTAAAGATTTACATTATCGTTACCTCAAACGAATAAATATATCGATAATTATTACGATTTTCGGTTACCAAAAAGTTATTAAACCTTGTGGTGCGATTCAGTAACTTTTAACGATCCGACAGCTGACATTAACCTGCAGCGAATATCGTTAAAAATGTAACTGAATAGCAAATACGATACACTTTCTTTATGTTTCTCAGCAGAAGTGCGGCCAATTTTCCATTTTACATAGAAAATTATTTTTTTAATAAATAATCATGTAGTAAATTATAGTTTTTTTTTTATATAAATATTATAAAATAATAATAAAAATTTTAAATCGGATAATTAAAACATAATTAGAAGATGATAATTCAAGTTTCTGACCATTTTCGCCGCTTGTAATTGGAATATGTATATGTACAACAAACATTTTTCAATAAAAAAGTATTTATAAGTTTCTCAAAGCGAATTGAGCCAAGTATATCTTATATAAATCTGCCTTAGCTTAGGTATTGAAATTCGTCTTATAATATTATTATATCATCCCAACTATGATGCAGAGTGTGCAAGATTCGTTGCACTTGTTCTTTTTTTCAACTCTTTTGATTTCATTTAATGCAAATGAACTTTTGCATCTGATAATGCAGCCATTCGGTTATGAGATGCAAGTCCGATTACATTGAACATTTCGTATATTGGTTTAAATTTAAAATATTTTGATTACTTCTTGCGTAAATTCAGTAGCAATTGCGTACGTGCTCAATTATTTGGCATTAATTTTGAGTGGAGTGTAAAATCGAAATTTTTATTTTTCATACGCATTTTTTGGAGGTTATTTTTATTGCGTTTTAATAAACACAAGAAAAAAAGTCTAAATAATCGATGTTGGTTATTTCCTTGATTTTAAAATGTATATTTGGTATGTACTCGTACCAGCAAAAGTGCCACTGTTCCGCAATATAAAGTGCTTTCTTATATCTAACCAAGCGGCAATTGCTAATTTTAGTTTATGGTTGATGGTAATAAAGCAAAAAAAAAAAAATTTAAAATAAAAATAAAAACATAAAACTGTGCCTCTAGCCACTTACAAAATTACTGTCATTTTGGCGACCAGTTTAGCAGCAGTTTTTCTGTAACTACCACATAACTTTTGTTCAACAAATTGCCTTCGAGCAAAAGATTTTAAGTCTCAAACATTGTTGCTAAATACTTTGATATTGAAATCATAATTTTCTCACGAAAATACAAGTAGTTAATAATAGTGTGTTTATTTGTAATTAATTTAAAATTTAGTTGAAAAATTTAACTTCAATGAAACACATTTTAAGTCTGTTCTTTGTATTCTGAGGCAAAGTTTATTTTTAAGGAATTCTATTCAAATGTATTTTAAAAGAAATCCATGATTTTAGTACATATTATTTAATACATCATCAATTTCATTTAAAAGTCATGCCAGGGTAAAATGCTAGGATATATAGATTTGTACGTAAAGGACATTCAAGCTTCATATATTTTGAAACCAGGGCCAAGAGGGAGCAAGATCTTCCCTCCGAAACTATTTAAACGAGTTATATCATTTTCAAAATATGGACGGATATATGTATGTCTAAAAGGACACGTAGGCTTTATATTTTAAGGCTCAGGACTACGAAATACTGTACATTTCCAGTTTACAGGATTTTCGACTATTTTGATGTTTTTTTTTCAATTTGCATGTTCTTGCCATAAATGGTGATTTTTACAGTGGTACACAACCCTACACAGAAAAAAAATATCATCAACAAATATTAACAAATTTTTAGAAATTTTTTTCAACAAACTGAAATAACCAAAATTTTTGTTATGCATGAGCAGGAGCAAAAACTGAATATTTTTTTTAATGAAATATGTCAACTAAAGTTTTTATTATTGTTGTTGTTTGTTGTTGATATGACAAATTAACATTTTTCTAATCAATTAAATTACTCAACAAAATTATTATTATTAGACCAGGGTCTATGGTGGGAATCGAACCCGCAACCTCCACACTGATAGGCTAGCACACTACTCACTAGCCTACCATGACACTCACACAATAATTTTAATTGGAAATAATTGAGTTCATTTTATTTTCTTATGTTACAAATACGTATTCGTATTTACACAAATCGCTGAAAGTGCTTTTTTAAATAATATGTTAATTGTATTCACAAATAAATTAATTGTATTTACAAATATTATAAGTTACAATATCAAAGTCTTTTATTTCCTATAAATATTATTATTTATATAATATATTGAATATTTTGTGTGCTTGTGCTCATAAATTTTTGCGACCGTTTTGCTGAGCTTGCTATAGCCGTATGTATTTGAAATCTTTTTAACTTTAATAGTTAGTTTCAGTTGGGTATCGGCTGCGGTGTCCGAGTGGTTAAGGAGATGGACTTGAAATCCATTGGGTTCTACCCGCACAGGTTCGAATCCTGTCCGCAGCGGTTATTTTAGGAAAGTTTCCATAAATTGTGAAAAATTTTCGAATTTTTAATTTATCAGTCATAAACAGTATTCAACAATGTGGCTTTTTCTGTTAACTTGATATGTCCTAATTTACACTATACAAGTCTTATTGCTAAGCTGATTAGTTTGTTAGGGGAGAGAGAGAGAGTCGAGGGGAAAATAAACGTTTCTGATCCCCTCGTCTCTCTCTCCATCAAACTAATCAGCTTAGCAATAAGACTTGCATAGTGTAAACTAGGACTATGTATGTTTGCATATGTATATATATGTATTTATACATATATGTATGTATGCTCTTATCAAATTATGTCAGTTCTTCAGAGTTACATTTAATTTGGTTTAACTGTATTTAAGAAAGTTTTAAATTTGACAGCTAGAGCCTATTTCTCCAATTCTATTTAAATAATAATTCATATTTAAAAGTTGTTTATCATATTTATTTTTTAGTGAAAAACAACTTTTAAATTTAATTGAGATATAAATAGAATTGGTGAAATAGCCTCTTAGAGCCAATTTCGCGAAGCTACTTACATAAATATGAATTCATATGTAAAAGTAATATTTCCATAAAAAAATTAATGAAAACCGACATTTAAATATGAATTGATATCAAAATTGGCCTTTAGTCTTAATCACGTATCAGCTGTTCAATATCCGAAACGATGGGATTCAATTGCACTGGTGATCCACATGTTCGAATCCTGGTTCACTTCGATTTTTTTTTTTTTGCAAACAAAATGTAAATGTGATAAATTTTATTAAATTAATTTTATTTAAACCCTCCATTTTTTTTAAATGTGTATATATTTTGTTATGCTTATCATGTTTTGTAAATTTTCTCGCATTCTAAATAAGTTGGCTGATTGTATTTAAAATAATTTGCAATCTCACTTATTAGCAGCTGCGGTGTCCGAGTGGTTAAGGAGATGGACTTGAAATCCATTGGGCTCTGCCCGCACAGGTTCGAATCCTGTCCGCAGCGGAAAATTTTTTTTTGTAAATTTTTTTGTTTTAAACGCTGGCATTATATATACATATGTGTATATGTGTATATATACATATCTATATATGACCTTCTCCGAGAAAAAGGACCTAGAGTGTCAAAACCCATAAAAATTAGAAAAACATTAAAATCTAATTTTTTAAATGCGTTTTTCTCAAAACTTAATTTCCACATACTATGTCACATTTCTCGGAGAGGGTCACATATGGAAGTAATTCTTTAATTTGTAAATATTTTTTTGCCTTTATTAGTTTTTGCATTCTATATGTCTGTATCCTTACATCCTTGTTTACAGCAGCTGCACTTGTTTCCTTAAATTTGGTTGCAGTTAAATAATTGTTCAATTTTAGCAAATATTTTGCTTATGGAGGAATGCTTGGGCTAATGTCAGAGCTTCAATATCGTGACAAAGTCAGTTTAGCAAATTTTGACATATAATTTATCAAAACGACAGGCAGGATTAAAAACACGAAAAATAACATCCATAACAGCTGTTAATTTTTTTTGGCTTTTAAAAGCTTTTTGAAGTTGATTCATTTGTTTTAATGATTCTTGTTTGATGTGAGTATAAATAATTCTTAAGTAGAATAAAGTTATACCTGAATTAGTTCTTTTAAGTAACAACTGCTTTAAACAAGATGTTTGTTAAATAAGGTTTTTTAACCCTTCAAAACTCGAAGACAGGCTTAACCTTTTATGTGGAGAGAATGAGACTCCAAAAGTCCGTCCATTTCTTTATTCGTATGAAAGTTTAGTCAAATTAAAATAAATATAATCAAATGAAATTGAAGTTTATTTTGTTAAGGTTTTGAGACTTTTGTTATTTGTTTATCACTTTCTCCAAAAAAAGGTCATATCATTATTATTATTACTTTTTAACAGAAACGCTTTTGCTTAAAGTTTTTCTTTTAACATTTAATTATTGTAATAAAATTATTTTCAAGGAAATTGATGGGAAATCTTTTTTCACTTTTTTTCCAATCAGCTGTCTCAAAGACCTTTCGATTTATAAAAAAATAACGAAACTTTAATAAACAAAACATTTTTGACCAGAGGCAACGCTTACAATTATTACAGAAGTTTTTGCATTATCGTGTGTGTGTGTGTGTGAATGAATGTTTGTATATATTGTTGACTGGATGAATGAATGGATACGAGTTGTAGTGGTTGAAATTGCATCTACCACTGCCACCCTTAATGACAATAATTGCATGCAACATGCATTTAACCGCAATTAGTACATTTATTAAGCCAAGTATTAAATGACTTAAAAGTTGTTAACGTTCTTACTGCTACGAGTGTGCAGTTTTGTGTCTCAATATACATAAAAAGGATGTCCCTTAAAAATGTTTTGAAAGACTGATTGAAATATTTTGCGCGAAATAAACTAGAATAGAGGAAAATACCAGGTCAAAAGACCGGCACTGCAACACCAAGTGGATCTTTTGTCCCAGCATAGTACAAAAATTAACGAGTGAGCTCAACAACACAGGAATAGAAATATTGATTAGAATCAATTAAAAACAGTGTTGAATATATTAATCCGGTTAATTAAACGTCGTAATAGAATATAATTTTAAATTAATTTAATATTTTAATTTAATATTAAAATTTGTTGTTAGAAAAAGTGGGCGCTTGCCCCAGTTAACTTCTACTTGTATTTTGCTTGTCTGCTTTAATAAAAAATATTTCCTTAAATGTAATTTGGCTTACAGAGCAATACAAACTTCAGCCTAATCCAATTATAAAAATATTTCATTGAACTTTAGGCTGAAAAGGAAATTATTTCTAATTAAAATTTGTTAAAGTGTAATCAAGGTAAATGTTTAAAAATCGCATTTATTAACTGTGATGTTATTAAATCCCCTCAATCACTTATCTCTGAGTCTTATCAGCTGTGGTGTCCGAGTGGTTAAGGAGATGGACTTGAAATCCATTGGGTTCTACCCGCACAGATTCGAATCCTGTCCACAGCGAGATTTTTATTAATATTTTATTGCACACAAAATTTTCATTTAAAGTTAATTTACTTTAAAGTTTCCTCCCCCCGCCATTTAATAGAATGTGTAATATTACAACTACTTTACTGGAAAATTGATATTTTTTCAGTTGCATTTAACTTGATTTCACTGTATGTATTCATATGTTTTATTTAAATAATGGCATAAAACAACCAGCTGCGGTGTCCGAGTGGCTAAGGAGATGGACTTGAAATCCATTGGGTTCTACCCGCACATCGAATCCTGTCCCCAGCGAGACATTATTATATATATATAAAAAAATAAAAGTATTCATTGTAATCTATAAATAGAAAAATATCTCCACGATTTATTCATTTCTAAAAAGTGGGAAATTAACCCATAAGATTCATTCTTCAAAAAAAAAAATATGGTGCCAAGATTTCAGTTTTGTGCTTCACTCAACAAGAGTGAAAACATATAGTTTTTCGAAGTAATAACATATAGCGATGGCTTTGAGTTAAACTTAACATGGTTCCACTGTACTTAAGTGCTTCATAACAAAAAAAAAAAAAATAAAAAATAAGCAAATTTAACTAAGTTGTGAAATGACATTGTTGCCGCCCATTAAAAAAATTTTAAAACAATGTAAGGCTGTTATTTTATGGTAACTTAACTGAGTTAATTGTAAAATAACTATTTTGATAGTAAGATTAACAAAAAGATATTTAGTACGATCTTGTTGTCTTAGAATTTGTAAGAACATACTACATCAGTCAATTTTCACTTCCTTATGAATATGAAATTGATTTATTTCTCTTTTAAAGGACCAAACATTTTGTCCTTATACTTTGAAAATGAAACGACATAAGAAAGGTGACTTGATCGAGAAGGTTCTTAACTATGTTTGAAGAATATCGGTCCAGCCGTTGAGAAGATATCACATCTTTTCCAGATATGTCTGGTGTTTTTAAAATTTTTAATTTTTGTTATTTAAATATTATTGTGCGACAAGTCGAACATTGACGCCATTTATAAACTGCCAGTAATTACAAAACAGACATTACACAATGAAAATTAAACTGAGCTTACATCTGTGTGCCATGTGCCCAAAAAGGTATAACCACTAATTACTAACGAAAAAGTGTTTGATGCAGACATATATTTATTAAGTTAAAAAGTTTCATACGCTTTTTGGGCACATGACACACAAATGTAAACCCGGCCTTAGAATGCGAAAAATTTATAAATGGCTTAAGGCTCAGTTAGCCGTCTGTAATGTAATGTAACCGCAACAGTAGGAAACAGCTGATCGATATTGTTATATCAGAAGTAATGAAAATGGTTATATAAATGTGATGTAACGTAACCTATTTTTCACATCAAAATATCGATCAGCTGTTTCCCACTGTTGCAGTTACATTACATTCTTCTTATTCTTCTTATTCTTCTAACAATTAGAAAGGGAGGGAGGGAGATAGAGAGAGAGAGAGAGAAATATAGAGAAAATAATATTGACAGAGATAGATTTGAATTAGCAATTTCATTTTAACTTGCAATAAGAATTTACACGATAATTCATTAACAACCAAAACTTGTTATTTTAACCAATAAAGTAGTATGTGATAACAATTAAAATAGGTTATTTTAACCACAAAATTTGTAACAACGGAAATTATTTAGATTAAATAAAAAAACTGCCTCGGAACAACAGTTTACATTGACCATGACATAACAGCTGCATTGTTGGATTAATTAGGATTTCTTTTCATCTGAAGGGCAACAAAAATTTACTTTGACTTTAAAATAATAAGTAAAATTGCTTAAAATTTCCTACACTATATTTTGGGTGTAAATTTATCAATTTACTTTTTATTTAAATCAGCTGTGGTGTCCGAGTGGTTAAGGAGATGGACTTGAAATCCATTGGGTTCTACCCGCACAGGTTCGAATCCTGTCCGCAGCGAGCTCCTTATTTATTTATTTATTGTATTATAATGTAAACTTTTTCGCTTATTTTACCGCGCTTGTGATTTTTTTTTCATTTGCTGATAGGACATGTGCGTCAGCTAATCATGACAAAAATTCTTTTAATAATAGAGAAAAAGTTTCAAACACTAAATTTCACTAATTAAATTACTTACTGAATTGTACAGGACTATTTAAATATAAAATTTTATCCTGGTATATCTTATATTGTTGAATGTAGGTAGAGAAAACTTGTAAGTTTATTTTAACTATCTTCAAATGCTTCATAATTTCATCGATGGATCGCCAATTGTTATCAGCTGCGGTGTCCGAGTGGTTAAGGAGATGGACTTGAAATCCATTGGGTTCTACCCGCACAGGTTCGAATCCTGTCCGCAGCGAGGTTTTTGTTTAATGATTTCGAAAGTGCTGCTTATTGTGAATTTTCACAATGTCAGACCATTTTGGTCGCCTTGAAAGTTCCCAAGGAGTTAAAATTTTTTTTAAAGTAAAATCCCATTATTTCAATCAGGCGGCGAGAAAACTAAAAAATAAAAGAAATATTCGAATTTTCGAATCAGCTAACTAAGGATAAGGAGTAGTGAATAAGCCCCTGGGAAATTTTTATTCAAAATAGGGCTGATAGACAAATTTTCAAACAGTACATTTTATATATTTTTCGTATAGGACTGTTTAACTAAAATTGCCTACAAATGCTTCATAAATTCAGGAATTGAGCATAGTTTGGTATCAGCTGCGGTGTCCGAGTGGTTAAGGAGATGGACTTGAAATTCATTGGGTTCTACCCGCACAGGTTCGAATCCTGTCCGCAGCGAAGTCTTTTTTTATTGCAGAGTTACTACAAGCATTAAATTTGTGATCTGAAAAAAATTTTAGGGGAATCTCCCCTTTCATGCAAATTCTGTTTAAGTACCTGTAACATCTGAGCAATATATGCGTTAGAAAAATCAAAAAGTATTTTATTTATTTGTTAAATGTTACAAATACAGTTACAAATTATATCACAACTTAATTTAAACGAGAATAGTAACAAAGACCTTCACTGGTTGTAGTGAAACAGACCAGAGTCTGTGGTGGGAATCGAACCCACAACCTCCACACTGATAGGCCAGCACACAACTCACTGAAACTTCCCCCTTCCCCCTTGCTTTCATTGGAAGTATCTAAAGGGCTACCCCTAAAAAGAAAAAGAAAAAAATAACAATTCTTGGGAACACTAAATTTAAACTGCATATAATGAGCAGTCAGCCACTGCACTCAATGAAAAAAAGAAATAAAAATAAACATAACTCTAGCTGCAGGGACATTTGACAAAGCAACAATACAAGACAACAATTCCTTTATTGCTTAACTGCTGTTTCGTATTGTTATCTTTGCTGTTGCTTTCCATACATATGTAAGTATTTTTTTTGGTAACAAAACACGTAATACATTTAACACTAAACTGTGCTTTTTGGAACGCTTGACTGACTGCTGGCTTTTCATTTCATTTTGTTTATAAATTCTTTCCTTAAGCAGCAGCTTGACAGGTTTTTTTAGACTTTAAGCAAACAGTTTCTTCTTTCGATGTTTGCACATTTTCCCTTGACTTTTGGCAAACAAATTGGGACAAATGTTCTCCAGTGCCTTAAAACAATGCCGGAATATTAATAATTACAGCAGTAACACAAAAACAGTAACGACTAGCTTAACACAAGAATGAACCCAAAGACATTGAAGTTGCAAAAAAGAAAAAAAAAAAGAATTTCGCTATGCAACTGAAATGCTGAAACCCTTTTATTAAACGTGGTTACGCTCAATTTAATATTATTGTTTGTCATTTAACTGACGACCGGCACCGCTGCTGTAGTGCAAAGTTGTTTGCTCATACAGCAGGCAGACAATTAAATAATTATTAACAAAAAAAAAAAAACAATAACATTTTTCAAATATTACAAATTAACATTTTTAATTATTAAGTTGCAACATTTCTGCAATTCGACTGCCGTTTATTGATGGAATCCAGCAAAATTTATGCAAGGTCGGTGGTTGGTAGTCGTGCTTTTAATAAATATTCTTGTCCTGGTAATATTGCCAGACTTTGCCATTTTTTTTAAATTACACAAAACTTTATGATTTTCTTCCGTTTTGATTACTTAAATTAGATCTGGATTCTTTTAAATTTTTTTGGAAATGTAAATATATATATATCTATATGTATGTATATATATCTGTGGTAAAAAGTGCTTAAGGGGAGATAAGCTCATTTTGAGTTAATAGCACCCTTGTAATCTTCGTACACGAAAGCGTCTCTGGGCAAACTCTTCATTATTTTCTTCGATTTTTCAGGAAGTTATAGCGCCATGAATTGCTGCTTATGTTTTTCGACTCATTATCTCATATGGAATAATATCTTATACCCTGTTTCCACAAGTCAGGCAAGCGACTCGCCTAAAAAAGTTGTATGAAAATCACTCAAAGAAATGAGTGCTTTACATATAAATTTTTTACTCAAGTCAACCGTTCGTATTGTGGAAACAGGGGGTTAATTTACCTTATACTTTATTATATACATATGGGTAATTCCAGAAAAAGGTCGCGTCCGTTTCTCGCTGATATTTGCTTATATCTTTGTACTATATTATTGATATCGCCAAAAAATGTTTCTTAAATATACTACTCCTTCATTGCTTTAAAACACTTAAGATATATATTGGATTTTTCCATTCCGGACGGACATTCGTGTCCGTCGCTTGGGAGTTGCCCATATGTATGTATATACGACTATATATTTATTCCTTTTACTCCTGCAAGGATCATAAGGTCGTCAATTTTTCTTGTTGTTATGGTTTCGGTAATCCAATTGTTTTAAGACGAATGATTGATTAGGCCGTAACATCCGATCCTGGTGTCTGGGCTGCCAACTTGTTGTGCATCCAGGCGTGCTGAGTTGCTGCAGGTATTTACTTCATGCTGCGTTTAGGGTTTTACCGCCCCCGATCGGTCGCCAGAGCCTTGTTAGCATGACACACAACACCAAGTCTCGGGTGGACAGTGGGTGAGATTAATAGTTGGAGAGGATTGGCTATATAACAAATGTAACATTTGTATTAGCATCACTTTCCTATTGCTTTAAACTTTAGTATATTTCAAATTTAATGTATTTTTCAAATTATTATTTATAATGTGCAGAAGAATGTTTTGCTAAAAATAATTAATTTAAAACCGATGCTTTCAGTTTAATTGTAAAAGAAATGAATTTGAGAAAATCGACTTGAAAGTTGAAAAGTGCTTTCCTACAAAACAGTAAAATATGACTTAAGGACTTTTTCCTTATTAACACAGATATATTTTTTTATAAACAATAATTTATCTAATGGACTAGTTTTTGAAAATAAAACATCAATAAGCAAAAATTCGTTTACAAGATAACAAATTTACTTATATATTATTTTTTTTGAAGAGGGTGAAGTTGGTAAAAACCTCCAAAGGATTTTTGCTTTTAAAAACATAGTTTTTTGTAGGATCGAATACTGCTATTAAAAGCTTTTGAACACACAATGTTAAATAATTCACAGCTGGTATACCACGATGTTAACTTCTATGTTTTTTGCACTAAACTAGACTGACTGCGTCGCCCTTTTTAATATTTAACATAAAACTTGCAGAAAAATGTTCGCAACATTCACAGACTCTCCATTATAGCTTCGTACTGTTCGTACTGGTGGTTAGTGTGTATGTGAGTTGATAATAGACTCTAGTAACTAGAGTCTAGTTTCAGAGCATCACTGTAGCAACGTTCTAATTGTTGTTGTTTGTGCCTTTTGTGTTACACTACGTATAATTGTTTTTATTTCTCATAAAAATATGGTGAACAAAATTATAAAGTATTACACTGAGATAACAACAACGCAAAAATTTACGATTACAATTTTAGGGAAAGGGAACAAACACATTTCACGTGAACCTCTAATCCCAATATGGGTGAATATCTGATCCATTTAGTGGTTTTAGAACAGCTGGTTTGTCGCCGAAAGTGTCATTTATTTAGTGAAAGGTTTGGTATTTATGGATCGTTTAACAACCGGAGAAGGTGTAAAAATAGTTAAAACTTACTACAAGAGTGGTGGTTGCCACTTTTCGTGCAGTACGGGGTGATTGTGCAAGGAATTTGCAAGATTATAAATAAATTTGAATAGATAGGAAGCGTTACAGATTTGGTGAGACCTATGCATCATCGTAATGTCTTCGCTGTCGAAAATACTCGTATCGCTTCTGTTAGTGAAAGTATGGCGCATAATCGGTTTCAAGGCGTTCTCAGCAATTGGGCGTATCTTACGGGTCATTATGGCATATTTTTCCATCTACACGAAGTTTAACTCACGCAACTATTAAATCCTCCTAACCATTCACAATTCCGTAGACTTGCTGATTGGGTGAAATAGCAACAGGCTTCAATGCTGATTTAAAGAAAAAATTGGGTATAATATCTAAACGTTTTAAGTTTTAAACAACGTTGTTTTTTGTAGGCTCGAATAATTGCAATTAAATAAAAAGTCACAAGTGCACAATTGCTATTTAATCAGAACACTCAATACTGATATTAAAAGCTCTTGAACACACAATGTTAAATAATTAACAGCTAGTATACCACGATGTTAACTTCGATCCTTTTTGCCCACAACTAAATTGACTGTTAGCAGACGCATTGACCTTTTTATATTTAACATAAAAATATGTTGCCAACATCCAAAAAGTCTCAGCCATTACACAGACTCTCGGTTTCAGCGTTCGGTCAGGTCATCAGGGTGACCGTTTTACCGACTAAAGTGGCAAATTGCTACTCTTTCGCCTACCTTTCCACTTTTTGTACCCATTTTTTATGAGCTAAAGCTGCTACTTTTTGCGATATTTTGCTAAAGCAACAAACAGGATTTCAATGCTGATTTTTCGAAAAAAAATATCTTTACCCTAAAGCTCATTCCTCACTCGGCGCTCAGAGAACCCAGAAGTGACTGTGAAAAAGCCTTTGCATTCGGAAAAAGTGACTGTTCGTTGCGCATTATGGTTTGGAGGTGTGATGGGGCTGTATTTTCTTCTTTCGAAAATGATGCTGTCAGAATCGTGACCGCTATACGACCTATTTTAACTTTAATGCATGCGAATCTTCCAGTAGGCCTAATTTCAAGTTTTGGCGGCGTCAAATGGTCACCAAGATCATGCAATTTGGCGCCGTTAGACTTTTTTAGTAGGGCTACACCAAAGACTGTATCTACGCAGATAATTCCCTAACGTTTAAGTATTTAAAAACCAACATGCGTCAATTTATCGCCGAATACCGCTCGAAATATGAGAAAAAGGGGCCGAAAACATACTTCAAGTGGATCGGCTGCTGCAACCAATATAGAGGCAGTAATTTAAATGAATGAAATCATAACAAAATCATAGCTCTAAGTAAGTTTTATTTTACTTGACTCTTTAAATCAAAAAATGGTTAACCCGGTACGAGAAGAACTTTAGGAAGCAGGTTTTGCCTGTAGGTTTCAAATTGCCTCTAAAATAATTTAAAATAATACAAATAGTTAACAAAAAAACAAACAAACAACCAACATTATTTTTAAATATATATTATAATACTTTTGAGCTTATTTATTCATATTTTTTTAAT
Organism: Tachina lurida; assembly: GCA_944452675.1. Classification (NCBI taxonomy): domain Eukaryota; kingdom Metazoa; phylum Arthropoda; class Insecta; order Diptera; family Tachinidae; genus Tachina; species Tachina lurida. The sequence continues at coordinate 111,545,167 of OX101755.1, read as the reverse complement.
GTATATTTTTTGTTTTACGAAAAGAAAAGTATAATATTTAAATAACATTTACGACTTAAATACAAGTACAATACACACAAGTTACACAATAATATTTTACAGATATTAAAACAAAAATAATTTTTTTTTAATTGTTAATTTGCAAACAATTCACACAATAATAATTTACAATTTCAATTTAATTACTATTAAATTCAAAAGATAAAAAGAAACTCAAACTGCTGTTTTAATTTTGCTAAGCTACAAAATTTCTATATACATATACAAATACGTTTAAGAACAAAACAAAAATAATAATAATTTATAATGAGAAAGTTAAATTAATAATTTAGAATTATTAAATAAAAAAAAGTGTAAATAATTAACAAAAAAAAAAAACACATACAACTTTTATTTAGTTATTTGTTTTACTTGATATTCCTTTATAATCTTTTTAATCTCTTTTTCTATTTTGTGTATTTAATAAATAATTCATTTTTCGATTATTATAAACTCAAACTTGTATGTGATCTTCATCATCCGAGTGAGCTTGCGATGAACCGTCAATGGAACGTCCTGGTGGGCTACCCGGATTTAAAGTGGGGCTGGGAGATCTTGTATACGAACGTTGTTGCTGGTGTAAGGGTGACGATTCAGCTAAAGGGGTTGGTGAGGGAGTGGTGGGAATGGGTTTTACGATGCCCACTGGCGTTGTTAGCGCAGGGCCATTGGCTGTTGTTGTTGTTGGCGATGTTGTTTGTGCCTGAGCTCCTGTGGCTGTTTGATAGTAGCTGCTTAGAGAAGACAACGAACTAGAGGCCGTTAGATGAGAAAAAGGTGTTGCAGCTGCAGCGACTGGTAGACCAGCTAAATGTGTCATATTTGGCACGCCAGCATATAAACTGTAGGGTAAAGGTTTTTGCATGGCAGCTGCTGCAGCAGCCTGCCTGTAGTACAAGTCGATGGAGGAAGTGGGAGGTCCACCATGACCTGGCTGGGCTCCAGGATAAGGCCAACCTCCTATATAGGGAGAACCACCATATAAACGTTGAAAAGCTGCAAAATTCCCAGCCTCAGCTAAGAGTTCCAGACCAACAGCGGTTTGGCGCTTCCATTTTGTTCTAAAACGATTTAAATTAAGAGAGATATTTTTCGATTATCAAAAAATATTTTTGAAAGCAGATTTGAATTATCGCCAGATACAAATTAGCGAGGATTTAATTATTCCCCTTATTGCGAATGGCGTTGTTGAAGTCACATCCAGTCGATATTGTCACTTGTCTACTCTTTGTCGACAACAATTGACTACTATTAACATGCTCCATTAATTTTCAAAGCCTTAGAGAGTAGTAAGAGATTATCAATAAGAGTCAATTATTGCCGATCAAAAGCAGACAAATGACAATAATTGCTGTCGTCTTGATGTGACGTCGACGACGCCATTCATAATAAGACGGATTGACTCTACTCTCAATATTTCCAAACTTTCAATATACTTATGCATATTTTCACTTAGAGAAATAATATACAAAATTATTTAATAATAACAAAAATTAAAAATTCTAAAAACCCCCGATATATCTAGAAAATATGTGATATCTTTTAAGCGGCTGGACCGATTTTCTTCATACGTAGTTAAAAACCTTCTCTATCAAGTCACCTTTCAAAAAAAAAATAAAAACTAAATCAAAATCGGTCTAGCTGTTTGGGCTGTACGTAGCCACGGACAGACACATAGTTACACAGACACACACTACAAACTTATAAGACCCCTTATTTTGGTCGGGGGTTAAAAATTGTGTTTTCTCATCTTCGAAAAGAACAAATTTGTATTGATTTATTATATGAGGCATGTATATATGCTTAAATATGCTGAGGTCACTATTAAAATTAAGAAAACTGCTTATGTCCTTTTGCATTTCAGCTGACGATATTTTAATTTGTTATGCTTTCCCTTGTGGTTTCAATGGAAATGCTCTTAAGTTTTATTATTTGTTCTTCATAAAAACAATATTACCATAGTTAAATTTTTTTAAGCATATGGCAACTCTGGCTGAAGTTATTCTATGTTGCACAGTGGCATGAAATGGAAAAATTAGCGATAAATAAGTAACTTGTAGGTCTTTATTATCTATAAACAAATAAAAATCGGCTGATATTTACAAAAAGAAAAAAAGAAGCTGCTTTTAACAATCGCCCTCTTTGGGGGCACATTGTCTGGTGACACGATATCTCTTTAATACAATATTAGAAAAAAATAGGATTTCTTTTCTAAATATCGATTTTTTTATCAAAATCATTTGAGAAGTTGGTTACTTGTTGCTAGTTTTTATTTTATTATTTTAGGCCACTGCGGTGTCGCATATTGCTTTGTACACATATAGTGTTTTTATATATATATATATATAGAAGAAGAATAAGAATAATAATAATAATAATAAGAAGAAGGAGTAGAAGAAGAATGCATCCCACAGATGGATTTTGTATGTTTCAACACATACCACCACTGGACTTATTACGCCAAGAGATATAAATACTTTCTGCAATTTACCTTCGGTGTATTTCTCTGTGGAGTGAAAACGTTACCGACCACAGCAGAATTCTGGATCCTGAAGCTTGGCAATGGAGGATTAATCAAATCTATCCTGCTTCATGAACATCCTTACAAGCCCTGGATATCATCAAAGGAGCTTGGAAGTGTGTTACTCCGGCCAGAAAAAAATGTGTGTAAGTTTTTCACAGATGGCTCCAAAACTCAAGTAGGTGTGGGAGCTTATTCAGGGACATAAGGTTTTCGTATTGCAACACAACTTTTGGATCACTGTAGTAGAAATCCTTGATATCAAGGAAGTTGCGAACTGGTTGAAAGTGCATGTCACTTAAACAAATGTAATTAACATAAACACTGATAGTCGAGCGGCTATCTTGGTACTAGAATCTTCTCTTCTAAGAACAACAACAGCCCTCGACTGCCGAAAATCTCTAAATGAGATGGCAGAGCAATTTAATATTGGGTTTATCTGGATACTGGAGCATACAGGCTTTAAGGGAAATTGTAGGGCTGATGAGCCTACAAAAACTGGAACAACCTTACGGGTTCCCCTAGATATGGAATGTGTAGGCTTACGCTTACTCTCGTGCTTATTTAGAATTTAGGCGCGAGACTAAGGAAGAAACTAGTATCAGTTATGCCACAATAAATGACCGCATGATCCCCAGACAGTTATGGACTCACCTAAAAGCATGATTTCTTTGATTTCAAGAAAGAGGAAACAAATCCCAATTCTAGGGTCCATGCTGATCGAATACTGTCTCTTAAGTAAGCAGCCCGCAAAGGCTAAGGTTCGAAGGCAATGACAAAAGGAAAACCTAAAATATTTTCTGTGTCATTGTCCTGGACAAGTAAGGATGAGAATGGCCACAATGGGCGATCTTGAGTTAAGAAAACTTTCTAACATTGCTACAGTTGAATTGCAACGTGTCAACAGCTTTATATTGAGCTCTGGTTGGTTGTATGGCGGGAACTCCGCTTAAGCAGAGTCTCCATGGCATCACAATGGACCAGAAGGGATTTTAACTGTTATCCTTATCTAACATAACCTGCTCCGTCATGTGCAAAACACAATAGTTATGTGCGAAATTCTGGTTTCTGTCTCTGCTAGTTAAATCCGAATTCAGCTACACACACATAAAAATATTTAGGGCTCTTCTTACAATTTTACCTTTCAAAAAAGTGCAGTTATAAGAGCGCAAATATGTATTCTTTTTTGCCCTAAAATATTGAAAAATTAATGCATTAATTTTTTGTCTACAAATAATAAAAAAAATTTGACACAAATTATTAACAGTTGAATTTAAAATCAGTTACTTTAGGGAAATTTAATGCAGCTACGTCCAAGCCATATGCAGAATGTGCAAATTTCTACAAAAGAGCTTTTGTGCTTTCGCTTTGTAGCTTTCGGCTACAACAGTGCTTGTTCTGTTACTGTGCAAAGAAATATCATTAACGAATTTGAGAGCCTTCAAAGCTGTTTACCTCAAATGCAAATATCAGAGCGTGCGTTTGATCCTAGCTGAAATACATACATAGATATTAGTAAGAGTGTATGACATCTGCGTCCAAATACAAATATGTGTTCTGATATTTGCATTTGAGATAAACAGCTTTAAAAGCTCTTGCAATTGGTTAATTTTTCTATGCAAAGTAAGCAGCAAGCATAGTGTTTTGCCAAGATCTGATTGTTTATTGTGCTCTCGTCGGTGTGAAAGCACAAAGCTCTTTTGTAAAAGCTTGCACATTGTGCATGTATGCTGATAAATGATATTAATAATTCTTATATTTAAAGCATACTTTTAGGAGCCTGCTTAGAAGCACTCATAATTTCTAAATCAAAATGTCGCCATTTGGCTTTGAATAACTTTAATTAAATTAAATTATCTCAATTTATTATACACGAGTAACTTTTTCTTCATAAAATTCTGCCTGCAGGCCGTAGAAGTTCTGAGAATAATTTTTTCCAACTGAGTAATTTTTAGAATTCCTAGAACATTTAAAGTGTTGGCCTGCAGCAAGAAAATTGCGTTAACAAAACAAATTAAGTTAAATTTTTGTTAACAAATAATTTTGCTATTCAACCATACGTATAAACTTTTTTCTGCACTACATAGTGCTGGTGCTTTCACAACTCTGTGTGTTTTTCAGGAAACTAATATAAAAGAGCCACACGCACGCACTTCTCTGGCAGCAGACAGTTGCAAGTTTTGTAGACATAAATTTAGCTCCTGGTTAAAATAAAATTCAACATATATAACACATACGTTGTTTGTTAGAAAATAATTTATGAGCTTTTATTAACATTTTGCTTAGCTGTGTTTTTCTTTCTCTCTCTTTTTCCAGAGTACGTATGTGTTACTGCCAATGCGCAGATGTGTGTTTGAAGAAAACTTACGTTAAGTGCCCAAAAAAAAAAAGTGTCCTGGTAAAATTTCAAACCGCATTATAATTTAAGACTTTATCTATGAAGTGGTGAGTCAGAGTATAGCATTGCTAAATGCCAAATATTGCTTGTTTATTTCCACATGGCCTTTGCTATGAAAATGCTGAAATTGTTAATAAAATGCTGTATTAAAAATTTTAATTGTAAACAATTGTTTCAATGAATTCTACTAGACCAGCTACGTCCAAGGCATATGCACAATGTGCAAAACTTTTACAAGAGAGCTTTTGAGCTTTCACACCGGCGACAGTACAATATCCACAAAATCAACACAGCAGACAAAAATGCTTGCTCTTACTTTCCAAAGAAAGAGGTTTGTGACTGTTCAAGATTTGTGGTTGAAGTCTACTGACGATTTGTTACAGCAACAATGAAATGCATATAGACATCGCTGAACCACCAGCAAATAAATTTCAAACAAGAACAAATTTAAAAGGTTTCAAAGCTCTTTAACTCAAATGCAAATATCATTGTATGTGTGGATGGATATAGCTGCTTTAAAAATATGTATACTGTGATAATTTTGTTGAAGCAGCTTAGCGGATTATATTTGTATGATGCAATTCTCAATTATGTTTTAAAAATTTTTATATAAGCTTTTATAGAGGCTTTTTCTAGAGACTTTAGTTGAATGATCAACAAAAGTTATCAATCAAACTATCAAAATATTTTTATGAAACAATTAATCATAGGCGTAGAAAGGACATTTGGGGGGCAAGACCCTCCCCCACCTAGTAATTAAAAATTGCCTGTAATTATTTATTTTAATATTAGTCATGGAAATCACCAGTCAATGCACGCCCCCTTCCCCAAAAAAAATTCTAGCTACGCCAATGCAATTAATATTCTAATATTAATATTTGGGAAAAATTTTATTAATCTAACAATTCCTAAGAAAACACTAAACAATATTTTTTGTTTCTAAATTTAATTGATAATTTTATGATTTTATTGATTTTAGTAAACTAATACAATTTTAACTAAAATAATTAATTCAAGGCCATTCTGGGGGCCATTTCCATCCCTCCCACAAGGAGGATGGCGTTGGCTGACTACAAAACCGAACGTTCTGGGTTCGAGGCCGGTATGCAACAGTCATTAAATAACAATACCATGAATTTTTCTGCTGTGCATTAGTGTCTATTTGTATCAGTTGTTGTATAAAAGTTGATGGAGTCATAGACATTGATCACTGAACTACACCGGCTTCAGCGGATACTAATCCAAATGTAATATCAAGCGCCCTCCTTCGTCGGTATTGTGTAGCAGAATTATCGGCGAAGTACAATAACCAATAAAGTGGCTACTAAGCAAAGCTTTTAAAATTTAATACGGCTCATTGACACCAGAGGCGCTGAAAGACTGCATTTGCAAAAAGCAGCGTTGTAAAAGAATGAAGCTTTCCTCTATCTCTTTCTTCAACACCTGTCTTCTCTATCATTATCCCTTTCCTAAGAAGACTAAAAGGCTACTAAACACAGCTTCAAAACACAATTTAATATGCCTCATTTAACACCAGAGGCGTGCAACACTGCATTATTAACAACGTTCAAAAAAGCATAGCTGTAAAAGAATGAAGCTTTCCTCTATCTCTTCCTTCATCACCTGTCTTCTCTATCACTATCCAAGCTCTGTGACAAAATGAAAATTATAACAAATGACAATTTTTACATTGCCTAAAATATAAAAACTGTCATTTGCTATAATTTTGTCATTTGTCATAAAGTTCAGAATAAGGGGGTTAGTCAAGATTTTAAATGTTTTCAAAAAATGCCTTAAATTTTCACGCAAGATGTTTCTTAACCTTAAACTAATTGTCATTCGCGTGCACTTTTTGACGAAGTATGATGAACAGATTGACACTTGAACCAAGCTACCAAATTATGCAGGGCCGGTTTTTGTAAATTCGAACGAAAGCTTCGATTGAATATTAATAAAACAGAAATTTGAGATTTTTTTGCTTTGGTTTTTTATAAATGTTCGAAGGAATCTATCGTTCGTATTAAGAGAATGAGGCTGCCAGATTTTTTTTTTTTTGAAAATCATTCATCTTTAAACTTTTCATTATAATTCAATATTTCAAATTTGATTTCTTTTTTGCAATGCAGCTCTGCTTACCTTCTATTCTGATACCAGGTCTTCACCTGACAATCGCTCAAATCCAATTTGTGCGCCAACTCTTGACGCTCTTGCACACTCAAATATTTCTGTCGTTCAAATGATTTCTCCAAAGTCTGCAGCTGATGATCGGTAAATGCAGTGCGTGCCTTACGTTGCTTTTTACTCAAACCACTCATATCATTGGTGGAGCCACTCTTAATACTGTTGCCATCCTCATCTTTGCCACCTAAAAACAAAAGTAAAGTAAACAAAAAATCACAAAAAGGGCGGAGATTAGTATAAAAGACAAAAAAGTCCCAGTATTATATATTAACTTATAAACACACAGAGCAAAAAAAAAAATGAAAACGAAAAAAAACTACAATTAAACCCACTTTACCTACAGAGAAATGAAAAAATCAAAGACGTGATAAGCAAACTTGTTTCTACAATTTTATTCCTGGATTTTTTTTTTCACACGAATTTGTCTCTTAGTTGGAGTTTTCATATTAATTTGTCTCCTAGTTGGATTTGTGACATTACAAACACTTTTAGATAGAAATAACTCCAAAAATTTTGTGTTTTTAATATAAATTTTTTAGGCAACTTAACATTGATTTTTATAATAATTTTCTTATACCTTTTAATTCTGTGTTTATACAACCCAGACGGTCGACTTGAGAAGCCGCCAGTTATTTTTTTTGTTCATTCCACCGCCGCCGATTGCATCGGCTTGCATCGACTCAAAAGCAGTCCAAATTTTATCTGCTCAAAAACACAAAATCATACAATTTCGGGGAAAAAATTATGAAAATTTATTTTTTCTTTAAGTTTCCAAGAAATTCCACTTTTTCGTAGCGTGCGACAGCAAGCAATTAAGCTTGTATTTCTGAACAACGTGACCTGATTTTTCTTAAAATTTTACCTAACGTAGAGCTGCTGACGGACTACACAAATATATAAAGGATTAATAAAAACTTTTCTTTTCTTTAAAAAGAACAAGCATATTTGCTTGATGTCGCACGCTACAAAAAGTTGTCATTCCTGTGGAAATGCCCATATGCTATTTTAGCCACCGAAAATTCTCTCGGTATACCGCTAATGATACGCCGCCGGTAATTTTGCCACGACTTGTTTCTCTGCTGCCTGGCTTGAGAAATTTCTTTTTTTTTATCAATTTATAAATTTTCGCTTCTTTAGCTTAGATTTGTTTAAACAATTTATTTTTAATTATACAGATGCTATTGTTCATTCATTTAAATTTTGTTTGTTTGTATATACATACGTGTATACATATATGAATTTTATTTAAATTTTATCTCTTTTCAATAAGTTGTTTCCCTTTTCGTCTGGCTCGTTTAACTAATGTGCATTTTTAAGTTGTTAATTGATTAACAAACTAAACAAGCTATTTGATATTTTAATCGAATGTCTATTGTTAATTGTCTAAAGAATGTTTATTTTGTATATTCAAGTGGGTTTTCTTAGACTAATTTGTTTATTTTATTTAGATCAAGTCAGATAGTTCTACTTGAACTTATTTATAAACTTAAAGAATGTACGTATGTAAAGTTAAGTTTAGCAAAGACAAAAACCAAATTTTTTAGCAGAGTGAACTCTGCAATTAACAGCGCACTGTATAACAAAATTACTGAATATGTATTATTTTGGAGGCGAAATATAGTAATGGACACTAGGACCTTACTCCTTAGTTAATGGAAAGCATAGTGCGAGATATGTTCAATGAAAATATGTCAATAATGGGTTATACCAAAAATAAACAATTATTAAATTAATTAAATTTAACTTTCAAAAAAGATACTCTTTTGGAAGTATCAATGGAGCAGTACTTCTGTAAAGTGTAATATCTGTATAACTCTCCAGTTTTCCACAATGACCAAAATCCTTTTCAAAAATAGTTTTAGAATTTCATAACACATATTTGTCAATGAAATTTTATATTTTTATTAATAAATTTTATTTCCTTTTTTCCAGGTAAGACTATCACTGCGTATAATAAATAAACATATATCCACATAATGGTAAGACTATACATTTTTTAATTAAAGCAAACTAACTATTTTCTTTAGAACTAGAATATATACTGCCAGTTTATAGAAAACGTGTAAAAATTCTCGTCTGCCTATTTATGTACATTGAAAAGAAAAACAAATTTGTTTTAAGTTTTCAATCCCTTTTATTCCAGTTGTCAACATCGACGTCACGTCAATACAATGCCAAGAAATTGGAGCTTGTCTACCCGTTGCCGAAAACAACTGACTGCTATTGACAGGCTCATTCTATTTTCCATTTTCTATTTCTCGAGAGCGAGTAGACAAGCCCTCATTTTTTTTTGGTGTTGTTTTGACGTGACGTCGATGTTGAGAACTGGAATAAGGGTGAATATAAATAGGCAGAAGAGAATTTTTCCTTGTCTTCTATAAACTGGCAAATAATTTTTTATTTATGCTAACAACAAGCATTTAAAAATATCCATGCCAATTGTTACAATACTTTGATAACGTCCTTGTTTTTATTCTTATTTTTATTTTTATAAGAAAAATAACGAATAAATAAAATTCGGTTTTATAACGATTAAAATTTTATTCGATTGAATAACGAATAAAAAATTTTGCCGAAATCTTTAACAAATTAAACAAATTTATATATACGTATCAATAAAAAATGTTTTTTTGTGCGAATAACGAAAAGTTATTTTTTTTTCGATTAGTAACAAACAAAAATTTAGCTCAAATGAAAAACCAACAAAAATTTTATTCGATTCAGCGAAGAATAAAATAATTTTATACAAATTTATGTTCAATATTAAACTATAAAATAAAAATTAATGAAAAACTTTTTTTAATAAAAAATTTTTATTCCAATCAGTGGTGAATAAAACCCCCTCAATAATCAATTTCAATCTATTTTTTAATAAAAAATATTTTACGGAATAAGTGCATTAACAAATATTAAAAAAAAAATTTTATAAATAAATAACATTTACAAATTTTTATTAAATTTAAAAATGAAGAAACATTTTTATTGGAACTGTATTCAAATACGCAATTATATTCGAAGCAATAACGAATAAAAAATTTTATTCGATTCAATAGTTAATAGAAATCTTCTTTCGATAAAATTAAAAGTTTCATACGAATTAATCAAAAGTAAAATTTTAATTCGACTTAATGAAAGATAAAAAAATCATGATAATCAGTAACGAATAATGTTTTTGTTTTTAATTTAGTGCCAATGCCTAACGATTAAAAAATTGTATGCGAATCAATAACAAATTATAATTTTTCTCACAATAATATCGAAACAAAAACTCATTCGATTTAATGAATAAAAAAGTTTGTTTGCATTCATTACGAATAATGTTTTATTCGAATCGAATAAGTTGTTTCAAAGCAATTTAAATTCCAATGTTTAACGATAAAAAAGTTTATTCGAATCAAAAGCAAATTCAAAATTTTTTTAAATCAATATCGACTTAATAAACAATAAAAAAATTATTGGAATCAATAACAAATAAATTAACTATATTTTTAGTAACAACGAGTAAATTGTTTTATTCGAATCAGCAACGTGTACAAATTTTATTCGAATCTGTAAAAAATATACAATTGTTTTCCAAATGTGTAACAAAAATAAAATTTCATTCGCATCAAAGAACGAATAAAATTTATTTTCAAAGCAAATTTATTTTCAATCTTCAATGACTAAATAGGTTTATTCCAATCAATAGCAAATTAGAATTTAATTCAAAACAATATCGAAGCAAAAATTTATTCGATTTAATGAATAAAAAAAAATTTATTCGAATTCATTACGAATAATTTTTTATTCGAATCAAAAACGTATACAAATTTTATTTGAATCGGTAACAAGTGTAAAACCTCTTTTCGAACGAATTTGCATTCGAATTAAACAACGAATAAGTTGTCTCAAAGCTAAATTTAAGGTCAATGCTTAACAATAAAAAAAATTTTTTTAGATCAAAAGTAAATATTTTTTTTTCAAGTTAATATCGACTTCTTAAATGTTAAATTTTTTTTTATTGGAATCAATAACGAATAAATTAATTTTATTTTTAGTATAAAGGAGTAAATTGTTTTATTCGAATCAGCAACGTGTACATATTTTATTCGAGTCTGTAACATATAAATTTTTTTCAGAATCAAAAAAATTTAAATTTCATTCGGATTAAAGAACGAATAAAATGTATTTTCAAAGCAAATTTAGTTCCCATGCTCAACGACTAAATAAGTTTATTCGCATCAATAGCAAATTAGAATTTAATTCAAAACAATATCAAAACAAAAATTTATATGATTTAATGAATAAAATTTTTTTTATTGGAATCCATTACGAACAAAAAAAATTTTTCTTAGTTACATACATATAATATAACTTTTTACTCGAATCGCTAACATATAAAAATTTTATCCGATTCAGTCGAAAACTATAATAATATAATAATAAAATAATTTTATACAAATTTATGTTCAATATAAAACTATAAAATAAAAATTAATGAAAAACTTTTTTTAATAAAAAATTTTTATTCCAATCAGTGGTGAATAAAACCCCCTCAATAATCAATTTCAATCTATTTTTTAATAAAAAATATTTTACGGAATAAGTGCATTAACAAATATTAAAAAAAAAAATTTTATAAATAAATAACATTTACAAATTTTTATTAAATTTAAAAATGAAGAAACATTTTTATTGGAACTGTATTCAAATACGCAATTATATTCGAAGCAATAACGAATAAAAAATTTTATTCGATTCAATAGTTAATAGAAATCTTCTTTCGATAAAATTAAAAGTTTCATACGAATTAATCAAAAGTAAAATTTTAATTCGACTTAATGAAAGATAAAAAAATCATGATAATCAGTAACGAATAATGTTTTTGTTTTTAATTTAGTGCCAATGCCTAACGATTAAAAAATTGTATGCGAATCAATAACAAATTATAATTTTTCTCACAATAATATCGAAACAAAAACTCATTCGATTTAATGAATAAAAAAGTTTGTTTGCATTCATTACGAATAATGTTTTATTCGAATCGAATAAGTTGTTTCAAAGCAATTTAAATTCCAATGTTTAACGATAAAAAAGTTTATTCGAATCAAAAGCAAATTCAAAATTTTTTTAAATCAATATCGACTTAATAAACAATAAAAAAATTATTGGAATCAATAACAAATAAATTAACTATATTTTTAGTAACAACGAGTAAATTGTTTTATTCGAATCAGCAACGTGTACAAATTTTATTCGAATCTGTAAAAAATATACAATTGTTTTCCAAATGTGTAACAAAAATAAAATTTCATTCGCATCAAAGAACGAATAAAATTTATTTTCAAAGCAAATTTATTTTCAATCTTCAATGACTAAATAGGTTTATTCCAATCAATAGCAAATTAGAATTTAATTCAAAACAATATCGAAGCAAAAATTTATTCGATTTAATGAATAAAAAAAAATTTATTCGAATTCATTACGAATAATTTTTTATTCGAATCAAAAACGTATACAAATTTTATTTGAATCGGTAACAAGTGTAAAACCTCTTTTCGAACGAATTTGCATTCGAATTAAACAACGAATAAGTTGTCTCAAAGCTAAATTTAAGGTCAATGCTTAACAATAAAAAAAATTTTTTTAGATCAAAAGTAAATATTTTTTTTTCAAGTTAATATCGACTTCTTAAATGTTAAATTTTTTTTTATTGGAATCAATAACGAATAAATTAATTTTATTTTTAGTATAAAGGAGTAAATTGTTTTATTCGAATCAGCAACGTGTACATATTTTATTCGAGTCTGTAACATATAAATTTTTTTCAGAATCAAAAAAATTTAAATTTCATTCGGATTAAAGAACGAATAAAATGTATTTTCAAAGCAAATTTAGTTCCCATGCTCAACGACTAAATAAGTTTATTCGCATCAATAGCAAATTAGAATTTAATTCAAAACAATATCAAAACAAAAATTTATATGATTTAATGAATAAAATTTTTTTTATTGGAATCCATTACGAACAAAAAAAATTTTTCTTAGTTACATACATATAATATAACTTTTTACTCGAATCGCTAACATATAAAAATTTTATCCGATTCAGTCGAAAACTATAAATTTTGACGTAATCAATAACAAATTATATTTTTTATTTAATAAATAAAGAAAAGATTTTTTTTTTCAATTTTATAACGAATAAAAAAAATATTCGAATTAATAACGTATTAAATAAAATTTATTCTTAGTAATATTTAGTAAAATGTTTTATTTGAATCTACAATTAATATGCAATTGTTTGCTGAATGAATAATAAATTAAATCTTTCATTCGAATCAAATAACGAATAATTTTTTTTATTCGTTTTAATTACAAATAAGACAATTTTATTTTAATCAAATATGAAAAAAAGTAATTTGATTTGAAAATTAATAAATATTTTTAGAATCATTTGTTAAAATCAGGGGCATGATATCGAATGAAATTTCAAATTTTTGCAGTAGGGTTTGCATGGAAATATTTTAAAATTTTGATCGCCATCGAACGCCATAATTTTTGGTTTTGTGTAGATTGAATTCTCAAAAAACTATAACAGCAAATGTTTGAATTTAATTAGTATTATTAGCCAAAAAAGGGAAAAATAAATGAACGCTTTACGCTTAAATATTGCTTTTATGTATCCCTTTGCAAGTTTATAATTTCATTCATTGGTGCTTTCAATATACATTTCTAATCATATAGTATAGTTAAACTTTGCATCAATAAATTTCATTTAATTTAATTGCTGGCAAAATGTTTCTCTTGTTACCTTAAAATCTATTACCAAATTTGCTATTGCTAATAATTGTATATTTTGCTTAAACTTTCTGCTAAGAGCTTTTCTTTTCCCACTCTTCTCTTATCACGTCTGTTTTCTAAAATATAAAATGTATATTCAAGTTCCTTTTAATAAATTTAAATTTCCCCAAATAGACAAAAACTACTCGTATGAACTATTTGAAGAAAAAAAAAATAAAACAAAACAAATACACCCCATAGCGTGGCCGGAAATTAACGTTATATTTACTGGCCAAATAAAACTAGACAAAAGCATTAAAAAGCCATCATTCTTTTTGCCGAAATTACCTCATTTTGGCCAACAGAATTCTCAATACAACTTATGCAAATTTACCGCGTAATTTTATACATTACGGCCGAAAGCATGGCATAGTCTAAAACATACTTTTACTTCAAATTAAACACACACACACACACAAATTAAGGCGAAAATAATCGCCACTTCCGGCAAATGAAAAGCAGTTTATTTGCTAAAGTTTTTGTTATTTATTTCTCATAGGGAACAGCTAATTTTAGGCAATGATTGTTAAAGAGTAATCGAATAAATTTAAATTTAAAGTAACACTTAAGAAACTGGTAACTGAATTAAACAATTTAGGGAGAAAAGTTAATTGTTTTGATTAAACAGAAGAGGTATAATTTTTAAGAATAGAAAGAAGTCTTGCTATAAAAGAAAAGAGATTTGATAAAAAAAGTCGGTATAAAAACAGCATACGAGTTTTTGCCATAAAATTACATTTAAACATAAAAAAAGGAATTGTTGTGGGCCTTGGACATCCAAGAAATGAGAATGATATTTTTCCCTTTTCAAAAAGGTGGCAAAGTACATTTAAAAACGGATGTATTCTTATAAAATATTAGTCGAAACCAGGGTGCGAAATTTAACAGAAGGAAACGCTTGCTTTCGTTTTGTTTACTTTTTTTTAATAAGAAAAACAAAAGAAACTAAAAATTGGGAACAATGGCGGCATTTAGTTTATTTTTTGCTTTGTTAATGAGCATAAATGAAAAAATTTAATGCCAAATTGAACTAATTTGACAAATACGTTTCACGAACGTTTGCTGATTGACCTACTAATTATAAAAAACGATTCTATAAATTTAAATGAAACCAAATTGAAAACTTTGCATCAATTTTGCTTGATATCGAAATTTATAATTTTTTCCTATTCTCAAGATGGACCCAATTAGGTTTCCGAGTGGAGGTGCGGTATAGCACAACCCTTCCTAGCGTATCCTGTTCCCGAAATTTCTGAGAAATATATATTTTTTATCGAAAGAAGAAATTTTCACCTTTCATTTTATTGAAAAGTGGGCTACATATTTCTTTCCATTAAGGGTTCATGATATCTCTATATTTTTGCTTTTTGAAATTTATCGTGTAGCATATGGGCAATTCCATAGAATGTCACGTATGATGTCACGTACGTTGACCTATCAATTAAGCTTGTATTTCTGATCAATGCGGTGAGATTTTCCGTTATGTTTTACCAAAGTTAGAGCTACTGACTCCTCAAAAGTACACAAAGAAATAAAGAAAAATTTAAAAAATTTGACATTCTGTGGAATTGCCCATATAGCATGAATAGAGTGAAATTATAAGTAAACTTTAATAAAATTTTTTAACAATAAAATACAATTTTTCTAAAATCCCATAAATGCAAATTTCATTCTTAAGCGTTTTTGTCCTAAACTGCATCATTAGATTTTTTAAAATTGAGTAGTTGAGGAATGGCGGTTTGGCACCAAATTGCCGTTTTGCTTTTTAGCCGGGCTAAAGCTGCCTTTTGCCATCCGTTTTCCAAACAGACAAGAAACACCCATACAGACAAAAGTTTAAGGGCTAACACATTTCGCAAATGTTACTCGCCAAATTTTACACAAATGTACTGAACAATTCTGTAATTCAAGGGGGACTTTCAAATCAATTTCAAATCAATTTTGTTAAACCCCGATATACGTATTTGTCTGGTTTCCTCTGTCAGAATCACTTTAAGAATCTTTTTATTTAGGAAAAATTATCAAATGGTTGTAAAGTGTAATTGGGCTTCTATCAGCAACGCGCTAATGGCTCGTATTACCAAGGAACCTTATGTTATCTGATAAATTAGGCCTTCAGAGTTAAAATTATTTGCTTTATTTAATCTATTTTATTTTTCAGCATTTGCAGAAGTAATGCTCAACATTAATTACTATTTCCCAAGTAATTTAATATTTAAACTTAAAATAGATTTCCTACATTCGTTTACACCTCCAGACGTGTTTATTTTTTCTAGAAATGTCTTTAGTCAACTGTAATGACTAATAAAAGTTTGATGTATTAAACAAGTGCATCAAAATTCAGTTGCTTTTTTTTAAATCATGATAAAATAGTTCAACTTAATATGTTTCCATATAAAAGCACTTAACTATTAACAAAGATAATCTTCACTTCCTTGAATAACTATCGTTCTAAACAAGGCATGTTTGAAAACATTTAGACATTTTATGCTTAAAAAAAATTAAAAAAAAAACAAATTATGATTGCGCTTCTTACGAAAAACTAAACAAACCGTGAAAATGCAATTTTTTTTCAAACTCTTGTTGTTGGTGGTGTAACTATATGTGTATGTAAGTGCTATAACATTATTGTTATTAATTTTATTTAATATTTTTCCTGCTTTTAAGCAAAGTAAATATGTATGAGCAAAAAGTCTTTTATATGCCAGCACACTTTAACAGACAACAAAGAAATCTCTACTTCAATGCAAAAGAGGTCTCTGTTTTAATGCGAATATTAACGAAATGTTGGCATTTTAGCAAATTTGTTTTTTTTATTTTCGTTTACTTTTTCTCTCTCTCTATTTTAAATGAAGCTTTTGCATTTGTTGCCGATTTTTTTTTTTATTTATTATTTACATGGTTTAGTGATTTTTAAAAAATTTCCAAACAAAATTCTCCATGTCTTTTATTTTTTGTTTGTTTCTCTTTTTTGCAGTCGGTCATTGAATGATTTAGTTAGTGTGTTTTTAGTTTAAACAGTTTGACTTAAATTTTGAAAATTATTTAATGGTTTTTATTTTATTTATAAATTTTATAGTTGTTGCGTTTGCAGCTGTTATGGAAAAAAAATATAATGAATGATCTTAATTATTTTCTAGGGGGATAAAACAAAAGACTTAAGCGACAAACGTTGATAATTTTTCAATGAAATTAAACAAATTAAATGAAAAAAAATTTTAGAAAATAGTTTTAAATGTTCATATAGCTGGTGACTGGATCCTATGCGCATTTCACTATTGCTAAAGGGCAGTTCAGACTATTACACTTTTGTATTCGTTAATACATGTCAATGAATGCAAAATGTCATGACAAATGGTAAATAATACGATTAAAATTTGACATCTAATAAGATTTGGCCATTTTTTAAAATTTTTCTAAACAATAACACTTTTCATTTGATCAGAGTAGCATTATTACAAAATCAGGTAATAAACGAACTGACAAGTCGTCTGTTTCGATGCCGCTTCCGCACTGTTGTTTATGGCATATTTCTTCGTCCTAAATCGGCTCAAAATATTGAAAATGTTTATCGTATTAAAATATATTTCGTGTAAGCCATGTCTGACAGTTAATGAAATTATCGTATTTTTCTTTTCTCTATCTTCTTTAAACCAAGTACTTTATTCGCCGTCTATTTTTAAAGGCCCGCACGACCACTTCTCCGCATGAAGCTGCCCTGCCGCCGGAAGTCAACGATCAATGTAGGCATGGTAATCCTCAACAACTGTTTGCTGTTTGCTTTCTATTTGTTTTTTAATGTTATTTTTTGACAGTCAAGACAAGTGTCTTTAGATTTCTTTCTCCTAAAATGTGATGCAAGTCTTTATACATGTATAATAGTCTGAGTGGCCCTTAATGTATATCATCAGGGAATGGAAACTTTACCCAAAAATTTCTGAGAGCAATTAGAGATATCAACGTTGAAACAAGAACTCAATAATCAACATGTTTTTTTTATTTTCTAACATTACCAGCATCAAAGTTATGGAAATGAATTATAAAATAATTCATTTGGCAAGTATAACATTTGTAAAAATAGAACTGCATGTATATGGCTTGGAAACAGTGTAGTAAGTAACAACAAAACGGCATCATTTTAAAATTTTTTATTTTTTTTTATGGGGAAAATGTTTCTAGCGAATGTAACATACCATTCCTCTAACTAACAACATCCCGTGATTCCCGAACAGGTCGTTATAACCGAACTCCATTCCATTGTATTTTATTCGATCCTAAAAGTATGTCTTATAGTTATAATATGCTTTGCAGAAGTAACTGGCAAATAGTTGGTTTTGTTAAGATTTTTTTCAAATACGTGGTACTTCCGAGCTTTGACCGTTGGTAGCGGCCATATTTTAAAAGCTCATCATTTATTCAGTCTATTTTATTTAGCGAAATAACGATGAATGAATATGAAAAAATTAAAAATTTTTTTTTTATCAAAATATTTAATTTATTCGTTCCACAAAAATTTCATCGAAAAATCATCTTCAGCGATGCGGCACATTTGTGTATGAATGGGTACGTCAGATCTAACAGTGACCAATGCATCCCAAAAAATCGGGTTTTTTTGTCATCGTTCCGAAAGAACGACAGGCCATTATCTTCAACGGCGAGGGCCATAAGTCGATGATTACTACATTATTTTGGACAATACTGAATACTGCCCTACTGTCCTGTTCCTGGACAATCAACAAAATGAAGGAAATACTGCAAAATCTACAAAATAAAGGCATGCGCTGTATCCTAAGATGTAATTGAATGATATGGTATGCTATTTAAACTGCAGTGGCTTTCAATCAATCAACGTCTGATAATGAACACCCTTTTATTCATATTTAAGATTAAAACAGGGAATATGCCCTCCTACATGCCCTGATACTTGGTCAACGTACCTGAAGTTCAATCATACAATTTAAGAAGCTCTAGTGAATACAGAATGTCTTTTGCAAAAACAAGTTTTAGTCAAAATGTAATATCTTGTAAAGGTCTTCAGATTTTTAATGAAATCCTTCACAAGTTAAGGAACGAAAATAATTTGTATGTTTTTAAATGTAAAATTATTTACTATATTAAAAGTAATTACCAAATTTAAACTAAACTTCTATGAAAAAAGTTTAATTTCATGTAATATTCTAAATCAATAAAACAATAAAAAAAATTGGATGATATGGACAGCACACAGAAAAAAATATTCCTTCAATAAACAACTTTAAGTGAAAATTAAAAAACAATCAATTAAAAATGTAGTTAAGTCAATTATATTCCTGCAATAAACAATTTTAATCAGCGTAGTGGTTGTTGGTTCGATTCCCACCATAGACCTTGGTCTGTTTCACTACAACGAGTGAAGGTCTTTGTTACTATTCTCGTTTAAATTAAAGTATGATATAATTTGTAATTGTATATGTAACATTTAATAAATAAATAAATAAAATATTTAATATTAGCGATATTAATAGAGAGTAATAATTTTGCAACATCAATATTTCGTAATGTCATTGTTTGACTGTAGTGATATTCATTAGATATATTAGATTATAGATTATTTTCCAAAAGATTACACTATTATATTGACTTCTTCGTCTATCAGAACAGCTGAGTACACATCTGTCATTTCTTGTGACGCCATTTTCAATATGTGTGCAATGCCGTTCACACTATGTTTTTTTATATTTAAAACAATGCCACACAACGAAAAATATCGGAAATGACAAACGCTGCCACTAGTACACACTATTGCGATATAATTAAATGCCATAGTGTGTAATCGGCATTAGAATATTTATATGCACTCACAGCAAAAACCTTAAAATTTAAGAGTGGCCATAGCTGAAGTAGTTAGTACCTTGACTAGAAAACCGAAGATACTGGATTCGAGCCCGGTATCGATCGTTCATTAAATAACATTACCTTGTCCCTTTTGTATCAGTTGTTGTAGAAAAGTTCAAGCGATGAAGTCATAGTCGCAGGAAACTGAACTATACCGACTTCAGCAGATACTAATCCTAGTGTAACATCAGAGCAGAATCATCGCCGAAGTAAAATAACCAATAAAATGGCTACTTAACACAGCTTCAAAAATTTAATACACCTCATTGACACCAGAGGCGCTGCAACTCTGCATTATTAAAAAAACGTGCAAAACGCAGTGTTTTAAAAAAGAATGAAGCTTTCCTCTATCTCTTCATACAACACCTGTCTTCTCTATACTATCCCTTTCCTAAAGAAGGTAGCACATATAAGTAGCAGTAGGAATTACTTGCCTGAGTGTTACTCCTGTTAAAAAAAATCAGGTTTCCAAAATTTTTTTTATTGGTCTTGCAAAATGCACGCATCGAAAATGATCTTACGCAGTTTAATTAAAGCATTTCACACTTATGTAAATATATTACTAGTGCAGTTCACACTGAATTTGTTATTTGTTTAGCGGGTAAAATGGGAAAACTTTCAATACATTTTGATGTTTTAAAATTTAAAAATTTTGTTTTCTGAACTGCGTTATTATGATTTTTTTCTTTGCAATTCACTACAAATATTTCTAAAATAAATTGCATGTACTAAACTCTTTTCAAATATCATTATTTTCAGCTTAAGATAATATTATTCTCAAGATTCCCTTCTGTCATCCTTCACAAGATCTTTTAGCAATTCATCTTTATTATTTTTACACTGTTCTCCTAATGTTGCCGAAAATCAGCTAAACCCACACCCACATATAGAAATAAAGCTCACCTCACCATTACTACAAACGCTGTTATCATCCATGTGTCCACCACCACCACCACCACCACCGCCTCCGCTGCCATTATCACTATCACAGTCATCATTGTCCTGATAATCACTGCTATCATCCAGGTCCGCACCATGATTTCGTTCCACAGCCGCAGCACGTGCTGCTGCCGCCGCATTGGCCGCATTGGCATAATGTTGCTGCATAGCGGCAGCATATTGGGCCACATTGAGACCATTCGAACCGATTTGTGTTGCACCGACGGGAAAATGCATTTTGTGTGGGGCAGGTGCATGGGTTAAGCCTGAGCCGTTTTGATGATGGGCCAAAGGATGAGCTCCATGACCCAAAGGTACTGCCGTCTGTCCCAGTGAGGAAGGGTGCTGGTGCGTGGCATGTTGCTGCTGTTGAAAATGTTGCTGATGCAATTGTTGCAGATGATGATGATGATGATGGTGCTGGTGCGGGTTATGTTGCATACTGTGTTGAGCAGATTGTTGATGTTGTGGAGAGTTGGAAGGTGATTGATCTTCATTATTGTTGTTGTTTTGCTGTTGCTGCTGATGCTGTTTGTAAAAAGCGGCTGCTGCATTGGCCGCCTCGACAGCTGCAGCAGCCGCCGCACTGCCCGCTAAAATGTCATTAATCATAAAACGTGAACGATTCGGCTTGATATTGGACATTTTTTGATGCTCACTATTCGTTAGGGAAGGCTGTTGTAATATGGTCATTGAATCTTTCATTTCCACTACACTTTTCATAAAAATACTCCTTTTAACAAACACTCAAGCACAATAATACTTTTTATTCACGATTTCTTCAATTAAAGAAAACAAATAGATTTCTCAAAAACACATGGGTGTTTTGGCTATTTCTTGTTTATTTAGCAGAATTTCTTGAAATAAATGGTTCTCATTTGAATAATTGCTTTATTTTTTGCATTATTCTTTTAAGCGTTTATTTTTTCTACCTTTTGGCTTTCTTCCGACGCGCTTGCTACGTTCACATCCACGTTCAAAACGAAACTAACCGCACCTGCCTGACTTCCAGTTACGAAAGTATCTTGTATTGTTAGTAAATTTTTGCTGCGTGTGAACTTGTATGTGCATGAGCTGTGTGATGAATGAGCCAACTTTGTAAAAAAAACCAGTAATTGCTCACTTTGTTGTGTTTATGAAATAGTGGTAGTTGATTGCCAAGCTCTGATATTTTTTTTTTATTTTCTGAATATTTTTTTGTGTGCCTGTATTTATTTTTTATTAACTTCAAATGATGGTGGTGGTGGTGGTTTCATGCCTTTTGTGTTTGGCTTAAGCATGCGCTGGTTGAAACCCATTAGCCATCTCTCTCTTTCATGTTATAGGTTTTTTTTTCAAATAAGATTTGCAATAAACATCCGCCATATTGGTCTTCCTACCGCTGTCACACTACTACTACAATTTGTTAAAAAACACTAGGAATGTAGTTGTGTGTGTGTGTGTGTTATAAGTATCTTATCATTTCATGGCATTTACTATCTCTCATTTGGTGTTTGCGCTGCGCTGTGCTCTGTTAACAATTCACTTAAAACAATTATCTACAAACATACATACATACATACATACATACATGCATACATACATACATACATACATACATAAATGGCTCTTGAATTGTTTTTACTTAATATATTACTGTTATTTTTTTTTGTTGTACGCTTAATCTTACTTCTTCATCTTTTCACCACCTTTAATTTCTCTTCACTCACACTTTCGCAATCGCTGTTTGATTGCCTCAACTTAAAAGTATTTTCTCAGCAATTTGGTTTACTAATTGTTTGTTTTGTCAGTCTTCTTTCTTATTAGCGACAAGTTTGTAACGGAAGCAAATGTGTTTTTAAAAATTTAATACATAAGCAGTTCAGTTGAGTTACTTAGAGGGGAATTGAAGCTGAGGTGAATTTATATTCAACTCTCTGTTTGTTATACATGTACAGGAGAATTGTGTGGCGTATGTAGGTGTGAGTGCATATATTTTTATAGCAAATTTTATAGTGGTTTTCAGAGATTGGGTTTGAATTTGCTTTATAGTTTTTGCAGGGGATATTGACAGCCATTTTTTTTAAAGTTATTGAGAAATAAAAATAAGCAAAGTAAAGCAGACTTTTGTAGAAAGATTTTGATTAATACTTTGACGGCTTCACATACACACATACATACATTACTAAATTTTTTGAAAAATCTCATTTTAAAGTATATACATACATACATTTATTATTCATTTTATTTCTTATCTATCATGGTCAAGTTAATAACACAAAAAATGTTAGTGAATCCATTTTTAAAAAACTTTTGAAACAGTTCAAAAGATTCGTCCTTCTTCCATAGAAATAGATTAGTTTGACCACGGCATAGGTACCTATTTTGTGAGCGTTTTGGTGTGCATTTTCCAAAATAAATTAAATAAAATTAAATAAAGCAGGAAAAAAAGAAATAATAAAACAATTTATAGTTACCTATGTTATTGTGGTGCGGTGTAATACCAGCCTTCCTAATCTATTGTTTCCTAGATATCAAGACGAATTGACTTAGAGATAACACAGCCAGTGTTGCCATACAAGTTTGAGAAAAAAACTGTCTTTATCCAACAAACTCTTCAATACAACTTTTCTAAATATATGTAGGTATGTATACAGCCTTATTTATAAAACTTATTAAGGCTTTATAAAGGTTTTTTTAAACAAATTTTCATACAAAGTTTTTCTTAAAAAGCCTTTCTAAAGCCTTAATAGTTTTTATAAACAAGGCTGATAAAATGTTGTCGTACGCTTAAAAATTTTACTTGGTGTGGGTCTGAACAATAACATTATTTTCTTCACAAAAATGTAAATTAATTAAGTACCTACCTATTTAAATTAAATAAATTTCAATTCACAGCCTTGTAGGGGAAAACGCATCATTAGGTGTTTCTAGAAAAGAAAGAGAAAATATCAAAACATTTAAAAATTTTTCCAACAACTTATTTTCTTTCATAATTTTTGAAACATGTATGAAAAACATAAACAAAATTTTAATATTATGAGTATTTTTTTCAACCGTATTCAAAAAAGAACGTTTTATTTTGACATTGTCAATTCATAGCTCGCTTCATTTTAGACCAATTGCAAAAATTCTTTTTTTTATCTGAGAGAGTGTAGCTTCACATTGGCCCCATTGTAAAAAAGAGTGGGCCCACAATTTTTTTAAATTTGATTTTATGATATTCTTCTTGTTGGATTGCTGCGAAAACTAGCAAGCACCTTCCGTTCTTGTAATTACACAATTTTAAAATTGAAAAAAATTGGCGGATCAACTCCCATTCAAATTTATTGTTATATTTCACGAAGTTCTACTTAACCGATTCTTACAAAACTTAACACACACCCTGAGCTCTGAAAACACACAAAATCTTGCAATTATAAAATAGGCGGAGGCACGCCCGTTGAAATTTAATTGTATATACTATAAACTTTTTTTCCAAAATGTTCTATCAGATGTGTGCACTGAAATCGTTTGTTTTTTGATGGAGTTATTTTTAACCGACTTCAAAAAAAGGAGGAGGTTATCAATTAGTCTGTATTTCTTTTTACGTTGTTACTTCATAGCCCCATTGGTCCCAATACAGGGTGTTTTTTAAATAGGTATAACACTTTAAGTTGACAACACTTTTTTAAATGGCGGCCGTTTTGTTTGATTTGGCATTTCAACATGAACAGACTGACGCCTGAATAACGCTTCCAAATTGTGCAAATTTATTTTGTAAATCATATTCCTGTTTGAAATACATATCTCGCATTTTACGGTCAATATAATCGTCTATAAGAGCAATTAATTTGATTCACTATGGAACGTTTTCGCACCACTTTTACTCTAAATTATAAAACGCATCCACAGGCACGTCGTACAGTGCGTACAGAGGAAGACATTGCTGCTGTAGAGCATAGTGTAGAGGAAAGCCCGCATCAGTCCATATAGTCTATAATCAGGATATGCAGCCATGATTATTGACTTTTCCGTTCATCAACTGAACAACCAGGATGAGCAGGAGCTGTGGTTTTAACAAGATGGCACAACATATCACACAGCTTGTGCCGCAATTGATTTATTGAAGCAAACGTTTGGTAACCGCATATTTCAACGTTTCGGGACCCGTGAATTGGCCTCCAAGATCGTGGGATTTAACGCCGCTAGACTATTTTCTGTAGGGATACGTAAAACCGCTAGTCTACGCCGATAAGCCCGAAACGATTGAACACTTGGAGGACAACATTCGCCATATTATAATCCAATATGAAGCCACAAATATTGAAAAAAGGAGTCGAAAATTAGCTCAGCCAGCCGTGGCGATCATATGCCAGAAGTTATATTTAAATTATAATGCCAGAAGATTATCTTTCGAATAAAATAAATTTTATGTCTATTTAAAAAATTCTTATTTGTTTTATTCCATTTAAAAGTTATATGCCTCTATAAAAAACACCCTTTAGTTGCTTGTTTTTTTAAAGATTTTTGCTGGAGGCTTTACAAATTATTATGCTTGTATATGTATGTGGAGAGTGGCGTTGGATGAAGTAGTTAGCACATTGACTACAAAACCAATGGTCCTGGGCTCGAGCCCGGTATCCAACAGTCATTAAAAAAATAACAACACCACGCATTTTTCTAATTCCATTAGTGTCCCTTTGTATCAGTTTTTGTAGGAAAAAGTTGAAGTGATAATGGCATAGCCACTGAACTACTGCTGCTTCAGCGGATACTGTAACATCAGAGCGTCCTCCTTCGCTGTGTAGCACGGTCATCGGCGAAGTAAAATAACCAATAAAATAAAATGGCTACTAAGCACAGCTTTAAAAAAAAAATAATACGCCTTATTGACACCAGAGGCGCTGCAACTCTGCATTATTTAAAAAAGTGCAAAACGCAGAGCTTTAAAAAAGAACAAAGCTTTCCTCTCTCTCTTACTTCACCACCCGTCATCTCTTTCCCTTTCCTAAAGAAGGTAACACCTAGTAATAGGTGTTTTGGTAGGTATTTTGATATCATTAATTCCTATTTTTTTCAATTGAAAACTAAAACTTTCTAATTTATTGCATAATAAATAAAAAAACCTATTCGTTTCTAACGAATTGATAAAATCCTAACATAGATTTTGTAGAATTTTATTTATGTAGACGTGTATTAGTGGCCAACAAAACTTTAATTTGAAAGTGATCTCTTAAGAAAAAGATAAGGGATGCGTTTATTTCATTTGAATATTTTTTTCGTTACTTCATAAGTAACGCATATTATTTCGCAAAACTCGGACCATTTGGCTTTCCTTAGAGCAACAGCTGGCTCCTCAATTAATATTGTTTAATCATCTAATGAAAGTGCAAAAAATATCAACCACAAAATTACCAGCAAGTAATCAACTGGACTCGCATTTGTGATGTAAAACGGAAGTTAAATTTCAAATGTTACGCTTTTCCTTAAACGCAATTAGATCAGTAATAATTTGTCTACAATATGACTTGAAAACTAAAGAAACAAAACAAAAACCAAACAAAAAAAAAAGCGGTAAGACATCTAAACAGTTTGATTGATTTCTTAACGCTGCGTGAAGAACAAACAACTCTTGAATTCCCATGCAGGATAATTATGTTGATCCTTTTTTCTTGTGTTTTTTTTTTTTGAGTGCTTGATCAAAAAAGTAATTTTCTAATTACGACTACAATTGTGCGGTTTCAGGTTAAATGAACCTCAAAACAATTAGAAATCTAACACAAACACAACCACGCTGCAACCATACGTATGTACGTATGCTTGGCAAATGATCGTGCGCGCCCACTGTGATCTTCAAATTAATGTCGGCCAAATTTCTAAAGGTTTTACTTACATACATGTTCTTAATTTGACAGCAGAAATGAGTTTTGTGAGACAATGAATGGAAAAATAAATTCAAATGCAACATTTAAAAAAGGAAGGAGCAACGAAATTTTGAAAATAGAACAAGGAAAAGAAATGCCTGTTTTTGTGCCTGGACACAAAACAAAAAATGTGATGAGTGCTTTAGCCTTTTTGCTTACCACTAAGTTGTTGCTACGTGTGGTTATTTATCTGCGTTCTTTTGTTATTGTTCAAATAGGAATTGAAGTTTTAAATTTATTTGTGGTTAATATTTATTTATTTTTTCCTTTTCATATTTTTTAAGAGTTTGCGGTTGAATTGTAAATGTAATTGCAAATAATTGTAATTATCCTTTAAATGCTAGAGAGAGAAGACAAGGAATTAAATGAGGAATTGCCCATGGATTTTATAAATTTTAGAATTTAGTGGCCTGCAGCCTTTAAGCAATTTGAGCGTGTGTTTTCTTCTATTGCACACGTGTTAAAATTATTTTGCAATTGCACATTTCTGTGCTACAGAACAAAAAAAAAAAGGAACAGTTTGCGGTTTTATTTTTTTTTCTTTTCGTGAACACGATTTCAAAAACTGCCAAGACATACAATTTTCTTTGCACTCAGTTTGCAGAATGAGTGAACTTAACATCAAAATAAAAACACTCACAGTTGGAAGTCCAAATAAAATCGTTCAGACTGTATTTATGGCGGCTGTCTATTTCAATAGTGGAACATTTCGACCAAAAAAACTCATACAAAATCAACTGGGTATGATCTGCAATTGATATTGTTTTTGAATACAATTTTCAGATATGGATACCAACAGCTTACATGCAAAATAATAGCCAAACACTCATTTTTGGTTTTTCGTGCATTAAAATATTAAAGTCATTGCATAAAAAATTATAGACCTTATTGAAGAAATATTTTTGATTAATAAAAGATCTCGTATAAAGCAGATTTCCATACACAATTTGATTAAGTTATTAATTAATGCTCATCAAAAGTTAACCACTAGAAACAAGGTAGAAATCTACGACATACCTGGTCCTAGGGTTAGCGAAATATGGTCTTTCGAAACTTTTTTGCAGTTTCAATTGGTTTACGAACAAATCACTGGAAATTGACAGGCAGCTCCTAGAATGAAATAACTTTAGTCACTTGTGGTACATTTCTCTCACAAGAGAACCTTGCAATTTAAAACGAATAATCTGCGACTGATTAAATAGTTTCCGTTAAGGACACTTCCGTCCAAATAATTCGTTGAAAAAAAGTCGTCACATACCTTAAACCATTTTAATTAAAATCTGCTAAATTTTGTGCAGGTGTAAAAGCACTATTAATATAAAATTTTTTTTAAATTAAAAATTTTTTTTCTTGTATTTTGTTTAAGCATTATCTATATGCATTTTGTTCCTGCTTATGGAACTCATCAGCAGACTTCAACACAAAAGACTTTCAATTTAGCTAACTAAACTCGTATGTTTGTAGTAAGACTCTCAATAACTTATTGAGAAACACAATATACAAACATAATAAGTTTAAAAGCCTCAAACAAACAACCTTACAAAACAACCATCTTTATTTGAATGTGTATATATCTTTTATTTTCCACCACCTTTATACAATTAGGTGCCAAATTGGGTAAAAATAAAAGTATTAAAAAGCAAAAAGAAATTAAAGTTATATATATCTTTTTAACAAACACAAACTGCGAAGCTACTTTGGCTCGTCTTTAAGAACACCCAGATACTACGGCAGTAATCAAAATTGTGACCTTTCGACTACTGGACGACTGGTGAAAAGTTTTTCATTGCATACTTCACAAAGCTTTTTCTTTTTTTTTATAAATGGCATTAATAAAAAATAAATTATTAAATATTAAATTATTGTGTAAGCACAACTGAGATCAAACTTTGACGATCAAAGTTAAGCCATGTAGTTCCGGAAGGTCTTGGGTTTGGTCGGTATTATCTCAATAGTTTCGTTGAAGGCTTATCACAAACTCTCAAACAGATTGAATTTAATTAATCCCATGACCTCAATTTGATATTTTGATTTTGCAAATCAATCTGTTATGGTTCTGAATGCGTAATTTCCTGTTTGATTTCGTATCCACAATAAATGCGCCTTCGCCTATAAAATCGCTGAGATGATTCCCAGAGATGAGCAGTTCTCAATATTAAGCTTAATTTTGGAGTAAAATTGTAGCTAATGAGAGATTATGGGATATTTTTGGCATGCCTGCACAGAAAAAAATTGTCCTGCGATAAACACCTTTAGTTTAAAAAAACCAAAAATTAATCAAAAATGTAATTGATTCAATTAAAGTTTTGTTAAAAAATTTCATGTAATTAAAAGTTTAATTGACTCAATAAAATTGTTATTGATTTTTTTTTAATTAAACGTGCTTAATGCAGAATGTTTTTTTTTCTGTATGGTATAGACCCCTATTCTGGAAAAGAACTTATGTCTAGCGGGTGCAATTTGAAGAACACTACAATCGACCTTATGCGCTGAAGCCCTAATTCTGTTTGCTGAACGAATAAAACTAATAACTCTAATTAATCTTTTTATTTATTGTTTATTTATCTATCTAATCAAATGTAATTCTTTTCTCAGGCGATAATTGTTATGTTTATGGCATATTTGCAATTAATTTACGCTGTGGGCCAAATAACAAGCGACAACTGAACTGCAATATTTAGCTTGGTAAAGAAATTTATTGATATCCAGCAAAAATTTCATGTTAACAACATCCGTAACATATTTTTTCTTATCTTCTTCTTGGCCCTAGATCTCTCGCTAACACACACAAATATGTGCACAAACACACACACACACACACACAATAATTTTGCACTATAACTTTATGCCTCAAATCGATTCATTACTTTTGTTTTATTTTTGTTTTAGCTTTTATTGTTTGTTATCATGGTTTGTAGTTTGCAATTAAAATTGAATAAGTGTTGGTCACCTTTAATAAAAGTTGGTAGAAGGATTTTTCTATTTTTTTAATCTATGTTATCTTTCAACAATGATAAGAAAATGAGTGAGTGAGTGTAGTTTATCTCAAGTATACTGTGATTGAAAAGTATGCCAACAGTTGATCGCAGGAACTCTAAATTTCATTAAAGACAATGTTTAATTAATATTTTCCTTATGTGAAAGAAAGGTTAAATAGACAGATTTATTAGATTAAGTAGACCTTAGACGCTGCTAAGCTACCCCAGCCGACGACCAGGCCACAACACAATTTTTTCCTACAATGTTGAATTAAAATTTTATTTATGATGGTATATATGTAGTGTGTATTTAACAAATATTTTTATGATTTGTGCAGCGGCAAGCACGTTGACTACCACGCCATAAGTTCCGAGTTCAAATATTGGCCAGGAAAACCAATCATATGCATCAAAAAATTTTTCTAATGCCTGTACCAATATACACACGTAAATTAAATAATTAATAAAATACAATGACTATATGAAATTAAATTAATTTTGTTTCAACTTGAAATAACTTCGATTCAACATGATTCTACATTTTGATTTAATAGTAGGGGAATGTTAAATCAACATGAAATTAAGTAAAATAGGAAAAAAAATTTACAAGATTACTCTTAATCATGTTAAATTAACATGAAACACATGTGAAGCAAAATCATTGCCGAAAAAGGTTAAATTAATATTGTTTACGTATATTTTAACTTGATAACTTTCGGTGTGTATCATTCATTTAATTCGTATTAGTATTGTAGTTTATTAGTGATATAATAATAAAAGTTGTATGCAGCTGTTTATGTTTTTATTGGTTTATTAATTTCAAAAGTGCAACAATAAATAATTCTAACCAGTAAACATCTGTTTATGTCTACATATTTTATATCCTGTAATTCCTAGAAGGAACATAGGGCCACAAGAAAGTTCTTCCAATCATCTCTATCATTTGCGATGCGCTTTATTTCGCTCCAGCTGCGTAGTGAAGTAGTTATTTCAGCATCCAGATGTCTCCTCCAATACGTCGTTTACCTTGGGGAATCCAGTCGATGGCCATCCAGCTAATGTCGTCGGATTGCTTTCTAATTGTGTGGTCAATCCAGCGCTATTTATGTCTACGTCCATCTGGATAGGCATTTGGTGGGTGGTATGTTGCTTATTCTTTGAGGCCAGAATATAAGAAGTATTCAACGGAGGCATCTGGTTACAAAAACTTGGATGCTACTGGTGTCTTTGGTTGCAGCGTTCCAAAACTCACTGCCATAAAGCAATATATTATACTTCACGTTGGAATTAAAGATTCGGAGTTTGGTGTTGCTGGATAGGTGAGTGGATCTCACCATATAGGACAGCAAAGGCTCCGTCTCATCTGGTCCAATCTGGATTTCACATCCTGGAATGAGCCGCTGGTAGTTGTGATAGTGCAGCCCAAATAGCAAAAAGAAGTTACATCCTCCAAAGGTTGGTGCCATAGAAAGAATGGATGAGTGGTTGATGCATTTATGCGCAATGTTTTGGTCTTAATATAGTTAATTTTTAGTCCCACTCTTGCCGACATTTCCTCTATCACACGGAGTTTTTCTTGCATGTCAGAGTGTCTGTGAGCAAGAAGGCATATATAGTCTGCGTAATCGTGGTCTTCCAAACATCCCTGCAGTCCCCAGTTTACGCCTCTATTGCTGCGTGTAACATCTGTCATAATGACGTCAAGCATGATATTAAATAAAAGAGGTACGCATCAACGCCCTTCCTGACTGCAACTATGCTACCAGTTCTGTTTTTGTGCAGTACTCGGCAATGGGCATCAATGTAAAGACTTTTTATGTATCGAAGGCTTTCTCGAAGTCAATAAACATTAGGTAAAGGGGAGAGCTCAAGTCCACGGATTTCTCGATGATTGTTCTGAGGCTACTCGTATTCGCGTGATCAACACATGCTCTTCCAGGGCGCTGTGCATAATCTACAGTTTATAATGCTTGTAATTATCATGTAGAGCATGCTGATTCCTTCTTCAAGGTCGGCTGGCAGGTAACCAGAGTTCCAGAATTTTTGGATAATAGGGAGAAGTATTTTAGCGCTGATGTTGGCTGATAACTTAAAGAGATCAGCTGATATATTATCGCTGCCTGAGGATTTGTTGGGTTTTAAGGATTTAATGGCGTCAGCCATTTCCGGCAGATCCGGGCACAGGTGTGTTCTAGATTATCGTGAGTACCTGCCATTACGACCTAATCTAACGGGTGGTCTAAACACCGGATGTAGGTAAGACGCTAAACCATCGCCCGCATACACCCTTTAGAATGAATCATGTGTCCACTTCACAAGGCACACACGTTGCAATCTTTGAATATAGTTATCCCTGTACTATGTTCAAGTACCTTGCTGAGGTACTTAGAGCTATCTTAACTCATTGCCGTAATGACTTTGTCAAAACAGTACTATTTGTTGTATGGCACCTAGAATAGTGTCTGGCTGACCGCGTCATGCCATACACTAGCACTGATTTAACACTGGTAAGTCAAGACTATTCTCCCAGCGTTTTTGGTAGCAACCACAGCCACCACGTACGATTCTCCAAATTGTCACGCCACAGGTGTAATTGCTTACACTCACAGCGAGGACTCCAAGGGAATTCCTTAACATTTTCCGGCACATCTCAACCACTCATCAGAGATGGACGCGTGCCTGTGTCGCAAAAAATCGAGTGCCCACTCCACACACATCAAAATCATCCCTTTAACCTTGTGGGGTAGGAGGAACTCGACGTTTTAGCAAAGGATCCTGACGACCGGGGTAGTTCCAGGTGACGCTGCACCTGGTTGACATAACAGACCTGTTTTCCTTTTATAGATATATGCACATCCTTTGAATGGGTAGTAACACATAAGTTCTATGGATAATGCACCAAAGGTACATCAACGGAAAAAGCCACATCAGCCCAGCTGGAGCCCCGGGAATGCCACACGCGTAACCAAAAATTACTGATCACTTGTTGCGAAGCTGTCTAGTATTTACAACTGTTTATGGTTACGTTGAAATATTAGAATTTAATTGATTTCTATGGTTATAGTTATTTGGTACGACATTATGGCGAGTCACCTATAATCAAATATAGTGTTGCCCATAAGTTTGCTACGAACAGCTGTTTTGTATGGTTAAGTTTAGAACACGTTAATTGAACCTTAACTTTAAAATATATATTTTTAGGGACATTTTGCTGGCAAGGCTTGATACGTCTCATCATGTGATGAGATTATACATTTATTATATAAATTTCTTTATATAAAAATCTTAATTGAGTTCCTTACCGACTCTAATACTATACATTTTGTGTGCAGCCACTTATTAATATTTTAAATAGCATTTAAACGAAATGCGGCTATAAGAAATGCCAACTCCTCCCACTTAATAACTTTCAACATTCTAGTAAGTGTGCAAAGAGAAAAAAAAACAATAAAATAAAGAATTTTTATTAAAATCTTTATGAGCAATTTCTTCTATTTATTTAATTGTCACACATTTTCCATGTAAAAATCGCCAGCATATATTTATTTGGAAAATTCTTGCACAAATGGAAATGACATGAAACGAAATGTTGCTCTCAACGTAATAAACCTAAAATACAACCGAAAAAGGCCAATAAATGAATAAAATAAATAAATGAAAAAAATAAGAATTACAAACATGCAAGGTGCTCAAGGAAAAACCAAATAAATTGCTACAAAAACACATTTACAAAATGTTAAGGACTTCTCTGATGTGAACGAGTACAAAATTAACAGGGTTTGCGGGAGGAGGTGTCGTGGTGGTGGTGGCAGACTGTGTGAATTATTTTATATAGATTTGATTGCCAGCGATTATGACGATTAAGTGGAATAAGGTAACAAACAGAAACAAGCTAAATTTTTTTTTTTTAACAATATGAATAGAAAATTACATGAAAATATTTCTTTTTTAATCTTGCATATATTTCAGACAAATTTCCGAATGTATTTAAAAACAGTTTACGTATAAATCAACTAAATAACCCAAAACAAAAGTAAGCATATTTCTAAGGCTGTGTTGAGTGAGGCCCATAGAATTTCATATTTTAATAAAATGGCATGTCGTTTAAGTTGAGTGGCAAATGTTTCAAATAAAAATTAATCATAATTATGCAAATTTATATATACAAGTACTACATGGTATTTTTTTTCTTCATTTCTCTTTCATTCTTTGTTGTAGTGAAATATGGCAAGACATTTGATTATATTTATTAAGGACTTTTATGGATAACATGGCACAGTGGTGTGAAGGAAAATAAATTAACAAAAAAAATATATATATTATCCAAGTTGAAACTAATTCTTTTCGAGTAGTTTAATAAAACTTAAAAATAAGTAATACAATTTCTCTTAAATTTTGGAGCAACTTTCCGCTATCCTCCATCAAATTTGCTTGATAAATATACCGGTTGCAGTTAAGAATCAAATAATGACAGTACACAGAAAAATATTTTCCTGCAATAAACACGTTTAATTGAAAAAAAAAATCAAAAATCAAGTAAAACCTTTACTGTCTCAAATAAACTTTTAATTAAATAAAATTTGTAAACAAAAGTTTAATTGACTCGATAACATTTTTAATTGATTTTTGGTTTTTTTTATTAAACATATTTATTGCAGGAAAATATTTTTTCTGTGTACTGTGTGTATGTATGTAACGTGTGGACTCCAAAACGGCTGGGCCGGTTTTGATGAAATTTTCAGGGAATCTTCAGAATATTCAAGCGGGTGACACTGTGAATTATTTTTGATTTTCGGTCTGCGGGCGGAGGGGCGTGGCAAAATCCAGTTTTTATATTGCACCTCCAATGCCATCTATATAAATTTATTTTTTTTGCGGGGTGGGGAGGGGTAGCTAAGCACACCGGGTTAAGCTAGTTAGAAATAAAAGCCCTAATCATAAACATACCCATCAAGTTTAAACTTGATTTAAACTATAAAATGCCAAGGACTGTGTTCATACACATTCCTTAAGTTAATCAGCACAAATGACTTTAATTAAACTGTATACATTGTATCATATCTGCATCACTGTAATAAGTATAAGTATAAAAATGCTCTGAGTATTTATTCGGCTACATATGAGTTTATACAGTCGTATTTTATTTGCACACGCTTCAAGCATCACAGCTGCCAGGAAAGACAATGGGCAAAATGTTAAAATGGATAAGGTGTTTAACTGAATGCATTGCGGGGATCGGTAGTGGAATTCAATAATTCTCAAATATGTTAAACATTTTTCTAACTAAATATTTACTAGAAATAAATTTATCACCTTACAAATTGCAAAATATGTATCAAATCATTAAGGATTTTTATTTGTAAATTATACGCAAACAATTTTAGGAACAATATCAGTTGCTTGAAGTTTACATCTGTGATTTGCATGTCCAAAAATCGAAATTTTTCAGTGCAAACAAAAAAGTTCTTTTTGAAGCTTTTTTAAAAAAAAGGTACAAGTTGTGTTGTTCCTTTAGAAAAAATATGATGTGCATACTTTCCTTCTTTTGAAAGGTGTCTTAGTCCCTTTTAAAAAGAATTGAAAATATATTAATTTGACATAAATAACTCGAAAGGAGAAATGTATAACACAGATATTTGTTTCAAATTTTACTTATTAATTATCTGTTTAATATTTTCCAACAGCTTAACCATTCCATTTCATACACAAAAATGCATACAGGGGAATATGATTAATAAATACTCTGAGTATCATTTTTATATCTGCTTTATCTGAATAAATATTCATACTCTGAGTATTTACATACTCCGAGTATAAGTAGCTACGACAGGCATTTACTACTCACAATACGCACATGCCTTTATTATATATATTTTCAAGTAATTATTTTCATTCTCTGGTATGAGTCATCCTCACTGTTCTTTTAAATATTGTGTTCATCAGCCAAATTTGTCATTGGATGCCAAATTAAAATAAAAAAATTTCTTCTTAAAAAAATAAATCAAAATTGAATCAATCTTGAATCTTGAATCAAAATTGAACAAACTTATTATTAACTATAACAAAAAAAGAGAGTTTCAAACTAAAAATTATTCGAGTAATCGACTATAAGTTTGAAAATAACTTTTAGCTTAAAGAAATAACATTTAGAAATATAATGGAGGTATTCAGACGGCGGTCTGAAGTATCATAATGTTTAAAACTTTTTGTTTGAAAAACAAAAAGGACAAACAATTATATTAAAATAAATTAAAACATTATGACACTATGATACTTAAGACTATCGTTTGAATCCCCCAATTATTTAGTTCAAAAAGAAAAAAAAAACATTTGACTAGACGACCTAAATCATCAAAAATATTATGATATTCGGATAAAAGTAAAAAAAAAGAAACTAAGTAACTAAATAATTTCTTTCAATCCTTAAACTCGAGTAAAGTTACTCAAAAATCCTTACAGTTTTTGACCATCATATAATTTTATAGCTGCTATAAATTTAATGATAAAATTTTTGTTCCATCCGTAACACTGTTACTATATTAGTTAAAGGGAGAAATGAAAGAAAAATATAAAATTTAATAACCAAAGTGTAGGCAGTTTGCACAATTTTCCACCTTTTGCACTGTAACAAAAATGTTTGGCTTAAGGAAAAGGAAAACCCACTGCTCTCAGTGCAATTACAAAAGCATATTATTTTGGTTTCATCCGTAAATGCTGTAAAATAAGAGTTGTAATATTTTTGGGTTGCAAGTGAATCGTTTGGAGGTACTTTAAATAAGTCTATTACTATTATTTAAGAATCACTATTACCACCGTATAAGCTTCTTCTTTTGTTATCTGAAAGTTGATAATACAAGCACTTAAAACTTGAAAATATGCTTTTATTGTTAGAAAAATTGGAACTCAAAATGTTCACTTCCGGTTTTGAAGTGTGTAAAGAAATTTACAGAAGTTTTAAACTTTTTTAAATTTTACAGTTAATAAAAACATGGCATTTATTGCATTAAGTCCTAATTTACACTATGCAAGTCTTATTGCTAAGCTGATTATTTTTTTAGGGGAGAGAGACGAGGGGAAAATAAACATTTCTCTTAACTTCGTTATTCTTTATCACAAAATAATCAGCTTAGCAATAAGACTTGCCTAGTGTAAATTAGGACTAAGGAAATTAATTAAAAAAACGCGTCAAAGCTATGCAATATTTTTAATATGTATTGGTCATTAGCGGTCTGGCTCATTTAAATTTTTTTAATTATTCACCCTTATTCCATTTGTCGACGTCGACGTCAGTTTAACACAAAATCGATTATTTACCATCGCAAATAACCGACTTTGTTAAAAAAAATAAGTTCGAAAGTTATGTCACTTAAGCCGTTTTGGCGCTTATGGCACGATAAAAATGTTTTTTTTAACGAAATTCTTTGATTTTTGACATAAAGGTACCCATGTACTATGCAATGTTATTGAGTATTTTATTGCTAGCATTTTTGTCGTTTTGCTCCTCACGTTTCAATAATTTGCACAATATATGGCGCAATTTTTCTTACAATATACAGTCGTATGTAAAAATAAACAAAAAAGTTTAAGAAATTGTAAAATTGATTCGTGATACATAAAATAAACCTAAGAAAATTAAGTAATTTATAATTAAGTACTGAAAAAAATTTAAATATAATGAAATTTACTTGTTGGTGGTTAAGCATTGTCTATATATTTCATTGGTGCTCAGGCAAATTATCAGTAGACCTCAAACACATATATAGACAATGCTTAACCATCAACAAATAAACTGCAATTTAAATAAACTTATGATCAGTATATCGAATAATAAATTTCCTAAGTGGAAAAATAATGTTTAGTGATGTACCTG
Source organism: Tachina lurida (assembly GCA_944452675.1). Taxonomy (NCBI): domain Eukaryota; kingdom Metazoa; phylum Arthropoda; class Insecta; order Diptera; family Tachinidae; genus Tachina; species Tachina lurida. The sequence continues at coordinate 111,507,661 of OX101755.1, read as the reverse complement.
GGAATAATTATTGCACAATATTTTCAACACATTAAAAAATATTTTTTCTTGCACAATAATGATTTTAGCCAATATATTGTTCTATATACAATAGAATATACACACAGCCAATTTTATTGTACAATATCAATTATTGCACAATAATATTGCAGATGAGAGAGAGAGAGAGACCTTAACTATAAAAGTGGTTTGCCTACCTTTCAAGTATGCACAAAATTTTCCTATTTTGTTAAACGTTGACGAAAGTACACCTTGACGGCAATAAAACATGCAAATTTCAGTGTAAATTGTCAAACAAACTTATTGTTTCAATGTAGCGGAACATGTCATAACAGCTTTCAAAATATGTATTAGATTAAATTTGCATTCTGAAATTTGTAATGAAATTCGTTTCGTGAAGTGGTTTTTGTATTAGTGAATAAGAGGCATGGAGCAGAATGTGACCAGAAAAAAACACGGAAAAAACAGTGCCTACTAAATACCTCATAAAATAGAACAAAATTAATAAGAAATCTCTATGGTTTTTTTTCAATAAAGAAATCTTATTAATTTCATATAGAAAACCTTTTTGAAAAAATCAAGAAGAAACCTTGTAGTTGTTATTATGTTATCTTATTGATTTTTCAATAAAAAAATAAAACAAATTGCGTCTTTATTTTCTGTACTTATATATTTTCATTTAAATTCTATACCATATACATATGTATGTATGTATTTAGTATCCCTGCAGGAGAATAGGTGTCAATTGTCTAAAAGCTACTAGTATAATTACTAGAACAGCAAGAACTAGTGCGAAAAGGGTTAAAGTTGTTGTATAAAATTACTAGTTCTGATGAGTACTAGTATATGAAGTAGTTCCAAGGCACCACATTGTAAAATAAATTTTGACTGTCTAACAGAGCACTTGCGCTGTACGAAAATTGGTATTATACAATTATTAAAGTTTAAGGTTCACCTATAAATAATTATAATCAAATAATTACAATTAACCTTTTGTATTTTTGAATTTTGATAAATAATTGCGAATTTTAACTAGCAGTTGTCACTGGGTAACAAAGGAATAAAACCAGCAATTTAATAGAATTTTTCTTTGCAAAAGAACTGGTAATTAACTAGTCCTAAACTAGTACCAATGGCACTAGTAATTTTCTAAACACACTCAATGCTAATTTGAGCATTAACATGTTATAGGAAAGTTTACGGTTGGGAACTAGTGGTGGTGGCTTCTGTACTAGTAAAATACCAGTTGGACACTAGTTCGATCTCCTGCAGGGATGTTGTAGATGTTATTTTTTTATACATACATACATACATACACATTATGTTATATTCTTAACTAACTTACTCACCAAGTATTGAACCAGCAAATTTCTACCTGATAGACAAGCACTCTAACCAATATGCTAACAAGCAGCCTGAATAACCATTGAAATTATTGTGCAAACATTCTAACACAAAAATGAAAAATATCATGAAAAAATTGTCTCTATGTCTATTTATAGATATGAAATAACAAGACACCTCATAAAATAAAGAAGATTTCCTTATTAAAAAAAATCAATAAGATGCCTTACACATACTCATATAGGAACCTACTAAAATCAAGAAGAAAACCTTATAGAAAAAATCTATAAGGCAACCTAATAAAATCAAGAAAAAAACGTTATTGAAAAAAACTAAGAAGGCAACCTAATAAAATCAATAAGAAATCCCTATAGTTTACAATTTATAAGAAAACCTAATAGAATCAAGAAGTTTTTCTCTATGGATTGTTTTTTTTTTGGTGCCAAAAGTAACGGGCATTGAGTAAACAAAGTTGTGAATAATAAGATTTCTTCTTGATTTTATGTGGTTTTCTTCTTGATAAAATTAATAAGATTTACCACATAAAAACAATAAGGAATCTCTATGAAAAAATCTTCGCTTCTTTCTGCTGGGATACCCCTTAGCCTAAAAACGTTTCATAGAGAAAATCTTATTGATTCTATGAGGCAGTTTTTTCTCTGTGAAGAGTTACCAAAAACTCTTCAAATATTACATTTATGCCATTGTCTCTATATCATTCCCTCATCTAGCATTGCTACTAGCAAATAGAAAAGGTTTCGCGTAAATTTTTTTTTTAATTTTTTGAAAAATTTCAATATTTTGTGAATTCGATCCCACTGACACTATTCTATTTAAAAGGTAAATGAGACGGGTAAAAATTTGGAATTGTAAATATATTTTTTTTTCGGGAAATATAGAAAAAAATGCCTTGTCTTTGAAACTTTCTCCTGATTTCAAAGGAAAACTTTGTAAATTTATTGTTGTAAAAGTATTGAAATTGTAGAGCACTGTCAATAATAAAACCTTAATTATTATATAGAATAGATAGGACTTTTCTGTGCTGGACTTTTCTAAATTATTTTCAAGTTAATCTAGTTTTTTTTTCTATTTTAAACTTATGCTTATTGGTTTCTTATGTGTGATATAAATAGTATAGCAGGTACTCTCAGAATCAACATAACCAAAATTATTTTCATAAAACTATTTAAAACTATTTTCTGCATTTTACTTTAATACATAGCTCTCCGCCCCTTAATAAAGCACCCTATATATTTATATTACTTTACTTTTTCTTTTTTTCTTAGAACAAAGAATTTAGTTTCTTAAATAGTCAACATAAAAGTAATCGCTTTTTTATTTACCTCAAACTGGGTCTCTTACAGCACGACAAGTGCCTGCCTGCTGGCCTGCCAGCCTGCACTTCTTATTCTTTTTTTTTATTATTATATTAATAAAGGCTTAAAGGCTTAACTTTTTGATCTGAATTTATGCTTTAATAACAAACAATCTTTCATACCTCCTTTTTATAACTTTTTTACTTATTCTAAATAAGTCATTACAATACAAAAAAAAAAAAATTAGCTAAAGAAAAAAAGTGAAAGAAGGGCATTAAAGGATTGTTATATTTTAGTCCTGTCAAGGTGTTTAAAGCCATATTCCATTTTATACAATTCTCTTTATTTCGCTATTTTATCCGAAGTCAACCATTTAAATTTACATTTTATCACACGCCATTTGAGTTGATTAGTTAGGCCCAGAATTTGAATTGAGATTTGCCCGTTTTACAACATTGAAGTGTAAAAAGTGCTAAATTTCACGCAACTTCAAATTTGTTACGAAATTGTTACAAACAAATGCCGTTTAGCTTAACAGTAAAAACTGAATTTTAATCTTGAATAATGAATGATTAGCATACGAGTATGTAAAGTACGTGGAAGCATGAAAAAACACGCATACCTTTTTGAAAAAAAAAAAAAATAAAAAAATAAAAAATGAATTATGCATGCATTTGTAACGATTTCGTAAATACAATGCAATTAATTGTACTTAAGAGTATTTGTACAGTTCGCTTTTAAATCGAGATTATTAAAAGCATTTTCAAATGAAAAATGGCATGAGCATTTTTGCAACATCAAAAAAAAAAAAAACTTCATGCAGATTAAACGTTCTATTGACACGATCACAAAACAGTAACAAGTAAATTTTAATTTCTTGTCAAAAATATAATCTTGATTTGATTAAAAAGGAGTTTAAAACTCCTTCAAGCCGGATAATATGATTATTTTGAAATACAAAAATAAAGTCTTACAACCAGCCTTGTGCAAAAAACTCTTTAAGAATCCATATTATGGGACTCAGAGCAATGTGCTACACAAACCGTAGTCACTTACTTTACTAACATATAATGATTTGGTTATTTGAAATAACACCCTCTTATTGGACAAATATTTAAGTTTCTAAAAAAAATTTATTGTTGGTTAAGCACGTCTACGAGTAGATGCATTTCGTTGCTGCTCAAGCAACACAACAAATAATAATAAAATATCTTCATTTCGTAGAAAATTTTTGTGCGAATTTCGTGATATCATCAATTTACTCACCTCCCAGATTTTCAGTTACCGAAGATCAGTTTGAGAAGTTCTACAAATCGCTTGGATCTTGTTTCGTGGCAGCTGGTGACTACAATGCAAAACATACGTACTGGGGCTCGCGTCTTGTTACACCTAGAGGTAGAACGTTGTTTAATACAATTTCAAAAATGGGCTTAGATGTCATCTCGAGTGGGGAGCCTACTTATTGGCCTACTGACGTAAGAAAAATTCCAGATCTTATAGATTTTGGCGTCACGAAAAATATCCATAGGGACTTAATTCACGTAGAGGGCTCTCTAGATCTGTCCTCCGATCACTCTCCCACAATAGTTACAATTTTCAACCCACTAAGGAGTGATTTAACTAACTCATATGCGAAAACGATTAATAAGGTCAACTGGCTAGGATTCAAAAAATATATTAGTAGTCACTGCGTAGAAAACATTCAGCTTAGATCACCTGATGATATTGAATTTAATATTGCCAATCTTAACGAATATATTAAACAGGCTGCTGAACATGCCACTACTTCCTATCCGCAGACTGGCTTTAATAGAATTTATTCTACGGAAATTGAACGTCTTGTATGTGAAAAAAGGAGAGCTAGAAGAGAATGGCAACAACACCGATCACCCCTAAATAAAATCAGACTTAAATAATGTACTAAACGACTCAAAGAGCTGCTATCGTCGGAAAAGACTGCATTACTGGAAAAGTATTTAGAAGGTGGATGTAACGTCAACATCTAATTACTCTTTATGGCGCGCTACTAGAAATCTTAAAAGACCCGTTGATCTCAAATCACCACTGCGTACTTCGACCGGAGGCTGGGCAAGAAGCGATAGTGAGAAAGGTAACTTATTTTCTGAGCATTTAAAATCTGTATTCACTCCCAATTCATGTACGGGTGCTGCCGGATTACCGAGTGTAGTATGTCTACCCCCTCGTCCCTTAAGGTTTAAGATGCGTGAACTACAAAAAATAGTTGCTGAACTCGACCCGAAGAAAGCTCCAGGTATTGATGGCATTAGTAACAAGATGCTGATTAACTTGCCTCATATTGCAATAAGAATCTTGCTATTTATTTTTAATGCAATTTTACGAATGCAGTATTTTCCACATAACTGGAAACTTGCCAAGATTAAAATGATTCCAAAGCCAGGCAAAGATCTTACCAAGGCTGAGTCATATAGGCCTATAAGCTTACTATCAACAATTTCAAAGCTTTTCGAAAGGCTGCTCATGACTAAATTGTCCACAATTTTAGCTGATAGTGGGTGCATCCCGGACCATCAATTTGGCTTTAGAAGTCAGCATAGCACTATTGAGCAAACGCATAGATTGGTTCAAGTTGTAAGGAGGACATTTGAAGAAAAAAAGTATTGTTCTGCCCTTTTTATTGATGTTTCTCAGGCATTTGATAAAGTATGGCACGAAGGCCTAGTTTTAAAATTGAAGACATACCTACCAATAAACATACAAAAGCTTTTGGAAAGTTATATTGTTGATAGGAAGTTTACCGTTGTGGAAGGAGACTTCATGAGTGTACCCGAGTCTATATCATCTGGTGTGCCACAGGGTAGTATTCTGGGGCCAGTCTTGTATCTAATATATACTTGTGATATGCCTGTGAGCAATAACATACACACTTCTACATTTGCCGATGATACAGCCTGTTTGAGTATTCACAAAAGCCCTGATGAGGCATCCCGCAATCTCCAAGCACACATTACCAAGCTCAACATTCTCAAGTGAAATACCTTGGAATACACCTTGATCGAAGGCTTACATGGAAATATCATATTGACTCTAAGTTAACCCAAATGAAACTTAAATTAACTCAAATATATTGGTTAATTGGCAGAAATTCAACACTCAGCCTAGACTGCAAACTTTTGATATACAAGTCGCTTTTGAAGCCAATATGGTGCTATGGAATTCAGCTGTGGGGCACTGCTTCAGCTTCAAATGTCGAGAGAATCCAACGAAGGCAAAACAAAATTTTACGTTTGATAACATCGGCTCCATGGTACATTAAAAATTCAAATATACATCGTGATTTAAATATGCCACTAGTGAGTGAAGAAATTGCAAAATACGCAGGCAAATATTTAACAAAACTCGAGTCACATCCTAATCCGCTTGCCCGTAATATTTTGAGCTTTACTGGACACATCCGCCTATTTATAACTGTCACTAAATTTATGTCCGATACTGGTCGGGCCTAATAATTATATTTAGATTTAAGATTTGATTACTTATTGTTAGTTCATTTTTGAAGATACAATAAATAAATATACGAAAAAAAAAAAAAAAAAAAAAAAAAAATCGTACTCATTTTGACAACCCAATACCGCAAATTTTGTGATAAAATTAAATGGGACACACATGGTAAAAATTTAAATCATTGTGGGTCATCCCCAACTGAAAGGGACTACTAGTCCGCTTAATAGGAGCTGTTAAAACTCGGACTGGTCTCAATCACTTTTTGACCGGACACGTGACTAGTCTTGTGTCAATCCTATTTAGCCTAGGGGCATTAAATAAAATTATATATAACATATATAAAATAAGAATTTGTTTTTCTATTTAAATACCATCTTCCTAAAGGGTCTAATTTTTTATGTAAATCCAGATGACTGAGAAAAAAGAGAATGAATCAATAAGATACATATCACATCATGTTTAGAGGAATAGCGCGATATTGCATTCCTGGGAGAACTCAAGGTTGTAACACGGATTAATTCTTATGTTATGTCATGTTACGTTATGTTAGGTATTGCTATATTTTATATAGTTACGAGTATGTTGTCTTATACATTATTGTGTTACATACCTAGTATTTTTATGCTATGTTCTGTTACGTCATGTTATGCTATTATAGAATATGTTTTGTTATACTATATTATGTTCAATTCTGTGGCAGTGACTTTATTTTATGTAATTTATGTTATGTTAGTTACGCAATGTATTTTGTTATGCTGTATCATCTTACATGTTATGCAAGATTAAGTTAGGCTATGTTAGCTTATGTCTTTTTTTATTATATTTTATGCTATGCTGTGTTGTGTTGTACGCTATGTAGTATAACGTTATCTTATGCTTTTATACTTTACGTTATTTTATGCAATGCTTTGTAATGTTATGCTCGACTATATGTAACATTATGCTGTGCAATAATATGTTATTCTTTGTTACGCTAAGCGCTGTTGTGTTTTCCTACGTTACGAAATAAAATCTATAAAATATTATGTTACGTACTGTTATTTTATGCTTCATTATTTTATGTAATAATATCTTATGTTTTCTTGTGCTGTGCTATGTTATTTTATGTCATATTGTGTTAGGATATTTTATGTTACGTCATGTTAAGTTCTTATTATATCATGTTATTTTACATTAAATCATATTGTACATGTTGTTGCTTTGTTGTGCTGTACTATGTTATGCTATGTTGTTTTCTGCAATGATGTGTTTTGATGCGTTACGTAATTAAATTTTATATTATGCTATGTTACATAATATAATATTATTTTATGTTATGTAATACTTTGTTATGCTATACTATGTTGCTTTATGTAATGTTGTGTTTTCCTGCGTTACGTAATTAACTTTTATATAATGTTATGTTACGTAATATTATTTTATGCTTCGTTATTTTATGTAATATTATATAATGCTGTTTTGTGCTGTCTTATGTTATTTGATATCATGTTACGTTACGTTATTTTATCTTACGTTATGTTAAGTTATTCTTAAATTACTATGTTATTTGACGTTAAGTCGTATTGTATCACGATATGTTATGCTACGTTATTATGTAATATTACGTAATGTTATATCTTGTTGTATTATGTTATGTCACGTTATATTTTAATATGTTATGTTATGCATTGTTTTATTATATTCTTGGGTGCTATGTTGTGTTATTTTATGGTATTGTAATTTCACGCTATGATAGCTTATGTTATGTTATTTATGTTAAGTCATAAAATATGTTATGCTAAGCTTTGTTCCCTAAACATATTATGTTAGGTTATGCTCTTCAGGATATTTTTTCCTATGCTATGTTAAGTCATATTATGCTATGCTATGCTAAGTCTAATGTTATTTAATTTAATATTATGTTATGTTATGTTGTGATATATGATGCAAAATGTTATGGCATTTTACACATTTTGGTAACGAGTAAAAAATTAATTGTTTATCCCCTGGTGCCAAAAAGCAAAAATCAGAGATTGAGAAAATTTAATATAAATTTATATCAAGTAAACTCTTTTCGAAAAAAAATTAAAAGCAACATATTTTGCACAAACCTTGAAAGTCATTTAAATATAACATTTTTCATTTAAAACGCAAATTTATTTCATTATTTTTTTTTAATTAATGATCTTACTTTAATTGTTTTGTCATATATTTCATCAATCACTGCTACTAGAATGAATAGTATTGTTAACATTTCCAAGAATTACTTAACAAAATCATCAAAGGATTGAAAGAAACAAACAAAAAAATAAATAAATAAAATAAAATAAAAACATCAATTCACCTAAAACATCAATCATTTGCTCAGAGACCTTTGAATGGCTAAAGTGTTGGCTAAAAGGTCTTTAAAAGCCTCTTGACTACAACAAAATTAAGTTTTGCATTTTATTTCATTTAACAATCAGTCCTTAAATTTTTTCTTTCGGTTTTTTTTCTGCTGAAACAGGTACTAATAAGTATGAATGATTTCTTTATTTTTTGACATTCTGCTGCCCCAAAAAAAAGTGGCCGAATATATCAATTTCTTCTTTTGGAATTGTCAACGGTTTTCTTTTCCTCTCTTTTATATTTGGTAATATACAAACAAAATGGCTTTTGAATTGCTTGACGCAAGTGTTTTTTTTTTTTTTGATATTTCAAACTAAATTTATAAGTGAGAGAGAAAAAAATGAACTGTAGTGAATCGAATTAAACAATCCTTATATGTCAACGCATAAACATCATTTATCATGTGACAAAACACAATTTTACACTTTAAATTAATAAAAATGTCCAAATTTTCTGAAAACAACTTTATCAAGATGTTGAAAATCAAAAAAATTCCACAAAAAATAAGTTTATATGTGCGAGTATATAAGTATATCAAAAAATCATTGATTTAAATATCAGAATGGCAACAATTTGAACCGGTTAAGCAAAAAAAATATTCAATTGGCCAAATCAATCCAAAAAGTAAAAACTTATTTTTTTTCGAGCAAACAGAAACTAAAGTGTTTAATGAAGATTAATGGTAAACAAATCTGTGATAAGATCTCATTTTTTCCAAACCAAATATAAAAATCAAATATAAATTTCCTTTTATATATAGATACGAGTATCTGTGGAAATGCTGCTACGTAGAGCAAGTAGCAGGCAGTTGTGATTTTACAGTCAAATGATCTTAATGATTGTGCATGTTCGTTGGGGAAGTTATCTATCTAGCCAGCATATGTTGCAATAGTTTAAAATATCGTATGTAATATTTGCCACAGTGTTTGTAAAATGAATTGTGGCTGCGAGTTGCGTCAGCAGTTATAATATTTAAGGGCTCAATGTTCTAAATACATACGATTTTGTTTACTGATTTAAATTTATTAAGACCCTAACTCTGTTGGGGTTTTTGGTATATAAAATTAACAAACTGAAAAAATTTCAATATATATGATTTGATCGTATCGATCACAGAGAAAAAACTGCCTCATAGAATCAAGAAGATTTTCTCTATGCACCGTTTTTAGGCTTAGGGGTATCCCAGCAGAAAGAAGCGAAGATTTTTTCATAGAGATTCCTTATTGTTTTTATGTGGTAAATCTTATTAATTTTATCAAGAAGAAAACCACATAAAATCAAGAGAAATCTTATTATTCACAATGTTTTTTTACTCAATTTCCGTTATTATTGGCACCAAAAAAACAATCCATAGAGAAAAACTTCTTGATTCTATTAGGTTTTCTTACAAATTGTAAACTATAGGGTTTTCTTCTTGATTTTAGTAGGTTCATATATGATTATGTGTAAAGCATCTTATTAATTTTTTTAATAAGTAAATCTTCTTTATTTTATGAGGTGTCTTGTTATTTTTATATTTTATTTTATTTATGGCGCGTAGAAGGCGCAATCTGGAACAGCAATTTTCAACAACTTTTCGCAGCATTTGCGGCTATATTTCGCCGAATGTTGATTTCCAGTTGTTCAATTGTTTATTGTTTATCGACTTAGACAAGTGACTTAACAATACTTCAAAGAAAATAATCCAATGGTGTTTAATCACACGATCTTGGTGGCCAATTAATTGGGCTGTTACGTGAAATTATTTTTTCATCAAAAGTTTCATTGAGAAAATCAATTGTAGCGCCCGCGGTGTGGCATGTGTTCCCTCTTGTTGGAACCACATATCAGCAAGATTAATGTCACGTAATTGAGGTACTAAAAAATTTTGAATCATGTTCCTATACCGTTCATCATTGACAGGAACATTCTAACCATCATTTTGAAGAACTATGGGTTAATGACTCCGCCAGCCCATAAAGCGCACCAAACAGTAATTTTCTGTGAGTGTGATGGTGTTTCGACAAAAGCTTGTAGATTCTCCTCTTTCTAAATGCGACAATTCTGCTTATTTACGTACACTCAGGGAAAAGCTGCAACTTAAAAATAAGAACGCGTCACATTAATTCAATAAATAAATAAAATTAATATTTTTCTATATTGAAATAAGAAATTTCAACATGACTAGACTTTCGTTAACGTTTCTTATTAATTTAATATAGTTTTTATTGATTTTAAGCTGTTTTTTCCCTGGGTGTAGGTACTCGTATTCAAACAGAAATGGGCTTCAGCGGAAAATAAAATTTTGAATGGAAATTCAAAATCAATATATATTTGTGCTTCAACCCATTCGCCAAATTGGCAGCGCATCCGATGGTCGTTTGGCTTTAATTCCTGCACAAGTTGAATCTTGAATGCTTTTAAGGCAAGATACTTTCGTGAAATCTTTCATAAAGTGTAAGGAAGCAACCCCAGTTGCTAAGAACGGCGACGAATTGATTGATTAGGATCATCTTCAATGCTTCCCTGTACAGCGGCTACAACTTCTTCAGTGCGCACTGTTCGGCATCTCTCGGGATGCACAGTATCAGTCACAGTAAATGTGGTCCGAAAACGATGTATTGCTCTTCGAATTAACCGCTCTGAAGAACGATTATGTAGTCCATAAAATGGAAAAAATGCACGATGAGTTTGACGAATAGAACAATTATTTTAATTAAAAATTTCAACAATTTACACGCGTTGCACTGGTGTAAGTTGATTCTTAATGATATTTCAAAGGAAACTAAATAAAAAGCAACTATCAACTGTTAAATGGATGCTCAAATAAAGCAGTGATGACAACTCAAAGTTGTGACGCTCTAAAAAAAACACTCTTTATAAGAACCCCTATTGTATGGCATTAAACCATGGGATTTCCATGATAAATCCTATGATGAATTATTCCCTCCAGTTTGCACTTAAAATGAACTAGCATTAACTCTATAGGACTTACTTTTGTCAACTATGTTTATATATGTATATTAGATTAACTAACAAAAATGAGCATGCATAGAAACTAAATTAACAATGAAAGCTAGTTAGATTAACCAGACGAATAGTTAGCTAGTTTAAATAAATTGCAAAATTGTGTTTATTATTCCAGTGGCTCATTTGTAACTGACGCTTATAGCGAGCAAGTCGCTGCTCCTACACCGGTGTCAAAGTTTCAAGCCATATACAGTTCCACTCAATAACTGAGTGAGAATTCTAAGCTATATTCAGCAACTACATTGATGTTATGTTGCACGCTACGTGCATTAAGTTTATAATTAGATACATACTTCTTAATCCAGGTGTATGTGACCTTAAAAAATTTACACTTTCAATTCAGCATTTATTGTCATTCCATTTAGAGAAGCAGTTTCTTCATCTAAATCACAACAATAACTTGCACTAAAAATAAACGAATATATTAAAATTGCTTAGATTAACCAGACAAAATTTGGTTAATCGAAATTCATAGCGTTAAAGCAAGAGTCATTATAGTAACTGCACAAAGTTCACAGAGGCGAAGAAAATGCGTGACGAAAAAAGCTAAAATCAGCTGTGGCACCGGTTCAACGAGGAAGGGACAACTGTAGTATATTTTTCTATTAAGTTGTTATTAATATATAATCTGAAGAAACAAGAGAAAATGTGTAATTTGTGAAATTAACGAGAGAACATATTTAACAAAATTAAATGAAAGAAAGTGTTGAACTAAACATCACAGTGTATAACAGATTATGAGTATTAAAAAGTGATTAAAATTAGTTTCCTGTAATCATTTGGACTTCATTTTAAGCATTTTCTTTACAAAATATAATTTTTACCATTTACTTCCAAAAAGCACACAGCGAATGAGAGCACAAAGTATAAAATGAAAATACGTCAAATCAATGCCACTACGAAAGAAAAATTAAAGAAGATACAGGCTCGGTGTGACCAAGACACATTTTTCTTCCGTCTCGTGGCATCTCTGTGTAGTTTGCGTTAAAATTTACTTTTCTTACTCAGTTTTACTTTCGCAAATTTTTGAATACCAGCGAATGCTTTAAGCGATAACACAGCACTTATATTCCTAATTATTGCCATGTGCCACCAAATTTCCGATAACACAACCACGCATGAAGTGTGCAAACAAAAAATTAAATTTCTAATGACATCATCGTCAGAACTCGGTATCTTTGGAACGTGTTAATTCCTTTTCCATTCATTTATGATAAATTTTATTTGATGTTTTTTTTTATTGTTTTTAAATACCACAATGATGTGGCGTTGTAAAAAATAAAGTTCAACTAAAATTAACCGACATCAATTCAAATAAGTGTTAATGTCCTTTTCATTTAAATGTCACATTTAGAAATGATGCTGTCCATAACGAGTTATAGCACACACGCACACACACGCACGCGCACACAGTTACACACGTACACAAATGCACGAGTATATAAAAAGCTCATGAGCAAACTTAAAGTGAATATGAAACCAAAAAGTGACACTTGTGGATTGTGGACACAAAGTGACAATGCAAGAGACGCGCAGCAACCAAAAAAATAAACAAACACTGACTGACGACGGACTGACTGACTGACTGATTTAAATAATAATGCAGGGTGGTGAAGCAAGACATACGGAATCAGCGAAATATTTCTTGTAACCAAAATGATGCCAAAGAGAAAGAGTGCTTATATATTTTATCCAGCTAAATGACAAAGTGACTGGCTTTTGGGCTGGCTGGCTTTGCAGACAAGTTGGTTGGGCCCCATTCGCATAGAGTTTTACAATTCAGAAAAACAGTGCCTTATTTTAAATGAGCTGGGCCAGCAAATGTTCTTTTTGTTCCATATTTAATTTTCATTATTCGTCATTTCGTTTCGTTTCGTTTTTTAATTTTAAGCTTTCTGCTGTTAATTTGTTTGTTTTGTAGGCTTGTGTTTTAAATGTTTCTCTTTGATTTGAAGCAAGATAAATACGCTGACAAATCAGCGGCACCTAAAAATCCTATTTATGCGAACAACAATCACACCAATACAGACGAATTATGCAGGCTCTTTACTTAAAATATTGTTACAAATTTGTTCAAAGGATGTTTGTTGTTTAACAGAAATTTAAAAGTTTTAAATGTAAGAGCAAAAAAATAATTCTAAAATTTAAATATTTAATTGATTTTTATTTTTTATTCCAAGAAATTTATTAATCTTGAGCTAAAGTTTTTTTTTGCACTAATAACACTGTACAACAGAATCAAACTCCATCCAAAATAACTGTGGCATAGGTGACCCAAAAATTATCAATATTTTGAAAGTGTAAGTGTGAACAGGGCGACCGATGACATTTTTCAAAAAGTGGCACCAAATAGGGGATTTATAAAAAAAAAAAAAAAAAAAAAAAAAAAGGCAACATAAAAAAATTCAGTAAAGTGCGACTTTGACTCGCGCACGAAGGGTTCCGTACATTCGGTTTTGAGCATTTTTTTAATGAGGATTTTTTGAAGTTTTTTCAGTTTAAACGATTTTGTTCAGTTTTGTCGTTTTTCTCAATTTGTTTCTGTTTTCGGGTTTTTTTTTCATTTTGCCGATTTTTGTCATTTACGCGATTTCTTTTTTCATTTTGGCGATTTTTCTGTTTTTTTTGGGGGTTTTTTCATTTATGCGACTTTTTTCTGTTCTTGGGTTTTCTTTTTAATTATGGCGATGTTTTTAATGTGGACGATTTTTTCCTGTTTTTGGGGCTTTTTTTATTTTGGCGATTTTTTCTGTCTTTGGTTTTTTTGTTCGTTTTGGCGATTTTTTTTCATTTTAGCGATTTTTTTTCATTTGTGGCGATTTTTCCGGTTTTATAGGGTTCAGTGTACCAAAAGTGAAAAGGCACCCTATTGTTTTTGCTACGCTGTCCGTCTGTCTGTCTGTCTGTCTGTCTGTAACAGGTTGTTTACTCGAGCAACGTAAGAGGTACTGACTTGAAATTTTAAAAGAATATGGCCGCTACAACAACTATGTGATAGTTAACATTTAAAGGGTGTTCCAAAACGAGCAACGAAAAATGTTAAAATCCCATGTAATATACATACAATAATGTACATATTATTAAAATTTGCAAAGTTAGTGTATTTTTATGCGGACTACATCAATTAACACTGAAATTTAAGAAATCAAAATTAAAGGGTATTCTATCATTTAATGTTATTTTGAAAACTTGCTATATCTTGGAAACCATCAGAGGCAAACTCTTGAAATTTCCAAAAACGCTAAAACTAAAAAATCCCAAAATTAAAAAAAAATCGCTAAAACGAAAAAATCGCCAAAGTGAAAAAAATTGCCAAAGCGAACAAATCGCCAAAGCGAACAAATCGTCAAAAACCGAAAAAATTGCCAAAATGAAAAAAAAGCGCTAAACTAAAAAAAAAATCGCAAAAACTAAAATAAATCGCCAGAAAGCGAAAAAATCGCAGAAAATAAAAAAAACTTTAAAAATTCCAAAAAAGAAAAAAATGCAACAAATAAGAAAAACCGCCAAAACTAGAAAAATCACCTACAATCCAAAAAAATTTACCGGGTACTTAAGTTTCTTTAAAAACTATCTATATCAGGTAAGATATTCTATTATATAGGCTAAAGTTCGTATAGTTTTATATATGTAGTGTTCGGAAGGAACCCTTCGGGTGCACATCACAGTCGCACTTCACGGAATTTATTTTTATACTAATTCGTATAAAATAATCGTATAAAAATGTAGCAGCAAATCGCCAAAAATAGAAATAAAATCGCCAAATTCAAAACGCATTAAGTAATATAGTTAATATTCGAAAACTTATCAAAATCAATTTGTTTTACGGCCCGTCCCACGATGTCACCAGAAATCGTTCGATCGACAACTTGTATTGCAAACAACAATATCATTAGAAAATTTAATGTTGTTTCTAATATAAGTATACGATCGAACGATTTCTAGTGACACCGTGGGACAGGCCTTTAATTTCTTGCAGACGGGTCTTGGTAAGATTTATATTTGAAACTAATCCTTCAACACACTAATTTTCCTAAATTTAATAAAGTCTGTACTTCAATTTTGTTAAAAAATAGAAACAAAATTGGTCAACGAATTTACTTATCGCCAGATAAATTTTACACCAAAACAAGTTGAAAAATCGCCACGTTTGGCGAGAAATCGCCATACGTGACGATCATCACTATTCTTTGGCCAAATGCCTGCAATTAATTTGAAATGTTAGTTGCATTTTAATTCTTTCGAATAAAAAATTTGGCCCCAAATTAAATCTTTTTTTGTTGTATCTTTTACATTTGGTAAGGGTCAATTTTTTCTTTGGAAAACGGGTACGAAAAAGTGTCGTTAATACGAATTTAAGGGGTTAAAGCATACGAAGCAAAATTAGTTGCTTAATTCCATAGCTTGAAATTTAACTTAAATACCGAAAAATTTTTAAAAATTGGTGTACCTACTAGGGTTAATATTGTGCTTGTTTCCGAATGGGATCTTGGGTATAAAATCTGCTAAACTGTTTTGTGTAAAATCCTAGGAGGATCCTTTTTTTCTTGGAATATCTTAAGACTCTTTTTCCCTCTCCTTATAAAAATATCTTCAGTAAAAAGAATACTTTGAAAAGCATTTCATTAATTTAATTATTTAAAGCTCTGCATACTTACAGCAACTTAAGATTTGTCACCTCCGTCGGTCATCAGTGATGATCATGCTGTTATTGTAATGTAAAGGTAAATATTTGTTGGCTCGTTTTTCAGATTCCTATTTTCATTCTCCTCGCCTCATCCTCATCCTCATCATTTTGTTGTTTCATACTCATTCTGGATTGTTGTGGCATGTAGCATTTCCAAAGTTGAGGTCGTTCTTGTCATCGTTAAAGGGAAACACATTAAAAGTAAATTAACTTATCAGCAACAACGATCAGTTATTTTATTACGTTTGTCCAAGCAGTAACACGAACATTATAATATCAAACGATGCCGTGTCCGTCTATTCTTTTTGTTTTTGGTGGTATCTCCTGATTTGTTTTCTCCCCGCTTTTTTATTTTTATTCTTGGATTAGGCTTAGCCCCGGCTTGTGATCTGTATTTGTTGTTGTGATTATATTTGTACCTTCTTCGATATGAAAATTTGAATATTCTTGTTAATTTTGTAAGAATTTCATTATTGCAATATTTTTATTGGTTGTCTTTGTTTTTTTTTATTATTTAATTGTTGTATGTATGAAGGAAATTATAGCTGCATTAATAAGATTTATATTAATTTTAGTTTAATTTGAACGATTTATATTTAGCGGCATAACGTTTTTGTGTGTGTGTGTGTGCATGTGTGTGATTCTGCCTCAACAAGTGAAATAATTTAGGAACTAGAAAAAATCTTAGCAACATTATTTTTAGTTGTTATGCATAAATTCTTAAATGAGAAGGCTGCACAAATAATAGCTCAAGATTGACTCCCAAAATTTCTGTATTAGCAGCAGACGAATAAAATTAGAAAATCTCTAACGTGGCATCTCAAATATTTATCCAATTCTTTAAGTAAAAATGTTCGAGGTTGCTGCTATTCGATATTGAATTGAATGAGGAAAGAGTCCTTCTACACCGAACACTTGTAGTTAGCCTTGGCATATTTTTACTTACTGAGAGGAGAAAACATTATTTAGATACTGGCTATGAAGAATATTCTTTGCCTCTTTAATGAGTTAAGAGTGACTATCATTTGCTTCAAAGCTTAAAACTCATATAGGACGTCCTTTGGCTCAAAACTTCATTATTGAATTGTTCTCTCAAGTGTGAACTAATCGAAGTTCTGGCCAGCACTGAAGAAATAAAAGAAAATCTGGGATTTTTGAAAAAAAAAATTGGGAATTCCAGGATTGTAAATTTGTTAAGTTTTTTTTTGCTTTAATCTCACACAGAACATAGAGTAGACGCTGTAAGGATAATAATTATCATTTTTTCTGAAAATCAAATAACTAGAATGTGTGATGATGACCATATAAAAATTCAGATCAGAACATATAAAACTCAAAACAGAACATATAGACAGAATTCCAGCTCAAAATTAAATTTTCGTATTGTTACATTAACACTAAAACCAATTAAAATTGTGAGCTCTACTAAAAAAAATTTAAATTTTTTTTTTTGGGATTTTGAAAAAAATTGGGAATTCCGGGATTACAAATTTTTAAAGTTTTAATTGTTTTAACTTCACATACAACATAGACCAGATGCCGTTAAAGCGTGAAGAAGATAATTTTATTGTGTTTTATTGAAAAATTTAAATTATTTGAGAGTGACCATTTGCTTTAAATATGACAATTCAGATCAGGGGGTCTACTCTGTATTTCGAATCGAAAGAAAATGCTTTCGAATTTGTATGCTATTAACATTGCATTTCGAAAGCATTTGCTTTCGTTTCGAAATACAGAGTAGACCCCCAGAACATTTTAAGCCCAAATCGGAAAATAAAGTACGGCTTATATCTTAAAATTTAATTTTTGAGCTCTTGGATCAACTGTGAACCAGTTAAAATTAAGACATCTACCTCAAAAATTAAAAAAAAGATTATGGGATTTTGGAAAAAAAATTGGGAATCCTGCAATTATGTATATTTTTTAATTTTTATTACTTAAATGTCACATGAAACAAAAACATATGCTAGAAATATGTAAACAAGCTATTTTTTTTAATTAAATAACTAAATTGTGTGATTGTGAGCATTTGCTTTAAATATAATTTTATGGCGACTATTTTTGTGGAATAATGTAATAGAGGGTTGAAACAATTCACAAAAATTTTCCTGGTACGATTCTACAAAAATATTTTGAACACCATGACAAACTGCAAAAGTTGGAAATTTCAACCTGCTTTTATAATTCAGCTTCTAGAGAATAAATATATTCATTCGTTTATGTAATTCATATTTGTCCTTGTGGACTTTTAAAACCACCCCTGCAAGTTAGCGAAATTGAAGTTCAATTAATTAAAAGACATAAATTTCTTAAAACTTTGTTGCATTTTATAATTCCAGCACAAACAGTGTAACGTGTCCTCATTATGTGCGATCTTCATTGCCGCAAATAGTTTCCATTATTAAATCGCTCTTGATTATAAACAGTTAACAGCAACATTTTTACTTTCATTTGGTACTTAAGTCGTAAAAAATATACCAGTAAAATATTCTGGTAAAAGCTGAAATATTGTAATAGCCAAACCCCAAACAAAATTATCATGTTGCAGCAAATTTTACAACTCAATCATAATTTTACGATTAAATTTTTAACGATCAAACTGTTTATAAGCTGTTCTTTATATTGGCTTCAAATAATTAAGCAGACACTGTCTCTTTTCCATATACGAGTATGTACATCTTCTATTTATGTATATCGTGCCATAACCGCCAAAAAAAGCTTAAGCGACATAATTGTCGAACTTAGTTTTTTGACCAAAATCCATTATTTGCGATCGAAAATAGTCGATTTTCGTCAAAATAACGAACTCCGAAAAATGTGTCGCTTAAGCTGTTTTAGCGGTTATGGCGCGATATGTTGATTGCCATCCCATAATAAAAATTCTTTGAAAACTAATCCATTGAGAAATAAAATGCAACTTCAGGGTTCTTGTTGTTGTTGTTGTTGTTGTTGTTGCTGTTTTTTTTTTCTTCTTCAATTTTATGACATCATTTAGGTTTCGACAACAATGTATCGAAAATGATAATAAGTTTGGCTGGGCAGATTGCTGGTTTTATGTGATTTTAATCGCTTCTTTTATTTGAACAAATAGTGCATTGCATCATGCATACCATGCAGCGAAAGAAAAAGGTGCATTGAGCATTTGTAAGCAATTAACAAGATACCGGTTATTATAAACGTTCATCTTTATATTCTTGCGCCGTTTATATTTACAACAAACTGCAACAATGTTGAAAATGCTACTCGTAAAAATTGCAGAAGCTATAAGTTGCAACTTAATTAAGTTGCCAATAGCAATGGGGAAATTAGGGCGTGATAGTTTCAAATGCACACAAAGTATTAAAGATAATTTTTGCAAGATTTTCTTGAAAAAAAATTAACTAGTAGCTGTGCTTTTTTTAAGGAAATTGATATGAAAAATATATATTAAAAAAAATATTTATTTAATAGCAAAAATAGCTAGACAACAGCTGATTCGTTGTAAACTTTATTAGTTTTGTTGATTTGTGCTTGACACATACAAACATTGTCAAGCATCTTCTTTGTATTTTTTATGAAGTATTACTTAAGCAATAGTTATAATTTTAGTTTACTAATAATTAACCAAGGACTGTAAATTTGGCCCTTAGTTAACTAAAGTTTTAAATAAAAGCTTGATTTTCTCCAAAAAATATTTAATTAAGGTTTAAATATCCAAACTGAAACAGAAAAAAAATCACATCATAATATATAAAACTGAAATCAAAATAACAAAGAGGTTGAAATTTAATTTTCTTTAATAAATATTGTGACCCCGACTAAAGAAATTTGTGGGATTTTGGAAAAAAAAGTTTGGAAGTGCTTAAAATTTAATTTTTGAATTGCCAAGCCAATTGAAATTGTGATCCTGATTGAAAATAATTTTCTGAGATTTTGCAAAAAAATTTGGGAATTCCGAGATTAACAAATTTTGAAGTTTTGTACTTCTGGGATCTTGGACACAAAATTTGGTAATGCTTAAAATTTAATTTTTGAGTTGTTACACACACAATTGAAATTGTGACCCCGGCTTAAAAAAGTTGTAGGATTTTGGACAAATTTTAGGAATTCAGAGGTTAAAAAATTTTAAAGGTTTGAATTTATGGGATTTTTGGAAAAAAAATTTAGGAATACATACTTAAAATTTAATTTTTGAATTGTTTCAGCACTAAACCTATTAAAATTGTCACCACGACTGAAAAAAAAATCTGGGATCATAGAAAAAATTTGGGAGTTCCGATATTATCAAATTTTGTATTTCTGGGATTATGAACATAAAATTTAGGAATGCTTAAAATTTAATTTTTGAATTGTTGAACTAGTTGAAATTGTGACCCCGACTGAGAAAAATATCTGGGATCTTGAAATAAATTTGGGAATTCCAAGATTATAAAATTTTGAAACTTTGTATTTCTGGGATTTTGAACAAAAAATTAAGAAGGCTTGAATTGGTTTAGCACTAAATTAATATGAATTGTGACTCCGGCTGAAAAAAACTAATCTGGGATCTTGGAAAAAATTTGGGAATACCGACATTATCAAATTTTGAAGCTTTGTATATCTGGGATTTTTGACCAAAAATTTTGGATTGCTTATCATTTTATTTTTGAATTGTTTCAGTAATAAACCAATTTAAATTGTCACCCCGACTTAAAAAAAATTTCTGGGATCTTAAAAAAAAGTTCGGAGTTCCGGTATTATCAAGTGTTAAAATTTTATATTTGTGGGATTATGAACGAAAAATTTAGGAATGCTTAAAATTTAATTTTGGAATTGCTGAACCAATCGAAATTGTGATCCCGACTGAGAAAAAAATCTGGGGTCTTGAAATAAATTCGGGAATTCCAAGATTATCAAATTTTCAAATTATGTAATTCTGGGATTTTGGACACAAAATTCAAGAATGCTTAAAATTGAATTGTTTCCGCACTAAACCAATTGAAATTGGGAATGCTTAAAATTTAATTTTTAAATTGCTTCAGCAATGAACCAACATAAATTGTGAGCCCGACTGGAACAAACATTCTTGGATTTTGGAAAATATTTGGGAATTCCGGGATTATTAAATGTTGAAGTTTTATATTTCTGGGATCTTGGACAAAAAATTTGGGAATGCTTTAAATTGAATTATTAATTTTTTTAGCTCTGAACAAATTGAAACTATGACCAATTGAAATTGTGTGGAAAAATTTTGTGAAGTCCGGAATTATTGATTTATGAAGCTTTCTATTTCTGGGATTTTTGGACAAAAAATTTAGGAATGCTTAAAACTTAATTTTTAAATTGTTTCAGCACTGAACCAATTAAAAATGTAATTCCGGCTGAAACAAATTTCTGGGATTATGCGAAAAATTTGGGAATTCCAGGATTATAAAATTTTGAAGTTTGGAATGCTTTAAAACCACATCAAATATATAGAAGATGATGAAAAGAAGTGAAGAGGCCATTGTTTAATGAATTATCATTGAGTATAAAAATTCAGATCAGCAAACCATCTTTAGGTTTCTCTTATGATTTTTCATTTCGCATAACCAGTTAGGATCTTAAACGGCTTAGAGTTAGTCACAGCCGGATTTTTTAATTTATTTAATTTTTTACTTGCTTATACAAGATAAAATAAGAAATACCAAATTATTGTGCTTTATTAACTCTCAGTATTGAAATAAATGAGTCATAAGTGTTTCACAAGCCTAGACAAATAATTTGCACCAATGGAAAAATTTACTATTGATTGGAATTTTTGTAAAAAATGTTTAGGAATTGTGGGATTGTTAACTTTTGAATTTTTTAGTGCTTAATTCTCATATGCACAGTCTTTAGTTAAAAAATGAAGCTTATTTAACTAATGGAATTGATAAGAAAAATCGTTAGTTATACCAAGGGCGTTAGTAAACTATAGATGGTGAAGAAATCAAAAAAAGATTAAATATTCCACTTCAGACTAGACTAACGTTGATAAAAATAAATAAAAAAATTTTAATTTAATCCAAATTAAGGTTTAGGAATTATTGCGATTAAAATAAATCTTCTAAGTGCTAGTGATCAATTCCTTCGATAAAACTTATACTGACTGAAAACTTTTCTCTACATAGTATTTTTATATATATGTTTTTTTATTTAATACGAGTAAAATTACTTTAAAAAATTGCTTGTCTATTTAAGCATGTCAAAGGAAAATTAATTGCAAATAGTTTTTGCTAAACAAGTGACTGACCAAGTGTATGTTAAATCATCGTTTATTTACTTTAGCTTAAAAGTATGTCCTTGATTTAAGGTTTTTAGTGTTAAAACGCTACTTCTACATTTTTCTGTTTTTTTTTTTATTTTTTGGATTTTATTATGTCAGAAATTGTTTCGCCGGCTATATAATTTTTTACAGTCCACATTGCATTTTTATATTAAAAAAACTGCAATTTTCAGTCATAAATGCAGAGTCGCCTATTAAGCTTCTGCTGTTGCATGTCATGTTAACTTTGTTAACATTATAATATCAAATAATAAATGAAATAATATACAATCTTTGTAATCGCAAAAAAAAGGGACGACAGCGTTCCTACAAGGAACTTGGCATGTTGGCACGCCAATGAATATGCAACACAATTCGTTTTATGGAAATAGTGAAAAAAATACTAATACCCAGCAAAAGATTCGGGACTTGTTCCAAAGTTTTGTCACTTTCATTGCATACAAACTACTAATGGTACTGAATTTAATATTCTAAAAGCTTATTTCACCAACTTATTTAACAAAAAAGTAATTTTTCCATTCAAAAATTATTGAAAATCGACATTTAAATGTGAATTGGTATTTAAATAGAGTTGGTAAAATTGGCCCTAAAACTGTTGTTCATATCAAAAATGTTTGTAGACAACCTTTTAAGCGTTTACCATTCAGTTATTTGCATTACTTCCATCCTTGATGTTTCACCAGAAATAGAACTACGTGGAGCTGAGTTCATCAATGCTGTGTTGTGTTTTAATTTTTTGCTAGGTAATAATGGATGAATAATTTTTATATCCTTTGACCTTATACCGACCAAACATGTGACGAATTACTATACAGCTGAATGAATAAAAAAAAATATATATATATATATATACATATATATTCTGAATAATTATAGGTTCAAAATGAAAATTTCTCAGGGAGTTCCTGCTGACCCACGTTTTGGATTAATATTGTCTTGCGAACTTTCACAATGAAATAAGACAAATTGTTCTCTCTAAATCTCAAACATACTTAAACATTTATTTGTATTTGAGTAAATTAATTGTATACAGAAAAAAGTATTGCAGCATAAAACCAAAAAGCTATTAATTAAATTTTTAAATACTAGTTTAATTGATTGAAATATATTTTTAATTGATTTTTGGTTTTATTTTTAATTAAACTTGTTTATTGCAGGAATATTCTTTTTTGTGTGTATATACAGCAAGTTGTCAAAATTACACTTACTGATAGAATACCCTTTAATTTTGATTTTTTAAATTTGAGTATTAATTGTTGTATTTTTTATAAAAATACACAAGCTTTGCAAATTTCAAGTGTCTATATATACCATAGCTGTTAAGTAATGATTAATAATTTGATTACTTTTTTTTTAAAGGTAAAGTAATGATTAAACTACGATTATATTCAGTTTCGCACGATTACTAATTGATTACGATTACTAGCAATGGAAAAGTAAGCTGAATTACTTAAAATTACTAAAAATAATCAAAAAGAATCAAAAGTAATCAAAAAACAATCCGATTACTTCTAAGGATTACTTTTGATTCTTTTTCTTATTCTTTATTCTTTTTTTTATTTATTAAGAATCAAAAGTAATCTTTGAAAGTAGTCGCATTTCTTTTTGATTACTTTTGATTCTTTTTGATTATTTTTAGTAATTTTTTAAGTAATTCAGATTACTTTTCGATTATTAGTAATCGTAATCAATTATTTATCAGCAAATTCTTTTAAAGGCAATTATATAATCACTACAATTGTTTTTAAACTATAATCTAATTGATTACTAATCGTAATCGAAATTTAACAGCTCTGCTATATATGTACATACATATAATTGCATGTATGTATGTATGTATATTACATGGAATTTTAAAATTTTTCGTTGCTCGTTTTGGAACACCTTTTAACTTTTAACTGTCATATATTAGTTGTTATAGCGGCCGAAGTTCTACATATTCTGTAAAATTTTTAGGTCCGTAGCTTTAACTGTTCTCGAGAAAACAGCCCGTGAAGTGGGCAACGTAGCGACGACAATAGGGTTTCTTTTCACCTTTGGTGTATGCAAACCCTAAAAACCAAATCTGCACGAATTAAATGAAATAGCTTATTTATTTTATTGCATTGGAAAAATTCACATTGAACACCTCAATATTTTCCATTTTAAAATGTTTTTTCCCCTTGCTATAAGATTATGGAATGTTAGTTAGTTAGGGCGTTATGCATTTCATGTAACGATATGTATTTAGTTTAGTTATATAAATATATAATGAAGGCATTTCCTTATTTATATAGTTTTACTTACATATGTAGCAATTAATTAGTTACTTAGTACATAATAAAAAAATTTTATACGTCGATAAGTAAAATATAAAAATTTAATGAAATTAAGAAACGAACAAAAGAACAAAATAGTCGTCAACTCATTTATTATTAACTTATTTTCCATAAACTCAATTAAACAATAGTTACAATACAAACATACTTTCAGCATCTTTGTCTAAACGGCTCTGGCTGGTGTGGTTTACACATTTCCTTATACATACACACATACTGGTCGTATTCTTAAATTTATTTTAAGCAATAAGCAACCCCACCTGTTAATGTGCGTATCAGTCAAAACCTTCGTAAACGGTTTTCTTATCAACACCTTGCTTTATATTTTATGGCCTAAAAACACACATACGCACACACAAACACACAATCATTTACATACACACACACACACTGATGCTAACTATGAAATAAATTACACTAACGCCTTCGAAGATAATCTGGTGTGTGCAAGTGTTTGTGTGATAAACATTTCTAACACCTTTTTCTCACACATTCATACACAACGGTGTTGTTTGTATGTACATATGTACGAGTATGTGTGTACCAGTTCTACAAAGTGTTTTAAACAAATAAATTGTGTGGATTTAAAAAAAAAAAACAATCGATAGACTTTCTTTCTACTACACATTTTGTCTATAAAACCATTTAAGGCCAAGGAACACGAACGGACCGGACCGGACCAATATCGAAAGTATATTGTGATGATGTATCCATTTTGTTGACATGATTAGAAGAATTGATCGTTGTACAATAAACTCTGTTAGAAGAATACAAAAAAATATAAAAAAAAACAAAACAAAGTGTGAGCGGCATACTTTTCACCTGAAGACAAACAGTTTTTAATTTGAGAAAATAAACGAAGCAAAAAAAAAATTAAAACAACCTCAACAGAAAACAACTTAAAAAACCTTAAAATAAGCCATAAATTTAGAGTTTGTTAAACTCAACTCCTTGTATCAGTTTATAAAAAACCAGCTCATGAGACAGAAAAAAAAATTGATACATATACGTAGAAGTTCAAAATAGCCCGCACGGTTGTAAAAATAATATAATCGTTAATTTTATTAGTATTTTGTTTTCTGGATTTTCAGCATTTATTTTATTGATTTCTTAACAAGGATTTTTTTTAAATTAAAATAAATAAAAAAATTTGTGATAAAACAGGCAGCAAAGGAAGAGAGTTGCTAAAGCAGGCATCTTCAAAATAGCGCTGAAGTTCATAGCTCTCAATGTCACGTATGATTTGTAAATCAAATTGAGACCTAGTAGGGAAATACTCGTATCACGGCATTCGATGTTTAATGAAATTTCAATATAATTCAGCAGAGTTTAAGTGGAAGCACTTTTTAAATTTAATTCAGTATATATTTAGATTCGAATTTTAAAGGAGTTTTTCAAAGAAATTGTAATGGTAATGTAAGAAACTGAAAAACATATTGATTACTTAGTTATTGTTGCACTGATTACTGATATTATTTGAACTTCTCATTTATTTAAATGAAAGTTTAACATCCCTGCCGAAAATTTGGTGACAATTGATCCAAACGTACGCGTGCTTTGAATTGTGAAAATGCAAGTGTTACCAAAAGTACGGAGTAGTGCATGGTCAAAAAAGACATATCTTGTAAATGGTTACATATTAGCCATTTTCCTCATATAAGAGTATCGTCTTGATCTTGAGTCAATTTAATTGGGACTCGGTCTAGTATTGTAGTAAACGACACTAAACATGTTCGATATGGTTGAATGCAGCACTTATCAAATAGTGTAAATAAAATGTTTATTGTTCCCTCCAATGTGACTCTGGAAGCAGTCCCATTACTATACCTAGATACACAGAGAGAACAGTGCCTACTAAATACCTCATAAAATAGAACAAAATTAATAAGATATCTCCAAGGGTTTTTTTTTCAATAAGGAAATCTTATTAATTTCATAGGGAAAACCTTTTTGAAAAAAATCAAGAAGAAATCTTCTAGTTTTTATTAGGTTATCTTATTGATTTTTTCAATAAAAAAAAATTGCGTCTTTGTTCTCTGTACTTATGTATTTTCATTTAAATTCTATACCATATACATATGTATGTATGTATGTATGTATGTAGTATATTGTAGATGCTATTTATTTATACATACATACATACATGCACATTAGGTTATATTCTTAACTAACTTACCAAGTATTGAACCAGCAAACTTCTACCTGATAGACAAGCACTTTACCCAATATGCTAACAAGCAGCCTGAATAACCATTGAAATTATTGTGCAAACATTCTTATAAAAAATTAAAAAGATCATGAAAAAAATTGTCTGTATGTCTATTTATAGAAAAGAAATAACAAGACACCACATAAAATCAAGAAGATTTCCTAAGTAAAAAAAATCAATAAGATGCTGTACTCATAATCATATAGGAACCTACTAAAATCAAGAAGAAAACCTTATTGAAAAAATCATTAAGATAGCCTAATAAAATCAAGAAGAAAACCTTTTTAAAAAAATCAAGAAGGCAACCTAATAAAATCAATAAGAAATCCCTATAGTTTACAATTTATAAGAAAACCTAATAGAATCAAGAAGTTTTTCTCTATGGACTGTTTTTTGGTGCCAAAAATAGCGAAAATTGAGTAAAAAAAGTTGTGAATAATAAGATTTCTTCTTGATTTTATGTGGTTTTCTTCTTGATAAAATTAATAAGATTTACCACATAAAAACAATACGGAATCCCTATGAAAAAATCTTCGATTCTTTCTGCTGCGATACCCCTTAGCCTAAAAACGTTTCATAGAGAAAATCGTCTTGATTCTATGAGGCAGTTTTTTTTCTGTGTATTAACCTAAGCTTAAGTGGTACTTATACCTTTGAAATATGAGTGTCCCAGTTATCGAATAAGTAGTGTGCAAGTCTATCATGCACGAGGTTGACGGTTCGAAACTCAAAAAATTTTCAGATTAAAAATAAAATATATAAGCGTTAATTGTTATTTTTATTATTCCACACCGAATATGTCCCTATGGGATAGTTCAGTTACAAATCAAGTTATTAGATGGATCCCATACGCATCTTACTATTGCTAATGGGCAACGAATATTTAACCAAAAATTTTTGAGAATAATATAAGGTAGGTTTATGTGAAAAATGTGACTCTCAAGAAAAAAATTTTGGCTACCACTGTTGCACAAATTATTTACTATTTGCTAACACAGTGCAACACGACACCACCACGTGTAAAAGACCAAAAAAAAAAGAACCGTGTCTCCCAGTTTTGCCCCACCCAAGTCAGGTACTTTTATTTATGGGCCCCCGAAGATGTTGCAAAGAACTAATCATCTTCTCAGACTCACATCTTGCAAGCCGTTCGGAGTTTTGATTTACTCTCTGCAAAGTTGTAGCTCTTGTCATAAAGAACAAAACTTGTGAATATATAAAATCAAAAAAACTTCATCTTCAATATCAAAATGGCGAAAATTTTTAAATAATTCGGGGTTTTTTCCCGATCAGGCACCGACCGCAGCAGCACAGGCAAAGCAGTAATGTCAGCACTTTCATCAAGGGACGCAGCACACAATATAAAAGCGACACGACGCTCAAATCGAGGCATTACACAGCGCGACGTCAACGAGAGCTCAGGGGTGAAAATTATAGAGAAAAAGCTAAAGCATAATTCGCACACAACATTGGCAAGTGACAATTTTAATTTTCTTCCTTATGTCAAGAGCTACAACTTTTCCTCAGAGAGCAAATCAAAATTCCGAACGGTTTGCAAGATATGAGCCTGAGCAACTGATCAGTTTTTTGCTAAAATGACACCGAGATCCCAAATCTTTGGGGACCCATATAAAAAAAGTGCATGACTTGGGGCAAAACTGGGAGACACGGGTCTTTATTTTTCAGTATTTCATCAGGTAGTAGTGTCCGTATATGATTATACATATTTCCATGACTTAAAAAGTTGCACACAGTCTGATCTATGTTTGTTAGATTGTACTTCTCATCATCCTGGAAGCTTAAATATACAGAAAGCGCGTTAATATGACTCGAAAAACATTATTTTTTAACAAAAATCTTGTAATGCCGGGAATACACTACACAAGTTCAGTTCTCAAGTCTGGCACTGCATAAACTAAGCTTGTGACACACACTATACAAGTAAACTGTGCAGTTTTTTTTAATGCTCCATAATGCAGGCGATGTGTAATTCTAGGAACTCTGTCCACAATATTTTTTTGCGCTCATTTTTTGTTGTGAACTCTTAAAAAATCACGATACAACTGAGCGTTTGCAAAATACACTACACAAGCTCACTGTACAGTTTTCAAACTTGAGCAAATATCAAAATCATTTTGATATTTACTCAGTTCACTGCGTAAATAGCACAACTACCCCCACACAAACAAACACGCTGTACAGTGCCAGACTTGTGCAGTGAACTTGTGTAGTGTATGGCTGGCATAATAAAATATTTAATAACTCAGTCAATTTCTATCGGATTTTCTTACACAAACTTGCATATATATCTGAAATTTACTGAAATAAAATATACAATTTACGAAAGATCTAGATATTTTCTTTCTTTTTCCGTTTATAAATTTAACATCGGTTGATAGTCAGCTAAGTTACTCAAGGTTTTGTTGGTGTTTCGAAAATTTCAAGAACGGATTGTTGTTATACTTGACAAAATCTACCAGAAACATAATATTTTATAACTCTGCTTTGGCAAGTATTTGATAATGTAGTAATGCAGCACCTCCGGTGTCAAAAAGCCGTATTAAATTTTAGTAGACATTTTATTCGTTATTGTACTTCGTTGATGATTCTGCTATACAACGAAGGAGGGCGCTCTCATGTTACTTTAGGATTAGCATCTGCTGAAGTCGGTATAGTTCAGTGACCAATGACTATGCCTTCATCACTTAAACTTTCCTACAACTACTGATACAAAAAGACACAAATGCACATCCCAAAAATGTGTGGTGTTGTTATCTAATGACTGTCGGAGCCCGGACTTGAAACCAGGATCTTCGGTTTTGTAGTCCACTACTTCAGCCAGCGCCATCCTCTTTAAAATAAACCAAAACTATAACTTTAATTTCAGATAAATTTTGTGTTAGACTATTCATTAAATCTTGTTGAATTAAGATTTAATTCATGCATGATGGCGTCTAATTAGGGTGTATCTAAGGAGTATTTGAGGTTGCTGTGGCTTCAGCGATAAACGCGTTGACAAAAACTCTATACGTTCGAGTTTAATTTAGGCCGGGAAAGCCAAACACGTACAACACACACACACATTTTCCTTATGCCTTTGCCAATACACAAAATTATGTAATTTACGTAATTAATAAAATACAATTTTTAAATTAAATTAAATTCGTGTTGTTTCCACTTGAAATAACTTTGATTTCAACATGGTATTTCGTATTATTTTAGTATCAAACTCACGTCGTTTCAACTTGAAATAAGTTTGATTCATCATGATTTTTCATTTAGATTTAACAGCAGTGGACTATTAAATCAACATGTAATAAAGAATATTTCAAAAAGATACATTTTATTCCAAGGTTACTGTTAATCATGTTGAATTAACATGAAACACTTATGAAACAAAATCACTGCAAAATTAATTCATTTAATTCTGTTTTCGTAGATTTTTATATAAAATTTTTCTGTGCGTATATTCATAAAACTACATATACGAATGCTTATTGGTACTTACGAGATTTCAAGCAGACTATGGCAGATTTTTAGTAGACTTTCCATAGAGAACTAAAACTATTTCGTCACTGGATTTTGTCGAAATCTAACTACTTCAAATATCGTAGAACTTAGTGATGCAATTATGATTTTTTTTTATCAGCATTGTACTAAAAACTGAACTGAGTACGAAAAAGTGTGTGAATTAGCTACATCGCAGTAAAAAAAATGTGAAGTCATTCTAAAGGAACTACATTTTCAATGCTTCCAAAAAATCGATATTTTTAATTTGCCGATAGTTAGCAGAAAATCAAGTATAAGTTTCTTTTAGTCATACAAAACCTTGTAATTCCTCTATAGTTTTAGAAATTACTCACCAGAGTTTAAAAAAATCGATTTTTTTGAAGAAACTTATGAACTAATTTTGGTCTAAAATTTTGAAGTTATTTGCTTAAATTTACATGAAAATACTGTTTCGCGTTTAAATTCCTATAAAAAGAAACTGATTGTTAAAATAGGTAACTATTAACAATTTTTTCTAGATGAAAATATTATCATGGAACACAAAAAAGGAAATTTTCTTAAAATCGCTTCCAATTCGGTGACTAGACATCGAAAAAGAGAATTTCTTGCAATGACAACCCTATATAAAAATCATTAGATCGGATCGAAATTTGCACTACTTCCATATCGCAAACTCTACATTTTCATGACTTTTTTGGAGTGTCTTTTTTACTGGGATATATTGAAGTTTTTTGGTTGTAGCTTAGGGAAAATTGCTATTAATGGTTTTTGTCTCGGATACTGCAAACATCGTAGACTTAGATAAAGATTTTAATTGAAATCTACTAAATTTCGTCCAGATATAAATGCTCTATTATAAAGTTCTTGAAAACTAAAGTTTTTTTAAATATAATGATTTGAGATTCATGAAGCCTGTGTAAAGAAGATCGGAGGGATTTTTGAAAAATTTTTTACAAAAATATTTTGTTGTTTGTCATTCAGACCTCAGTCAGAAAATTTATTTTCTAATTTACGATCTAGTTGAAACGCTTCATGCGTGATCGTTATATCTGATCCCAAATGTGATAATAGAAGCCAATGATTTGGTTACTTTGTTAATAGAATATTTGATAGTTAATCGTACTCGTAACTAACCAGCACCCTTTGAAAGACGTTGTTGTTTCATGTTCTGTGTTTTACTTAAGTGTTTGTAATTAATTTCTTTTATTTCAGTGTCGGGAATGAAAAAAAGGGTTTTTATAAATTTGTCGATGTGTATTTTATTTTTTAGTTTTTTTTTGTAGCTGTGGGACAGCTAAAAGGGAACTTCAAAGGAAGGTTTGGCTGGCAGTATTGTTGAAATTTCAATAACTTAAAAGTTTGAGTATCTTTTCGGTTCGTCTTTTTTTTTTTTGAGGGATTCTTTTGTACAACTGACAAACCGAAATGCGAGACACAAAAGTGTCAAAACATTTTGTTAATATTTAAATGCACACAAATTAGTGAAATATTTTAAGCCGCATATTTTTGAAACTCGCTGTTTAGACGAATGAAGGTGTAGTGTGTTTAAGTGTATGAGAGTGTGTGTGTGTGAGTTCGCAGGTTGCATGATCGGCCTTTAAAATGATGAGGCAGACTATGGCATCAGGTGCTTATTTGATCATATCGCAACTAATGTGTTGCTAATTTCATGCGCTCCAGATATTCTTTTGCATACAGGCAGCAGCATAACAGCTTAAAAAATGCAAAATATAGAAAGAAAATGAACCTGCCGTTTACCTTTTGTTGTTGTTGGGTTTCCTCCAATACTTCTTACTTAAAACACCATGAGATTCTATAGTTTGTTGGCCTCCTTTTTTTTTGGAGCTGTAGCCATATTCTGTTCTGGTTTCTTTTCTTTTATTTTTTAGCTTAATCACGACAAGTGTTTTTTTTTTGTTGGCTGTTTGGTTGGTTTGGTTGGTTGGACGTACAGGCCTTTCGTAAATATTTTTGTGTTTTATTATTTTTACCTCACTTCCATCTGACATTCATCGTTTCCGCTTATCTTAAAATTTAATTATGTATATGCTAAGCGCATTAGCGTCTTTTAAATACTGCTAATAGCTGCAAGCGATTAGAATTTTATTTATGTATATTTGTTTTATTTGTGCGCCACGATTCTCTTTTACTTTTTTTTTTTGTAATGAAACATTTTTGCATTCAGCAGCAAACATATAAGGGGAGTAATGGTTTAGTGTATCGTTTGGAACACATAAAGCTGGAGTTCAACTGTTAAAGATTTTTAACTAGATCTTATTTAGACGGTTCCAAAAATAGGGGAGAGCGGGTAGGGGCGTTTATATTCCGGAATACGGAATTGAAATGTCCTGCAGACTCCCGGATGAATCTAGCATATTACAGGCATAGTTATCTGCCATTAAAAGAGCGATACACTGGCTAAGATTCTATCGGATTTCAAATAGAGATATCCATATCATTACTGACAGAAAATCTGCTATTAAGTCCGTCATAGGTGTGTACACCACATCTTGTCTTGTTCAAGAATGTCGCAAAGCAATGGACGGACTTGCGCAGCACTCAAATATCTTATTGAACCGGGTGCGTGGACACGGGACTATTTCAGGAAATATAGTTGCGGATGATCTGGCAAAGAGGGGAACCCTACTAAGAGAAGTCGATATCGACAATCTCTGCTGGAGACGTTTCGATGTTACCTTTCTTGAATTAGCTCAACACAGATGGCGTAATGGGCCCACCTGTGCAATAGCGAGAACCCTCTGGCCTCGCATAAACTCCCATAGAACGAAAAATCTCATTAACTTCAATGGGAAGCACTTGAGAAACCTTGTGGCTACGTTGACCGGACACTGTGCCTTCGCAACCCATGCAAAACGTATGGATCTCTCGTATAATGACTACTGCTACAGTTGCAGGATGCGTCTCCTGCGTTTTTGACCCGCTCTGGAGGATCTCCGCCTGCACCTCCTCGGCAGAATATTCTTCGGCAGCTTATCCGAGTTATCGGAAATCGAAGTCAAAAACTTGAGCCTTTATATTAGGAATAGTGACTGGTATAACCGCTGACTCTCCCCCTAGCCAATTTTTGACCCACTCTCACCTCCCTTAAATAACTTTTATCTGTTTTCTATTTCTACCCTTCTCGCCATCCTCCCACTCTCTCTCTCTCTCTCTATTCTCTTTTCAACTTACAGGTAGCACAAAAGGATCATTATAATGCACACAAGTGAGCTGGATTCTAATTTTTTTACTTTTCCTTGCCAGCAGCCTGCTAACCTAACCTATTTATGCATGAAGTTGAGAAAGTGTGGAAGCCAATGGCAATCCCTAGTATCTTTACGGCTGTCCACGTGCATACTCGTATATCAAAATCTATTAAATAAATCTATAAATAAAATAAAATCTATTAATTTAAAATTTTTCGGTAATATTTTTATTTCACATTTGTTTCATGTTAATTCAACATGATTTACAGTAATCTTAAAAGAAAATTTTTCTTTTAAAATATTTGCATTTATTTCATGTTGATGCCAGTGCTATCAAAATCAAAATGAAAAACCGTGTTGAATCAAAGTTATTTAAAGTTGAAACAATGTGAATTGAATTCGAAGAATCATGTTGAAGCAAAGCTATTTCAAGTTGAAAAAAAAAACGAAATTTAATATGATTTGCAATCAAACTTTTTGCATGGTGATTTGACATTGGTATTTTTTTCAGTGTATATGCAAGACCCCAGGTAATTGACTTATTTTTAAGTATTTCATGCCACATCTTTGATAATAATAACGCAACAATTATACGTCAACCATTATTCTGCTAAAAAGCCTTAAAACAAAATCATCAACAGTATTTTCTTGTGTTCTTCTTAGTGGAATGCCCCATACACCACATGTAAATAAATTTGTTGCGAATTGCTGCATAAATTAAAAATTAAAACAAATGAACGTATTATAAAACAAAAATTACTTAAAGAAGTTGCTTGATAATTTAATATATTTTTTTCAAATAATGCGCACAAATTTCTAAAAGAAGGGTAAATTTAATTCTCTGCCGCCTATAGGAAACTCATTCACTTGCTTGCCTTATTTTGAGGAAGAGAAAAGACATTTATTTATCCACACACTCTGACTGCATCCCGAAGTGAACACAGGCCCATTTAAGAGACCATGTCAAATACAAATTTGTTGTGGTCTTGTATCTTTTTATTTAATCGTGTTAAGTTATTTATTGCATTGATTTTTGTACCCTCATATAGTTTTCGTCTTAAACACTTCTTTTTTTACTCACAGCAATCACAAATTCATGCTTTTTTTGTGAAAAAAAAAGAAAACTCCAGAGAAAAATATCTACTCTTAATTTTCATATGGTTTGTTTTTTTTTTTTTGCTCTGCTAAGACTTTATGAGCTTAATGTGACTGAAAGCATTTGAAATTTTAAAAGAAAAGTTTAAAATCTCTTGTCATAAGTTTAGTTTTACTTGTTTTGATATCTTAAATTATACATTAAATAAAAGAAATTTTTGATTAAAACTAAGAATTATTCCAGAAAGATTTTAAGCATGAAATCTTAATTTTAGTTTTATCACAAAGATAACACAAAATAGCTGAAGGTATTAATTAACAAATTTATGCTATTGCTTAGTAAAAAAAACTAGTATTAAATCTGACTTTAAGTTTAAAGGCTTAAATGTTGGGGAATTTGGCATGGAAACAACAAAAAAATTGATTTTTAAGATTTATATGACAACTAGACAAAAAAAAAGGTTTTATATAAAAGGGTGGGGTTCATAGTGATTCTATTTATTCTCATATAATTTTAAAAGTAGTTGATACTGCTATAGGTAATTGAATTTGAGATCTTAATGTGTATCGGACTACAATGTAGTCACTACATAGAAAATGATATATAGGTCACTCCAAATAAAAAGGTCAGATAAAAAAGTTCATTCATTTTCAAGGTCTTTCCACTAAACTTTATTAGAGGTATGTATGCTAGTAAACGACTTAATGAATGCGTCAAAAATAAAAGAAATATTATCCGACAAATCACCACAAATGATCTCAGCAAAGTAAAAGGGTTAATTTGTATAATAACTTACCTGACCTTCGCATGATCTAAATTTTTCTCAATATATCATTTTTTCTACACATATTTTTCATTCACTCCTTCAGCTTTTAATTACCAGTAGTTAAACATTTCTTATCTTCAAAATTACCCCCCAAAAATATGCATAAATAATTTATTACATTTGCTGTTATCAAATATTTAATACACATAAAATATTTCTGTTGAGACTAAAATTTATTTATTAGCCGAAACACCAACAAACAATTTCTGCGATTACACTTAAATGTCGCAGGAAAATCGCACATAACTGACGTGACCACAGAACATTTCAATGAAAATAATAAATGAACAAATAATGAAAACGATTTTATCTTTAAAAAAATAAATAGCGAAATAATGCTAAACAACATTTTTCCTTGGCATAAAAATGAGGAATCAAATCGGGAAAACTTTATCACAAGCACAAAAACTTTAGTGGGAAATTAATATATAAATGTACTTTCATTTGCGTACTTAAAACAAAATCAGTAACGTTGAATACTAAATGGAAAAACTTGAGTATCACTAGTCCTAGCAAACGAAATACATTCAACCATTAGAACAAAAAAAAAAAAAACAGTGGGAAAGAAATATTTAATTCAAGAAGGTTCGCATGAAAGCTTGAATAATAATAATAATAATAACAATAATCATAATCATTATCATAATTATAATCATAAACATAATTATAATCATAAACATAATTATAATCATAAGCATAAGCATAAGCATAAGCATAAGCATAAGCATAAGCATAAGCATAAGCATAAGCATAAGCATAAGCATAAGCATAAGCATACGCATACGCATACGCATAAGCATAAGCATAAGCATAAGCATAAGCATAAGCATAAACATAAGCATAAGCATGAGCATAAGCATAAGCATAAGCATAAGCATAAGCATAAGCATAATCATAATCATAATCATAATCGTAATCATAATCATAATCATAATCATAATCATAATCATAATCATAATCATAATCATAATCATAATCATAATCATAATCATAATCATAATCGTAATCATAATCATAATCATAATCATAATCATAATCATAATCATAATCATAATCATAATCATAATCATAATCATAATCGTAATCATAATAATAATCATAATCATAATAATAATCATAATCATAATCATAATCATAATCATAAGCATAATCATAATCATAATCATAATCGTAATCATAATCATAATCATAATCATAATTATAATCATAATCATAATCATAATCATAATCATAATCATAATCATAATCATAATCATAATCATAATCATAATCATAATCATAATCATAATCATAATCATAATCATAATCATAATCATAATCATAATCATAATCATAATCATAATCATAATCACAGTCCTAATCCTAATCATTTATTGCTTCCAAAATATTTTTTATAAAAATTAAAACCTTAGAATATCCAGTTAAGAAATATGTTTGTTGAAGAATATATAATACAATTCTCATTTGGTGTATGTAGAAATGAGCGCTAATATTTTATGTGGATTTTTTAGTGAAGAGCCATTATATTGAATTCATTGTTTATTTACTGCTTTTTATGTAGTGAATGGTCTCACTGTGCATTTTTTTAAGGTGTAGAAGTCAATTGCGGTTTCGTTAAGGGTGAGAAAAAGAGCATAAAGTGATGAATGTGAAATAAAAATACATGGAGTTATTTTTCACCTCACTTGTGGTATACTTTAAGACCTACACAGTCATTCACACATATTCAAACATGTGTACCATTAAAAAAAACTTACAAACTTGCAACGCTTACGAGTGCTTTTCAACGGCATTTGGTTTCCGTTTGTAACGAAATTATTCAAATGCCAGCCGCTTATACTCATACTATTCTTGTTGTCATTTAAACAAAAACATTTTTTGATTATTGTTGCCATCGCTTCATAAATCATTGCCAACAAACACGTGACCCACTTGCCGTATTCGTGTAATGCCTTCCTGCTATTGCATATGAGAAGAAAAAAGTATTTGTAATCATTAATATTTAAGAATTACTATTTGAAACAATTTGACTTTTATATCAATTTAACTTTTTTACGTAAATGTATGATACGCTAAAAGGAGTACAATCAAGTTCACACGCGCTACAAATCAGTTGGCTACATACATATGACTTCCCACTGTATTTAAAGTCACTTAACCTTCCTACTGTGCATACGGTTATAATTAATTTTTGTTATTGTTTTCAGTACAAACATTAACGGTCATTAGAGTATGGACTACGTTCAAATTTGTAAGCGGTCAACCAACCGAAGGCACGTGCGCCTATAAAAGTTATTCTTTTGTAAGGCTTGCGTATCAATAAATGTTTGATTGCAATGTCTATTAAATATTTTTATGCTACTTATGTTAAAGATAAACTATTACTAAGGGTTGACTCCTTTTGGAGGTACTTTGGAATAAAGTGGTTTTCTAGAGACTAGAATATCGGGTAGGCATGAGTTATTCTATTAGTAGAATTTTAGAAGCCTAAAGGTCAGAATTTTTAATGCAAACTACGCTGTAGTGTCGTTTGTGGAATACCCAATTCCAAAGATTATTAAGAAATATACAGTAGCTAGATTTTCCATAACACTATGGGCTGCAACCAGAGCTGTTAAATTTCGATTACGATTAGTAATCAATAAGATTAAATTTTAAAAAGAATTGTAATTGCCTTCAAAATAATTGCTGAAATAATGATTACTAATAATCGAAAAGTAATCTGAATTACTTAAAATTACTAAAAATAATCAAAAGTAATCCGACTACTTTCAAAGATTACTTTTGAGTCTTAATAAATAATAAAAAACAAATCAAAAGTAATCCTTCGAAGTAATTGGATTATTTTTGATTACTTTTCATTCTTTCTGATTATCTTTAGTAATTTTAAGTAATTAAGATTACTTTTCCGTTATTAGTATTCGTATTCAGTATCCGCATTCAGTATTAGTAATCGTGCGAAACTGAATATAATCGTAATTTAATCATTACTTCACCTTTAAAAAAAGTAATCACATTAGTAATCATTACGATTGGTAATCATTACTTAACAGCTATGGCTACAACAGCAAGATTCTCAGTTGGTCTTGAGCACTGTGCTCGAGTTAGATTCCTTACATTACTCATGAATTCCAACAGCTAAAACTTTTCCACCCATTTCACAACTACCGGCCGATAAGGTGCTTCACAGCGACCCAAAATGTTTATTTTTGCGAACGGTGACAGCGAAATTTTTTTAATAATTTCAGTGCTTTGTGGAAGTGTATAGTGAGTGTTCCCTTGGCTGGGAACTTCTTACGGGCACAGCTTTTATATGATTTTTTTTTTATTGTTTTGCTAGTTTACATGCTGCATATCGTTGCTGCTAGCTTCAACACATCAGGAGACAACAACTAAATAACACGCTCATATCCAAATACGCGCATTAATTTTAAACCGAATACGTGTAACTATAAACACCCAACAGCCATGTTTATACACAGTTTTTAAATTACGCACCACAAATAAATATAACTAAAGTTTATAGACTGTATGAGCCACAATCATAGTATAAAAATACTCTGACTATTAATCGGTTACTCATGCGTATATACAAGGCTATTTAATTTACACACACACATACAGCATGTTTTCAAACAGCCACACCCACACCCACACCCACATATTTTTCGTTGCATTTTATTTAAACAAATGTGTATGTATACGGTGGCGAATGATGAATAAATATCCCGAGTATCATGCGTATTTTTTTTGTCCGATTAAACATTCATAGCCTGAGTATAAGCTCTGACTATAAGTATAACAGAGAGATAGAGAGAGAGAGAGAGAGTCAATACGCTTGAAACGCATGTGCCTTTTTTATTTTTAATTGCAGAGTATTTTAGTTTTTTGCACGAACGAATGAGAAATGCTCTTGTGTGTTGAAATCGGCTATAAGAAACCGAAAAAGATTACCAAGAATGGAGTTAATTGAAATAAAGTGAAGATACATTGTACTGCATGCTAATTTTGAGATGTAAAGTTGTAATAATTTTGAATAAGTTCCCAAAGAACTGTTTAGCCTTTATTTGTTACAGAACAAGCTTTGATGGTGGCTTTGGCTGGTGTAGTTAGCACGTTGATTACAAAACCGAAGATTATGGGTGCGAGTCCGGCCTCCGAATTTTTCTGATGTGTACTAGCGTCCCTTTGTGTCAGTTGCTGGAGGAAAGTTCAAGTGATGAAGGCATAGTCACTTGTACTGAACTACACCGACTTCAGCTGATACTAATCCTAATGTAACATCACAGCGCCCTCCTTCGTCGCTATTGTATAGCGGAATCATCGGCGAATTTAAATAACTAATATAATGTCTACTAAATACAGCTTTGAAAAATTTAATGCGCCTTATTGACACCAGAGGCGCTGCAACGCTGCATTATTAGAAACGTGCAGAAAAGCATATTTGAAAAAAAAAATAAAGCTTTCCTCTACCTCTTCCTTCAGCACCTGTATTCTCTATAAATATTCCTTTCCTAAAAAAGGTAACACCTGAGGGTTAATTTCACTAACTCTATTTAAATATTAATTCATATTTAAATGACGATTTTCATTAATTTTTGTATGAAAAAACGACATTTAAATATGAATTCATATTTAAATAAGTTGGTGAAATAGGCTCTAAATGTTACTTCTCTTGAAAAAAGGTTAGACCGTCTTATAGACTCTCTAGAAAACAGCAAGATAGTATAGAAATTCTCTATATAAAAACTTAGTATATAATAATTTTAAGGGCTCGCTAATGGTTTAACATTCGAGACTCATAATGTGGAACATTTTCTTTTTCGAAAGCTCCAATATGTTTTTCTTTTTAAAATTCTTAGTATTCCCACTTTAACCATTTTTTTTGTGGGGGGGGGGGATTGGTTGAAAAAAAGCTATTAACAGCAATCATTTGTTGTAAATGTAACTTAATTACATAAAACGTTGACGTCTGTCTAAAGCTTTCTGTTTCCATAAATAAATGTCAAGTGAAATTTTTGATTAATGAAAGAAAACAAACCAAGTTTAATAAAAACTAAAAAATAAATAGCGGGAAAAAGGATGTATTTAAAAAAGAAGATTGTTAAGCAAATGGTGGGCAATGGGAAGAAGAGAAATGTTTTCAATGAAATCACCATTTATAAGTAATCACATAAAATTTAATAAATTATTTTCAATAAGCATTTAAATTCAGTTTTCTTAAAACTTTTTATGGCCAAATACATAACAGGAAAATTTAAAGCGAAAAGTTTTTTTCTTGCCATAATTTATGGTAATTTTCTGCGAATTCCTTTTCCTAAAATTTATAAAATGAAAAAAAAAATAACAAAATTTAAACTTTATGCTTTTGCTTTTTAAACATCAATTTCCTTTCATTTCAATACAAAGTTTAACTTTTGCACAAAAAGAAAAAAAAAAACAAAAAAAAAAAAAAATGTGTAGAGAAAAAATGAGGAAACTAATAAATAAAGACATTTTCTTTTAAATTGTTCAAAACGTCGTTAAAATGGCTCATATACCAGCCAGCCAGCAGCTTTGTTGCCAGCATTTATCCATACTAACAAGCAAACACACATACTCTTACACCCAAACTCATACCAACGCAACATTTACACTTACATACATATAGTACATTTTTATATTTTTATGTACGTGTATGTATTTAAACCGGAAAAGTGCGCAAAAGCGTAATAAATGTTTGTTTTTTATATTTTCTTTTATTTCTTTCAGACTTGTTATTTTGGTTTGGGTGTATGTGTGTGTATGTGTATGTGTATGTGTGTGTGTTTATTGCTTGTATTTTTTTTTTAGCAAAACGGAAATGCCGCCATTGCTGTCAGTTGTCAAAGTTATAAAAATATACGAATTGTAAAATAAATGTGTGTATTTTTGTGAATTGAGTGTTCTAAACTTTTAAATTGTTTAGAAAACAAATATCATTTCTATTGATTTTTTCAATAAAGGCAACACAATTTAAGATACAAACATTTTTTTTACCCAACAAGAAGTTTAAATTTTAAATTCTCGGTATATGCCGTTTTTTTTATCAGATGTAACTATAAAGTTGTGGAAGCATTTTTCCAAACTATGTATGGCAGTGGCAGGATAATTAATTCTTGTATTAAGTTTCTTTCATTTCAGGTTTTTTCACTGTTTTTTTTATCGAACAGATGTTAATATAATTCCTTCTGCCAAAAAAACCGACTTCAATGCAAAGATCTGATAGAAGAAGGTAAAAAGAAGTACGTAAAATATAAAATTAAATTTTAATGGGCCTGCTTCCGCCCATCTTTTAAATGTAAGATTGTGTGTGTTTTCAGAGCTTAGGGTGCGTGTTAAGTAAAGTAAAGTAGAACCACTTGAAATAAAATATTAAATTTAAATGGGCGTGACTCGGCCCATTTTTTCAACTTTCAAATTATGTAATTACAAGAACCAAAGGTGTTTTATTGGTTTTGCAGCAATTAAATAAGTAGAATATGATAAAATCAAATTTAAAAAATTGTGGGCGTGTTTCGCCCACTTTTTTCTACAATAAGACCAATGGGAAGCTATACTCTCTCGGTTTAAAATGTATCGAGTT
Source organism: Tachina lurida (assembly GCA_944452675.1). Taxonomy (NCBI): domain Eukaryota; kingdom Metazoa; phylum Arthropoda; class Insecta; order Diptera; family Tachinidae; genus Tachina; species Tachina lurida. The sequence continues at coordinate 111,465,421 of OX101755.1, read as the reverse complement.
ATGAAGTTACACAGCTAAAAAATAAAAATAGAGACGAATTGTTAACCTCCTCCTTTTTGAAGTCGGTTAAGGTATATAAGTTTGGATCGATTTGTGCACGGGTAATGATAAAATGTGTCATGGTGCCAAAAAAAATGCTCCTGTTAAAACATCATATTTTTCTATTAAACCGAATTTAATAGAAAAAAATATGTATTTCTCTGATGAACATCTTTAATTTAAAATAGTTCTTTCTGCCAAATAAAACCGACTTCAATGCAAATATCTTATAGAAGAAGTACGTGAAATATAAAATTAAATTTTTTAAAGGCAGCTGAGGGCGCCTTTTAAGTCTTGTAATAATCGGTAAAGTACACACCTAAAAATTAAAAATATAGACGAATTGATAACCTCCTCCTTATTTAAAAGTCGGTTAAAAAAAATATAAGTTGTTTTAAGGTATATAAGCTTGGATCGATTTCTGCAGTAAAATTTATCATGGTTTAGCTCTTGCTAAAACATCATTTTATTCTATTAAAGCGATTTACATAGAAAAAATATGTATTTCTCTAATTAACATCTTTAATTGAAAAAAAGAAAAAAAATCAATAAAAAATTTAATTGTTTCAATTAAACTTTTTTTTATAATATTAAACAAAAGTTTGATCGACTTAAGATATCCCATTGATTAATTTATTCATATATTTTCCAATCCACTACTTTTTGAAACAAAAGTTTAATTAACTCAATGAAATTTTTTGAATTGATAACATATTTGTATTTTTGCAATTGGCTTATTACGTAGAAATAGAATCTAATGTTTTATGATTCATTTTTGGCTATTAAAGGTGTTAATTCGTGTACGAAAGCAAAAAATATTTGCCTCAATATTTTCTACAAATTTTCTGTGCACATAGTTTCATATACCGATACCGCAAAACAGGCTTAGGGGGAAATTTAGAACCCACGTTTTCGGATTTTTTTCTCAAATAAAGTTCCTGGAAAATGGTGAAAAAAGTGACATCCCGCGTAACAGGCTTCTCGCACTTTTTTCTTGTTTGAAGCTTAAGGTGTTAAGCTGTCAAATGTAGTACGGCCCAAACGCCGATATATGGCGCATGTTTATTCTGGGGATGTTTTCGAATTTTTCTCAAATAAGGTTCATTGAAAATTATCAAATAAGCGGCATCCCTGAGTGCCGGGTTTGCCGGACTTTTTTCATTTTAAAGTCGAATGTAGTCCGGACCAAACGCTGATGTATGGTGCATGTTTCTTTCAGGGACGTTTTTGAATTTTTTAAAATTAAGTTTATTGAAAAGAGTAAAAAAGTGGCATTCCTACGTGTCATATTTTCCGGAGTTTTTGCAATTTTGAAGCTTGAAGTGTGTGAATGTCGAGATAGCAAATCGTTGTGATGTTTCAAAACGCAAAGAAACCTATTTTTTTTTTGGTCTCCTTTACCACAATCCATTGTAATAGCCCCACAATTTTGCTTTCCTTTTCTATTGTGTTATTCGAATAAAAATCGAATAATTATTTTCATTCCAATAATTCAATAAAATTAATGTTTTTTAAACTGATTATAATCGTTGCAGGAGAAAAAAAACAAATTAAATACCGATATAAATATATAAGTTGTTTTTAAATGTATTCGATTATTCGAATAAGTTGTTTGTCGTAATCGAATAAAAAATAAAAGTTTTGTTTTCATTTAAAAACACTTGTTTTATATTATTATTCTATTGATTTCAGACTCGGCGAACTCGTTGCCAGTAAGCAAAGCAGATTAAGTCTAATTTTATAGTTTTTCAGTAGAACACTTTAAGCTTTGGTTGTGTTTTTTTTAATATATTCGCTATAAATTATGATAGATTTCAGTGTTAGCGTGTTATTTAAAAAGTTTTAAATGTGATTTTTAATAACACCAGGGGGTCTACTCTGTAATTCGAAACGAAAGAAAATGCTTTCGAATTTACATGTAATCAACTTACAAATTCGAAAGAATTTTCTTTCGTTTCGAATTACAGAGTAGATCCCCAGATCCTGTTGAATTTGATCCCACGATATCGATAGAAAACGTTCAAGTTGCAAATTGTATTGAAAACAACAAGAAAATAATAACATTTATGTTTGCTTTCAATACAATTGTTGAGGCTAATGCTATATTTATTGTTATTTATTATATTTTTGTTATATGGTTAAATAGGAGAGCTCTCTCTCTCTCTGGCCATATATTAAGCTTTGTTTAGTTAATAAGTTAATTTCCCCGTTTTTTATATTATTTTTATTAGACTTCTGCGTGGTTCGGCTTTGGTTATGAAAAGAAAACTAACTTTTTATTATTAACATACAGTAGCCCAGCCGATACAGTACGAGGACTTCATTTTGGCGAATTATCTAATTCGAAGTTATACATAAGTAAAGCATATGGTTTATCATTTTAAATAAGAACTGTGTTTTTATTTCGTAATTCGTATAGAACCAAGTTCCCCCTTCAAATTTGACCTTTAAACCTTTCGCAACCTCTGTCGAAAGTAACCTAAAATTTTCTAAATCCCGAATTTTATACATGGTCCTTCGAACCGGACGTTTTCTGCAGACATCGTAAGACAAGAAACTAAGTAAAAAGTACTTGAAATATAATAAGCAAATAAAATAGTCTAAACGTATTCAAACTTTTTCCAGGTGTACTTTTAAATTATGTTATCATAAGGGTGTATATTTTAGCATAATTTAAATTAAGAACGTTTTGCGAAAGATTTGATGTTTGCTTCAAGAATAATGAAAGCGTAAATGCAATGTATTAAAAAGACATACATCTTGTTCTTAAAAAAACAGATACAACAGGCGTAATTAAAAACTAAACTCGAGCACTGCACCTAAACTTTAGCATTTACATTACATGACTCCCTTAGCTATAATTATTGCTTGGTACTTGAATAATTAGCAGTTGTTATTTAACTATTTATTATGATGCTTTCATTTGCATTATATAAAAGCCAAACATTTGCTTTTTACGTTGGAACATCTGTTTATATGGTCCTTCGGTCCTTCATATACAAAAATTTTTCATAGAAATTTTAGAAAAACTTTTATTTTTTGCAATAATATTTGCAATTTATATATTTTTTGTTTGTTATTAAATTAATTGTAATAAAAGTAAAGTTAGAACGGGAACAAGATTCCCAAGAACATTTTTGGATTATTGCGTTTATTTTTTTTTAACCACCTTTAAATAACTATAACTTTTCGTTCGTCATGTACGAAACACATTTTTAAGATTCCAATCTAAAACGGAAATAGATGGTTTAAGTCATAAAGTAAGAGAGTAAGAAGTGGTGCTTTGCTTGCATGTGCGTTTCAGTCATATTAAACTCTATAATTTACACAAACTGCAATAATTTCCTTTATAATGAAGATTTAATATAAAAGAATTTTATGGAAACAATACATACGAGTATGAAAATGTGTGCAACATCATCACGTTCTCTTCGGTCGTCAATTGTGGTAAATACAACAATTTCGAAATCTTTGAAACAAATCTGTATAGTTAAAAGCTTCAATATGATTGACCAATGGGTCACATGATGGCGCGCTAGGAGCTTTGAAAGAGGGACAAAAATGTTCATCTTGCTTGTCTGGAAATGAATGTTGTGCAAATTAAATGACTGCTGAACTGAACATTTTATTTTGTACGTGCTTTTGTGTCATTTGTTGCACAGTTCTATAGTGAATTCAAAGAAATGCCAAAAGAGCCACTCAACAATGTTTTCTCGTTGCGTTCTCTACTCAACAAACTCAATTCAAACCAATAATGAATTTGTTCGTTTTTAGTTTTATATTAAATATGTATGTATTATTTTTATTCTGCTTTCCTTGTGGCTGGCTGGCAACATATATTATTAACTTTAAAACTATAATTTCAGTTATATAAAGAAAGAAAAAAATAAGAAAAATAAAATAATTTTTAACTTAGTACCAGTTACCAATAATGAAAACATCCAATCAACGAAGCATTCATCTTTTTAAATTTTAATTCATCAAAATTGCTTAAACATGTTCAATTGTCATTGCATGGCAAATGCTTGAGAAGACGAAAATTCTCGTACGACTGGATGTGGTGGTTTCTCTCTTTGTTGCGATATAAACTGCCATTTTTCTCCATCAAATGCTCAATGCATTTGACGTTTAAATGTTTAAATTTAAAAGAAAATTATTGGGTTTATTTTCTTGCCACAAAAGCTTAAAATTGCAAAATGCCAAAGAGGTTACTTTATTTCCAATTGTTGTTGTTGTTGGTGTTGCATTTGAGGTTTTGTTGTTGTATTTTGCATTTAGCCATTCAAGAATTTCGTTAGGGGCAGGCAGGTGATTATTGCTAGTAATAATATTATCAATTCTGTTGAACAATTTTATGAAGAAAAAAAAATTACTAAAATGCGGACACAGAAAGTTTGTTCGCCAATTTTAATAATTTTTTTTTGTTGGTATTACAAAATTTTTTACATAACTTACACAGAAAACATTCTTCACCAATTGATATTTTTAATTAAGAATTTAATTAAATTTTTCATTAAGAATTTAACTGGTTTGGTTTGGATTTTGCTTTGGATAATAAATCTTGATAAAAGCAAAAAAAAATCTTTGTGTAAACCGTACAGATTTTCCTTGGAATCTACAAGATTTCGTGCAGGTGTATATGCCCTATTGATAAACAAAAAATTTGTTTTTCATTCCATTATTTTTTACAAATTCTGTGGTAGATCTTATTTCAAGAAAATATAAAGTTCTTTAATTTTAGTTAATTTTCAATCATATTGCTATAACTATATTTTATTTCCCTGTTTATGGTTCGATTAGGCGAAAGTTTGTATCGCTCTGTATGCCATATTACATGTAATACTTTTGAAGGAACATATTGCAATAAAGACAATTGCAAATTATTATGATAAACACTAGCAGAAGGGAACAACATGCTGTTTTCGAAGGCCCTCACACCTTCATCAACAGCTGTGTGTGGTGTGAGTTGTCAATAAACAAACTGCAGTTATATATACTGCCTAATAGAATCAATAAGATTTTCTCTATGAAACGTTTTTAGGCTGAGGGGCATCCCAGCAGAAAGAAGCAAAGATTTTTTCATAGAGATTCCTTATTGTTTTATGTGGTAAGTCTTATTAATTTTATCAAGAAGAAAACCACATAAAATCAAGAAGAAATCTTATTATTCACAAATTTTTTTTACTCAATTTCCGTTATTTTTGGCACCAAAAAAAACAATCCATATAGAAAAACTTCTTTATTCTATTAGGTTTTCTTATAAATTGTAAACTATAGGGATTTCTTATTGATTTTATAAGGTTGCCTTTTTGATTTGTTTAAAAAAGTTTTCTTGTTGATTTTATTAGGTTCCTATATAATTATGTGTAAAGCATCTTATTGATTTTTTTAATAAGGAAATCTTGTTTATTTTATGAGGTGTCTTGTTATTTCATATCTATAAACAGACATAGAGACAATTTTTTTCACTATCTTTTTCATTTTGTATAAGAATGTGTTCTCGAGGCTGCTTGTTAGCATATTGGTTAGAGTGCTTGTCTATCAGGTAGAAGTTTGCTGGTTCAATACTTGGTGAGTAAGTTAGTTAAGAATATAACCTAATGTGTATGTATGTATGTATGTATGTATGTATGTATGTATAAATAAATAACATCTGCAATATACTACAAACATACATACATATGTTTATGTATATGTATATGGTATAGAATTTAATACATGAGTATAGAGAATAAAGACACAATTTTTTTTTAATTTTTTATTAGGTCGCCTAATAAAAACAAGAAGAAAACCTTATTGAAAAAATCAATAAGGTAACCTAATAAAACTAGAAGATTTTCATTTTGTTTTTTTAAAAAGGTTTTCCCTATTAAATTAATAAGATTTCCTTATTGAAAAAAAAAACTATAGAGATATCTTATTAATTTTGTTCTATTTTATGAGTTATTTATTAGGCACTGTTTCCTCTGTCTACATATTTTTCAATGTAAATGGAATACGTGAATTGTTTTGATTCATCGGATTACAATTTGTTGAAAAATTTTTTTTTTTTGGAATAAAAGCTCAAATTTAAGAACAATAATTTACAACAAGTTGCCATTTCCTCCAACAGATCTCCAGTACCACCTTTAAACATTGAGATTGAGATCATAGGAAAAATATTCCTGCGGTAAGCACGTTTAGTTGGAATAAAAAAACAAAAACCAATTAAAAATTTTATTGAGTCAATTAAACTTTTAATTAAATTAAAATTTTAAACAAAAGTTTCATTGAATCAATTACATTTTTAATTGATTTTTAAACAAAAGTTTCCTTGAATCAATTACATTTTTAATTGATTTTTAGTTTGTTTTTTGAACTAAACATGTTTATCGCAGGAATATTTTTTTCTGTATTGAAAACTGGGGAGTAATCAGTAACTTCCTCTATTTGAAAGCCGTAAGGTAAGAAAATCATAAATTGATCGGGAGAAAATGGAGTTTAAATATTTAAAAAAATTTTTAATTATTCCAGGTATTTAAAATAAAATAAAATATGTTAAAATTCAACATATGCTTTTATGTAACATATGACAAGGAAATAAAAACTAAACAGGCAGAAAATACTAAGCCCTGCGATAAGGATCGCTAAATGCAATAAAAATCTAACAGCTTTTGTTTGATCTGGCAGCAAGCAGCACAACCCTATTTACGTGGCAATTGGAAAATAGCAGAGCAAAATTGTTACAAATTCACATCAAATGCTGAAGCATGACATGCCGAATGGTTGCACATTTCGTTTGCAAAAAAAATTCAAACTGCAACTTAATAGCCCAATTCACAATCTTGTGCAAATGGTCTTGCATTGTAGAATGTGCAAAATGTTATAGTATATTGATACTCACCACTAAGAATTGTTATGTGGTGAGTATCAATATACTATACCATTTTGCACATTCTACAATGCAAGACCATTTGCACAAGATTGTGAATTGGGCTAATGATGATTCCCTGTGTAAGAGAGATTAATCATCAATGGTGGTTGTGGATTATGAAAGTCTTTGTTTTCTTTTTTTTTTCTTCGTTTTCGTTATACTGATGTCGTCAATTTTATCTTATATTTCAAATCTTTCATTTCATATTTATTTACTTAAATTTAACAAAATTTTGAAATGTATAATAGTTACTTAAAAATGAGGAGCCTGTAAAATAATTGCAGTAAAATCTTGCAGCCAAAATTTACAACAATTGCTTGTAATTTGTTGCTCGTACATTTCCAATCTTAATGCACTTTTGGTCTTTACAATATATTTTATGTATTTTTTTTTTAAATATTTAATTGTTTTTTTTTTAGTTTTCATATTTCTTTATACTTTAATTTTTAATACGATGAGCGAGTAATCAACAACGATAAAGAATTCTCATGATTTCAAAAAAATTCACACAATTAAATTCAATTTATCTATTTAATTAATAACACTAAAATGCATCATGTGTAGTAAAACAACTAAGAAAATTGTTAAAACTCATCCATCCATCCACACGTTAATTAATAGCTCTGTGTGTGTGTGTGTGTATCTGTGTTTAAGTTTTATGGAAAAGGGCTGCGAGGTTTACGGGTGGGCAGAAAATGCACCTGTTTCAATTAGCTCGCATCTTAAATTGCAATTGCAGTTTCACCACAGATTTCTATTGTTGTTAAAGTTTACAGTTGTTGCGTGTTTGAGTTGTTGTTTTGGTTGCTGCTGATATGACAGTGATCTAGTTCAAGTAATTAAGAATGTGAGATAAATTTGGTGAAAATAAATGAAGTGATGTTATAAAAGATCTTTAGGTTTTTTTTTTAAATCAATTATTATTTTTTAAATAAACTTAGACTGGCATCTATCTGAACAATTAAATGCAAAGTTTCAAAATAATCGTTTGAGAACTAGATCTTAAAAGACATTGGGCCTGACCCACGCTGTCGACAAAGTTAGACTAGTCGCACACTTACATTTGAAACAAAAACAACAATTTAATTTTTACTTGTGTTTTGAATGTAAGTGTGTGACAAGTTGAACGTTCGTCGACATCGTGTGAGAAGCTCATTATTTTATTTATATAATTTCATATTAGCAGAAGACTAATGGATAAGCCAAGCTTCAATAAATGTTATTATTTGAAAAATTAGTTTTTTCTTACTTTTCTAAACGATAGATCAAAAAAAAAAAAACCAACGGAAATTTCTTAAAACAAATTTCGTCACTTAATTTAACCAGCCTACTTTCTGTATTTGATTTCGTGTGCTCTTGTCTTATGAATTCTCGTATTATTTTTATGTTGCATAAATTAAAATTTCAATTTCTGCTTTTTGTAAATTATGGCCTTCGCCGAAAAGGATAAAGATATATATATATGTATATAGGTTCTCATTTTGTGTGTAATTTCCGCAATATTCATATGCCACCCTACAAAATATATATCGCTCATTTACTCAAAGAACGTCATAACACAAAAAAAAAATGGAAAAAGAAAATTTTATTTTTCTCCCAAGAGTATGAAATTTTTACACAATATGAAGAACGATATGAGGATTAATTCTGCATCATTAACACAAAAAATCAATTTTTTGAGTTATGACGTTCTTTTAGTAAATGAGTCATATGTGTTTATATTCTGGGTCCTTACAATTAACAGTCGATGTCCGTCTCTCTGTGCGTGTAATCGTTTTTCCGAATCTCCCAGAGAAACCACAGACTTCGGTCCTAGACTGTGATGTGTCAGAATTGTTCCTAAATATAATTGTACGGAAAATCAGTAAAAGCAAAAAGATGATTCCAGGGCTAGAAAATTTAAACATTTATTTTATATATTTTGTGTTTGTTTAATTAAATCGATTTCACTTTTTTAGATAGAAATATATTGCTATTAAAAATAAAAACATACCAAAACATTCTTCCAGGGTTGGAAAATTGGTACTTAACTAACTTAAATTTTTTTTAGTTAAACATGTTTTACATTTAAGAAAGTAAAATATTGGTATTAAAATTTAATAAAAGCAAAAAGACGGTACCAGGGCTGGAAAATTTAAACTTTTTTGGTATATAACAGTAACTAGCTATAACTAATTTTTGTATTTTTAACAACTAAACCTATTGTTCATTTTAGAAAAACAGATATTGATACTGAAAATAAAAAATAAGAAATAAAGAAGATGGTGCCAGTGTTGTAAAATTGGTATTTAACTAAAAAAAACTTAATATTTTTAGTAGTTGAATACAGTTCACATTTTAGGAAGAAATCGATTGGTATTGAAAATTAATCAAATTAAAAGACGATAAAAGGGCTGGAAAATTCAAACTTTTATTTTGTAACATATATGAAAGTAACTACACTGAAAGAATTCTATGAATTTCGACATTAATCTAATGAAAAATTCATTAAAATTCAACCAACGTCACCCTTCGTTGGATTAATGAAACCAGTTTCGTCAAAATTATTTTATTGAAAACTTCATCAAATTTATTTAACAGTGTAATTAATGCAGTACTATAACTTCATCGAAACAATAAAATAATTTCATGAAAATAATCAATTAACTTAAATATAAAGGGGTTTCTTAATAATTAGAAAATATTGTTGTCATAAATCCAATAAAATATTCTTACGAAACCAGAATACCAACGAAGCAATTCTAATGAAATTCTTTCACAATATTCATGAAATTTTCATTGGATTTGTGAAATTATCATTAGATTTGTGAAGAAATTTTAATGAAATTGTTTCATTAGACTTATGAAGCAAAATTCTTTCGGTGTAGCTAAAACTAAATTTTGTTTTTTTTTTTTAATTTAACCTATTATACATTTTAGAAAAAAATATATTGCTATTAAAAAAATTAAAAAGATGGTTACAGGGTTAGAAAATTTATACTTAACTAAAACTTATTTTTTATAAGTTAAACACATTTCACATTTTAGAAAAAACTAATAAAATCAAAAATAAATTACCAGGGCTGGAAATTTTTTTAACTTTTTTTTTGGTATATAAAAGTAAGTAGTCAAAAATTGATTTATGTGTGCTTGTTAATGAGACCTATATTGCTAACAAAAATCACAAAATCAGAAAGCTGGTTCCAGAGTTGGAAAATTGTTACTTAATAAACGAAAACTGATATTTTTTTCATAGTTAAACACATATCACATTTTAGACAAAAAAAGATTGATATTGAAAATTAATAAAATGAAAAAGAATGGTACCAGGGCTGGAAAATTTAAACTTTTTTTCGTACATAAAAGCAACTAGCTAAAACTATTATTATTATTGTATTATTTTTTAGAAAGAAAAAAATTTATACTGAAAATAAAAGAAGAATCAAAGAGATATTGCAGGGATGGAAAATTGAAATTTTTTTTAAAAAGAAAATACAAAAAACTTTGTTTTCATGTTTTTGTTAATTAAACTTATTTTATATACGAGAAAGAAATATAATGGTACTAAATCTCATACAAATCTAATTGATGGTTGCAGGGTTTAGAATTTAATTTTTTTTTATATAAAATTGGCTAACTTAGGCTTGTTTTTTGGATATAATTATTTTTAATATTTTATGTATATTATGTAAATGCAAATCAGAAAAAACAAAAAAAAAAAATTATTCCAGGTCTGGAAAATTTAAACTGTTTTTGGTGCTTAAAAGTAACTAGCTTAAACTAATTTGTGTGTTTTTTGTTAGCTAGTAAAACCTATTTTATATTTTCGAAAGAAAATGAAATATATGTAGGTTTCAGGGTTGGAAAATTTGCACTTGCTTTTATAGAAAAGTAACTAAGTAAACCTTGTTTTTTTATTAATTAAACATATTTCATATTCTAGAAAGAGAAAAAATTAAACAATCAAAAATGTGGTTCCAGGGCTGGAAAATCAAACCTTTTTTGACCTATAAAAGTAGCTAACTAGCACTTGTTTTTAATTTATTAAATATATTTTTTATTTTAAAAAGATCTTTAGCCAATATATTTTTGTACTCGTCAAATTTTTATATAAAAAAATCTATTTTAACCTTACAATCAGAAGTTTTTGTTACTGCTTGTAAAACATATGTACACACTAATTAGTTTTTCCAAGCATTGGGATATATTGCTTATTATGCTCTCAGCACAATTAATCTTTAAATGGCTGAGTTTGTATTAATTTTTAGCAAATGATAATATTATTAAATATACGGCTAAGCAGCATTCATAACTATAAAATAAATTAACGCATATGTTCCATTTCATTTCTGTGAAAATGACTTTCTGCTAAACAAAATTATCAATTTCTATGGGAATTAAATGTTAACTTAATATTAAGTATTAGCAATGAGATGTTTGAAATGAGATATTAAAGCATTTTGTAATATTTGGCATATAAGTAGCTATAACACTCAGCTTACATCGTGAGTAACAATAAAATTATGGTGTATCAACTTGTCCAGCCCTGCCATAGCATGTGTGGCTTCTTGTAAAAGCCAAAGTTATAATAAATTTCAGATTCTGATTTTTAATGAGAAAGAAAATGAGAATTCTATCACAAAGTAAATATGTATATACTAAAATAAGCTTTCGACTTTATATTAGAATAATTCAAAAAGGGGCCACAAAAAGTGGAAAATCCCTAAAAAAATTAAATACTTTTTTAAATACCTATTTTAGCAGCAGCACTTTCTAGTATCTTCAAAATATTTTTTGCCGTATTTTCGGTGATTAGACACATAGTGCAATCAATAGTTTACTGAAACATACATTTCTTTTGAGCGAATTTCTTTTCTATCTCTCACCTTTTCCTTGTTAATCTTCCATAATAATTTCAAACACTTTATAAATTAATTATTTTAATTACTCCATTTTCTCGTTACCTTCTTAGCGTTAGAAGAAATAACTGCAAAAAGCAAAAATATGTTAAACAAAAAAAAAAAAAGCGCATAATAAACCTAAAGTTTGTGAACTCGGTTATTAGGTTTACAAGTTAATATCTCTTAGTCACGTACAACCTCAATTTGCAAAAGAATTTTAATAAAAAGAGAAGAAATCTAAAAATTTCTATAATGCTTAAGATGTTTTGATATATTTTGATGGAGCTGTTAGAAACTTAACTGTGCGTGTGAATAGTTTCACTATAAATATATATTTTTTAATCAACTAAAAAGAACATATTAAGACCAATTAAATGCAGCTCAGATTGAGAAAATAGAATTCACAATAGAAATTTTTATAATACACATACAACATATATTTATATAAAGTTATGTTTAGTAAAAAGAGTTATTTTCTTTTCTTCTTTGGAGTGGGAGAATTTTAAATTGACATGTGCTTCTTTGTATGGTAAACCATTTAACATATCTTGGATATTAAGTTGTCGGGTAACTTATACAAAATTTTAAACTGGCACCACTTTGCTTGTACAATTGAATGTCCTTAATTAGGAAGAGCTGTGGTTCAAAGGTGAACAAATAGTTGCACGTAAATTGGCCTTCAAGGTCGTGCGATTTACAACCGCTTTTTAAAGTTTAATCATCGGAAGAACTTTTTTTTTAAATCCTTAAGTTCCCTGATCATTTTGTCTGAAAAGTAGTATATTTTATTCTTATATTATGCCTTTTTAGCGATTGTTTAACGTGGTTTTTATTTGGCTTTCATACTTTTTTTAACAATTGCTTTTATAAAATCCTTAAAGTCATAACTTCCCCTCTAAAAAGTCGTTTTACTTTTTTTTTTAAACCGCAGACTTTGTATTAACTTTCATCTTGACTTATTTGCTGAGAATCCCCTACCCAATTTGATGGCATATAAGTATGATATTTTTAAATAATATTTACTTAAAATTGAGGTTTTCGCTTCTTAAAGGAACCCATACAAATTCCCCACACGCAAAAATTACCAACAAAAAAAAAAAAGATAAAACAAAATTTACATCTTTATAAAAAAAAAGTAAAACGAAAATTAACAATAAAATTAAAATTACTTGAGTGCGCACTTTGACTACTTTACTACGTTAATCATATTTAAATATTGGTGTCTCTTGGTTAATGCAGCACTACGCTTGAAGAGGAGGCATGTTGAGTTCACTATTGAACAAAAAAAAAATTCTTTGCTGAAAGCTGTCATGAATGAACGAATTTCAATTCATGCGGGAAACAGGACACTCCAACCCAAGAATTATGTATTGAATTCCTTGCTATGGTTCTCAGTTTAAATGGACATAAAGTTATTAATTTTAGTTTAAAATTCGAACAAATGATCGTTAGCTTAGAAAAATGTATGCTGCTTATCGTTTCGTCTCAGAAGTTATGTGCAAAATAGCCTCACGCATTTTTTTTACCAATAATAACGGCTTAACGACATCCGCTAACACTTTTATTAATGTTGTTGTCATCATTATTTTATGTGCTTGCATTAGAAGTGTACAAATTCCATGATTTTTTCGCGTGAGTCACTTATTAGTCACGCATGAGTCACGTGTGAGTCACGCGTGAACATGGCTGTATTTATATAGAATAAACGTGTGTAATTTCAGCTAACTTTCTTAAGTTTGTTAAAAAATCTATTTTTGAATAATTCGCATCCGCATTCAATGAATGTCAACCAGCAATTCATCAGCAGCGTGATTGAATAAAAAAAATCATAAATTTTGTTTAGTTTGTCAAGCACCGTTTATATGCATTTTGTCCTTGCTTCGATAACCGTCTTGCTCCTCCTACGATCCCAAGATTTTGGTATAACATGCAGCTAGTCTTAAGAGTTATTCGCATTAAATTTAGTGTGCCTCACTATTGTAGTTCTGGAAGTCCTCATTGAACTCACACATCTGACGATTGTGATAGAGGCTGCTGCCACACCAAAAATTAATCAGCATCGCGGGACAAAGCACAGACATGGACTGTCTAGTTAGCATGGGAGCAAACATCCCTGGCAAGACGATTTCTCCTACTTGCGCAACATCCTCTGACGTGATGAATAAAGTGTTTGTCTTGACAAGTGGTTTGAAACTGTTCTGAACAATACAGGGGAATGGGGGGGGGAATAAAACGCCGGTATTACTTTCAAACTGGCACCATCAGGTGGTACACTGTTGGTTCCAGAACGCCGGCAGGTTCTGGTGTGGAAGTTGTAGGACCAAGGACTAACTACCACGAGTCACTGGGAAAAATCTCCTACCATTTTTCAATCGGAAGTTTATGCCATTGAGATATGCGCACAATTCAATCTTGATAGGGGCTACCGAGGAAAAGAAATATCCATTTGCTCGGATAGTCAGGCCGCCATCAAAGCACTCACCTCATATGAGTTTACCTCTAAGTTAGCGTGGTAATGCCGCATTAAGCTAAATCAGCTAAGCAGCGTGAATAAGGTTACACTCTGCTGGGGGTTTGATGCAGACAAAATGGCCAGAAGGTGGCTAGTACACCTAGAACCGCTTTGTGGACTCGAATTGAATGAAACCTGGGATGATATATCGACGGAGATCAAGAGTAATAGGGAACACCTGTGACTCAATCTCCCAGGATTGAGGCATGCAAAGCTAATGATTGGAACGTATAACCAAAATCATTTCATAGCTTTCATGTCCCTGAGTAAAAAAAATCTGAGAATACTCACAGGCTTCCTCACACAGGCCATTGTAGACTGAGAAAACACCTCAACAGACTTGGCATTGAGAGTAACAGCCTGTGCAAATTCTGTGATTACGAAGATGAAACTCCAGAGCATATTCTGAAGGATAGTGAAGCGTTATGCCACATAAGATATAGCCAATTGGGCAAGCACCTATTGGAGGAATGGGAACTGCCATCTCTGGACCCACTGGCAATCCTAAGATTCATCAGGAGAGTAGATCTAGATGAGGTGCTCTAGTACCTGGCAGGGGCTACAATATATCTACTTTGGTCATTCATTGTAGTTCTGAAGATGTAGGAAAAATAAAAATTACTTTATATGAGGGTGCCCATCTCCCCCATCCTATTCTAAGAGCTACACATATAAAATTTAGTGATTCTCACTATTTCAGTTGCGGAGATATGAATGATATTATATGATATGATGGGGCCTTTGGCCCCACTGTAAAACTACTCACATATCGTACAATATTTTTACCATTTTTATCGCTTTCTCGGATCGAAAGCATATGTGTATTATGCCAAAGGTCGGTTATTACCCAACTTTCAATTATTCACTTATTAGTTGTACAACTTGTGGTCAATTGTTATTGGCTGAGTGCCTGACATGCAGTCAAACCATAAGACTTTTTTTTACACTATTCTCTATTACATTGTTAAAGTATTTAAATTTTATAGTTTATTCTAAATATTTGTATATATTTAAGTCATTCAAGATATTTTGTTACTAATTAAGTACGTGTCGTTTCACTGGAATATGTCTGTCTGTATGTTTGTATATACACAAATTGTTTTTAAATTGACCAGAGTCATATACGTACATACTTATAAGACAAAAGCAATGAAAAAAAAATTGTCTTTTATGTTCGTATTTAGAAGACGGGGACTTAAGAAAATACAAGTAATGTATGGCTTTTAGTATTAAATTTTGTGGTTTTGTAGCATTATTTTCCACTTGACATCACTGTGAAGCCACACAGGTTTGAAAGTAACTAACAAAAAAAAAAAAAAAAAAGACAAAACTTAAATTTATTCTATGGCCTAAAAAACTAAAAATAAAAATATCTAAACTATGCCTTAAAAGGGAACCGTTGAATATTTTATATTCTTCAGCCAAAAAAAAAAAAAAATTACAATAATAAAAAAATTCCTTGGGGACTTTGTAAAAATTAACAGCCAATAAAAAAAAAATTACTTGAAACAGATATCGATATTGACATGCTTTTAACTGAAAATTAAAAAAAAATCCAACAAAATTTCCACTTTAAATGCTTGGCAAACGTTCGATAAATCACTTGCCAAAATGTTTTAAAAAGTAGAAAAAAATTAGTAAAATAATAATTTTAAATTTGTATAAAGAAAACCATGATGACATTCCATAAAATTTTGCAGGGAATTGTTTTCTAATGGAAATGGGCTTTCAAATATAAAGGGAAGCTTTTACCAAACTCCCTTTAGAATTTTACAATTGATTTCGTTTTTATACATTGTATATATGTATGCCCTTTACATTTGTAAGTTTGCTGGTGTGGCTTTTTTAGATTTTTATCTGTCAATAAATATAAAAAATTACACAAATGCCGTATGAGTGTGCTTTTCATGCAGGCAGTGAAGCACATTGCAGACACAAACTAACGTTTGAACATTTTTTTATTCTATTTTTTAAATGATATTTTAACAAGATGTAAACGGCAGTTGCCACTAGTACACGAGGGCGATCCAAAAATTAGATGTCCTTAGCAGAGAATGATATCTCAAAGTACTCTTTGAGTATTGGTAGAACAAAAACCATGCTCATACTGAAACACGTGCATTAATTTCAAATCGAACACGTAAAACTATAAACAATCCAAAACTCTGTTTGTATAAATTTTTAAATTATGCAACACAAAAGACTATAACTAAAATTTTAAGACTTTGTGAGCTTTAAAAATATGCATGTGTACAAAAATACTCGTGAGTATTAATCGGCTACACATGCGTATATACAGGGCTATTTTATTCATGCACACATGAAGCATTGTTTTCAAACAGTCAAACATATTTTTTATTTTATACACTCAAATGTAGATATACGGAGGCGAATAATGAGTAAATATCCCGAGTATCGTGCTTATATATTTTAGTCCGACTAAATATTTATACCCTGAGTATAAATACCAAACCACCCAAAAAATTTGTGCGATGCGGAAAGTATTTATTTTGAACACTTCACCGTAAGTTCCTGATAGACTGGCCATAAAAAATCACATGTGTGTAAAAATTGCACTGATAGAGTGCTAACAACAGACGCGCATTACACTTTTCAGCCAAAAAAAATAACCTATCTTCACTATACACACTTTTAGCACCATAACTTTTAAATGCGGCGTTTTCGGAACAATTTGACATAATAAATTTTGTTTATAATAAACAGCTCAACATTTTTTTTGTATTTAATTTTGTTCTAACTATGGCCTATCTTGGTCCTTTAGTGGGATGAAACTAAGTTTTTCGGAAAGGCTTCTTATCAACGGCTCTCGCTAAATATTGGGTAGCGATAATTAAAATCCTTTTCTATATTTATGATTTGAACTATAGCCTGTTCGTATCGCTAAATAGTCCCTTTTCATCTTATTATATATAATACAAAAACACGTTTATTTGTTATGGGTAAACTCTTCAATGCCCCAACAGATTTTTGCCTTCCACCCCGCAAAATATTCGTAAAAGACCTGTGCGTGTTTATATATATATTCTATCCCCTTTCAGAAATAGTGATTCGTCCGACAGATGGCGCCATATTTAGTTTTTTTTTGTGATTTTGCACCGTAACTCAAGAACTACTGCGTCTATGGGACGTGAGTAGTGTTTTTGTATAGTTTGAAGTTTGTCCGGCAGATGGCGCAATATTTAGTTTATTCGTGGGCAAAATGCAATTTTCATATTGTACCACCAATGCCATATACAACACTAATGTTTGCTTAGGGCCAGCAACGCGGACCGGGGTCAACTATTTATTTTATAAAGTAAGAAATATATATTATATAACAAATTTGTTGAAAAATATTTTTGGGAAAATATAAAAATGGCAAATATTTTCTTACATTTTTGTGTCTTGGTGTACAACCATTTGGTACAAAATAGCAGATGTTTCATGTCTCGCATGAATTTCGGAACGCCCTTCCTACAAAATACAAGGATGGTTTTTTATATAAAAAAAAATTTACTCGCAGAGGAAAATGACGACAAATTTGCACAATTCAAAGCCAAAAACGATGTTTCAAATGGTTGAATAGTTAGCAATTTTGTTGCGCAATCGACAAATGTTATACTTTTTTAATACTATTTTCATTTTATATTTTATTGGTTAAAAAAAAAACATTATTCGTATGTACATTAGGGTGCATCTTATTTTTAGACTTGCAAAATTGCACCGTAATTCCGTCTAGAAAGTTTCTAACTTTTTTAAAACTTATATTATGCACAAAAGTAGGCCGATAACTTAAGGGGAAGGGCTGGCTCATTTCCTCTGAAGTTGTTATAATATGACCAATATAGCCAAGAACAATAGTAATGAATTCGAAATTATAAGATATTAGCATCTTAGCCACGACTTCACTCGCATCCAGAAAGAAACTGAAATTGGTCTTTAAATAGTATTTATACCATGCTTAGCAAAAACAGAAAAAGTACCAAAAGTACACATATTTACCCGTTTTATTCCCTAAAAAAAGTACCTAGTACATATATATAACATTTAACCTTTGTCACAAAAAGTAGACTTTTTGGAATACTTAGAGGAAGTATTTTACAATTGGTGCTTATACAATATAAAAACTTTAATTCTCTGGCCAATAGAAAAAACTGCTTAAGTCGAGATAAACTAATTTTGAGTTAACGGCACCCCTGTAAACTGCATAGTGAAATGTAGCCCTGGGCGAATTCTCAATTATTGAATTCTCTGCTTTTTTCACATTGTCACGTGAAGTTTCTATGTGAAGTAGCCGCTTTTTCAAACAAAAACTTATATTTTATATACTTTAGTGCATATTAGTGTAAAGCGTAATTAACTCTACATTTAGTAAAAGATAGGAAATTAGAATTAACAGCATGATTTTAAAATACAAGCTTAATTGCTTGGTGGCTTAACGTGACAAAAAGTGGACTTTTCTGTGTAAATGCCCATCTATATTCAAATAAAATAGGCCAAAAATAAAATTTTGCTGTAGATTTCTTAAAAATAAATTAAATAAACGCACATTTTTCATCGGGCTAGTTTCAGATTGAGAAATTATATTGGCATTATTATATAAATTTTAGCTTAATTCGACTTAAGCACTTTTTTCTTTTTGCCACAGATAGTTTGAGTAGATTTTGCTGATATTAGATATATTTCACCAATTTAAGGGCGAATAAGCTACGCCTATCCGTTATACAATCAGAAAAAATTCCATAATAATTTCTTCCATGTGAAGAACATTTTTAAAACTGAAAATTTAAAGAAAATTTTGTTCGGTAGAAGTAGAGCGCACCCTAATGTACATACATATAAACACACATATCATTACCATATAGAAAGGCCCTAATTCCAGATTTTTAAATTTTTCGATACATTACACACACAAAGAAAAGATATGGTTGTAAAATGGTTGAGAAAACAATATTATGCTCTCTGAAACAAATGTGTGGTCGTTGAAAACTAGTTATTGTTATTTTAAACATTAATTTCGTTACGATAAACAGAGTAATGTTTGAATTCAATAATTACATTATTATATGCATAGAAAGTGCGACATGGTTAGAGTTTAACAATATAGTTTTGTTAAAAATTTATGACTACAATATAATTTGTATTATTGTGTAAAAATAATATGATGTAAATAACAATATAATGTTATCCAAAACCATACTATGTTAAGTTTTAAAAAAAATCTTTTTCAGAAACATTTTCTATCAGGTCAGTGTTTCGTTTGCAAGCTATCGGTAGTGCACGCGATAGATAAATAAAAAAAAGTATAAATTATAAAGGGTAGATATATAAAAATAATATGTACATATGTATGTATGTATATCTCTTTATACAGATGTGTTTGTATTTCGTGTATATACATATATGTAAGTATACATTTCTATACATACATACATACATTTTCTTCAACAATATTAATTTATTTTTATTTGGCACTTACCGCACAGCTGTTTTGAACAAAATATTTGCCAATAAATATATGATTAAAAAACAAAATATTATTATATAAAATAATAGTATGGTCGTATTTAACAATATTATTACATATAATATTAGAACATGGTATGGTAAGTCCCAATTATATTTTAGTCACATCTAACAATAGTGTTGTCTTATTTACAATAATAAGATTAGGTATAACAAAGTTAATTGTTTTTGTAGATAATTTTATTATTAACGCAGAAGATAATATTATTTAAACTTTGCTTTTCCATTGACAATAATATGATTTGACTGCAACCATATAATTCAATCATAATATGTTGCTGTTTGGTTATGGTTACCTCAACCATATTTTTTCGTTGCGTGCACGATCTTTTGTCGAAATATACAAACAACTCGTTTTAAAATAAAATCATAGGTCCTTTCTATACTAAGGTAACGATATGTATGTGTTTTTATATATTGAAAGTTTAATATTTTTTATTTATCAAAAACATATAAAGAAAATAGGAAAAGAACCCTGATTAGAGGTTTTGGTAGGAAAAGAACCCAGCACCTTTAGACAGCTAGACTTGGTTAGTACCGACTACTTTAGTAGTCGTTTTTAGTAGTTTGTTTCTCTTGCAAATGATTTAACCATTAAAATATTATAGAAACTACTTATTTCTTGCAGCTTCTGTTTATGCTTTTTGTCTAAAAATGCTTGATTATGAAGTATCAAATTTGAAATGATTTTGCTTTTATGTTACAAAAAATTAAATAAAAAAGTTTGTAAAAAATATTCCAATTCGTAAAAATTATTATTTTGAAATTGATTATAAATTTAAATGCTAATCCTAATAATTATAAATTTAAATGCAGTTGTTTATTTATGATTTTTGTTTAATTAAAATTTTTGAAAGTAACAAAAGCTTAAATATCAATTTACAAATTTTGCATTGCCTTGCTTTATTTAGATTTAAGTTCATAAATTTTATTACAAATTAAAAATTTCATGAGAATTTAGGCTACACGTGTCTTTAATTAGCTTGTAAATAGAAATTATTCATAAAATATTTCAAATTGTTGTATAAAAATTTTAACGTGATGTTTTTCTTATATTTTTTTTCTTCCAGATCATTTGAAAACCGCAACGCAATAATTTGCCAGTAAGTACTCCTATCTCATTATAAATTGTAGCTAATATTAATAATAATGTTATTGGTTTTTGTATTCGACGATTCACAAAAATTATAAATAGAACTTTATGTAAAATGTTGAATAACTTAAGGGAAAATTAAGGAACGTATTTATGCATTGATTTATTTATTTCTAATATTTACAGTTGTGGAAAATTTTATATCCACCCGAACTGTTGTGATATTTATTTTTAAGAGAAGTAGAACTCAGGCAAGGAATGGATAGAATAGAATAGGGGGAAGATCTCGTCCAAAGACCGGCATGGAATGGATACAATTATTACTAGGTGTTAACTTCTTTATGAAAGGGATAGTGATAAAGGAGACAGTGAAGAAGTGAAGGAAGATATAGAGGAAAAATTCATTCCTTTACAACTCTGCTTTTCGCACGTTTTTAATAATGCAGTGTTGCAGCGCCTCTGGTGTCAATGAGGAGTATTAAATTTTCTAAGCTGTGCTTAGTAGCCACTTTATTGTTTATTTTACCTCGCTGATGATTCTGCTACACAATACCGTCGAAGGAGGGCGCTCTGATGTTATATTTGAATTAGTATCTGCTGAAGCCGTTGTAGTTCAGTGACCAATGTTTACAACTCCATCACTTCGACTTTCCTACAACAACTGATACAAAGGGACACTTAAGACTGTCGGAGACTGGGTTCGAACCCAGGACCTTCAGTTTTGTAATCAACGTGATAACTAATTCAGCCAACACCACCTTAATGGCGTTGTGTTGCACAGTGGGATGGCTTCATACATTTTTTTTTCAGAAACTATAAGGAAATGTTTTATATAATTGAAAGTTTGCACTGAGTATTACATTGAGTAAATTAAGAAAAAAGTGTAATTTTATCAAAATCAGCCACGCCCACTGACCATATAATACAAATAGATTTGCATAAAATTTTTCCTATCCAAGCAGAAGTCTTCAAGTTCGGTGCATATGCTTTTAAGAAGAAAAAAATATCTACGCCGAGTTTGATTAAAATGGGACACGCACACTGCCCATTACTCAATGCCATACTAAACAAAAATAAGAATTGATGAAATGGAATATGAGAAATGATTATATTTTGTATATGAGTAGAGATTTAACATTGGTAACTAAATTTACAAGTATAACTGCAAATCGCCACTTAAAATCCAAAAGGGCGTAGCAAAATAGACTTTTTGATTGATTTGATACATCTTTCCTTAAAATTTTACTGACATATGTATGTTTAAAACTACATATTTTATTCATTATTCAACTGGACACCTAAATTTAAATTTATAAGGTTTTCTGCTTCTCCTGTAAAAAAAGTAAAAAGTATACTTACGCCCTTTTGGATTTTAGGTGACGAAATGCAAGTTTACATTTCACTAAAAATTAATATTAAAAAGCTGATGTTCACAACAATATCTGTTCAAGTAAATAAACATGAGTGTGCTGATGTAGTGCGTGGCGGCACAGAAAAATGCCCCAACTTCCTAAAGCTAAAGTCGAGTTTAATTTATCTTCTGTTCCTTCGCAAATTACATCAATTAACAAAAATCTTATAAAAATGAAAATACTGAATTTGAGCCCCTTTAAGAAATTATTGCTGGTAAATATTTTATGTAAAAAAAAAAATTATGCAATAATTTGAATTCATTACATCGCTTTACTACGCTCGTAGCTGCTTCTTTAGTTTTTTAATATGTTTATTACAGTATTTTATGGTTGACGTAAGTCTATAGTTTATTTGAAAAAAAAAGTTTTAAGTACAAACAAAACCTTCATTTAGTTGTTAACCACAAAATCAATGTACATCATCGTCATTTCGTCGAAGTCGTATCATTCTGTTATTTTATTTTGTCATATTTGTCACATGTAGCACTAAGTTTTTATTTTTTGCAAGTATTTATGTTTTATTTTATCATACATCATTCTCAGAGACAACGGCTCGATTTCATGATATTTTGGCTTAAGACAAGCAAAGTAATGCTGCAAGGGACACTGAAAAAATTTTATTTCAAGAATTTCAAAACTATTAAAAAAGAAATAAAATGATATATAATGAGGGCAATTATGAATAAAATTCCGCGAGAAATTTTTCCCGGGGAACGATTCCAACTAATGACAAGTAATAGGGAAAACAACAAATTCTAATTGGAATAGGGAGAAATTTCTCATGGAACTTTATTAATAATTGGCCTGAATAACTGACTTTGGCAGAGGATGCAAACAAAATATACATTTGTATTAATGTTTTAAGAGCTTACGTCTGAATTTTTTTATAAATGAGGGATTAGAGTTCCACCCTTTTGGCCACACATGAAACCATGAGAAAATGCGTTTTATTTAAAATTTTTGTATAATATTTTACCCCTCTAACTCTTCTCCGTATGGGCCTTCTTTGTCCATTTCGGAAAGGGGTCAAAAGTAGAGATAATGGTAAGGGGGAAATAAACTGAAATATAGCTTTTTACAATATTCTTCTAAAATGCTCAAAATTGGCTTTCACTATAAGTTTCTGAATACAACCAAGCTGACATAAAACTTATGCCCTAATTTTGTTCGACAATCATGTCGTCTTGCACAAGGACAAAAAAAATTCGCAGTTGTGATTCTTTAAGACAATTACGGCCTGTCCCACGATGTCAGCAGAAATCGTTCGATCGAATACTTATGTATATTGAAAAAAAAACAACAAATTTTCTAATGTTATTGTTGTTTGTAATACTAGTCGATCGAACGATTTCTGGTGACATCGTGGGACAGGCCGTTAGTACTCGTATTTATTGCCCATGGTGGAAGGTTCGTGCGTAAACTTTACGCTTTTGTTAAAAAACAATTATATCCAACACATATATTTTCATAAATTTTTCAAAATATTATAAATAATTTTTGTGTTTTCAATTTCAATTAAAATCTGATTTTGCGCTGATTTAAATGGCCTATTGTGTTCTTAAAACATGGCAATAATATTTTTATTTTTCATTATCAAAGACGAAAGCACGTGCCGAAGGCTACTTCTAATGAAAATTGTCGTGAACGAAGTAAATATTGGATTCCACCTGCACGAAGGATTTTAAACTCTATGCTTTCTCAAACATTCGCTTCGTTTGTGACAATTTAAAAGCTATGCTATTTATGTCACGACACAGCAGCTAGGGCGTGATTTTCGTAACAAAAATAATCGACACTATTACAGTTATATATTTATTTTTGTTTTGATTTCTTTGTACTTAGAACCAGAGTACGAAAATAAACGAAACAAATTGTTTGATTTTGTTTTATTTCGTTCTTTGAAGTGAGTGATACAAAAACAAACCAAAAAACAATGAGAAGGCTTGCTCAATTTGTTTTTGTATTGTTTTTGCATATGAGCACAAGCCAGAGAACAGAGCCGATCGCCTGTAAGCCGGCTAAAAGCCGCCCCCGGCCACAACAATACATTAAGTTAATTGTACCCCGCTCGGAAAAAAATAATGGGAAAGAAATGGTAACGTTTTGAAATATTTGCGGCAAATTTTACATAATCATATAATATAATTTTATTGCATTGTTATATAACAGATTAAGTTTGTTTTATATAGCTAAACAGCATAGCTATAACCTCTCCTCTTTTTGTTTGATATTAGTGATCATTGGAATGTTTTACTTAAGAAACGCTATAACCGGGTGTCCTAGGACACCTCTCTTCTTTTTTTAACCCCCGACCAAAAAAAGGGGTGTTATAAGTTTGTAGTGTTTGTCTGTGTATCTGTGCATCTGTGTGTATGTCCGTGTCCACGTACAGCCCAAACGGCTGGACCGATTTTGATTTAATTTTCTCTGTCTGAAAGGTGACTTGATCCAAATGGTTCTTAACCATGTTTAAAGAAAATCGGTCCAGCCGCTTAGAAGATGCCACATCTTTTCTAGATATATAGGGGGTTTTTAAAATTTTTAATTTTTCTTATTATAATAGTGATCATTGGAATTGGAATATCAGGCCATCGGCCGGATGGAAGGATTTTAAACTCTATGGTGTATCAAATCTCTGGTTCGTTTACAACGATTTTTTAAACCACTTTTACTGCTATAGAAGCCAAATAGTGATGGAGGTGTAACACTGGAGAAACTTTGAATTATTTTCTACAAATTATATATTTTAAATTCTATATTCGTGTTTGATGATTGCCAGAATTTTTGGGTAAATTTTTAAATATTAAAAAAAAAATTTCCAGCGATTTTTTATATAAAAAATAACTTGTTTTTCGATTTGTCATGAAAACATTTTGCATATGCAAAATCGCCCAAAATTTCAAAACAAGAAATCACCCAAGAAAAGGAATAACCACCCAAAATGTTTATGGAAATTTAATTTAATTTATGGGCGATTTAATTTAAAGTTTAGAAGATACATAATAGTAATACCTTCCCAACAGAAATTAATTGGAACTAAGAGAGTTAAAATGTTTCAAAATAATATTCGTCAGAAGATCCAACTATCAATCATTAAAAAAATATAAAGCTTGTGAAGTTCAAGTTCAATGCTTCAATTAACCCTTGTATTCCTCGTTTTATGAAAGGGACAAAATAAAATCCATATAGAGAAAATTCACATTATTGATATCTTTGATTTCACACACAGAAAAATTTTAACTTCAAATCTACTTAAACAAGGTAAATCCAATCTTTTTCGGCAATGATTTTGTTTCATATGTGTTTCATGTTAATCAAACATGATTTATAGTAAATTTCAAAGAAAATTTTTTCTCTTTAAATAACTTTATTTCACGTTGTACTGTTGAAATCAAAATGAAGAATCATGTTAAATCAAAGTTATTTCAAGTTGCAACAACATGAATTTAATTTAATGTAGTAATTGTAATTTATTAATTATTTAACTTACGTGTGGTTGACATAGACATCAAAAAAATTTTTGTTTGTATATTAGAGTTCGACCGATTAATCGGCTTCGGCTTCGGCCTTCGGCCAAAAATTGGTAATAGGCCAACATTCGGCCTATGGCAAAAAATCGGCCGATTAGCCGAAGCCGAATATTTTTCATTCCAAGCTTGAAAAATAACATTATTTTTGGTTGTTGCTCGCCGAGAGTTTCTTCTGTGTTTAACGTTTTGAAAGGGTTGCTTTAAAATACAACCCTGTTGCTTTCTATTTTTTTTTTTACTTGGACGTTCTTGTGAGTGATCATATGAAAAAGCAATCTTGCAAAATAGTTTTATTTTTCTTGTTATGTATCCAATAGATATTACAGCTATTTCAGTGATCCCAAAAAAGCAAACTTTTTTCTTAATTCATATAAAATAAGTATCATTTTTAAAATTTAAAACATTCGGCTTCGGTTTTGGCCGAAGTTTAGGATTTTAGCCGAAGTTCGGCTTCGGCTTCGGCCAAAAAAAAACGCCTTCGGTCGATCTCTATTGTATATTGGCTTCCCCGGCCAAGATTTGAACTCTGAACTCATCGCGTGGTAGTCAACGTGCTTACCCCTGCAGCCACAACAACTTTAAATATTCTCTGGATACAAACTAACTGCCTCTTTCACGATGTTGAATAAGTTCTTTCTTTCGTACAAATACATTTAAAACAAAAACAAATTTAAAAATTTTTTTTTACGATCATGAGTAAAATTTTAATTCAACATTATTTCATTGATCATTTAACATTTTATTTATTTGAAAAGTTTTTTATGTATGACAACTGAACTTCAGTTGCATTGTCAAAAAAAAGTTGAAATCGTCTTTTAAATTAATGTCGTGTAATTACCAAAAATGCTTCTACTCATAACATTTTATGCTCAAAAATATAGAATTTTTTATGAAAGCCAAAAGACTACTAAGAAGCAAATACATACATTCCATTTTGCTGTGTATGTACAGTAATTTCCGCTTAACTGATTCTCCAAATATTCATAAGAGTTTTGATGCAAACAAAATGGTAAATTTTATATTTGATTATCCACTCACTAATGCAATTGCTTGGTTTTTCAGTTAATTAACCGATTAAGTAAATTAAGCGGAAACTACTGTATTTGAATTCGAATGAATAAATGACATAAGGCTCAATAATATTACTATTTCTCTTTAAAAAAAAATATATATATATATCTCGTTAAAAAGTGTGTAGAACTATTATTTCAAGTGTATGACAAAGCCCAGCCGCTGAAACTTATGAAGCAACAACATTTGCATGCGATTTGATTGCAGTCGTCGTGCTTAACACAATTCTTCATGCGATATTTATTTTTTATTTTTTTTTTGCTCTTTCGATTTTCAATCATTAACAATTACAAATTGTTCACAGTTGGTATTAAATTTATTGCAGCCATTTTTCTATAGATTTGTTTTGTGTGATTAACTATTTTATTAATAATTTAATAACAATGATTTCTGTGGTTTTTCTATTACAAGATGTTTTTTTTTATATATTACGAGTATATAATTTTTTTTCTTCTCAATTGTGTTTGTTGTAACAATTTTTTTTTAAATTGAATAACAACTACATCTTTTTTTTTTAATAACTAATCATTAACTACGTATAATAGTTTTGAATAATTATTGACTAATTTAACATCAATTGTTTGCATTAAATTTCAGTTTTTTTTATAAATTAAAAAAATTATATTACTTGATTGGAAATTTGATGATTTTCTTGTAAATATATAATGAAATTCATATTGACACATGTAACTCCAATTCAAAGTAACAACGTATTGATTTTATGTTGTTAATTTAATTTTTTATAGTTTAGTTCAGTAAACACAAAATAAATGTTAAGCCCGGGGTATCATGTTATTAAGAAAAACAAAAAATTATGCAAAAAATATTGTGTAATCTCCTCAAGATCTTTT
Organism: Tachina lurida; assembly: GCA_944452675.1. Lineage (NCBI taxonomy): Eukaryota > Metazoa > Arthropoda > Insecta > Diptera > Tachinidae > Tachina > Tachina lurida. The sequence goes on along the minus strand of OX101755.1, from coordinate 111,437,594 downwards.
GCAATTGTTTTTTTTAGCAAAAAGTATTTGTAAGCATTAATTTCAATAATTTTTTAGCAAATTTTAAGATACAAGCGGAATGTATTTAATTCAAAGTGTTGTCCATCGAAAGCTTTCTTTGTTCACATTTCTTTGTTGGAAACTATAGAAATTAATGAAACTAATTTCTTGTATTTTGTTCGATAACAATTGAATATTGAAAATTGCTCCTGTTAGGATTATATAATTAGAGGATAATATCGTTTATCAACAAAGCTTGACCATCAGAGTGGAAACCCGACTAAAGAACGACGGCCGTGGATTAAGGGGATATTTTGGGCGGCGGCTTAACGTCTATTTTTTTAAGCATTTAAACAATTTTGCTTGTGTAAATGCAAGTCATATTTGTGCAAAGTTCTATAGGCATTATACGAAAACAATTATTCAAATGACATTTTATTTATACTCTTATAGATGTAGTTAGTCAAAAGTTACACTTCAACAAAAAGGAGGAGGTTATAAATTCGTCGGTATTTTTCATTCTTAATTCATAACTTTGTACATTTTAGACCATTTGAAAAAATGTTTTTTTTTTCCAAAGAGGATGTAGCTTGCAATTGGTCCCATTGTAAAAGAAAGTGGGCGGTTACATGCCCAAAAATTTTTTTATTTGATTTTACGACATTCTACTTATGCGATTGATTGATGCGAAACCAATCAAACATCTTTGTTTCTTGTAATTACACACTGCTAAATTTGATAAAATGGGCGATACTACGCCCATTATAATTTTTTTTTTACTATATTTCTGCTTAACCGATTTTCACGAAACTTACCTTGAGCTCATAAACAGACACAATCTTCCATTTAAAAAAATGGACGGAGTCACGCCCATGAACATTTAATATTTTATTTTAAGTGGTTCTACTTTACCGATTTTTACTAAACTTGACCTTGAGCTCTGAAAAACACACAATATTGCATTTCATAAAATGGGCGGAGATACACCCATTAAAATTTAATTTTATATTTCACATCCTTTTTAACCAGCTAATTTTCACACACACACACACACATACACACACACACACACGCACACACACACACACACACACACACACACAGTGGAGCCAACACAAAGAATCCTGATGATGAAGCCGTAGCAGCCTTCGAAAACAGCTAATTGTTCCGTTCTGCTAGTGTTTGTCAGAATATTTACTTTGGTGTTATTTGTGCAATAATAACTATCACATGTAATTCGGTTTACGAACTTAAGCCTAATCAAATCATAAATATAGAAACAAATGAAGTTCGAACAATAATAATAAAACTAACTAGTTTTAAATTTTTTTTTGTTCGAAAGACTATACTTCCAGTAGAAGCCCATACATTTTTTTCTCGAAAATGTTCTATCAGGGGTCTAATCGTTGCTTACGATAACGAGCTAATTCGATCACGTTTTTATTCAGTTTGAGATAATGGCATTCGATATCGAAGCATATTATTAAATTGTTCGATAGAGGATGCCATAATCTCAAACTGAATAACGTAATCGAATCAGCTGGTTGTCGAAAGCGACGATTAGATTCCAGATCTTTGCATTGAAGTTGGATGTTTTTTCGGCAAAATTATTTAACTTAATCTAAATTATTTTATAGTGCTTATTTCGGAAGTCAATTTAATTTTTTTAAGAGTTTTCATTTCGAAATTTTTAGTCCCATTTTTGTATTTTCAAAGGCTTGGTCACGCTCAATTTTGTAAATATTAATGGTCCTCTCACTTTTCTAAATTAAACATTGTGTCACTTTGAGAGCTTAAGGTGTGTGCAAAGTTTCGTAAAAATCGTTCAAGTAGAAGCACGGGAAATATAATATTAAGTTCAAATGGGCGTGGCCCCGGCTACTTATTTATGCACAAGATTTTGTCATTCTAAAAGCCGAAATTGGTTGCATAGTTTCGTGGGAATCGTATAAATAAAAGTACATAAAATATTATGCTAACCTTTGATAGGTGTGGCCCCTCCTACTTTTATAAATTTAAGCTTGATCTTATTTTAGGGCTTAGGGTGTGTGCCAAGTTTGGAGAAATCAATTCAGTAGAAACACGCGAAGTATAATATTAAATTTGAATAGGCGTGGACAAGACCACTTTTCTCAATGCCAGATATTTAATTTTAGAGCTCAGGATGCGTAACAAGTTTTGAAGATATCGGTTAAATGGAAGCACGTGAAGTATAACATAAAATTTTAATAGGCGTAGCTCCGCCCATATTTGAGATTTTGGCATAGATTATGTGATTACAAGAACCCAATGCGCATACTAAATTTCGCAGCAATCGTATGAGGAAAAAATCATAAAATCAAAGAAATAAATTTGTGGGTGTATCTATTTCTTACACTAGCATAAAACGGAAGCTGTATCCTTTCAGACAAAAAAGAGTTACAAAGCTCTGTTAACAAAATACGACGGTTTTTGTCTAGGGTTATACATTTAAAAATTATCTGCACACCTATTCTCTGCAGTAGAATCATAAATCAAAAAAGGTGCCGACTGTTCAGTTAATAATGCAGAATTAATAGTCATATCGTTATTCTTATTGTTTAAAAATTTTATGTAAACAATCTCTTGTAAGAATAATATAATTTTGTTTTAACATTAAGTTGTAAGAAAGTTCAAAACTTGAAAGTCGCTTTCCTCAAAACATTTTTTTGTTTTTAATGTCACAAAATCAGAAATAATTTGAAAAGTTTTATATGTATCTAGTATAAAAAAGAGGTGTCTTAGGGCATCCAATTATATATATGCTGCTTATCTATATAAATTGTTATAGCTTCGTTTCGTTTATTTTCGTACTCTGGTTTTAAGAACAAGGAAATCAAAACAAAAATAAATTTATAACTGTCGATAGAGTGTCGATTATTTTTGCTACGAAAATCAAGTCCTAGCTGCTGTATCGTATCATAAATAGCATAGCTATAATAGAACCAGATACAAAATGGGGCTGAGCATTAAGCCGCCGATTAGCCGAGTATTTTAGCAGTGGCGCTGCTTCTTAAAAATAATTTGCTGAGCGGCTAGCCACCAGTAGCGCCGTTACGGCTTACTAATCTGCTGACCACCCAAGTATACTGTTTGACTTTTTATTTACAATTTCTTAATTTTCTTTAGTAAAGGTAATTTCAACTGTTTTAAAATTATATAATTTCATTATTAATTGATTATCTACACTTGATTAAAAAATAATTTCTAAATTGTTTTTTCTAATTTCCTGTAATAAAAAACCCGAATTTGAATTTGAGTAAAAGAATCAAAACAAAATTTTAGCGCTATTCATCGATTTCTAAAATGAACAAATATACAATTTTTTTTTTTCATTTGCTTTTACAAAAAATAGGAACATAAAATACATATATATATATATATATATATATATATATATATATATATATATATATATATATATATATACAGGCACATCGCGGTATAACGAACCTTGTTTCAGTAAAAGTCTGATAAAATGAACGTTAATTTTTTTTTACATTTACATTCTTCTATAGTGAGTACTGTCTTAATTTTATGCTGGTTATAAAAAATGATCACTACAAAATTCCAAACTGAAAAACAAAACCTTTCTAGCAACATATTTCTAACATTTAGTACTATCTTTTACAGTGAATGTTTTGATAAATGTGTGCTCTGTATAACGAACAGCAAGAAAAAAACATTAAACAAAATCTACAGCAGCAATGTAAATGATACCTTTAGTTTGTGTTTGGTAGCTTACTTGCTGTCATTCGTTTTGTAATATTGTATTAATATTATATTAATTTATAACTGAAATAGTGCCGATTATTTTTCTTACGAATGTCACATCGTAACTCCTAAACAGCGCAATAAATAGCATAGCTATACTACATTATTTCATATAACTACGAGGGAAGTTCGAAAAGTCACGGAATTAATGTGTTAAATAACAATGTAATAAAACTATATTATATGTTGGTATCAAGTTCGCCGCAAATATTTCAAAACATTTCCATTTATTTGCCATTATTTTCTTTTCTAGCGGCGTACGATTAAATTAATGTCCTGTTTGTGGCTGCTGGCGCCTGTTTGCCGGCTTATAGCCGATCGGCTGTGTTCACGGGTTTATGCTCATGTGCAAAAACAATACAAAAACAAACTGAACAATCGTTCTCATTATTTTTGTTTCACTCATTTCAAAGAACGAAACAAAACAAAATCAAATCAATCAATCTGTTTCGTTTATTTTCGTACTCTGCTTTTAATTACAAAGAAATCAAAACAAAACTAATTTTGTAACTGTAATAGTGTCGATTATTTTTTGTTACGAAAATCACGTCGCAGCTCCTGTATCGCGCAATAAATAGCATAGCTATAATAATAATTAAAATAACAATTGAAAAAAATCTTTGCGATATAATGAATTTTTCGGTATAAAAAATGAGCCTGACATTATATCGTTCGTTATATCGGGATTTGCCTGTATGTACATACATATGTAAATATGTATTGTATGTGTGTATGTGCACAAAAATTCATAACCCTTGAAGACTTAGAAGAGAGAAAAAACCATAAAGCTTATGCGGTCCGCTTCATATGAATATCATAAACTAATCGAAGAGGTAATCAATCATTTTAGTTTTGGTATTGTTTGATTTTTTCTCTGTAAACCTCAAATAAAATAAGAATGAGGCTGAATGGAATAATAATAGTTCCAGTAAAGGTATTTAATCATTATTAGCACGCTTTAGATCAGTTTATACATGACTGATTTTCATCTTGTTTTAATAGATTCAGCGTTTGAAAACTTATGGTTTATTTAAGTAGTACATATCGCTCATTGACTTCAATAGTGGCATAATTCGAAAATGCGTTCAAAAGAGAAATATAAAAATCTCTTTATTACTAGTTCTGATATCTCAAAGGTTATAAGTTTAGGTAGATTAAGGTTTAACCGGTTAATGAGAAGAGAAAATAAGTTTTCAGCTCGCATGGGTCCATATGCCAGTTGCTGAACAATTTAGTGCATCAACTACAAAGCAAATGATAGCCGGAGTTTAAACTCTGACAAGAAATATCATAGATTTGATTTGATCTGATATGTGTTAGGGTATATGCTCATGTTTATCGCAGCACCATTCTTCGTCGATATTTCTAGCAATTAATCGCTATATAACTTAAAATAATACGCCTAATTAACACCAGGGGCGCTTCAACGATGGTATAAAATTTAACAGAACGCACAATAGCAGAGTTGTAAAAAATATATAAAAAAGTTAGTTAAGCTTCTCTTCTCTCTGTCTATCTGTCACTTCACCATATGTACTTGCACTCTCAGGTAACGCAAAGGACCCAAATGAGCTGAAAACTTACTTTCTTTTCTCAGCTATCTACGTACCTAATCTAACCTTGTGTTACCTGAGATATTAATAAAACACTAAACCGAAATGCAGACATTCAGAAAAAAGTTAGGAAATTAAATTAAAACCCATAAAAATTTACGGAAGAATAAAAAATCCTCTTCGCTAGAAAATTAGTTATTCCTTTAAAGCTTAAAGCTCCTCAAGGTAATTATGGTTTATGTTTTTCATTATGGAAAAAAATAATAATAATTTAATAATTAATATTAATTGAGTTGTCATTAAATAAAGATCTTATAAGGAATAAAATTAAGAAATTTTTTTCTCTTTTTGTTCAACTTCTTAATCACTTAAGTTGTCAATTGTCAATAAATTGATGAAAGATCATCAATCATTTGCAAAAGATATTTAATAAAATACTGTGACATAATTTCGGATACGAGTATTTTTTATTTAATTATTTATTCTGTCTGCAATCAAAAGTGTGGGTTGTCTTAAGCAGCAAAATAAATTAAAAGCGGCATTTGCTGTTTAATGTTGAAAATTGGTTTCTGGTTTCTCTTTATTTCGACTTTATCTCATTTCATAGTTTTGGTTCAGGAAATAAAGATTAATGAAATTAGAAAAAGAAGTAGAAACGAAAATGTAAATGAAGTTTTTGTTTAAGTATTGATAATATACGAGGTACGTTTAAAGGCGGCTTAAAGCACGCAAAATTTATTTGTTATACAAATAATGGTGTATACGTTTCATTTTACGTTCGAGTATCTAATCAAAGTCATAGTTCGGTATGAAAGGTCATCAACTAGTATTTCGGTTTTTCATTTAGAGATTGTTTGTATAGCGATTTGTTAGCAAATTTGGGGTTTCGGGAGACCTGGGTTGCTAGCGCTCGTCCCCTAGATTGTTGATAGGGCTGCTATCTTCGCGTTTAATACCACAATGCAACAGCGGATTATCGCATACTATCCTGAGACATCTCAGACACTCAGGATACATGGTAGTGGCGCCTTTTAGCGAAGAAGATACGTGGTCAAAGACCGGAAGTAGTTAGCTGCTTGGACAATTCAACAAAGGAATCGTTCTGGCCACTCCCAACTGAGTGGTAATCAGTAACTTGCCACCTGTGAGAAGAGGCCCATCCCCCTGTGCTCCAATGGGAGTTAAAAGAACTTATATATAAGTTTAATTTTAGTCATTTGTTAAAATATTAATTTAAAATGTGTTAAGTTTCATAAATTAAGATGTGATGCCTTTGCGATCATTTTACGATTCAAGAAGTACGAATTTTAGTCCTAAATTCAATAAGCCTGTATAACAAATTTCTTCCTTTTAATCGACTTCAAAAAAGGAGAAGTTTATCAATTCGTTTGTATTATTTTATGTATGTTATGTTACTTCATAACTCCGTAAGTTATAGACCGATTTTAAAAATTATGTTTGTGTTTGTCTGAAAGGTTATAGTTTCGATCCCATTGAAAAAAAAAAGAGTGGGCGAGAACACGCCCATTAAATTCTTATTTTGATTTTAAGTGCTTTTTCTTTTCGGTTTACAAAGAACTTTAGCACACACCTTGGGCTTTCATTATGATACAATATCGAAATAAAAAAAATGGGCGGAGCCACAGCCTTTAAAAATTTTATATAATATTTTACGTACTTCCACTTAACTGCTTCTTACGTAACTCGGTCCATACGCCTGAGTTCTAAGAAAATAAATGATCTTGCATTTTTTTAAAAAGTGGGTGGGGCTACGCTCACTAAAGTTGAGTACTAAATTACATGTACTTCTATTCATACGATCTCCACGAAACTAATGCCGGCCATACACTACACAAGTTCAGTGCTCAAGTCTGGCACTGCGTAAACTAAGCTTGTGATACACACTGTACAAGTAAACTGTGCATTTTTTATTTTAATTAGCCATAATGCTGATGATTCTTTGTATAATTCTAGGAATTCTGTCCAGAATATTTGTTCTGCGCTTATTTCTTGTTGTGAACTCTTGAAAAATCATGAAACAACTGAAGGTTTGCAACATACACTACCCAAGTTCACTGTACAATTTTCAAACTTGAGCAAATATCAGAATCATTTTGATATATCAAAATCATTTTGGTACTCAGTTCACTGGCTAAATAGCACAACCACCCCCATGCACTATACAAACGCACTGTACAGTGCCAGACTTGTGCAGTGAACTTGTGTAGTGTATGACCGGCATAAGCAAAAAGCTTGGGTCCATGAAATGGCTTAATATTGTGCTTAAAAAAAGTGGGCGGAGCCATGCCTATTTAAACTTAATATTATATTTCATATGCTTCTAATTGACCGCTTTTTACGGAACTTAACGAGCAGATTGAGATTTTAAAGTGGCGATAGCTTGAATTTAAAAAAGCTTGTGCGACCAGTGATATTTGCAAAATTGATCGTGACTACGCCCCTAAAAATTCAACAAAGAATATAATATAACAATAATAATAATTCAACAAATAACTGACTTTCAAAATAAGCACTAAGAAATTAAACATAAATTAGATTCAGTTCTATAAAACATTTTTATATAACTATTTGTCATCGCCTTCGAATAGCACTATGGGTAATGAATATAAAAAAATTTTAAAATATTTTTCAAAATTTTTATGCTTATTTCTGATTGCGGTTAAATTTATTGTTTAAAAATGCGCAAAATTAAAAAAAATATTTATGCTTATTTAAAAATGCACAAAAAATAAAATAAGGTACTGAAAGGCCTGTTAAGCATAGAATACTCATTATTATTTTTCATACTAACGCTACTGCATTTGAAAATATGTAGATGCCTTTCCGCCTGTTAAATTTCATGGATGAGAATTAACTTTTATGGATTAAAAACTCAAATTAGAAAATGACAATTTTAAAAATGATAATTTTAATATTTAGTTTTTCATTAGGCGTATATCCGGTTTCTGTAAAAAAAAACAAAACAAAACAAACGGAAATCATTTGCAAAATTTTACATCCTTCTTTCATAATTAAAAACTAAAAATGCATAAATTAAAAGAAAATAACTAAAACAGCAAGTGCTCGAAAATGTTTTAAAAATTATGTATCATTAACAACTAATAATACGTTTTTCATATTCAACTGCACTCATTCATTTCATAGATTTAATGAAAAAAAAAAAACTAATGTGAACTAATAACTAGAGCACCAACAACAACAACAACAACAACAACAACAACAACAACAACAAACAAACATACATATATTATTTTTAAGCTACAAGCGAGTAGATTATGCAAGTATGTACGACTATATCAACATACATTAAATGAATATTGTATTCATTTTATAATTATTTGTATATAATTAGAAGTTTTATGCATAAATAAATAGAAACATTTCAGAAATTAAACACGCACTTTTCCGCATTGAACCCCAACAAACTAAATTTAAACTTGATCAGGGTAACCAACTCATTTTATATTGGTTTTTGGGGGTGGGGGAAACAAGTAAGAATGCCAACATTGTTGAAGTTATAACCATTTTTAACTAAAAGTTGTAGAGTAATATTTTTTTTCTAAACTCTCTGTATGTTCTGGAATCATTCAGGTTAGAGTTTATTACAAAATTTGTTAAATTTTCCAACTAATATATTCCCATGCTTTCTCGGCAACTATTAGTTTGATGAGAACAGAAATAACTTAAAGTCGCCTAAAACGTTTTATTTATTTATTAACAACTACACTATAATTACAGCTGAGCATTGCAAGAAAACTACAGTTCTTGAAATTTTGTAAACTCTTTTCTAATTGGCCTTGTGGTATAATGGGCTAAGACTACGACATTTTATTCCTGGATTAAAGAAAAAATTTTGCGAAGTTCTTTACAAAAACATCGTAGTCAAAGTCCAAGCATGCCAACCACAATCACGATATATAAATGATGAAGTTTTATTAGAACAAAAAATTCATAATTAGCAGTACTTACTAAATGCATATTGTTGCCAATTGTCTACATTCTAGTCTCAATTATTTCAAGTTTGACCCTGAGCGTGCGCTCTCCTAAAAACTGGTTGATAAGCATACACAACTTATTGCTGCTTTGTTTTATGGGTTCACTATGTTACCTTAAGAAACAACCATATGCTATTTTATTGATTACAACAAAGACGACAAATATCAAATTTGAATGTTTTGCTTTCTCCAGGGTTAAGCTTTAACCTAAAAATTTTAAATTTCAAAAAACTACTTGCATAAATGCAAGATTTCTGGAAAAAAACTGTATGTTGCCAGATGGCTACAATATGCGTTTTTAACATAAGTAGCAATAGGCCGTTAATTTTTTTCAAGTTTCCTTATTTTGAATTTTTGACTAAGAAAATAACAATTTCTAGGACTTTCCCAACCAACTTTCTTGAGAATGCTGATGCTGCCGAAGTTGAAGAGAAATTTGGTGACTTTAGCGAAATTAACGGCCTGGCCCACGATGTCACCAGAAATCGTTCGATCGACAACTTGTATTGCTAACAACAATAACTTTAGAAAATTTGTTGTTGTTTGTAATACAAGTTGTCGATCGAACGATTTCTCGTGACATCGTGGCCAGGCCGTAAGTATTATGTAGAGATGTAGAGAACATCTCTACTGATGATAATAAAAACTAAGCAATGCAAAATTTATTTTTAGCTGTGCAAGTAAAAATATAATAATAATCTACGAGTAAATTTTTATAGCAAAATATTTTTAATCAGGAACAATTTTTTAATCATGCTTAAGTTCTCTTATTCTTTCACTAATTAGTTAGCCGCCAAAAAATATTGAATTTCGATAAGGTCACACAACTGCTCTTCGTCTTCGGAACAACAACACCATCTTCTAGAAGGGTGGGAAAGTCCTCGCAATCCTTATATTCATATATTCAAAAAGTCAAAACAAATAAACTGCAACAAAATAAACATTATATTGTTACTTATGTTGAAAACGCATGTTGTAGCCTTTTGGCAACATACGGTTTTGCCCCCAAAAATTCCGTACTTATCCAAATAGATCTTCAAAACTGAAATCTCCAGTTGAAATCTTACCCCTTAGTATATCAAAACATTCCAATTTCATATTTCTCATCTATATTGGAAACAAAAAAATACAAATAATTGCTCAAGGTAACATTTACCCTACGAAAAGACATTTGTTCTCCCATTACAATCAATAATCAAATTGTTTCCAACTTGTTTATTATACAAGTCGTTTTGAAGCCAATATGGTGCTACGGAATTTAGTTATGGGGCACTGCTTCAGCTTCTAATGTCGAGAGAATCCAACGTAGGCAAAACAATATTTCACGGTTAATAACATCGGCTCCATGGTACATAAGAAATTCAAATTTTCATCGTGATTTAAATATGCCACTAGTGACTGAAGAAATTGCAAAATACGCAGGCAAATATTTAACAAAACTCGGGTCACATCCTAATCCGCTTGCTCTTAATATCTGGAATTTTACTGGACACATCCGCTTAAAAAAGAGGGACACAAGGGCTCTTATACTCAACACTCCAGAGGAAAATGCTGGAAAATACTTTTGTTTTTGCTTATCACGACTTATGTATTATTAATAACTATCACTAAGTTTATGTCCTACACTGGTCGGACCATTCCCCTCCTAGAACTCCAAAAATAATATGTATTTTTCACTAAGTCATATTTTTTCCAAGTTTTCTAAAAAATTTCTCAAACACAATTCAGATATAGTGTAAATGCAGTTTAATAGTATGATTTGTTGTCTTCACTTTCCACTAGATTTGATTGGCAGAGGAAGAAGGGTTTAGCCACAGTGAACGTTTTTATGAAGAAACCCTTTAATTTCAGTTCAAAATGCGTATCGCATGCCATATTTTTTAAAAATGAGTTTAACTAGATGAATTTATATTCACACACATTAAATAAATATACATATGTATTCAAAAAAAAATTGCTCAAGGCAGCAGACTGATCTCATAAAACAAGGCCGCAAGTAGCTATATATGCTTATCAACCAGTTTTTGTAAATGTGCACGTTCAGGGTGAAAGCTAAAATAAGTGAAACTAGAATGTAGACAATTGGCAACAATATGCATTTGCTAAATACTGCTATTTATGCTTTTCCTTTAATAAATTTATGCATCACAAAAGTTTTTTTTAGAAAAAAATATATGCATTTAACGATAGATCAATTCCTTTGCCTTACAAACAATCTTTGGTTATCTAGTGTCTTTTGTATTTCCTAATTTCTAAATATGTATTATAAATATGTATATTTAAAAATTATATATGGACATTTCTCCCAGAAAACTCACTTTTTTGTCGCGTGTGACAGTACATAATTAACCTTGTATTTCTGAACAACGTAAATCGATTTTGCTTAAAATTTTACCTAACATAGAGCTGCTGGCGCCCTACACAAATATATAAATAATTAAAAAAAAGTTTCGTTTTCTTTGAAAAAACAAACATATTTGCTTGGTGTCGCACGCTACAAAAAGTCGACATTTCTGTGGAAATGCCCATATTTATTAACTTAATATTAACGTGCCCTCGAAGCTAAACAAGCCAGTGCTTTTAGTGGGAATCAAACGGCGTTACACCTAGACTTGCAGAATAGCAGACTACCAAGTATTTCACAATCCCAATGCATATACAACTTTCCTTTATTTTTTATTTAATGGCAACTCTTGGCATTTTATCTCTTAAGTAAATAACTATAACAAATTCCATTGAACAGGCGCTAATTTACAATATAATACAAATTTTCAAAATAAATTATTAAAAACAGCACTGAAAGTAAATCGAAATTCATATGGCCTTTTGTGTATGTGTACGTGTGTGTGTGTGTGTGTGTGTGTGTGTGTGTTTTATTCATATACATTTTTAAAATGTCAAAATTTACATTTAATTACTAACTTTGTAACACCATCATCAGCACTATCATCACAACACCAACACAAAACGAGTGAACGGGCAACTTCATTCAATCCCATCACCAGCAACCGTGCCACCAATATTAACACCAACAACAACAATAACAACACAGTCAAGTTATTTAGACTACGAGTGAGTGTAATTAAAAACTAAAACAAACGCGAAGGGATCTGCAACAATCACACAATTAAATATTAAAATTGAAATACAAAATATTATACATGTACATATGTATGCATGTATGTTTAAACATGGAACGAACGAGTATTTGTATGTATTTGTTAACTTGTTTAACAAGTATTGAGCCATTTGAATTTAGGATGTGTGAAAAGTTACCCAGTTGGCCACGTCTATAAGACATCTTTGATGACGGGTACAAGACAATGGTAAGTCGTAGAAGACATATTGGAGACAGCCCCATACAAATCGTCGACGAAATTTTCATACAAATGGCGCCGAGGTCGCACAAGACGAGATGGGCGACAATGTCGCTCAGATTGTCGTCAACACTGCTTTATTGAAGACAAAACGATGGATACTTTCGCTCATGATAGTCATGAACGACGGTTTCCTTTATATTTTCGATTAGAAAACCTAATGAACAGACGACATGTCGTACATTAATCGCCGAAGACAATGTCGTCTGTGACGATTTGGCCAACTGGGTATAGCAAATGCTATGACTCGAGTGTGTTTGTGTGTGCACGCAAAGAAAAGATATGGTTGTAAAATGGTTGAGAAAACAATATTATGTTCTCTGAAAAAAATGTGTGGTCGTTGAAAACTAGTTATTGTTATTTTAAACATTAATTTCGTTACGACAAACAGAGTAATGTTTGAATTTAATAATTACATTATTATATTCATAGAAAGTGCGATATGGTTAGAGTTTATCAACATAGTTTTGTTAAAAATTTATGACTACGATATAATCTGTTTTATTGTGTAAAAATAATATGATGTAAATAACAATATATTGTTATCCAAAACCATACTATGTTAAGTTTTTAAAGAAACATTTTCTATCAGTTCAGTGTTTCGTTTGTAAGCTATCAGTAGTGCACGCGTGGTGTCAAATAAATAAAAAAGTATAAAGGGTAGATAAATGAAAATAATATGCACATATGTATGTATGTATATCTCTTTATACAGATGTGTTTATATTTCCTGTATATACATATATATAAGTATACATTTCTATACATACAAACATACATTTTATTTCAACAATATTAATTTATTTTTATTTCGGATTTACCGAACAGCTGTTTCAAACAAAAGATTTTCCAATAAATATATGATTAAAAAACAAAATATTATTATTATATAAAATAATACTATGGTCGTATTTAACAATATTATTATAATATTAGAACATGGTATGGTAAGTCTCAATTATATTTTAGTCACATCTAACAATAGTCTTGTCTTATTTACAATAATAAGATTACGTATAACAAAGTTAATTGTTTTTGTAGATAATATTGTTATTAAATCAGAAAATATTATTTAAACTTTGCTTTTCCATTGACAATAATATGATTTGACGCCAACCATATAATTCAATCATAGTATGTTGCTGTTTGATTATGGTTACCTCAACCATATTTTTTCTTTGCGTGTGGCTTTGTGTATGTTTATGAACTAAATTTAAAACCAAATTATATTTGTATAATTTTTAATGCTGAGTTAATGAGAGTTTGTGCATGTATTTGGCGTGGTTTTTAATGAAAATTATTACCGGAGTTACTTTTACGTAGTTTTTAGCTGTGGATAAATACTTTTTAAACATTTTATTTACTTTACCTACATACATATGCACATAAATACATAAATAATTTTTGGTTTAGTTAAATTTTATTTTATTATTTTTTGTTTAACACACAGAAAAATGAACTCATTCATGTGCCCGCTTGTGTGTTACAAATCCAGTCAGCCGGTAGTAGTTTTACATTTTAATTAATTCATATAAAATATATTAATTTTTATTTGCAGCACATTTTCATTGCATTTTATTAATTTTAGGTGCGGAATTAAAAATTAATAACTACTGTTTAGTATACGTTTAGTTATAACTTTTCTTTACCGATGTAGTTTATGTTATCTCAATTCATTAAAAATTAATAAAAAATCGTTGCAAGCTTTCACCGTATGATTATGGATTTGTAAAATAATTGTGCTTAGAGCATAATTTTTACCAAAGAAAAAAAATGTAAATTTTCCAGCCGCGGAATATCTTTTTTGATTTTTTTTTATAAAATATAAAATATTTTAAATTAACAATGACAGAAACAATTAGTTTTATGTAGTTACTTATATGTTTATACCAAACAGAAGGTTCAAATTTTCCAGCTCTGCAACTGGTTTATATATTTGAAATTTCTTATACCAAACTCTTTCCTTCTAAAAAATTAAATTTATTTATTTTCTAAAGCAAAAGAAAAAATTAATTTTACCTAGTTACATTTATATATACAGGGTGGGCCAAAAGTTACCATGGGGCTTAAAAGTTTAATAACTTTTTCGTTTATTAATTTTTTTTATTTTTTTTCCCAGATTATATAATATACAAAATGGAAATTTTTTTACACTAATATCTAATTTACATTAAGCATTTTTTTCATGAAATTAGTTGCAAGAAAGTTTTTCATTTGTCAATAGGAGGCCTGGAGAAGCAGCTTATAGCAAACAAATTGCCAAAAATGCATCAGAGAGTCATTTTAAGTCCTTTTTATATAATATTCTCTTTTATAGCGCTACAATAAGCAAATAGAAAAAGTTTCGTGCAACAAAATTCATGAAATTTCATGAAAAAATGCCTAATGTAAATCAGGTATAAGTATGAAAAATACTATCTCTTAAATGCTCAACGTTTTCAGCTTCGCACAGATGGGCTCGTTTTAGAGCATTTTCCATAACATCTTTCAAAATACGTGGCTTTAGCGTCCGAATTTCTGCAACAATGTTTGTCTTGAGTTCAAGGATTGTCTCTGGCTTGTTCACATACATTCGCTCCTTCAAATAACCCCAAAGAAAATATGTAGTCGGGTGCTGTCAAATCTGGCGATCGCTCTGGCCAAATAATTTCCGAATTTGTGGAAATTATTCGCTCTCCAAAAATTTGACTTAAAAGTGCCATTGTGGTTTGGGCAGTGTGAGCAGTGGCTCCGTCCTGCTGAAACCACATACCAGGTCTGTTTTCAAGAGCAGGACGTAAACAATTTTCTATCATAAACCGATACCGCTCTACATTTAAGGTTACAGGACTTCCATCTTCATTCTCGAAGAAGTAAGGCCCAGTGATATTTTCACCGCCTAATGTGGTGCAATTGGCCCACAGTGGCGTGAATTAAAAAAAAAGTGGTAAAAAATTGCAACTTTTGAACTAGTCAACCGATTTCGATGAAACCAACTGTTTTGGAAAGTAGAAGTGTTAAAATTTTTTGAGGCACCCTGTTGTAAGACTACGTTAAGAAATAAAAATAAAACATGCTTAGAGTACCATATCTTTCAGTTTCCAAGTTATTTGACTTGAAAAATTAATTTTTTAATTTTTGGCCCTGACTTTTTTTTCTTCGTTAGTACATAACTTCTTTATTACTTGGCAAAAATCAGTTTATTTTATTGTTTTTGAAAGAAAACTTCATTACAATTCATATAAAAAAAATTTTTTTTGATATCTCAAAAATTGTAGCAAGGAATAATTTTGCAATTTGGATTTTTAAAAATTATGAGAAAATTTTGTTAACGCCATGACGTTAATGAATGGCTCTTGTATTTTCAGAACCCCAGAAGCTACAGTTCTGCTTATTAACAAAGCCATTCAAATGAAAATGAGCTTCGTCACTCATAATCAAATTTTCAAATAATAAAATTCTATTGTTCTAGTTCTTTGTTCAGTTGTGAATCTCTCCATTATTTATTCAAAAAATGTTATTTATATAATCTGAAAAAAAATAAAAAAAATATATAAACGAAAAAGTTATTAAATTTTGAAAACCCATGGTAACTTTTGGCCCACCCTGCATGTAAAAAAAAATTAAATTTTCCAACCCTGGAATCATCCTTTCAGATTTTAATGTTTTGTTATATCAATTTATTTATTCTAAAAATATAAAATATAATTAATTTATAGAGAAAATGAAAAAATTATTTTAGTTGGTAACTTTTATATACAAAAAAAATTTAACTTTCCATACCTGACATGGTTTTTTTTTATTTTTAATACCAATTTAACTCTTACTTAAATATAAAATATGTTTATTTAACAAAAAAAAACAAAAATTAGTTTCAGCTAGTTACTTTTCGATTTTGCTGATTTTAAATTCCAATCTATTTCGGACAATTGGGGAGTTTCGGAAAACCGATTTCACGTACAGACAGACGGATGGACGGATATACTGACATGCAGCGTGACCGTTTGATCGACTAAAGTGGCAAACTGCCACTTTTTTGACTGCCTTCCCACTTTATGTCCCCAATATTTTTAGAGTGAATTATAGAAAAATACATTAAAAATAAAAAGTTTAGTGTAGTTTTCTCGTTTTTTTTTTAAATTTGCCCCTTTTTTTTGATAAATCCCCTATTTAGTGCCACTTTTTTAAAAATGTCATCGGTCACCCTGCTGACATGGCTTATTCGTCTTCCCCATTTACAAAGACTCAGAATATATATATATATACATACTTTATGGGTCACATATGAATATATTGAAAATTACACACGGAATAACAAACCTATATATGTATATATGCTTTACCATTTTTGGTGAAGGGTATAATAATATGTGTTTCAATATTTTCTTTTTGTCCTAACTAGTCCCAGGGTAAAGTTTGCAGCCGAAATTGGTAAAATTAACCTATGAGATTTGTATTACTGCGCAAAAAGTTTGTAACAGTACAAATATTTTCCCCATTGTCCTAATTAGTCCCAGTGTGCTTTCAGAGTTGGCAAATGTATGACCAACCCACATAAATTTGTTTTACCTTAAATTTTTACTGCAAACTAGGCGGCCGTAATTGGTAAGATTAACCTCTGATATTTGTATTGCTGTGCAAAAAGTTTGTAACTGTACAAAAATATTTTTAGTTGCGGAAGCTTCTTGCAGTAGACTGCATCTACTCTGTATTGTACGAGTAATTATTGTATTTCGATTAATATATACAATTTTATTTAATTCCTTAAACAAAAGGTAATTTTATTCTTCTTTGTTTCATCTTTTACTCATGGTGTTAGTTGAAAAAAAAGTTAATTATTGTTAAGCAGGTGTTTAAATTTCAACAAATTTCAATTGTTCAAAATTATTTTTTGTTTTTGTGTTTTTTTTTCTTAATTTTTGTGAATATCTAAATTCGTATTCACATTATTTGAACTAAAATTGAATTCGAATTCGTATTCGTGTTAATTGTTGTTTAATTAGCATTTTTTGGTAGCAACGGCGGAAGATAAAATTTAATTACAAAATTAAGTGTTAGTAGTGGTGGCTTATATTTAGTTATTAACAGTGGCGTGTTTAATCAAAATTTTGTTGCAGTTTAAACATAGAAACTATTTTTTTTCATAGTTTTATCAAATATTGTTTATTGGGGAAATAGTTTATGGCTTGATAACCGATATGTTCAAGTTAAATTAATTTATTACGTTTTATTCGAAAAATTAATAAGATAATAAACAGGAAATGAGAGACATGCATAAATTTTTTTTTTGTCTTAAGTTAGAAATCTATTTCATAAATTTTAAGTTTAAGCCTTTACTGTTAAAAAGATTTTAAATTCAATCCATATCCATTTTAAAATTTAGAAAGCTTTTTGTCAAAATGACGTGCAAAGATTTCGTGACAAAATATGCTAAACAGTGACAATTTTATATAATGGCAAAAAAAAAATTCAATGAATATGAGATTTGTTGAAAAAAAAAGAAACAATTAAATAACCTAAAATATTTTTTTCCACTCACTTCAAATAACAAATAACAATAACATAAAATAGAAGCGAAACAAAAATACCAGCATTAGGGTTTATTGGCAAGATAAATAAATAAAATAAAGAGCATAAAATTGAATTAATAATAATAATAATAATAATAATAAAATATATAAAATGTAAATAATAGCAAAAGAGAAATACAAGTAAAAGTTAAATAGATTATCAGGCCACCATAATTTTACTAGAGCAAGTTCAAAACTTATAACGAGTGGATCTGCCAGGACACAAGTCAATCCTTTATAATGCATATATGTATAGTACAATATATATATATATATATATATATATATATATATATATATTACTGTAATGCATATATGTATATATGCATGCTTTTAAAAAAATAAATGCTAAAAATATGCATCTAAGACGGAAATATGCAAAAATATGCTTTAAAGGGTTAAATATGCACTAACCAATCAATGCCTAAATTCATATAAAGTTCTGAAACGGATAAATATAAAAACATGCAATGGCATATTTGCGGTTTTCCTGATAAAGACAGATTGGCAACTGAAAATATAAAATATGTATATTGAAAACTAATTTTAATAACGATGATCATTAGCTCAGTGGTAAGAGAGAGAGAGAGAGAGAGAGAGAGAGAGAGAGAGAGAAGTAAATAAATTCCGTAACGTGCGACATTGACTCGCATACGAAGGTTCCCGTACGGCGCTTGTTTCATTTAGGAGATTCTTTTTCGGTTTTTAGCGATTTTTTCGGTATTTGGCGTTTTTTTTTTGTTTACAGATTTTTTTTGGGTTATTTCAGTTTTGACGTTTTTCCCTTTTTGGCCATTTTTTAGTATTGGCGCTTTTTTTTAGTTTTGGTGATTTTTTAGTTTAAGCGATTTTATGTTACTTAGACGATTTTTTAATTTTGGCGATTTTTTTATTTTTTTTAACTCTTTTCTTATTTTTTGTGATTTTTTTGTGCATTTAATCGAATTATTTTATTTTTGATAATATTTTTTATTTAAGAAATATCTTAATTTTGGCGATTTTTCGTTTTAAAAGTTTTTTCATGTTGGTATTTTTTAGTTTTAGCGTGTTCGAAAATTTTAAAAGTTTGCCTCTTACGTTTTCCAAGATACCGCAAGTTATCAAAATTACATTAACTGACAGAATACCCTTTATTTTGATTTTTTAAATATCAGTATTAATTAGTGTAGTCTGCTAAAAAATATACTAACTTTAAAAATTTCAACTGTCTGTATACAATTGTGTGTATATTGCATTAGGATTTCGATATTTTTCGTTGCTCGCTTTAGAGCACCCTTTAATTTTTAACTTACATATATTTGTTGTTTTTAGCGGCCAAAGTTTTACATATTATGTGAAAATTTTAAGTCTGTTATAGCTCTCCAGAAAACATTCTATGACAGACAGCCAAACTGATGGACATCGTAGCGAAAACAATAGGTTTCCTCTTCACCATACGAGTACTTTACATTTACAGCCTCTGCTGTAACATAATTTTTAATTTGTAATTTCTTTTTTTAACCTTTTAAGCAGGCGAAAACCCCTCCCAGAGAGAAAATAAGTAGTTTTTTTATTTCTAATATGTTTCAAAAACTTTGCAGCAACTTAAAATTCCTGGTTGCTTTTATTATTGAAATTTGAAAAGTGAAATTAACAGCTGTTAGTTGTCAGTTTTCATACGCAATAACGTTTTGGCAACGCAACTACAGTTTGGTTGCCATCTTTCAAATTGGCATACATACGTTCAAAAAAAAAACTTGACAAAATGATACTTAAAATGTGGGATTTTATTTTAATATATCGCCAAAAAAGCTTAAACGTCATATATTTTGGACTTTGAACGCAAATAGTCGATTTTGGTAAAAAAAAAACTTAAGTTCGAAACTTGTGTGACTTAGGCTTTTTTTTGGCGTGTATGGCACGATATAACAAATCCAACAACTTATTTTATATACACATATTTGTGTACCTAACAACCCACTCAGTCACATAAATAGAAAATGGAAAAAATAAATAAGTAAAACACAAAAAGATTGGTATCATTTACAAAAGTTTACTATTCAAAATGATAAACAGGAAATCTTTCAGCAGCCATTTTGGTTTCTTGCAAACTTTATTTAAAAAATAACAAATATTTTTTTTTCTTTTGAGGGAAAACAATTTTCATTATTGATGCGAATTTCATTGTCTTGACTCTAAAGCTGCTGTGAGATTGGAGGGGTAAAATATACGATACGAGATAATTTATTTTATACAATGGCAGAGTTTAGTTTAGTTACAGACAAAAAACTTATTATCTTCATGATTATTATACTTTTTGCTTTTCTAGTCTGCAAAACTAGGAATTGATGCTTGTCTTTTGTTTAATTGGCTGTTTTTCTTTGTCTTGTGTATAATGTGTCTGTTTTTTTAATTATTTAAATTTCTAAATGAAGTTTCGGAAGGAGTTTTAATAGAAATCATTGTCTCACTATCAAAACAATGAAATCGAGTACATGGGCAAACTTTTTAACGACGCGTCGGCCGCATTGAATTTCCTGGTTATTAAGGCAAATAAAATTAGAGTAATTTGCAAATGATATTTTGTGTTGTGTTGTAGTTGTTAGTAGTGATTTTTTTTTTTTGGAATTATATCCTTTACAGTAAAATACATGCCATGTTGTGAGAAAGTTATTTAAAATTAATCTAAATTCCTGCAAAAAATAACCCGACTTTAATGCAAAATCGATCTGATAGAACATTTACGATATAAAATTCAATTTTAATGGGCGTGCCTCCGCCCATCTTTTAAATGCTAGAGTTTGTGTTTTTCAGAGCTCAGGGTGTGTGCAAAGTTTTGTAAAAATCTGTACAGTAGAATCACTTAAAATAAAATATTAGTACTAATGGGCGTGACTCCGCCAATTTTTTCAAATGGAAGATTGTGTCTATTTTTGAGCTCAAGGTGTGTGTTAAGTTTTGTAAAAATCGGTTGAGTAGAGCCACGTGAAATACAATAATAAATTTTAATGGGCGTAGCCCCGCCTATTTCTTCTGATTTGAAAGTATGTAATTACAAGAACCAAAGGTGTTTGCTAGGCTTCGCAGCAATCAAATAAGTAGAATATCATAAAATAAACAATTTTGTGGGCATGTTCCCGCTCAATTTTTTTTTGCAATGGGACCAAGGGGAAGCTATACCCTCTCAGACAATAAAAAAAATATTTACAACCGAGTTATGAAGTAAAAGCGCCACAAAAAATAGAGGAGAATAATAACATCCTTGTTTTTTTGAAGCCGGTTAAAAATAGTGATTTTCTCAGGTGCCATTTGTAAAATCAAAAGTGGAATGCAATAAATGAGAGGAGCATGTATTTAATTGAAGTTGTTGCAAAGAACAAAAATTATCAAATTAGTCCCGGTTCACACACTTCAACTTTTGTTGATCAACTCGTAATTCAGCTGTAAGAAAAAAAGAGATATTTGTACATCCCTCTCCGTTTTTCTTACAGCTGAGCAACAAAAGTTGATACGTGTGAACCGTGCCTTAAACAACTTCAAAAACGTCTACTTGCCGAATTAGGGCATTACAATTTCGAAAAACTCTTTTCTCATATTAGGCATTTATCAAAAATATTTGGAAGAATTAATTACTACCCAATTCGATTTAACCACAAATAATTTAAAAATTGCTACACACAAGTTGTTTGTTTTGTACAAATTTTAAACAATAACTTTAATATTTTTTAAAATTAATTAGTCAACAAAGTCTGTGTGAAAGACAGTTGTGTTTGCGCATACGAGTTACTTCCGTATAAACAAAATATGAAGTATAATTAATTTCCTTTTTCCTTTAAGCTTCCTCAACACAATTGCACGCATACACACACACTTGTACTATCACACACACACACACACACACATCGCCAAACGTACTAGTGGAATGTATTTAATTTTGCTTATTGCAGGTTTGTTGTTTGTTTCTTCTCGTTTTTCTTTCTATTACACATATTTTGTTTCACAGTCTATGCGAATGAATTTAAGCCAGATCGTGCGGAAATTGTTTTCCTTTCATTTCGTTATTTATGCATCTTCTTTTACTTTTCTTTATGTGTGTATGTGTGTATGTGTGTATGTATACATATCTTGTTTGTTTATCATTAGTAAAGTGAAAAACAAAACCCCAAATCCGTTTTTCGCTTAGAGCTAATGGCATTAAAATCAGTCAGAAAAATTATACCCGAAAAGGGTTTAATTACATTTTGATGACTTTATATGGTTTGAAAGACGTGGTAGAGAGAAAGACAGTGTGTGTTTGTGTGTGTGTGTGTGTGGGCTAAAATTTAAGTCTATTTCTACGCTTTAAGTTTTTTGTGTCAAGTAATTTATATGCTTAAATAATTTGATTAAGATATTTTAAGTTTTTTAGTACAAGTCTGTAAAATTATAATCCAATCAAGAGAGTTTAAATAATTTTGTTTTCACTTTTTCTAATATTGATTGCTACCGGAATTTGCATAAGTTTTTTATAATTATGTATATTATTTTTGTATATAAATTTTTCACCTATTGATTAAAATTAATTGATGTTTGCGTTTGTCGTTTCCTTTTACCCGAAAAGTAGAAAGGAAGCCTATGGTTTTCGCTACGATTCCATCAGTCTGTCTGTTTTCTCGGACACCGTGTGAACTTCGGAGCTGAAATTTTCACAGAATATGTAAAACTTTGGCGTCTAAGGCAAAAATATATGAAATTTTTTTTTAAAGAGAAGTAACACTCAGGCAATGAATTTCTGCTACTTTTACTAGGTGTGTTACCTTCTTCAAGAAAGGGATAGTGATAGCGAAGACAGGTGGTGAAGGAAGAAATAGAGTAAATCTTCATTACTTCACAACTCCGCTTTTAGCGCGTTTTTAATAATGCAAAGATGCAGCGCCTCTGGTGTCAATGATAAATATAAAATTTTTAAAGTTGTGTTTAGTAGCTATTTTATTGGTTATTTTATTTCGCCAATGATTCTGCTACACAATATCGACGACACAATATCGCTTAAGTCGCTATAGTTCAGTGACCAATGTCTATGACTTCATCACTTGAACTCTCCTACAACAACTGATACAAAGGGACACTAATGCATATCAGAAAAATGCGTGCTGCTATTATTGAATGACTGTCGTGGACCGAGCTCAACCAGGAACTTCGATTTAGTAGTGAAGTCCCTACTACTTCAGCCAACACCACCCTAAAAAGTAAAGGGTATTCTAAAGCGAGCAACGAAACATGTTGAAATCCTAATGCAGTATACAGACAATTATATACCGACAGTTGAAAGTTTTAAAGTTAGTGTAAGATAGTGCCATCGATAGTTTTCTACCCCTAATACATGCAACTTTATATAAACACTTGAAATTTTCAAAGTGAGTGTATTTTTATGCAGACTACACCAATTAATACTGAAATGTAAATAAGATAATTCAGCCAAAAAAAAAAACCGACTTCAATGAAAAGATCTATTGGGACATTTTCGAAAAAAATTTATGGGATATAACATTAATTTTTAATGGGAGTGCCTCCGCCCGCCCGCTGGATTTTGTACTTTTAAGACTTCAAGGTGTTTGTCAAGTTTCGTAAAAATTTATTAAGTACAAGCACATGAAATATTTTATTAAAATTGAATAGGCGTGCTTCCGCCCACCTTTTTGGATGCAAGTTTGTGTATTTTTTTGACTTTAGAGTGTATGCCAAATTTCGTCAAATTCGGTGAAAGAGAAGCACGTGAGATATAATATTAAGTTTTATTGGGGTTGGATCCGCCCATTTTTTCAACTTTAAGATTATGTCATTACAAGAGCCCAATGTGTTGGGTAAGTTTCGCAGCAATAAAATAAGCAGAAAGTCAAATATAAAAAATTCTTGGGAGTGTCCCTGCCCACTTTTTTTATAATGGGAAAAATTAAGAAGCAAACTCTTGAAATATGTAAAAACACTAAAACTAAAATATCCCAAAATTAAAAAAAGCGAAAACAAAAAATCGCCAAAATGAAAAAAAATCTCCAAAACTAAGAAAACGCAACCAAAATAAATCGTCAAAAACAGAAAAAATCGCCAAAAACTTAAAGAATGCTCCAAAAAACCGAAAAAAAAACGCCAACACTAAAAAACACCAAATATGGAACAAAATCGCATAAGCGAAAAAAGCACCAACATTAAGAAAAAGCGCCGAAACTAAAAAACAACCGAAACAAATCGCTAAAAACTTAAAGAATTCGCCGAAAATCGAAAAAAGCCAACTCTAAAAAACACCACATATGGAAAAAATCGCAAAAACAAAAAAAAAAAAACGCCAAAACTAAAAAACAACCGGAATAAATCGTCAAAAACTTTATGAAAGCGCCAAAACAGAATACAAGCCTAAACTAAAAAAAAACGCAAAAACGAAAAAAACCACTAAAACAAAGAAAAAGCGCCAAAACTAAAAATCACCCGAAATAAATCGCTAGAAGCAGAATAAATCTCCAAAAACCCAAAGAAATCGCCGAAAAACGCCAAATATAGAAAAACGCAAAAAATGGAAAAAATCGTTAAAAGAAAAAAAAGCACCAAGATTAAGAAAAAGCACCAAAACTAAAACCCAAGCCAAATAAATCGCCAAAAACAGAAAAAATCGCAAAAAACCGAAAAACGCAAAAAATATAAAAAAAATCGCTAAAACGAAAAAAGCACCAGAACTAAGAAACAGCGCCAAAGCTAAAAAAGTTCCGAAAAAAGTCGGCAAAATCGAAAAAAATTCCCAAGGCTAGACTTCGTATAGTATAACATATCGCTCACTTACTCAAAGAACGTCGTAACTCAAAAAATTTAATTTTTGTCTTAGTGATGCAAAATTAATCCTCATATCGTTTTTCATATTATGTAAAAATGTCACACAAATATCTTGTTTTCTCAGCTCTTGAGAGAATAATTTTAAGTTGTGTGTAAATTGAAAACTTCAAACTCGTTTTCTGGCAAACTAGTTTTTTTTGAGTTATGGAATCGTTTAAGTAAATGAGCGATATGTAAGGTAAGTAGGGGACCCTTCGTGAGCGAGTCAAAGTCGCACTTAACTGAACTTATTTTTAACATTTGCTCACTGAGACTAATAACTGTTTGAATTTGATACAAGAGATGGAAAACAATTTACTAGATTAATTGAATAAGTCTTAAAGTTAATTCTAAATTTCAAATTACAACAAATAAAGTATGTTTATTTGATCAAAAAATAATTTAAAAAAGATATTACATAAATCCAATTTGGTCCTTCAGAAACAAGGACCAAGCTGTGTACTTAAGCTTGTGGTTTTCGGGTAATTTAAACTAATTTTTCGTTTCGTTTTCTTGGACGTTGACTTGGAAGGCATACCTTTGAAGTTTGTTGACGCCTGATGAGAAAACAGTCACGTATTGTATCCTTAGAGGGATTTTAAAATTTTTCTTAACCTCTTTCTGATTTCTTTTGTATTGATGCTTGTTTCTATTGTATAATGCCAAACACAAAAGTCACAGAAGACAGCTTCATTGCAAAACTACATGATCTTATATAAAACTTTAAAATAGAACACCAAAAAAGACAGCCGTAATTAAAACTGGGGGTTAAACAGTTTAGATTAATTTCTATAAAACTAAAATGTTTGGTTTGCAAGCAAACTACTGTATTGTTTTCCCAAATCTATTTGCCTATTCTTTGGAAGAATTACTTTTATAACTTCTTTAACAATTTAAATCATAAATCCATCCATCCATCATTCACTTTTTCCCAATGGTGCTCAAATTTATGAAAAAAAGTAAAAAATGAATGTGGCATTTAGTCATACTCTGGAAGTATTTAACTGGCCACAAAAGCACTTAAAAGTCAAACAAACTGCTGGCGTCAGCTCATTACAGGTGAATGCAATTTATGGTAAGTTTTTGATGTTAAGCACTCTAAATGAGACGTCAGGAAACTATTAAACAGCAGAAGAAAAAAATAAGCACTCACACACAATAATCATAAAACTTCAAGAAAGCTGTAAACAAAACTATTTCAACATTTAAATAAAAATGCGAATACAAATAAAAATGCGAATAAACAAAAAAATACTGGTTACCGTTTGTGGATGCTACAAGAAAAGGAACTATGATGCAGCGAAGCATTAAAGCGAACATTTAACCCATAAATATATTAAGAATGGAAGAAAATATTAAAATGTTTATCTGATAACGTTGTAAGTTACAACAGGAACTGGCCATACTTGCACTCCTGTTCGAAAATCGTGTTAATTTCTGTTTGGATGCCAAAACTAATCAATTTCCTTTTATATTGCTTCTCCTCCTTTTTTTTGGAATTGTACTTAGTGGCTGTTGTCTGATGATGGAATAGTTTTAGCGGTGGAAAATGTAAAAACAGTTAATAAAAGTTTACAAAATATAATACTTATCATTGGAAATTAATGTCAGCAATAAATATTGTGTTGTTTTCATGTTTTAGGTCAGGTCATTATGTGCTGTGTGTAGGGATGGGCAAATGAAGAAAATGTATCGATATACAATATCGTATCGATGTTTTTGAGCAGTATCGATATATATTTTTTGAAAACATCGATATTTCGATATATCGATATTTTTTGCCCATCCCTAGCTGTGTGCATGCTATGAATAGTCTCTTAATTGCATCTTTTCTTCGTCAATAAAGGACGTGGATTTTTGTATAAAATCTAGGCTTTTTGATAGAACAGAAATCCTTTTATTTTTCAACGGTGTCTCCTTCGGGCTCTATACACTTCGTCCAACGTTTCTCCGATTTTTTAATCCTTTCCAAAAAATAAGTTTAGTCAAGGTCATCAAAATAGGTACAAGTACTCGTTTGTGAGATGATTTCATCGTTGGACTCAAATCTCTTTCGGCAAAACCGTTTCTGCAGGTTAGGGAATAAAAAATAGTCACTCAGGCCTAATTCTTCCGGTGAATAGGGTGGATGAGGGAGCAATTCGTGGCCCAATTCAAGGATTTTTGTTATGGAAACTGCACACATGTATGTGGAAAAATATTTTTCTTGATCAAATGCGGTAGTTTCTTTTCAAATCTTCATTAAATTAAATTCATTAAACCCAATAGTTTGGCATAATATTTGCCATTGATTGTCTTTTCCTTTTGGTGGTACTCCATGTTAATTATACCGCTTGCATCCATGACTTTATTGGCTGACAAAGCCAGCTTGTCCGTCTTTGGATCTGATTAATTCCCAGAAACCCACTATCTTTCTTTTCGCTGGATCTTTTGAATATTGTTTGTATGTTTAGACTTGAAATTTCGTCCACGACTACGAAACGGCACAAAAACTTGTCAATACTGCTATTAAAAAACTCCCATCACTACTGCGAAGCTTTCATGGGATTACGTTTATGGTCAGTTGTGAGCAAACGCCTATGGCTCCCATAATATCTCTTATTTTCAATCTCTGATTGACGATCGTGGATTTTTTTAATTGTTTCTGATTTGTAGAGAGTATGTTCTGAAACGTTTGGGATCTTGCGTGCCACTTTTTTACCCTTTAAATTATTGGTGAATACTGTCCATAGCATTTATCAAGTTGACCCTCGGTTTCAGTAATGGCTTTTTTCCGTGCTTAATGAACACACGCAATTTTGACAGTAGTCAATTGACAGCTGCCTGTTGTGTTAGTGTTAGTGTTAGTGTTAGTGTTAGTGTTAGTGTTAGTGTTAGTGTTAGTGTTAGTGTTAGTGTTAG
Source organism: Tachina lurida (assembly GCA_944452675.1). NCBI lineage: Eukaryota > Metazoa > Arthropoda > Insecta > Diptera > Tachinidae > Tachina > Tachina lurida. The sequence continues at coordinate 111,409,587 of OX101755.1, read as the reverse complement.
TGTTAGTGTTAGTGTTAGTGTTAGTGTTAGTGTTAGTGTTAGTGCTAGGGTTAGTGTTAGTGTTACTGTTAGTGTTAGTGTTAGTGTTGGTGTTAGTGTTAGTGTTAGTGTTAGTGTTAGTGTTAGTGTTAGTGTTAGTGTTAGTGTTAGTGTTAGTGTTAGTGTTAGTGTTAGTGTTAGTGTTAGTGTTAGTGTTAGTGTTAGTGTTAGTGTTAGTGTTAGTGTTAGTGTTAGTGTTAGTGTTAGTGTTAGTGTTAGTGTTAGTGTTAGTGTTAGTGTTAGTGTTAGTGTTAGTGTTAGTGTTAGTGTTAGTGTTAGTGTTAGTGTTAGTGTTAGTGTTAGTGTTAGTGTTAGTGTTAGTGTTAGTGTTAGTGTTAGTGTTAGTGTTAGTGTTAGTGTTAATGTTAGTGTAAGTGTTAGTATTAGTGTTAGTGTTAGTGTTAGTGTTAGTGCTAGGGTTAGTGTTAGTGTTAGTGTTAGTGTTAGTGTTAGTGTTAGTGTTAGTGTTAGTGTTAGTGTTAGTGTTAGTGTTAGTGTTAGTGTTAGTGTTAGTTTTAGTGCTAGGGTTAGTGTTAGTGTTAGTGTTAGTGTTACTGTTATTATTAGTGTTAGTGTTATTGTTATTGTTTTCTTTTCTTAAAATCCTTAAATCTAGTTTCGGAAAGCATATTTTCGAAGCATTCATAAAATATTGCTTAATATTCAACTTTTTCATTAAAATATTCATTCAAAATATATGTACCTATATATACTAGTTCAATTAAATTGTTTAATTGAATAAATCAAAACATTAATTGAAAATTACTTTGCTTGATCTAATAATTGATTAATTAATTAACAATTCCAATATTGACCAGAATAAATTGGTAAATTTTATTCAATAACTTTAGCATAATGATTAAAATTTGTAATAGAAATTAATTAAATGAATTTTACTTGTTCTAATGCCAACTCATCAAAAGACTTAAATAAAATTAATGAAAACCTTTAAAATCTTAATAAGCAGTATATTAAAACTCCTAAAATATAATTGAGAATTGCTTGGTATCTAAATATAGATAAGGTTAAACAAAAATTACAACATATTTCTTTCAATTAATATTTTCCTTGAATAGCATTTATAAAAAAAAATAATTAAAAAGTAACTTTTTTCAATTCAGAAAATAATTTACATATTTAATCAATCTCATTCAAATTTAAACCTGATCGTCAAAATCAAAATGTTTTAATTTCTAGCAGAGGAGTTTTGGGATAGGATTTACTTTTGAAGCTACTCCTTCAACAAACGAATTTTCCTTAATTACAGAAATTGTGAAGTTCAATTTAGTTTAAAAAAATAGCCCCAAAAAATTGGCAAAAAATTTATTTATCGCCAGAAAATTCGCCATGTCGAAAAATCAACAATTTAGACGCCAAACAAGTTGAAAAATCTCCACGTTTGGCAAGAAATCTCCATAGCTGACAACACTGGCTGTTACTTGTTTTAGCTTTTGTTGTTGTTGTTGTAGTTGTTTTAGTTGTTTTAGTTGTAATAAATATTTCTACCTGTTTGATTAATTTTAATTAACACTCCATAATTCTGACATTATCTGCTTAAGCAAATTGAAGTTACCAATTGATTTTATCGTTTGCATAAATGCACATTAGCACTGTAACACCTTGAAACTGGTTGTTGTAAATTTATACACCCCGAGTGTATTTGTAAGACGACGACGACGACTTTTTCGATATAAGTATGTACACATGTATGTAATATGCAAGTACGAGTATATAAACATTTTCGAAATCATGTTGGAGTTTGTCGTACATTTTGTCCAATGCACCAGACTGAGATATGAACTCTGCAAATACAGCAACCACTTCACGGCAGAGTTGGCATTAAAAAGCATCGTTTATAAATAAAAACTAATTTTTATACTTAAAGGAGGGGAGGGGGGGAGAAGAAACAGTGAATTATGACCAAAAATCTACTGATAGACATACACACACACACACGCTCATACATATATGCTCAATATAGCACCCCAGTTGACCACGGCTTTCGTTAGTTATATCGATTTCGAATTTATCTCGAACATTTATCGTGTAAAACTATCGAGAGTGACACTCAAAAATTAATCAAAAAAAGTTCACCTGTCACTCAGTTTTGTCTCGAATTTCGCCAGCAATATCAAAAGTGTGAGAATATCGAACTAATTTCGATATTTTAAAAAGGCAGCAGAAAAAGTAAAAAGTATTTAAATTTTTTAAATTATTTATTTTAAGTTACTTGTTTTATTTATTTTTTTTAATACCTTAACTTACACTACAGGATTTGAACATGGTACCCTCCCTCCATTCTAACAGACTAGCAAACATTCGCTAGGCTATCGTGGAAAATTTGTTTCTGTTGAATTATTGCGCACATGTATGTGTTCTTATTTTATTTTTTAACTTACAGTGCTGTTTTCATCGAACTTGGTACCTCTAGACTAACAGGCTGGCATTCACACATTGGAAAAACTACCGAGATAAGTTCAAAGTTGGAGGCTTTAGCGAACGTTCGAGTTTTTTTTTAGATTTGCGAACAAATATTGAACAATTTTGTTTCGAAATTTCTTCGCTTTAGTGATCATTCATTTATATCGAATCTCAGGTCAAGTGGGACTCGGCATTCCTGCCAATGTTTAGCGGCTGAAAATGAAAAACAAAAAAAGTAAAAGAAAACTAAATTAATAATAATAAATAAATATTGCAGTAAAACGTGCTGCCAATGTTAATTAAAGCCATTCATACGTCATTTTAACGCATTAACTTTATTTTGCTTTTCTTTTAGTTTTTTTTATCTAAAAAATGCGACAGATTTAGTTCTTTGGATCATTTTTTTTTTGGAATATGAAAACAAAAAATTATTTGCATGTTTTCAATAACTTGTAAGGATTTTTTGTTTGTGCATATGGATGATTATTTCCATAATCTTTGTTATTATTTCAGTTGAGTTGTATTTGGAATGATTTTTAATGGGTTGTGCAGTAGTACTCGTTAGTGTGTATTTGGTAAGCAAGTGTATAAGGGAAATAAAATGCTGCTTCTACCCTCGTAATTAATTGATTACTAATACTGCACTCTGCTGCTGGGCACTGTTATTTGTTAAGAGATTGCTAATGCCGGCCATACATTACACAAGTTCACTGCACAAGGCTGGCACTGTACAGTGCGTTTGTGTAGTGTATGGGGGTGGTTGTGATATTTACGCAGTGAGCTGAGTAAATATCAAAATGATTTTGATATTTGCTCAAATTTGAAAACTGTACAGTGTACTTGTGCAGTGTATGTTGCAAACGCTCAGTTATGTCGTGATTTTATAGGATTTCATAACGAGAAATGAGCGCAGAACAAATATTCTGGACATAGTTCCTAGAATTATACAAAGAATCATCAGCATTATGGCGAATTGAAATAAAATATGCACAGTTTACTTGTATAATGTGTGTCACAAGCTTAGTTTACGCAGTGCCAGACTTGAGCACTGAACTTGTGTAGTGTATGGCCGGCATAAGCAAAATTAAAAAAAAATTCATTAATATTTCCAACATTATGAAATTATATATAATTACATATGTACGTATATGTGTATAATAATTATTAAAAAAAATATTTTAATCTTGAGCTTGCGCAGAAAATATATTCTGATCGACGATTGTATCGTCTTGTCTAACTATGGACGAAAAAAAGCTGCAGTTTTGATTCCTTAAAACAATTATTATTTATTGTCTGTGCTAGAAGGTTCGTGTATTTGCTTTATGATTTTGTTCCCAACATTATATCCAACACATATTTTTTCATACTCTTATTTTTCAAACTATTGTAAAATACTTTAATTTAATTTTTATGTTTTAAAAACATGGCCATAATAATTTTATTTTTCATTATCAAAGACAACAACCATTCAAACGTATTTTCAAACAAAAACGTCCTAAATCTTCTGACTGATGCCCTAATTCCGTTGGACGATTGTATCGCCTTGTCTATGGACGAAAAAAAAGCCGCAGTTGTGATTCTTTAAATCTATTTATTCTTTATTGTCTAGGCTAGAAGGTTCGTGTATTTGCTTTCTGGTTATATCCAACACATATTTTTTCGTATATTTTTCAAACTATTTTAAAATACTTTAATTTAATTTTTATGTTTTAAAAACATGGCCATAATATTTTTATTTTTCATTATCAAAGACAACAACCATTTTTGAAGAAAATAATTCATAGAATTTAAAAACAAGAATTCAAAAGTATTTTCAAACAATAACGTTCTAGATCTTCTAACTGAATCAGGGCATACATTTTTTCAATATTGTTTTCTATTCCAAAATTATAAAAATCTCTTAACTTTCTCTATTAATTAAATTTTAAGTTATGCCAGAACTCACTCTTTCATATTACTGGTTTTTAGCTAGCTTTTGTTAAAGCAATAAGTCAATGTATGTAACCCCTAAAAATTTATTTTATTTCAATTTATTGTATATAAATAAATCGTTTTGAAACTTATTCAAGTGTTAAATTCAGAGCGCTGCAATTTCAATGCAAATTATATAAAAATATGATAATTATAATAATTCTCTTAAGCACAAACATTTTCATTTTAAACTATTATTAATTGTTTTAAACATATTATTTTCACACATTATGATTTGTTTCCTGAAGTAGTTAATTCGATTTTTTTATTTCTATTTCTGAATTGGCTGCAATAGGAAATAAATATGATGTACAGTTATTTTAAAATTCAGTTTGATAAATGTCTACTACAATTTGCCATATATAATTTATCATTATTCATGGCTTTCGTCCTTCCTAAAAATTTCACAGGATCTTTTTTTTAAGGTGAATTACTTAAAAGCAGGGACGTACAATCATAAAATTGTCATTTATAAAAGAATTGTTTAGTGCTGATGACATTAAACGTTTGTTAAATCACACAAAGTGACTGCAAAAGATTTGCATAAAAAATGCATAAATTAAAAAAGAGAAAACTATTTCATTTGTCAAATTAATTAAAAGCGGTTACAATTGTTATTATAAAAAAAGTCAAGTCTTATAATTCTTCCCAATACAATAATCTTGCCAAATTCATTGGAGTGGAAGTTTTTTATTTGTCCCTTAAAGTGAAAAAAATATAGGGTTGATGGGATAATGTGACTCTTCCGGCTGCAAATGTAAATTAAATTTTCATTTTGTTTCTTTCGATTTTTTTTTTTTATTTTAAATGAAAACATAATTTATATTTTCAACAAGAAATTAATATAATTATTAGTCAATTTGGATCATTTCACTATACAGTAAAAACAAAGAGCTTTCAAAATCAGTTAGTCGCCAGCTGAAATGCAAAACCGCATAAGTAAAAAAAAATTGAGATCTCATTCAAGGGTATTCCCTCAGTTAATGTAATTTTGACAACTTGCTGCATCTTGAATCATCGATCGATCAGTTGTTTCCTACCGTTGCAGTTACATTCCACTACAGTCGGCTAACTGAGTCTCCTTATTCACAATAGCGGGCTTCTTCGGCAAATAAGCTTCATACTCGTAATACCAAATCAAATTTTATTCGAAGTTAAAAAAAATGCTTATAATGAGAGCCTAAATTTTATGAGCAGCAATATTTTTGTTTGTCATTTTAATTTCTTTCATAAATAACTTGGAAATATCAACATACATTGTACATTTTATCTGATTATACGGAGCTCCTTTAAAGTTTACCTCAACGCAGTTCTCACGTTGATTTTAAAACTAAATACAATTTTTGTTTTGCAATAAAGAAAAAATAAACATTGAAAACACTTAACACTTTTGAAATCTGATAACGCAATCTTCAAATCGTCTTAAAAACCGTTCTGTTTTATTTTATCGTAAATATGGCAAATTAAGGCCAAAAAAAACGTTACGATATTTAGTTTTTTTTTATAAATAAAAAAAACGAATGAGTAAAAGCGCAATCAAACGGCTGCATTTGTAGTTTTTTTTCTCTTGCCATTCGCTACCATTCAAAAAAGTGCATTTTATTTGGACTTGTTGTTTTTGTTTCAGCTCTTAAATACTCATATCTTTTTATTTAAAGATTAAGATAAAAAAAGATGCTGAGAAGAAATTATAAATGTTGCAAATAAGTGTAGAAATAAAGTTTAAGATACTTTGCAACGTTCAAGATTTTGCTGATTGTGTTAAAACTGTGTGGCTGCTGCTAGTGCTATTGCTATTGCTATTGTTGTTGTTGTTGTTGTTGTTTACTTTATTACGTTGTTCTTTATTTCTCTTGTTGTTCAACTAAATGTCATTGTCGTCATTGGTAATGTGACAAATTTTCTTTAAAGGACATTTAATCCTTTAAGCTGCTTATGTCATATATATGTATTTCAATTCTTTAAGTGTAGTATTTTCATATAGAAAATCTTGCTGAACACAAACACACGCTCATAACTCATACACATTGCACATATCGCTCATTTACTTGAAGAAGGTCAGAACTAAAAAACGAAATTTACCGAAAACGATTTTAAAGTTTTTAATTTACACACAACTAAATTGAAAAAGGAAATTTGTACTCTCCAGACCTAAATACGACGGCGGATCAATAAGTCCGTGACTTTTAAAACTTTTCTCGTATTTATATCAAATGCAGCACTGTTCCCATCAAGTATCACATGTTAGTAGACTATTTTCAAATTTTGAGCAAGTGTCACCATTTACTTTGCGTTTAACAGCTGTTCCAAACACACAACCTCCTTCATATGCAACAGTAAAAAATTGGGTTGCTGAATTTAAACATGGTCGTACAAGCATTGAAGATGAACCACGTAGTGGACGTCCAAAAACAGCAACACCAACAGAAATTGTAGTCAAAGTGCATGATATGGTATTAAATGATCGACGAATAAAAGTGCGTGAAATAGCTAATATCATGGGCATCTCAAATGATCGAGTCCATTTAATTTTGCATGAAGAACTACAGATGAAAAAGCTTTCTGCAAAGATGGGTGCCGCATTTGTTAACAGTCGACCAAAAACGCATAAGAATGAACATTTCTCAAGCTTGTTTGGATCGTTTTAAGCGAAATAAAATGGATTTTAAGCGTCGTTTCATAACTGTTGATGAGACATGGATCCACCACTATACTCCAGAGAACAATCCAAACAATGGACTGAAGCTGGAGGAAGTGCCCCAAGGAAGGCAAAAACAATTCAATCGGCTGGTAAGGTTATGGCAACGGTTTTTTGGGACTTCAAAGGTATTTTATTGATTGACTATCTGCAAAAGGGTAAAACAATAAATTCAGCGTACTATTGCAACCTTTTGGATCAATTAAATGTACAAATTCGAGAAAAACGTCCTGGCCTACAACACAAAAAAATAATTTTTCATCAAGACAACGCACCAGCGCACAAGAGTGTTTTAACAATGGCTAAAATCAACGAATTAAAGTACGATTTGCTTGACCACCCACCTTATTCTCCTGATTTGGCTCCCAGTGACTTTTACCTGTTCCCAAATCTAAAAAAATTCCTTGCTGGCAAGAGTTTTACCTCAAATGAAGATGCAATTACAGTTGTAAACCACTATTTTGAAGACCTTGAGGAAAACTATTTTAATCAAGGGATAGAATTGCTAGAAAAGCGTTGGACCAAGTGTATTGAAGTTTCAGGAGATTATATTGAAAAATAAAAATATTTTTGAAAAACTAACTATTCTCTTTCATTGATAGGCTAAGAAGTTTCCGAACCGCCCTCGTAAGTGGACTAAGTATATTGAGTTAAAAGGAGATTATGTTGAAAAATTAATTTTTGTTTTGCCCCAAAAAAACTGTTTCATTCAAAAAGTCACGGACTCATTGATCCACCCTCGTATATCAGATATTTGTAGCACAACAAAATGAATACTAATTCTGCGTTATTAACTTACAAATCTTAAGTTTTGAGTTATGCCATTGTTCTGGTAAATCAGCGATATGTACATACATACATACATACATGCATGTATTTTTTTATATTGATTTTAGCAGTACGAGTATTTAGTGACTTATTTATTACGACAAAAAGTGAAAATGATTTTTTCACTTGGAATCAATAATATTAAAAAATTATTATTTTTTCTTACATGCGAGTATTTAAGGAAATATTATTTGCTACGGCTGAGAATTGATTGGCAGGTGTAATTATTTTCTGGAAGGATATTTTAAATTCAATTCAACATTGTAATCAAGCAGAAACCCAACATAATTTGTGTCCTTAATTATGAAAGTGGTCTAAGTCATATATTTCTTTGGTCGAGATATTTAGTAGATTATACTTGAACAAATCAAAAAATGTTTTTATATTATGCAACATTTAAATTCAGAGTCTTACTAGTCTCGACTAATATAAATTTATTTAATGCCCTAATTCAGTAAGAAGTTTTAGGACGTTTTTGCTTGAAAATACTTTTAAGTTCTTGTTTTTGAATTCTCTGAATTAGTTTCTTCAAAAATGGTTGTTGTCTTTGATAATGAAAAATAAAAATATTATTACCATGTTTTCAAAACATGAAAATTAAATTAAAATATTATACAATAGTTTGCAAAATATATGAAAAAATATGTGTACGAATAATAATTGTTTCAAAGAATCACAACTGCGGATATTTTTTTCGTTCATAGACAATCGTCGAACAGAATTAGGGCATTAATTTCAGAACTTTAAGCTCAAAAGACATATGTATCTATACATTATCAACCAATTTGCTGGTGTTACGTGTTGGACGACACAAAATTAATTTTTTCTTGATTGGAAATTAATGCATAGATATTTTTTTTTGGTATTTTTCGTGTCAATTTTGCTCAACACGGAATTAGATTTTTTGTTACGAACACTTCGTATTCGTTTGTGTCACGAAAAAAAAAACACAACACGCGGCCATCTCTATAGTTCGTACTACGTATAACTCCAAAGTTCCATAGAAACGATTTAGTGTTAACAGAAAATGTATATTTTTTTTAATTTTATTTTAATTGCCTTTAAAATTTTAGCACAATATATAAAATAAAATTAATAATTATTTCCCCAAACGATTTTTAACAAACTAATACCTCATAATTGCCTTAATTGTACAAAAAAAAAAGAGTTGAATAATGCCAGTCACTCAATGACAATTAAAATTTAAAATTAAAAAAATATTAATAAAATTAAAAAAAAAATTAAAAAAAAATCAAATGATTGGCAATCACTTAACAACCGTCTGTCTAACATATGAGGCAGTGTAGCGAAAAAATTATGAGATTTATATATTTTTCTTAAATTTATTTATAGAATATATGTATATTAGTACATAAAGGGTATTTTTTTTAGAGTGTCACAAGTTTGAGTTGGCCTCACTGCTTTATTTGAGTACCCATTTAACAGCTGATAGTTGCTTTTTGTTTAGTTTGCTTTAAAAATTTTATTATAAATCAACTTACACCCGAGCAATTTTCCGATGAAGCCCATTTCTGGTTGAATGGGTACGTAACTCAGCAGAACTGTCGCATTTGGAGTAAGGAAAATACACAAGCTTTTGCCGAAACACTATTATATCCACAGCAACTTACTGTTTGATGCGCTTTATGGGCTGGCGGAGTCATTGGCCCATATGTCTTCAAAAACGATGATGGTCAGAATGTTACTGTTACTGTTACTATGATGAATGGTATAAGGAACATGATTCGAAATTTTTTCGTTCCTCAATTACTTGGCATTAATCTTGCTGATATGTGGGTCCAACAGGACGCAGCCACATGCCACACAGCGGGCGCTACAATTGATTTACTCAAAAAAACTTTTGAATAAAAAATAATTTCACGTAATGGCCCAATTAATTGGTGGAACAAAGGGCCATATTATCATTTCTAATGGTTTCGCAAATCATGTGATTTCGGATGAGTAGGAGATTAACCCTCTGCATACAAGGCTGGTGTTGGGGCTGCCAACTTAAAGCCTCCATCCCAACATCTGCGTTGCTCACATTAGCTAGTAGCATAACGGATGTTTTATTACCCTAGCCCTGTGTCCACCTGCCCCGAAAAGTCATAGGTTGTGAGTTTTCTTAATTGGTCGCAAGAGCAAGGATTGGTTCAGGACTTTACCAAGTTAAAGTCGGTCACTTCCGTTACCTTGTATGTCCAACTCTGAACTCCCCTTATCATGTGCATATAATATTTTTCAAGCGGATTTTTCACTTGGTTTTATGCCCCGGGTAATTTCAATATTAACTTTCCAATTAAATATTCAAAGTTATAGAAACTTATTTTTTGGACGAGATCAGTAAATGATATCCACGATTAATAACGATAATTCAATACAACAACTCTTTTCATTGAATATAACTTGAGATTTTTTTCACGGCACCTTAAATATTTGAAAACACAACTTTACACTTAACGCTTCATTTAAAAACCAAAATTTGTTTCCGATTTTCAATTTTTACCCAGCTCAAAAGGTAATGATTGGAAAACTTTTAGGGACTACGTGAGTTCCTATAAAGGTGGGTCTCGGTTTTAATTCACGTGAGAGCGATCAAAAGGCCTATGCTGGCAAAATGTATTTAGGACTTTCAATTAATTTCTAAAGTTTACAAATCCGCCTCCTGTTTTTTATATTCACTACGCATTGATAGCGGGGACAAATGTTCATGGTGAATGAAAATTCCATGGGAATAAAAATGTTATATTTTATTCACTATAGGGATAAATATGTTTAAAGGTTTTTTTTGAAGATCATTGCATAATTGCGTCTAATGTTAATCCAAAATTAATTAATTAATTTTTCGTGCACATTTTCATAAGAATATGAAGATTTGTTATTTTTATATCTAAAATTTAGCTGCACAGTGGTTGAGAATTATTGTTGCGGAAGTAAAACTTGGCAGCACAGCAGCTTGTGTAGAAGTTAAACGTCAAACTTTATATACAAAAATGATTTGTTTTTCAAGGTTTGACAGTTAAATTTTATTAACATAAACATCATAAATAGTCTATATAACTACGTTTATACAGGCACTATTTGCAAATAAATTAACTCACTGTTTATGCTGCATAGCAAACGTACAAAAACTTGGTAGCACTTCTATGGAAAACTTACTTATGTTGACAAAAAAATATAGTTTAAATGAATAAAATAACAAATAAATATTTGCTTTAGTTGTCATTATTTTACTTCTACAAGTATCAATGGCGGTATTCTCAATGTTTGATGCAAATTTTCGCGCGTTAGTGCAAATGCAAAATATCGTAGCTTTTCTTTATACCGCCAATGTTTTTTGTTTCAAGCACTTTATTTGCGAAAAGTGCGTTCATCGTGAATTGTTTTTGTAAGTTATCTATTTGCAAATAGTTAATTTGCCGTTATATTTGCAATAGTTTTATTTGCGAATAAGTTACCCGTATAAACGTAGTAATAAAAAACTATATTTTGTATGCACTGAAATGGATTCTAATATGAATTTTTATTTGTATAATGTAATCAAATTAATATGCCTTTATATTTCGTTGTATTTTTTTTATAAAATATTCTGTAAAACTATTCGCTATAAAATTCTATTATGAGACTTTGAAAAAAGCTAAGCTCTGAATCGAACTTAGACAAGAAATTTATCAAAAATATTTGCATATCAGCTAAAAGACTAGCAAATTCGTATGTAAAATCCTATGAGGAACATATGTACATATGTATTTGATTTAGTCTTTTAACCAGGGTATGCAAAAAATAAAAGAAAACGTTGTTCTTTTTATTTTAATACTGGTTTTGCTCAAGAGCGCATATTGTGTCTTTATTTTAAATGCACGCAGCAAAAAAAAAAAAAAAAAAAAAAATGTGAACGAAATTAATTTGTTTGGACAAAAAACGTTTCGCAAACGTTGTTCATTATATAGTTACTACGTTTACACGCACGAGTTATTTGCAAAAACCAACTGTAAATTGTTACTAACTCACGATCAAGATTAGCGCACTATTAGCAAATAAAATACCTTAGGTTGCCAGGCTTACTATTGTTTGGTAATAAAAAAATTATAAAAATATAAATATTCCAGAAAAAATATTGATAGAAGAAAATAATGACAATTAAAACAAATAATTATTTGTTACTTTATACATTTATACTTTTTTTTTATATAGAAGTTCTATCAAGTTTCTGTATATTTGCTAAGTGAGTTAATTTATTTATTTTTTATTTGCAAATACATAGTGCGCGTATAAACGTAGTCATAATAAAAAATGTGCTTAAAAGATTTAAGTATAATAAGAACACGCCATATCATACGATGGAGAATATTTGAAATGAACTGAATTTTAGGTTCAATACAAAAAACTGATCAGAATTCCGTATTTAGGGCGCGCTATGAAATAGGGCCCAAGAAAATTACGCCCAAATAAGAAAATGAAATAAGCTGCATTAAAATTAAGGAATATTTATAGCTATGCTATTTATGTCACGACACAGAAGCTAAGACGTGATTTTCGTAACAAAAATAATCAACATTATTACAGTTATAAATTTATTTTTGTTTTGATTTCTTTGTACTTAAAGCCAGAGTACGAAAATAAACCAAATTAAAATGGTTTGATTTTGTTTCGTTCTTTAAAGTGAGTAAAACAAAAACAATGAGAAGGATTGCTCAATTTTTTTTTGTATTGTTTTTGCACATGAGTACAAGCCAGAGAACTCAGCCGGTTATTGCATTGTTATTCAACACTTTAAGTTTGTTTTAAATAGCTAAGCAGCATAGCTATAACCGGGTGTCTTGGGCTTTATTTCATTGATTTTATTGGACTTTTATTCATTTATTTTGGGTGTTTTTTCATAAATTTTCTCTTGGGTCTTATATAATTTATTTCGGTTCTGCCTTATTTTTTATTTGGGCGTTATTTCCTAGGGCCTTATTTCATAGCGCCTATTTACGAGTATGACCATATATTTAATTCTTTGGAAACATCTCGGGACAACTGCTTATTTTTTTAAAGATGTTCATTAATAAGGCAATTAAATTTAAAAAAATCAAATAAAATACTAATGAATGAATTATCTAGAAAATTCCAACCAATAAAAAAATAGCTATAAAATATTTTTTTATTAAGCCGCTTGTGGACAGAAAAGAAAGGGATATTAATAAAGCATAAATGTAAGATAAAATATCTTTTTGTTAAAAATATAAACAGCTTTTAGAAAACAATTAATGATCAGATTTAAAACGAAGAAAATTTACTTCTTAATACCGAAATGGCCTGGAGCAAGCAACGTTTGCACGTCAGTCACTCAGCCAGTGAGTTGAGGCAGTGGCCATAAACGAATACTTTTGAAATCCACTAATAACAGTGTTCCGGACGTTATAATTATAACATAACGCATCTATGAAATTTATTAATAGCTTAAAGCTCTTTATGCGTGTGCGTTCTTTTATTTATTCAAATAAATAAATAATTATTAAATTTTATGCGTGTGTGTTAGTTAGTTTATTTGTATGAAAATTGAATTGAGCTTTTATAGATCTGAGCTACTGTTTGACGCAACCAATCGATTTTTTCGCTTCGCCTTCCATTCGCTGCCATACGGCCATCAAATCACCACATTGGCTTCAGGCTAAATGTGGGTATATGTATGTTAATATAAAATTTAATTTTTCCTTTTTTTAGAAATGTTTAAAAGAAATTATAGCTTTATATCAATATGAAAGCACATATGTAACGATTATCTTATGAATGAATTTCTGTGAAATGCATAGTTTTTTTAATACAAAAAATCGAAAACTTTTTAGGTTTATTATTGCTTATGTGTGCAGTTGCTGAATGTTAAAAAGTTTTAAACTTTTAACTCATTAAAACCATATTTAAGGTTTTTTCTTTATTAGATTAGAGATGGCATAGTGAGTATGAGTTTTCAAATATAAATGATTCATGTAAATTACATCCTAGTTGAAAGCCATTTTTTTCAATAAACTATCGATATCCGCATTTTGTTTCTTTTTTACACTTATATTTTAATTACAAGAAATAAAAGTCAAGGAACTAAATATTTTCATAACCCAAATTTATAATTTAAATTGTATATGATTTCATGTTAAATTAAATTTCACCTTTCTCTGAATGTAATAGTTTTCCTGGTAACTTAATTTTGATTTACTTTTACTTTCCCACTAATCCATTGTAATTTGCAACAAAAAAAAATAAAAAAAATTAATTTAAACAATAATGTTTTTATTTTGCTAATAAACCCATTAAAAACTTACTTGCATGATAATTTTATAGCTTTTGCTAATTTGGTAAATGCTTGCGTTATTAGAAATATGTATTGGTATTTTTGTATTATTATACAAAATAACGTATGTGCACATATTTAATTATTCTATTAATTCGTATAAATATTTTTTAAACATTTGTAGCGGTTGAGCGATTTTTGTTAGGAAGTTTAAATTTATTTGTTAACAGCGAACATATTAACTTTTAAATAAATAGTTTTCTTTTTGTGTAAATATAAGTAAAAAATGTTTTAAAATTTTGTATTATATACAAGTGATACATATACTTTCTATTTATAATAACACGGTACAACAAAATCCAATGCGTTCTAAATTAAAAAGGTTCTTCTGACTGACATTTTTTCTATAAGAAAAAAATGCTCTGACACAGACAGCTTTTCTATACAGGTGATACAGTCAACTTTCTTATGAGAGAAGTGTGCTCTGACACACAAAATTGTTCTATAAGAAAATTGTGCTGTGTTACAGTCAACCCTTCTATAAGAAAAGTGTGCAGTGGCTCAGTCAACTTTTCTGTAAGAAAAGTGTTCGGCGACTGAGTCAACTTTTCTATAAGAAAAAAGTGCTCCGACACAGAAAAATTTTCTATAAGGAAAGTGTACTGTGATACAGTCAGCTTTTGCATAAGAGAGGTGTTCACAGCGCTGTGCCATAGTCAACTTTTCCATAAGAAAAGTGTGCCGTGAGACAGTCAACTTTTCTATAAATAAGGTATAATGTGATACTGTCAACTTTTCTATAAAAAAAATTGTGCTGTAAACAGTCAACTTTTCCATAAGAAAAGTATGCTCTGACAAAGAAAATTTTTCTGTAAGAAAAGTATGCTGTGACACAGTCAACTTTTCTATAAGAAAAGTGTGCGATGACACAGTCAAGTTTTCTATAAAAAAGTGTTCGGTGACAGAGTCAACTTTTTTATAAGAAAATAGTTCGGTGACAGAGTCCACTTTTCTGTAAAAAAATTTTGATGTGACACAGTCACCTTTTCTGAAAGAAAAATGTATGGTGACAAAGTTACCTTTTCTGTAAGAAAAATGTATGGTGACACAGTCAACATTTCTATGAAAGTAGTTTGCTGTGAACAGTAAAGTTTTCTATAAGAAAAGTATGCTTTGACAAAAACAATTTTCTATAAGCAAATGGGGCTGTGACACAGTCAACTTTTCTATAAGAAAATTTGGCTGTGACACAGTCAACTTTTCTATAAGAAAATTGGGCTGTTGCACAGTCAACTTTTCTATAAGAAAATTGGGCTGTGACACAATCAACTTTTTTGTAAGAAAAATGTGCAGCGACACAATCAACGTTTCTCTAAGAAAATTGGTGTTATGACAAAGTCAACTTTTCTGTAAGAAAATTGGACTGTGACACAATCAACTTTTTTTTTAAGAAAATTTGGCTGTGACCCAGTCAACTTTTCTCTAAGAAAATTGGGGCTGTGACACAGTCAACTTTTCTATAAGAAAATTGGGCTGTGACACAGTCAACTTTTCTATAAGAAAATTGGGGCTGTGACACAGTCAACTTTTCTGTTAGAAAATTGGGCTGTGACACAGTCAACTTTTCTGTTAGAAAATTGGGCTGTGACACAGTCAACTTTTCTATAAGAAAATTGGGGCTGTGACACAGTCAACTTTTCTGTAAGAAAATTGGGCTGTGACACAGTCAACTTTTCTGTAAGAAAATTGGGCTGTGACACAGTCAACTTTTCTGTAAGAAAATTTGGCTGTGACACAGTCAACTTTTCTGTAAGAAAATTTGGCTGTGACACAGTCAACTTTTCTGTAAGAAAAATGTGCGGCGACACAGTCAAATTTCCTATAATAAAGTATGCTGTCAGTTTTTCTTTAAGAATATTGTGCTCCGGCTCAGTAAACTTTTCTATAAGAGAAATGGGCTGTGATACAGTAGATTTTTTTTGTTGTTAAAAAAATTGTACAAAACTGTAATCTATTTTTAAATTGGATGTTTTTGAGGGAAATTCACCAAAGTAACTCACTAATGAAAATTAGTAAGGAAAATTCACAATCACTACACTATTATTTTTGTAAATACATATACATATACATACATAGATGTACATACATATGTATCCTTTTACACATTTTTAAATTTATATGGAACAAGTTTCTCTTTTCCGCTTTAATATTTCACTTTAGATTTAATTATGCAGAGCTTAATGTCTTCATCATACATACATACACATATACATACATATTAAGTGCATCAACAAATTCCCATTAAAAGAAATTTTATTCAAAAAGCTTAAGCATTAAACTTCATCCGATTTCACCATGTGATAAATTAATTCTCTACGTCTTGTATTTTCATTATTTTGCTTACAAACATCATGTCATAAAGTTGAGAGTAGAAAAAAATATCTATTTTAGAATTGTTAATACAAAAAAAAAAACGCCAAGCAATTATAAACTGGTAGTAAAATTGAAAATCTTAAAATAATGTTTAAAAATCAGTTACGTTCACACGAGTTACGAGTGGTGCAAGTTAATGGCATCATTGCATGTTTTAATTTATCACAATTTGAGATTCTTGAAAATCTCTAATGTTTTTATAATGAAACTCATTTGCCAGCCACCGTTCAAAAATAATAATGTTGTTGGCATGAGATAATTTTGTTGACTGATTACATTTGTGTGTGGGGGAGGGGGCGGAGTTCGTTAGTTGGTGTGCTGTGGTGTGGGGAGTTAGCTGGCGAGAAAATAGAATAAAATGGAATTGTTATATTAAAGCTTTTAAATGAAACCTACAAACCGAGTTCTCAGGCAAAATTATATTAAATATCACTGCACTAGCTTTCGAAAAAAAAAATATTTTTTACTTTAATTTTTAATTAACATAAGACTATAATTAAAAAATAAAAATTATGCGAGGTTTGTTCGTAATAATGAGAAAAAAAGTGTATTTACTTTTTAAGGAAAATCCATTTAGCTAAAAAACAGAGAGATTGGTTTAAATTATTTGAAAAGTTGCAAACAAAAAACAAATAATTTTGAGAAAAAGAAACCCAGAATCCACTTAGAAATTTTTCGATTTTATTAGAAGGGCTTAAAAAAGCAATAATCTATCATATACATAGAAAATATTCTCTTTATATGTCGTCTTTATTAGTATTATTATTTTTTATTTAACAGAGTTGCAGTGCGTTGATGAAAACAATAAAAAAACATAAACTGGACTGGTGCAAAGTGGTTCAGAATCGTTTTTCATTTAACTTTCAAAATATCGAAGATATTTTAATAATTTTTCTTAATTGGATAGATGACATCTTAACCTTTTATAAAAATCTAAATTATTGAAAAATTTAAGCTTAAAGTTGAACTTTCGACTTTTTTTTAATTTTGCAAATGCGTGCCTTTTAATTTTCTTTTAAGCCTTGTAATGAAAATGAAATCATCTTTATTAAAACAATTAAGCAGGTTTTTGAAAGTTTAACATACAGTGGTGGTCACGAATTTAAGACGCGGCATTGCACTTATATATTTTTGATATATTTCATGTCTTATAGAAAAAATTTTAGATCTCTGTTCCAAAAAGTTTTAATGATTTATGGGAAGAAATCCAAAAAGCTTTGTAAGCCATTTCAAAGGAACGTTGTATGACATTAGTTGAAATTTAATCCAGGAGATGTGCTGCCATGATCCAAAATAAAGGACTTTCCACCAAATACTAAGATAGTTTTATGAAGCTGAGCTTTACTTTAGTAAATTAAAATTAAACTATTTTTTTGAGCTTTAGGTCAGTTTATATTTTTATATTTATTAGTACGATATTTCGTTAACCTTCGCTTAACTTCTTCAAAAAAAATAATCATTCTCATATAAACATGTGTATTCTATCCTTGACATTTGGTAGTCGGTAGCTTGCTGTGATGAATGTATTTAATGCCAGTAACAGTTTTGAAAAATAACTATTTTTTTCCAACAGTATATACATAGCTGCTGTTTTGTGCCATTATGATCATACCTACTCTACTTTTAGCCAACCCAATCTTATAAAACTTTGTACAGAAATGTCTCAAATTTGACAAAAATCAATTCATGCCCATCCTCCTGGAAACGACACAAATAAAGTTCTACATTTTTGATAATTCATAAGCAATAACTAAATATACCTACATAATAATAATAATTCATATATGCATGCAAAATTGTAAAGGATTATTCAACGTATGGGCATTTCCACAGGAATGTCAACTTTTTGTAGCGTGCGACACCAAACAAATATGCTTGTTTTTTTTCAAAGAAAAATAAACTTTTATTTTTAATTATTTATATATTTGTGTAGGCCGTCAGCAGTTCTACGTTAGATAAACTTTTAAGAAAAATCGAGTCACGTTGTTCAGCAACACAAGGTTAATTGCTTGATGTCGCACGGGACAAAAAAAGTGCAATTTCTCGGAGAAAAGCCCATATTAACTTTGAGTTTTAACTATTCAAAATCACTTGCATTATATCGATCCCCTTGACATTTGCAGCATTTCTTTCTATTTTATGTTCCATTTTTTTTATTTTGCAACAAAAAATAACTGTTGTTTCTTGAAGAGCATTCAAATACAATTGCATTATAGTTGCGTTAAAGTCACTAATAATTTTTCCCATGCAAAAACTAAAGGGGTTGATTGAATTAAATCAATTTCAAAATCACCTTTTCTTAAATATTTGCCATACAAAGTTGTAAATTCTCTCAAATCACTCCACTCACACCACCACCACCACCACCCCTCATTGATATTTGCAACAAGAACAACACACATCTGGGTTGTTGTTGCTGTTGTTGTTGTGCAGTTAATGCGACCCTAAAAAGTAACTGTGTGTTTTTACTTTATTCCGTCTTCAGAACACTCCAGTATGTATTTCTATTCATTCAAGTGGCCCTTGAGTAAAAAAAAAAGAAATTTAGTGCAAAATCACTGAACTGTTAAACTTCTTGAATGTAAAAAAATATAATAATTCTGAAAGAATAGAACTTATAAAAAAAGATTAACTTTAACAACACTCTTGTTAAAAAAAAAATACTTACATACACTCATATGCAAAGAAAACTGAAATGAACAAAACTTTTATAAAACAATCAGGAAAAAACCACAATTGTTAGAATTTCAAAAAAAAAGAACACTCACCATACTCGTATTAAGAAAGAACTTTAAGGACACTTGACTGTTGTGGCAACTTCAGAAATGCCACAAAGTGTGATTATGTTTGTGTGAATGCGCCACATTCTTGAAAAAATAATGTGGGAATAATTTTGTTTCAATTTTCAAACATGCATGTAACTTAACATGTAACCGGGGTTTAGAATGGAACCAGCAACCACAGAACAGGCAAACGATTGCATGTAAACTGTCCATAACGAAATGACCAACAACATTTTCTTGATACAACGTTTTAGATTTTCATTAATAGATTTGCTCTATCATGGCAAAATGATCAGAAAAAAATATAAAAAAATGGCAACATTTAAGGCAGCAGAAAAACAAACGAATCGTTCATTTAATTAGTTAAATTCAAATAGCAATTAAGTGCAGTTTAAATATTGTTAAAATGACAACAAGTGTTTTATTTTTGCGAAAAACAAATATGTTTGAAAAGCAAGAAAACAAAAGCATGCAAACGCGATTATTCTAACCACCTGCTTTGCGCCCCAGCTAATTGCAGTGACAGTGCACTATGGGAAAGAAATTAAAATTATGGTGAGAATCTGCTTAATTACTTAATGACTACAATATGTCAGATTCAAGTTAGGTTTTTTTAAATTTCAGCCCGTCTTATAAAATATTTTTATCTAATTTTTCGACCTTTTCAAGCTTTAGGTCTGTTTATATTTTTATTTTTAGTCTTTTTAGGGCTAATAAATCAGTCAAAGCTTAAACGCTGGTTAAGTTAAACTAAACTGAAATTTGTATACAGTTTAAACTCAACAGGAGTAAATCAGTGAACCATACCTTATATGTAGTTTAAAAAATAATGTTGTGGCAGGACTATAATAAATGACATAAAAAGACAGCTGTTTTGCACAATCAAAAGAGCAAAAAAGTTAAGAAATTTTAATTAAAGTTCGCCAAATTTTACTGAGAAAGGAATTATATTTATGCTTGGCGAAGTAGAATAGTATGAAACAATAATAGAGTGTTAGAAAACAAGTCTAAAAAGATCTGAAGAAAAAGTAAAGATTTTGGAGAAAGGTTGAGTGCTCCTTTAATGCAAAACATATGCTCTGTAAGTAAAAAAAAAACATATGGCATGTACTGGTAGTTTAAACTCCCAATTTTATAGTTTAAATACTGTATTCATTTATAGGTTTGATAGTTTAAAGACATTTTAAACCACAAATAGATATTAACTTGAACTGATTTATTAGCCCTTAGTGCATTATTTCTAAATTGCCTATTTTGGCAGTCGGGTTTTTATTTATTTTTAAAAATTAATATTGCGTCCCCTTTCACACAGTATGATTAAGAGTTAACGTGAACTTTAACTGAAAGTTCCTCATACAAAACTTGCCGTTTAAGTCCCTGTATATTGTGAAAAGGGCTGTTAGTTTAATATTTCGTTAACCTTCGTTTAACTTCTTCAGAATATTTCATACTGAAAAAGTTAAGCGAAGGTTAATGAAATATCGAACTAATGCTCCTTCACAATGTACAATTAAAAGCTGACAGGGATTTTAACTGGAAGTTTTGTATGAAGAACTGTCAGTTAAAGTTCACTTAACTCTTAATCATGCAGTGTGAAAAGAGACGTAAAAAATAAAAACAGACCTAAAGCTTTAAAAAAATAGTTTAATTGAATGAATTCCATGTTATGGTTTTAAAAGTGGATTCGCTCATGTTGCCCGAAAAAATATTTCTTTTATATTGTGCCATAACCGCCAAAAAATTTTCGAAATTTATTTTTTGACTAAACAGTCTATTTTCGTAAAAAAACGAGGTCCAAAAAATGTGTCGGTTACGGGTCGATATGTAGCTTGACGTTTTTTTTTTTTTTTTTTTTGAAAGAAAAAATATTTTTTTACGATCAACTCTCAGCTTCAACTGGGGCCAAATTTCGTTATCGAACGAAATTGCGAAATAATTCAATAGAATTTATATGGAAATATTTAAAAATTTTGAACCGTATCGAATGCCGTAATTTGCCCCCTGGATTGATTTTAAATTTTTTTACTGACAAACTTGAATTGAGCTGCCAATAGGTTAAATTTTTTTACACCAAGTTGCTTGCCCCATTGTTAAAAAAAAATTTGTATATTAATTTTGTGTTTGTAAAATTTAATTGTGAGTTCTATATGCAATTATTCAATAATATGCAATATTATTAGTCAATAATATGCAATATTATTGAGTAATGTATTGCTATTCAATAAATTGCACAATACCAAAAAAATATATGGCGTAATTTTTTTCACACTATATAAACATATATAAAAAAAAGTAAACAATAGCTACAAACACCTGCAAAATTCTAAACAAATTAAATAACTTTTAATTCATTTAAAAATAGAAACTATAAAAATAATAATTCGTGATGTTTCGGGAAATAATTATTGTGCAATAATGCCAACACATTACAAAATATTTTTTCTTGTGCAATATAAATCAAAAGACTTTTAATTTTATCCAATCTATTTTACCGTATGACAATATAATATATACATGCAATGCTTTATTGTACAATATAAATTATTGTACAATAATATTATATTATATATAAAGCAAAATATAAAAAATCGTGGCAGTATTACTTTTTAAGATTGTTAGATATGACGATTTCTCGCCTAATGTGGCGACTTTTCAACTTCTTTGATGTCTAAATTTTTGAATTGGCGTTATGGCGATTTTACTACCGATAAGTAAATTTTTTTTGGCAATTTTTCTGGCTATTTTTTTTTTTCTTAACAAAATTGAACTTGAAATATTTTGCAATTCAGAAAAATTAGTACCAAAACTCGTCTGCAAGAAACTAAAACGAATAGATTTTGATGATTTTTCTTGTATTAATTATAGATATTAATGCATTTTGAATTTGGATGACAAAAAAATTAAAAGAAATATATTTTGGCGATTTTATATCTAATTTTTGGGGTGACAATTGCTGAAGTAGCAAGTTGACTACAAAACCGAAGGTCCTGGGTTCGAGCCCGGTCTCCGAAACCACGCATTTTTCTGATGTGCATTAGTGTCCTTTGTATCAGTTGTTGTAGGAAAAGTTCTTGGTATGCAGACATAAGGCACTGGTCACTAAACTACACCGGCTTCAGCGGATGCTAATGCTAATGTAACATCAGAGCGCCCTCTTTCGTCGCTATAATGGCTACTAGACGCAGTTTCAAAATGTAGTACGCCTCATTCACACCAGAGGCGCTGCAGCACTGCATTATTAAAAAACGTGCAAAGAGCAGAGTTGTAAAGAATGAAGCTTTCCTCCATCTTTTCATTCAACACCTATCTTCTCTATCACTATTCCTTCCCTATTACCACTTCTCTTTACCTTCTCTTCAACTCACAGGTAGCACAAAGGGATCATTGTATTGGACTCAAGTGAGCTAAATTCTAAATTTCACCCCTTCTTACCAGCAGGCTCCTAACCTTTTTACTCTTGGCGATTTTCTGCTAAATATTTGTGCAATTACTTTATAAAAATTTATATCAAACAAGTGTTATATAAAAGCAAATTTATTATTAAAACTAGATAAAATTGATTTTGGCGATTTTTAAAATCAATTTTACGAAATACGCGGAAAAAATTTGACAACCCTGCTACCACCTTGTTAAACTCAGGCTGCGATTTTCCGGACAAGTTTTTCGAAATGAGTGAATCGTGCCGGAGAAAACTCTCAGTAAAAAAAATTTGTCTGAATAGAAATTTTGTTCGAGAAATTTTTACCCATAGTTTTTTTAATTTTTTTTTTCAAAATTTTCTTTAGTCAAAACATTTCAAATGAATTTTTGTTCGCGAAACTTGCACCCATAGTTTCTTGGATATTTTTCTTTGGAGAAAAATTTCTTTAAAAAAACATAAAATTTTTGCTGAAAAATTCATACACCACCTGCAACCCATTGTGCATTGTGCTCCGTAAGTGACAAACTAAAAAAATGATATTATAATACAAAGATAAAAAAAAATCGCTAATAAAGACCACAAAAGGCGCTTAAGCTGTGAAACACTTTGACAAATGCAATTGTTGTTAGTTTAGTTGTTGCAATTTACTTAATTTATTTTATAGTTGTTGTTGTTGTTGCTGTTGCTGTAGCTGTTTCTGTTGCTGTTGGAGTTTTATTTTTTACTTTTAGTTGTTTATGTTCATTCATTTATTTATTTGTTGATGGCATAATACAATTACCGACTAGATAATTTGGTCAGTAACATGATTATGGCTGCAACAGCGCGCTGCAGCGCAACACGATATCGCAATTTTTTTTTGGTTTTTTTATGATTTTAATTTCTTTAGTTTTTGCTGTAAAAATGTTCACATGCAAAGGCAGAAAAAATAATTGAAATAAATAAAACACAAGAGCAAACAAATGTTATAAATGGTAAAACATGGCAAGTTATAACAAAAAAAAAAAAAAGTTTTAAAGGGACGAAAAACTGACGTTATAAAACAAACAAATATTCTGTAGTTTATTTAGATCAGGATAAATGAGGCAAAGAACTCTTGTTGTAAATATGTTAAACAGATTCACTTGTTACTAATTACGAGTCTTTTAATAAGGCTTTGAATTCTTTAGGCAAAAATTTAATTTCTTTTTTTTTTTAAATAAATTTAAGCTTTATTAACTGCTGTGGCTGCTGGAGTAAATTTTTTGAAGCGGCATGTTAAAGCTGGACAGTCGCATATTACGTTGGCAGAATCAGGGGTCGAATGGCAGATTTCGATAACTAGCTGATTCGATCAGGGACAAATTACGATTCGATTTCGATACGATTCAAAATTTAAAATATTTCCATATAAACTCTATTGAAATATTTCGTAATTTCGTTTGATAACGAGTCTTGTTGCTAAGCTAAGAGTCTCTCTCTCCCACATTCGCTATCTAAGTCCTAATTTACACTATGCAAGTCTTATTGCTAAGCTAATTAGTTTTTTTTTAGGAGAGAGAGATACTCTCTCTTAGCTTAGCAATAAGACTTGCATAGTGTAAATTAGGACTTAGATAGCGAGTGTCATAATTTCAAACCTAAAAAAGCGTGTTCGAATCAGTTCATTATCGAGAGCGACGATTAGACCCCAGGTCCTTGTGATGTTAGGAATGAATATATTATATTGATGATGTCTGATGTAGAATACAAATTATAGTAGTCTGGTTACAATAACTTGAAAACAAAAACTTCCAGATTTGTGTAGTACCGTATGACTTAAATAAAACTTTATTATTTATTTGATCAGCTTATTAGTCTGAAGGACTTACGTCAATCAGTAGCATCTCTCTTGACCACACAGTCGCTACACGGAAAAAAATTTTTTCTAAATTTATTTGTAAATAATACAATTATTTTTTTTTTTTGTTATAACAATTAAATAATTAATTGATTTTGAACCCATAACGATTTTTGTAAATGCAATTAACGAAATTGTAAGTTAAAGGAAAATCTGAAAAATATTTTCAATTAAATATGTATATCAACGTATAGTTTGTTAAATTTATTTATTTTTTTCAACATATAATTTTGTTGGATTTCAAAGTTATTTGGTAAATTAGCATTGCGAATTGTCGATTTTCCGTACAAATTTTGATTATCATAAATGTTATATTAAGCTTGGATAACACTATCGGTACAATGTACCGATTTTCTCCGGCTTACTGAAATAAAGTCATAAGTAAATTAAATATTAACAATTTGTTATGTTGATTGCATTTCGATGACATTTTTTTTCTGTGTAGGTAGCGTTTCTCGGGCTGAGGCCACTCCTTGTGATTGTAAGAGTTTTACAAAAAAAAAGACCTTCACATTGCATTATTTTAATGTAAGTAATCTCATTAAGAATTACTTATTACAAAAGACAACTGCTGAGAGTATGAGTTCCTTTAAACTATTGTCTTATCTTACTGTACTTTGGCTCGAAGGACCACAAATAAATGTATTCAATCTATGCAATTATGTTGGAGTATAAATGAAGTTTGTGCACTGCAATTAGTGTTGTTCATCGAGAGAAATTTATTTGTGTATGTGTATTTTTTTTAAAGAGAAGTAATTACTCAGGCAATGAATGCCTAGTGCTATTACTAGGTGTTACCTTCTTTAGGAAAGGGCCAGTGAAAGAGAAGACAGGTGTTGAAGGTAGAGATAGAGAAAAGTTTAATTATTTTACAAACTCTGCTATTTTTAATAATATAGTGTTGCAGCGCCTTTGGTGTCAATGTGGAGTATTAAATTGTCATACAATTTTTCTTTACAAAAAACTCTTTAAGATCATGTTCAATTCCGTCACTTATGCTAACTTCATGCCAATTCTTTCGTATACATAAAGAAGTTGATGTCTTAAACCCTGATCTGAGAGCCCATATGTAAATATAATAAATATTTTAGCATTACAAGTATTCCTAATCTGGCGGACCTCCTTCACTTGTTGCCTAGATAACTTATGAACACATTTTTTTTTACTTCTTACTCGCATATTGTGAATTTTACTGAAACTTGCAATACAAATTTTTCTTTTCATTAATTTGTACATTAAGAGCTTATACGAAACATTACTTTTATGCAGAATTTTTAGTCTCCATATTTCGGTAAGAGTCAAAATAATATTTAAAAATAAAATTCAGCATAAAACAGTGGCTGTCTGTCTAGACCGGATGTTTATGAATTAAATGAAAAGCTTTTTTTTGTTGTTGCAAAGTAGTATTATTATTTTTTTTTTTTTTGCAAACAATTGTAAAGTTGAAGTTTTAAGAGCAGCATAAATGTTTATGACCTTTTGCATAGCAGTTGCATATAAAAAAAACAAAAATTAAAAACATGCCACATTTTAAGGCCACACAAGGATGCCATTTCAATTATGGTGCCATTTAAGAGTAGATTGAAATGCTTATAAATTGCTTAAGAAATTTAAATTTTAAAGTTATATTTAAATTTTAGAAAAAATAACATATACAGAAATGCGTGTGGCAACAAGGAAAAAGTGCTAAAGTCATATTTTATTGTTTTGCAGTTTAGCACTTTTGAAATTAATTTTTAAATTAATTTTTTTGCAGTTAAATTAAGAAATTCGGGTTTCTCTTTTATTTTTTTTTTTAATTTCATTCTATACACTATAAACACAGAAAAAAGTATTCACCAATTAATGCTTTCAATTAAGAATTTAGTTGATTTAATTAAATTTTTAATTGTATGAATTAATTTGAGTGGAAAAACTTAATTGATAATTTATAGGTGAAAATTTAATTAATTTTTTAATTGATATTACAAATATTTTAATTGATATTAGAAAATTATTCACATTACATTTTTGTGTGAATAATACATTTAATTTGAAATATGTTAAAGTATATACATAAATTAAGCTTTTATTCCATATAAGATTATAAGTCCAAGAAAGATAAACCATAAGCCTTTGAGCTATAGCTTTATGGAAAATAGCACAAAATAACTCAGATTTCGCCCAGGTATCCTTTCACATATGGAGATTGCAATAGTGCCTTTAACTGAAAATCAGCTTATCTCGACTTAAGCACTTTTTCCTTTTTGCCGCAAATATTAATTAGAATTTGTGAATTACTTAAAGAATAATTACTTTACTGCATACATATTTAAATTATGATGTGCATGTAAAACTATGTTCTTACTTTCTTGTTTGAACACACATAAACACCCATTTGTGCACATAACGTGCCATAAGCGTAAAAAAAGCTTAAGTGACAGAATTTCCGAACTTAATTTTTTAATCGTAGGCAATCAATTTTCATAAAAAAACAAAGTTCAAAAAATTGTGTCACTTAAGCTATTTTAGCGCTTATGGCTCGATATGTATGTTTATACATAAAATCTTCTACTAATAAAATTATTTTCTTGAATACTTGTGCTTGTAACTTCCAGTAGAAAAAAAAAACTCTCAAGCGCTTAATGAGTAAAGAACTTAAAATCAGAATGGTTGAATAAGCCTCTAATATCTTTGCTGTATATTATTTTTTAACAGCCTACAAAATGGGTACTTAACTTATGAATATTAATTACTTTAAATGAACTACTTGGTGTTTCCGGTGCCAGCACACTTGAACACTATGTTGCAAAAACGAACACGTGCATGCATTATTATTGCGCTTTAATTTGGTGGTGGTTGCAAGGATGGTAGTAGGTCTCTGTCTTACAATAAAATTTTTAATGTTAATAGTGGATTGCAACTAAAATGTAGAAAAGAGTTACCAGGTATGTACACATACGTAAAAACTAAAAACTTAAAATCTAAGCTTTTACGTCAATGATTTTATTTCATATGTATTTCATGTTAATCTAACATGATTTGTTATAATTTTCCAAAAGAAAATTGTTCCTTTCGAAATAACTTTATTGCTTAACATTCATTCCCCTGCTGTTAAATCAAAATGAAGAGGTGTGTTATTATTTCAAAATGGGGCAAGATAAACTCTGTAGAACCATGTTGAATCAAAGTTATTTCAAGTTGAAACAACATGAGTTTATTTTAATGTTGTCATTGTATTTTATTAACTACACTGTCCAACATAAAAAAACCGTGTTCTGCCAACTGATTCTTTTAGAGGGAATTAAATGTTTACATTTGATACCCATCTTACAGCCTATTTAAAGTTGCACACTTGTGTAGTAAAAAAATTTTGATCCAGGTAAAAAAATTTCCGTGGAGTTGTTATTCTGACTCAGGCTTATAGGCTCCTAAAAAATGATTTATATACGAAGTTTTTATTTCCACATTTACTTTGGTTAGGTGTATATCCCTATCAAAGTACTGTTGGTTTAGGGTTGGTTGAATTGGGAGCCATCGCACTTGCAAGAATTTTGTTCCACAATAAAAAATGAGATGGTAACATCTTCTTACATTTAACAGGCGATTTAATTTTTTTCAAGTGTACAGTTTTCTCAATGGTAAAGAAAGTATTTTTCGAATGTTGCGGCTGATGTAAAAAAAAATTTGTTAATTATTTAAAAACCAGCAGGATGTATTTTACTACGACTTTTATTGTTTTACCAACAAACAAAAAAAGCTGCATACATATGTATATACTTTTATGTCCATACATAAAAATTAATTTTTCTACTCTGCTAAGGCTTTTCTCTCTTGCAGACCTGCATTTCAGCCTTTATGTTAATTTTCCTAAACACCACTTAATTGCGTGAAAATTAAGCAAAAAAAAAAAAATTAAAAAAATCAACTAGAAAAAGAACTCAACGATTTTTAACGCTTAAAAGAAATTATGTAAAATGTCAAAAGTTTTGGCCAACAAAATGGTAAATAAAACAAAATTAAACAACAAAAAAAAAAGTTATGGGAGGAGAGTTTTGTTGGCCAAAGTACCGCAATGGTGAAATTTCATGTTTCACTTGAGTGATAAAATAAAAATTGCTTTTAACGAGCTTTTTTTTATGACAAATAATAAATTAATTTTTTACAGAAATTTTGCTGTCAAAATAGTAAAAAAAAATAAAAATATTAATTAACTATGAACTAAATAGAAAAACACAGTAAATAAACAAACGACCGACCCTTCATATTTAACTGTATGAACATTAAATATTTCATTCGTTTTTTGGTGACAAAATTTCCGGTCACTTGTCGCGCGTGATTGCGGTTTTGCATTCATTAAAAAAATCTAAATTTTGTAAAGCATGCCAGACAACAAGGGATTTTTCACTCCATGCATACGTACATTCATATAAAACTTTTATATTATTCGCTTTGCTGTTAACTTATTTATTTGATGTTAAATTATGACATTTGAAACTCGCTCTCTCTGCAAATACGCATCATAAACTAAATTCAGTGAACCCAGGTAGTTTCTTTTTTCTTTTTTTTTATAACTAAAAACAGAGTAGATAATGTAATAATTTTAAAGGTCGTATTCAGAGTAATTAATTTCGATATGTGTAAATTTTTCACGGTTGGCCGGTATTTAGTATTAACTGCAACTCAAAAATAGAGTCAGTTTATTTAAGATTTTTGTTTCTTCTATATAATTTAGCTATCACAATGGACCCAAATTGGGTCTCCGAGTGTAGGTGCGGTATAGCACCATCCTTCCTAACCTCACCTAACCTAATATAATTTAGTCCTTGCAGAATTAATATGCCATTATAAATTAAGATTTAAAAGAAACCCAGTTTATCTAAAAAATAGATTAGCTGGTTATTCGCTTTACACCTGACCTACCTAACCTAACCTAACCTAATATAGCAAGTATTGAAATTTACGGCCTGGCCCACAATGTCACCAGAAATCCTTGGATCAACAACTTGTATTTCAAACTTGTTGTTTCTAATGTTATTGTTGTTTGCAATAAAAGTTGTCGATCGAACGATTTCTGGTGACATCGTGGGACAAGCCGTTAGTTTTTTTTATATTTCAATAGAATAATGAATAATTTTTTTAATAATATTTAAAGAAATACTTAAATTAATTGTATATTTATTTTAACTAAACCCGTTATTTCTGTAAAAATAACCGGTTTATTTAATATTCGAAAAGTAAACGTTTCATAAACCGAATATTTGTAAAAATTTAATGATGAAAATTAAATTTTTCTTATTAAAATAATTTATGACCTTCAGCTTAACAAAATCATTATTAATTAAAATAATTTATTATAAATTAACGAAACCAAATAAAGAAAAAAAAAATAAATCTTAAAATCAGTTTCAGAAAACCTTTTTGTTAAAACAAGAACTAATCATATTTTTTCTGTTTATATTAATTTTTATATGAAATAAATGAGAATTTTTATGTGGCACTATAATCAACAAAAACATTAAGAACTTATCAATGTATCTTAACTTTTTAAGGTTTTTGCTGAATAATTTTAAATCTTTATCTACTCTTAAAATCATCTATTCGAATTTTTTACTTCTCTAATTTGTTGGAAAAAACTAAAGGGGAAAATTGATGTTAATTAGTAAAATTCACAAAGGAATTTGAAACAATTTGTTGTTGGTTCAACAAGATCTCAGCATAAACCATTCACTTCTTCATACAATTTACGCATCAAATACGTTTATTGCGTGAAAATAAATTTTTTTATTTAATGAACATTAGGTGGGATCAAATAAGGCTGATGAATTTGCTAAACTATGTCTCAGGTCTTAAATTTTTTTCCAGGATTTTTTTAATATTTACAGTTAACGCCTTAAAATTGTTTGATGTTGGACGAAATTTCTATGGAAATATTTTTAAATTTCGATCGATGGTGAATCAAAGCATGACAATGAGTACTCAAACAAATATATATAACTCAATACTCTTCGTAGGGCCCTATAGTTTGAACATACAAGACCATCTCCACTTCGTTTATGCGAAAAGCTAAAGTACACTAGAACTAAAAATGAAAAAGCTCATGCCAATCAAACGCGTTGACTCTCTCATACGTCCAGTCTGAGTATGTTTATACTCAGGCTATAGATATGTAATCGGACAAAAAAATATACTCCTTATACTCGGGATATTTATTCATTATTCGCCACCGTATACATACATTTGTTTATATAAAATATAATGGAAAATGTGTGAATGTCTTTGTTGCTGCTAGGAAACATGCTTTATGTGTGCGTGTGTAAAGAAATAGCCCTGTATATACGCATGTGTAGCCGATTAATAATAGTAAGAATATTTGTATACCATGGCGTGTGATTGTACTTCAAACAATCTATAAGTGCTTGTTAAAAAGTTTTTGTGCTGCTTAATTTGAAAAATGTGCATAAACAAAGTTTTTGTATGTTTATAGTTATACTTATTAGGTTTCAAATTAATGCGTGTGTTTGCATGTGAGCGTGTTTTTTAATTTTTAACTGTACACATTGATATTTGTTTGACGGCGAATACTCAAAGAGTACTTAAAACGATACTTCTGTCATTCTCCCTACTGAATGCCGTAATATGTTCCCTGTTGACTTCTTAGTAGTTCCGCCTACTTGTATTTAAAATTAATTATTTACCAACCAAAAATTTTTATAAAAGTTAAAAATAATTTTTCTCTAATTTCAAATTATAGATTTAAAACAATTTTTTTCATCATCTTTAAAACTATAAATTAGGAACTGCTGGCTTAATATGACAAATAATTTCTTTTGTAAGCTGGTAAATATTTTTCACAATAATTCGGTACCGCCCCAGTGTGCATAAGTCACATTAATAAAACAATATTAATGAAATAATACTACACAACTCGTTACTACAGTTGTGAATTTAGTAATTATTATATATTTTTTTTAAATAATTTTACTACCTTATTTGCAAATCGCTTATTTTGAATTGTATCACTAAGAGAGAAAGAGCGCAGAGGGTGAGATTTTTCTTGTTTGCGAGGAACGACGCGAAAGATTTAACGATACTTTTATTCATTAAGCCAATTTAATTTGAGATGTTAATGTTTTTGTTTGCAAACACTTACAGCTTGCTAAACGGCACTCTTTTTGCGTTAAGTCCCCTTTTACATATAAGAAATTTCAAGGCAGACACTTCTTGAGCTGTCTTTTGATTCTGCCAAAATATTTCATATTTGGTCATAATTAGTAAAGAACAAACGACAATGGCAAGACTGAGCTTTCATTACAAAAAAGCTTTCAGCAAATTGTAATACGATGAATCAAAACAATTCACATATTCCATTTGCAATAAAGGCTGATTATATAAAGCAGAAATCTACATCAACTGACTCCACACACAGTGGACCAAACACAAAGAACGCTGATGATGAAGGTGTAGTGGCCTTCGAAAACAACTAGTTGTTCCATTCGACTACGTGTTTGTCAAAATATTTACAATTAACTTTGGTGTTATTTGTTCATTAATAATTATCACATGAAATTTGGCTTGAAAAGCGATATTATTATTGCAGTAAAATCCTTTAATAGTGAAAATGCCTTTTTTACCATAAAGATGTTTTTAAGAAATTTTTTTTTTCTTAATTAATTTTTAATAAAATTTGTTTTTTTTGTTTGACAATATTTTAAATCATAAATTTCTTAAGGGTTTAATTAATTTTACATCACCCGATTTTCTCAGTTATAAATCTGATCCTGTAAATCGAGGTATGGGTGTATTTTTATGCTCATTTGTTTTGAATTACTATCAGTTTTAGTTTAGCTAATTAACGGTTGGTTATTTTTGTAACGGCTTTCTATGGTAAAGCTCGTTATCATTTGACACACTAAGCTTTTGTGAAGAGACAATTTTCTATTTATTTGTTTTATAATTTCGTTATTTATTAAGTCATAAATTTAAGTTAATTACACCTTAAAAACAAATAAAATATTACCATTGTATTCTATTCTTTAGTTTGATGTTACAACGTCGTTAGAGAATTATTTTCTTTTAATTAGAGAGGAAGTAGTCTAACATCATAAGAAAAGTTAAAAATTTTTGTTTGATTTATAAAGTTAAGTTTCAAGTCATCATATTAAAGTTTGTAGATATGACAACAAAATGCCTACCAAAGATTTTTAAAATTTAGAAATATTATGCATTTTAAGTTAGTTATATAAAAGGTTTAAACTAGAAAGTAATATGTCCGGAAAAAATTACTTTTCGTTGTCTTCATGATAACAAAGAGAGGATATTTTCGTGGTCATATTAACAACTAACATATATTTTAATAAAGATTTTGTTCGTTCGCTACTACAATTAGTGTTATATTTGATGTCATTCTCATTTAGTTTATGTTAAAATTAATAAAATTATTTATTAAGCTTTAGTGACAGTAGTTCAACGATTTTTAAAACATTGAAAAATACCTTATTTTACTTTGTTTTAAGCCAGTTCATTAGAGAAAGATGTGTGATTAAGCGATCACTTGTCCTTAACTCTACTTCACGAAGTTCCTTACAGGACATGGGTGCCAACACTAGAAGCGTGATTGAATCGTACCCCAGGTAAAAGAAGAAATTGGGAACTTAACACTAATGGCTCCAAAACTCAAGTAGTTGTGTGTTACGCAATTTACTCAGACACATTAAGTCTTCATACTGCAAAGTGACTTCCTGATCACTGCAGTGCTTAACAGGCAGGGATCGTTACAACCGTAATTATGATTAAAGTCAAGACGCTATTGTGTCTCAAACTCCGCCCCTCCCTTGCCATCCTACTACTTGCCGGTCATCTGTAAACGAGATGTTAGATCAGTTTAATGTAAATATCAACTGGATTCTGGCTCATAGACACTTTCAGGGAAACTCTCGAGCTGGTTATTTTGCAATAACTGGGACAACCTTACAATATCCACTGGATATGAAATGTAAAGGCATACCCTCGCTCTCGTGGAAACTCAGACTTAGACGCAAGACTTGAAAGCAAATCATGTTCTTTTATTTTAAGGCCACCAATGAATAAAAATCCGTGCTCACGATATAAAGGAAACTGAATTAATTCTGTTATTTTTAGTACCATCTTGGTACTTATTTTAGCTTCCAAGCGAGGTCCTTATTTAATTCAAAAAGTTTTATTGCAGTACGTTAACTTTTTCGTGTTTCAAAAAATGTCGAGGCTTTGGAAGCATCGTTGTTAACTGACTTATACTTGCATTAATTTTACTATGAAATCAATGAGAACTGTAATATGCATTACAACACATACTGCACTTGTTAAAATTTACCTAGACAAATTACTGATTTTATTTTCATATATTATAATATCACAAGAAGGGTTTCAATTACTTTTATGTTACTTTTTTTGAAAAAAAACTGAAATTTGCAAATTTTTAACCTGGCCTACAATCAATCACATGCATGAGTATAAAAACACTATGACTATTAATCGACTACACATGCATATATACAGGGCTATTTTATTCACAAACACATGTAAAACATGTTTTCAAACAGCCGCACACACATCTACACATTTTCCATTCCATTTTATATACACAAATGTATGTATACGGTGAAGAATGATGAATAAATATCCCGAGTATTATGCGTATATTTTTTTATAATTGAATATCCATAGCCTGAGTGTAAACATACTCAGACTATATGTAATAGAGAGAGCGAGGCAATGCGTTTGATACGTATGCGCAATTTTAATTGTTAGTTGTGGCGTATTTTAGTTTTTCGCATAAACGAAGTAGAGATCCTCTTCAATGTTCGAATCGGCTATAGCTGATTGAGAGAAAATATATGAGCTTACGAATTGTTTGCGCTACAATTATGATTATGCAAAGTTACAAAAATTAAAGCTATTTAGTTTAGTATACTTTTTTTTGAGTACTCCTTATCATTCTCTGGTTCCAGCTCCTTATCAAATTTGCATATCTTCGTAATAGGTTGGGATCTCAATTCTAGTACGAGGGCAGATCAATAACTACGTGACTTTTTGAATGAAACACACTTTTTTTGGGAAAAACCAAAAATTTATTTTTCAAAATAATCTGCTTTTAACTCAATACTAAGTGTCCAACGTTTCTCCAGTTTTTGTATCCCTTCCAAAAAAAAAAGGATTTTTCGAGGTCCTTAAATAGCCATTTGTTTGATCAATAATTTCATCGTTGGAGCTAAATCTCTTGCGACCGAGCCATTTCTTTAGGTTTGGAAATAGGAATTAGTCACTAGGGGCAAAATCCGGAGCATATGGCTAATGAGGTACCAATTCGTAGCTCAATTCATAGAGCATTAACAGGTGGTACTTGATGGGAACAGTGTTGCATTTCATATAACTACGAGGGACGTTCGAAAACTCACGGACTTATTGATCCGCCCTCGTATATTAACAATAGATTTTTTTTTTAATATTAATCGGCGTTAACATCTTCTACGCAGATGTACATTTTTATAATTAAAAATGAAGCAAATAAATACAACTTTGCACAGTGGTACCATACCTAAAATACGCCAAATGTTTTTAGCACCGGACTTATTTTAAAACATGATCTTGCAAGAAGTTTCCTTCACGTATACACTTCAATCGTATACATATCTTTACTAAGAACAATACACAAATACACTTTGAAACATGATGATAAATTTCAACATCATTAACAATCGTTATGATCATGTGTTAAATATAATTTTATGTAAATTATAAAACGTTTAAAAGCCTCAACTACGCCTCTTTTATTAAATGTTGGTAATTGGTGCCGCCAAAGCGATTATTAAGGCAACGAGCAACACAATGCAGTAAGAAGATACATATGAGCAGATAATTAGTACACGGCGCCAATGATCAAATACAGGTAACAACAACAACAACAACAACAAGAACAACATGAAAGGAAGCGAATATGAAAACACTCGCAGCATTTTAAAAGCCACTGATGAATGAAACGTTTTGCAGTTTCTGGAAAACAATATAATCGTCCAAAAAAAGATTATGCAATAAAAAAAAATTAATATGAAATAAGAATGAAATGTGCTTCACAGCAAAATTGAAGTTTTTTTTCTAGTTATATCAATTTTATTAATCAATATTTTTATTTTACTTTTTTTTGTAAAATGGGTGAATGAATTTTAAAAAAAAACGTTTTTAAGCCATATGCCTAATTTTTATCTTTAAAAAAAAATTTGTGTCAAAATTTTTTATTTTTTTGCCTGAGTAATTTAATCTGCATTTGTTTGGCTGATAGGAATCAACAAACAATTAACGCATACAAGTTTTGCTGCATACGACACGATACGGCCACTTAATGAAGAGCAAAAAACCACCATTTGAGTTTGCCACCCCTTTTCGTGGTCCTGTGTGTATGTGTGTGTCCCTTTTGAAAGTTTTAAAAGTCTAAAGGGTGTTTTGTTGTTAATTTATGTGGCATTTTGCATTTAGTTTGGCTATCGCCCTTTAGGAATCTCTTTTAAGTAATAAAAATTTACATTTTTAGTTACAGATCATAATTTTGTGATTATTAATAGTTTCAAATTTCTCATGCAAACACATTTATGCTGTGATAAATATATTTAAAAAAAATCGAAACAGTTTGCATTATGGAACGTTTTTATATATGTTTAATAAACATATATGATATACATATATATATGTATATACACATATAACATATATATATATATATATGATATAGTTAATGATTTTTTATGCATACACATGTACATTGTACATGTGTGTGCATAAAAAAATCATTAAGTTTCGCTATATTCTTTTTTTTTAGTTTTCTTATCAGATTTTTTAAAGCCATTCTTGTTATGTAGGATAAAATAAAATTTGTGATTCTAGTGCGACTGATCTTGCGCTTGGAAATATTTTCTTAAAAGATTTTACACCTTTGAACAAAATAAAAGCGAAAAGTTGCCTGTTTTAACTCTCAAGTGAAATTTCGAAGAATTATTACTTATAGTGCATTTACATCTGAGCCATATTTGAACAAAATCTAGTAGATTTCGGGTATTTTTCCCATACAAGAAAAAAATCTACTTCCCCGCTATATTTTGTCGAAATCTATTTAAACTCTAGTCGTACTTATTTTTCTCAAAATTAAAAGTCTGCCAGGAGGACAAGCTCGTCACCATCGTTTGCCTAAGTTTCCAATTTCCTAAAATGGGTGATGCATTAAGCTTTTTCTTTAACAAAGCTTTTTCCATTTCAGCCCTTTTAGCAGCATGGAAGACTTTTTCGAGATCCATAAACTATGTACGAATTTCTCTTTTATATTCAATGATTTTCTCGTATAACTGATGCAAATAAATAAATAGTAAATCAAATAAAATTCATTATTAAAATAATAGAGTAAAATTTATTCGAATAAACGAATATAATCTATACGAATAAAATGCATACGAATTATTGAAAAAAACTTGTTCGATTTTACTCACCTAAAAATTTTGAGATCTGATAAAAACTCAATTTCCTATTAAGTATGTATTTCAGAAATAAAACTAAACATGAATATAGTCGAATATTTGAATCGAATATTTTAATCAAGTAAAATTTATTGTTAAAATAATGGAATTAATTTATTCGAAAATTTAAAAAAAATATATTCGATTCTCCTGACCTCCAAACTTCGAAATCTGTTGGAAACTCTTTTTTCTACTATGTATTTATTCCAAAAATAAAAAACTTATGTTAATAATCGAATAAAATATGTTCAAATAAATTTTTTTCGCGTATGTAATCGAAAAAACGTATTCGATTATGCTGACTTTAAAACGTCGAGCTATGATGAAAATTCGATTTTCTATTATTTTTTTTTTCAAAAAACAAAAACATGAAAATAATCGAATAAAATATATTCGAATAAATTTTAGTGAAAAAGTGGAATGAAATTTATTTAAATATAGGGTAAAATGTATTTTTAAAACAACCGAGTAAAATATTTTTGAATAAACGAATAAAATCTATTCGAATAATCGAATAAAATGTATGTGAGTTATTAAAAAAAACTTTTTTACTTTTCTTGACCTCACAACGTAGACATTCAATAAAACCAAAATTTTCTATTGTTTATTTCAAAAATAAAAACACAAGAATATTATTGAAAAAAATTTATTCGAATAATTTTTTTTTTTCAAATAATTGAATAAAATTTATTTAAAAATATCGAATGAAATTTATTATTCAAAAGGCAGAATAAAATTGATTCGAATGAATGAATAAAATTAATTCGAATAATGAAATAAAATTTATTCGAATAATTGAAAAAATAACTTATTCGATTCGTCTGACCTTTAAACGTCTAGCTAAGTTTGATGAAAACTCAATTTTCTATTATTCATTAAAAAAAAACTTATATTCAAAGTCGAATATGTAATATGTATATATTCGAATAAAATTTATTCGAATAATTGAATAAAATATATACCAATATCAAGTAAAATTAATTAGTAATAATCGAGTAAAATTTTTTCGAATAAACGAGTAAAATTTGTTCGAATAGTCGAATAAAATTTATTCGAATAATTGAATATATTAGAATAATCGAATAAAATTCATTGGAATAATCGAGTAAAATTTTTCGGTATGAAAGAATAAAACCTATTCAAAAAATCTAATAAAAGCTATTCGAATAATCGAATAAAATTTATTTCAATATTCGGAAACAAACTTATTCGATACTCCTGAACTCAAAACTTCGAGAGCTGTGGTAAACTCAATTTATGAAAATTGAGAGCGTGAAATTAAAAAAATATTTAAAAAGCACAGGAGTGGGACAGACAAGGAGTTTGATCAAGCAGTGGGATCAAGGAGTGTGACAGACAATTAATATATATGTATATGTATGTGTATATGTATATGTATATATTAATTTATGCACAATTCAGCTGCCGGTGAAAATTGTTGATAAAATCACACAAACTCAATAATCATTATGATGACAATAATTCGGTGAAAAAATATAATAAAAAAAATGTGTTGCTAAACTTGTTCAATGAAACATTTATGGCCATATATTTTTATTTATCTGCACATTATACATTTACTCGCTGAAGAACTTAATTTGTATTTTTACAGCTTTTTCATTTTTTCATTACCAAAAGTAGGTATGCATATTAAAAGTGTTCAAGAGTCTTTAGTACAACACAAAACACCTTTCCAGCGGCCTGAATGGCAGGCAGCTTTAAGTTTGTCTTAAAATCAAATTGCAAATAGTGTTACAAAATTTTTTAATTATTCCATTTATAGTCGCCATCATTACAACTTTATTTCTTTCTCTCTGCAATGCCATTAAGTAATTAGGAGCCAGGAATGAAAAGAAAAATGTATTTAACATTTATTCGTTTAAAAGTATTAAATTTTTTAGGTGTGAAACGCGAAACAGGGAATTCAGCAACTTAATTAACTTGAAAATTTGACGATAAAAATTAAAAGATTTTGCTTACGATGTGGTCAATAGACGAAATATATATTTATGTATATTGAGATAGTGTTGCAGCTACAGCAGCCTCGTTGCATGATTAAAAAAGTTAAAGCAGATAAAACATTTAACGAAGCCATAAAAATTACGAACTAAAAGCTTTTTTTTACAAAAAAAAATATAGAAGGAAAAAAATTAAAGAAGAAATGCTATTCAATAACAATTTTATTTCGTTTTAATTATACGAGTTTTTCAATGGCCCACAACCAGAAGAAAATATTTATCTCAAAAGTCCAGCAAGAAAATTGAGTTATAAATGGCAATTGGCGATAAAAAACTTTGTTGCAAAGTAAATAATATCCTTGGATAAAAAAAAACGTGTGCTATTTAAACGTTTGCTGTGGGCTTAAAATTATTCTACAAAACAAGAACTTGTTAGCTTGGTAATTTTGATTTCAATGCTCATAATGGTTATGAACTTTTCCCACTTAATCTTATCGACCAATTTGCAAATTTTTCCTGGTAAATTCTACGCTAGTTAGTGATGAGATATACCTATTTGCTGTAGCACAGCTAATTCCAAGCCATATGCACAATGTGCAAACTTTTACAAAAGAGCTTTTGTGCTTTCACACCGACGAGGGCACAACAGCCAATCAGATCTCGGCGACAACAATGCTTGCTCTTACCTTGCAAAGACAAGAAGAAACAAAACAAATTTAAGAGCTTCCAAAGCTGTTTACCTCAAATGCACATGTCAGAGTATGTGTGTTTAGAAGTAGCTGTCTTAGTGAGTCAAGTTTGTTTGTTAAACTTTCATCATAATTGTTGAGTTGACGTGCCGAATGTGTAGTTAAAGCAATCCGAAATACGTTAATTAGCCCGTATATTATTTCATAACCAGTTTATAGTGTACACTTTTATTTCTCTTATTTCAACCATTTTAATCATTAAATATCAATAATAAAA
Source organism: Tachina lurida (assembly GCA_944452675.1). Taxonomy (NCBI): domain Eukaryota; kingdom Metazoa; phylum Arthropoda; class Insecta; order Diptera; family Tachinidae; genus Tachina; species Tachina lurida. Next base: position 111,369,401 of record OX101755.1, on the reverse strand, counting down.
TATTAACCCTCTTTTAATACAATTACCAAACCAAAAATAAAAAATAAAAAAATAAAAAAAAGCTTTCAACTAAAAACCCTTTAAGCCACATCCGGTCTAATGGCATAAAAAATGTTTGAAGCACAAAACAAAAAGCCATTTTTAATACGTAAATCATGTTTATTAAAACATAAAACACAACAACATGACCAATTTGGTGGAAACAAAAACTCTTTTTTTTTCATTTCTTAAAAAGCCAAAATTTGTAGTTGACACGCAGCCCAGAAAAATAAAATTATACGCCTGCACGTTGGGTTTTTTTTTTCCTTCAAATATTTATTCTCTAATTTGGTAAAAGACTTGACTTTTGATTCGAATGAAATTCAACATTAATTGGACTCATATGAACGTGTATATCAAAAAAAGAAAAACTTAAGTATCATTTTGTTTGAAACATTCAAACACGTTTCATTCGGCATTCATACCAATTTTAAAAAGCTCCTAATGATATTTTAATGAATTAAATTATAAATTATGAAATGTTTGTGTATGTTTGATAGATCAACAATAATTTGTGTGGAAACTACAACTGTCTGCAGTAAATTTTTAAGTTGAAATGCTAGAGCTTATTTTTTTGATTAAAAAATTATGTTTAATCTATCATATTTAATGTAAAAATTTGCTTTTGGGTTACTAATTGGGGACAGACAGAGGATATCCTAAACAACTTGATTTTCATGCATAACCGCTTATGTCAACTTTTTTTCGAGTTTGCTTTATTGAAGTTGAATTGCACAGCGACAGCAAGACCCCTTTCTAAAATGATACTGTCCCAGACAACGGGGTTGGACATCGATGTTATGACCAATATAAGCAATAAGACCAAACGGGCAATAATCTAATGATAGAAGTCGTTACACAATTTTTTCATATGTATATAAAAAAAATTTCAAAATATAAGAAATAAAATTACTAAAAAGGAAATTGTTAACCGATAGTGCTTAAAAAATTATATATTACAAAGATGACTTCAATGGAATTATTTTTCGACGAAGAGAAGGAAGTGTGCAACTATTAGATATGATTTAAAGCGTGCTACACACTATCGAACATGAGTGAAAGTCAAAAATAAATAAATTTTGTTCAGACTTTCGATCATGTTTGACACTCAAAACTTCATTTAAAAAATGAATCAAACTGTTGTTTATTATTAATTAGTGGTTACGCTTCTTTGGGCACATGACACACAGATGTAAATCCGGCCTAAAACACTTTTGACTAGAGTTGTGTCCAACAGCTCTTTTTGAACTAGTCCGTTCTGTAAATTAAATGAGTTTGAAAAGAATTTTTCTTCGAACGCGAACGAACTTGTGCAAAAGGAGCTCGTGGACACTAATCTACTTACTTTTGACACAAACCCCGATTATCAAACCCATTAAAAATGTGTTCACAGGTTTGTGTCAAAAATTAATTATAGTATGTTTCCACCGACTTTAAATCATGTAGGTTTAAGTAAATCACTTCAAAGTGTTTCCCCCGAGCTTGTGAGTGATTTGTTATTCGAATTTTCGTACCCAATTTATGCACGTGCTTTATAAGGTGGGCGCACCAGCTGTAATGTGAATTTTATTCACATGTGGTTGACATTTAAAATTGATTAAATATTCCTTAATGTCATTTTTTTCGAAATTGTCAATCACTATTGATGGATGACCCAGGGATGGAGTTTGCAATTTTAAAAGCAACGCATGGTTGCATACATAAATCGAGTACGAAAAATAGTATTTTCGACATTATTTAAAATAAATCAACCACTTTGTGGTGATTTATCCATATGCAAATGTAGAAATTAACACGATTTGCACAAATCATCATGATTTGTATAAATCATGCCGGTGGAAACATACTATTAGGGAATGAGTTCGATCCAAGTCTAGCGTGTTTTTAGGCTTGATTCTAAGATTGTATCGAACTCTTTCAGCAGCTCGTTTTTAACACAAATCTATAATCAAACCTATTCAAATTACATGGGTTTGATCGTAACTAGTAGATTTGTGTCTAAAAGGAGCTACTGAAAGAGTTCAATACAAGTCTACTTGTATCGAATTCATTCAGTAGCTCGTTTATCACACAAAGCAATGATCAAACCCACCTAATTTAAATGCGTTTAATTATAAAACCCATATAATTTAAGTGAGTTTGATCACAGGTTTGTGTCAAAAATTAACTAGTGAACGAGTTTGACCCAAGTCTAATTTAATTTGCCTGGATATTAGCGTTGTTCGTTCAAGTTCGAATCAAAAGTTGTTTTAAATCTGTTTAATTCATATTAAAGTTTTAAGCCGGACTTGTGTCCAAGAGCTAATTTTAGTTCATAAAAAGTTGTTGGACCAGTGTTGCCAGTGAAATTTCGAGAAAGTTACATTTTAGTTTCTAAAAAGATAAATTTTTTCACAAAAAGATACATTTTGAAAAAAGTTTGAAAATCCATTTTAACGTTTAACATTTATCAACATCACATTTTTATTTCATATTTAATGAATATTGTAAAGAAATGATATCATGTAATGCCAGCCATACACTACGCAAGTTCACTGCACAAGTCTGGCACTGTACAGTGCATTTGCATGGTGTATTGGGGTGGTTGTACTATTTACGCAGTGAACTTAGTAAATATCAAAACGATTTTGATATTTGCTCAAGTTTGAAAACTGTAGAGTGAACATATGTAGTGTATGTTGCAAATGCTCAGTTTTTAAGTTCTTCTGTCCTAATTTTTCTCGATTCATGTTCTACTTTTTACACCATACGCGCCTTTATTTCTTGTTTTGTTTTCGTTTCTTTCTTATTGCCACAGCAATTAATAAAATATAGCAGTATTTGAACATGTTGTCTTCTTCACTTATAGCTTAAAAATGAAAACTGCACAGTTTTCTTGTGTGTGTCACAAGCTTAGTTTACTCAGTGCCAGACTTGAGCACTCAACTTGTGTAGAGGTATGGCTGGCATAAGTTCATTTTTATATCTATTTAAGTCATAAATACTAGTAAGTAATTTTTAAAAACTTTAAATTAATTACATATATGTAACTATCTTTGGATGCTCTCAAAACAAATTTATTCAAATTCAATTGGGATGTTATCAAAAAAAAATTCTGTACATTTTGCGTACAGATTCAAAAGATGCGAAAAATGTCAGGATTACACATGGAACATGAAGTCATCAAAAGATACGAAAAATTTATCTTACGTATCCTAATGGGTTTGATCATAGGTTGGTGTCAAAAACGACCATTTGCATGAGTTCGACTCAAGTCTAGTTGATTTTAACTTTTAAATAAAACCTAAACAACACTCTGCAAAACTTATACCACTAACACGATTTGCTATTTCAAACCGTTATGCTATGTTCAGACGGCAACATGAACCACTTGGTTCGCTCTTTGAACCACAATTGCGAACCCTGGTGTTCAGACGACAACATTCGTGGTTCATTTTGACAAATATTTTTGACACAGTGATGCCAACTTAGACGCATTTTCAGTCACTCAAAACGCGAAAAAAAACGTGGCCCCAATTTTTACAATTACGAATTTTCATTTCGATCGATTTTGTTTTACTTTCTTCAGATTTCGATCGATTTGTTCATTCCGAAGAAACGTCAGATCGATTGTTTTCAATTTAAATGTGGAAATATTGGGCAAAAAAAAACACATTGTTGCTCTTATTAGAAGAGCAACAACATACCAAAGGATCAATTTTTTTTATTGAAGTGAACCAAATTTAAAAATTGTTTACATAAAATGTCTGTAATTGCAATAACTGCGGTTTTGGATGCCCAGAGCAGTCAAGATTTTGGCGGAAAATTGCTTCAGATCCACTTTCATATCCAAACGTAGTGTATGTGTCAAAGTTTTATTTAATTTTATCTGACAGAATAGAATATTTCAGTTTTTATGATAATGCATTTTTCACCTAAGAAAATATCTTAAATATGTAAAAAAAAGTTAAATAAAACAAACATATTTTAAATAAATGGTTGAAAAGCATTTTTCTTTGTTGAAATAAAGTTGTTTCAAACATATTTTTGAACTTTCACATAGAGAAAATTACAATTCCGAGCATTACTCATCGAGCAAATTCTTCGTTTTTCATTTTCTGCAGAAGCTAATTACGGAATTGAAATCATTTCGATCGAATTTGGTTTCTGTGACAGGCCTGTATATTTCAGCCCTTTAGCCCCTTTTTCTTTTTGTTCAATATGGCTAGATTTTAGTCTGTGAACTTTTTCTTCCTTTAATCTAGCAATATCGAATTTTAACTCATTTTATTTTGCTAGATAACCAATTTAAAAAAGAAGAATAATATAGAATAATCTGCTATTTCTTCGAATTTTTTGTGCTCGAATACGAATATTTTTGCAAACAAATTAAATAAATAAATGCATAAATCCTAAACGAAATTTAAATAAATGGCTAAAAATATTAGTTTATACAAATCCATTAAATTTTTTATAGAAATTCGTGCTTTGTATCATTTTTAAATATTATTTAATGACGATCATTAAAATTTTGGCTAGTTTTTATTAACTTCAAAGTACGCCAACAGGAGTATGAAGTCCTTTTTCATAACAATGTTTTAATATTTCATATTGCAGACGTAAATAGAACTCCAATTTAATATCTATAAATTTCATATATTATATTCGTATTCGCATTCGCATTCGCGAATATCGTTTCAAATATTCGTATTCGCGAATATCAAAAATTGACATTCGTTACATCACTAGTACATACCTTATTAAAATGTAATATCTCGAGCTGATGTTCTTATGTATGTGTTGATCTTATGATAGTCACATATTTATTTTCTAATAAATTAATTTAAATAAATTTCACATATTTATTTTCTAAAAATGTTTGATGTTTTGATTTAAAACAGAAACATTTTAAAACTAGCCCCTTTTCGTGCTTATTCAAAAAATTTGACTTTATTTTGCGCTAAAGGTATATTTTTCATTTTAGCCCTTTTTTCAAAAAATTTTTACGCGCTTTGAGTATCAAAAATTGGCATCACTGTTTTCATGTATATACATACATGCACACATACATACATGAATAGTTGATACGTGGTTAATACGCGTTTTATATTCTGTGTTACTTGCTTTTTTACAGTAGATAAACAAATTAAGCAAAAATAATTAATAAAATGTGTTCTAATATTATTAATTCATACAAGCATCCATTTTTTTGGTTTGTTTTTTTTTGTTTAAAAATGTATACATGTGTATGTGTACGTGTATACTCATTTTGTTTTGATAGCTAGTTCAGATAAATTGGCGATAATATGTTATCAAAACTAGTGATGATAGCAATTTCTTCATGGTTCGCAGCAAGGTTCAAAATGAACCAAGTTGGTTCGCTCTCAAAAATTTGTATGGCGAACCATGTTGATTCAATCAAGATTCGACCGCGAACCGTGAATGAGAGAGCGAACCTCGATAATTGCTGTCCGTATGAACATGCTATTAAACATACAGATTATTTTCCTTTAAAAATAAAAACCGTTTCATTTATTCCACATGTCAAAAGTACTCGTACACATACAACTTTCGCCTTTTAAAGTAAAATTGGCCGGACTCTACAATTTAGGGACATAAAATGAAATGTCGCCAATTAAAATCGCAGCGTGACATAAATAAATGTAACATGAAATCTGTTTCTATCTCGCTTCCTCCAATGCACTCTCTTTAAATGCGCGCGTGTGTGTGTGTGTGTGTGTGTGTTTGTGTTTTCAAAAGCCTGCATGCAAATAAACAACGAATTAGAAATTATGTTGCATACCTTTAGGAGAAAATTTATGTTTTTCTTGCCCAAGAAGTGTAAGTGTTGAGCCAATTGTTTTCTTCTTTTTTTTCTTTGTAAAAAAAAGCTCTTTATCGTTTTAGCTTTATATGACATGCAACTAAATGTTTTAAATCATACAAACAACAATTAATTGTGTAACACAATTTTAAATTATGCAAATTTAAAAAAAAACAACAACTACTACTAACGAACAAACAAAACCGTTCGTTCATTATTTAGCCAGAATGCAACTAAAAGTGCTTGTATAACAGCATGTGGCTAAAACAAAAACACGGTAAAAGTTGCAATCAATTATTATAACGTTACTAGTTCTCAGTTGGCAGCTAACGATCGGTGAAGGTTATGCGTTTCTAAACGATTTGCATTAGTGAATTTTATTATTTAATAAAACTCGTTATACCTTAAGAATTTCTTTCTATCTGGCAATAGAAAAAAAAACTCAAATATTTAACATTTTCCACACTTGTAGTTGTATTGAAAACTTAGTTGCCTTGGCTTAAAGTAGGGCATTTGAGGCATGAGCATGATTAACAAAAAAAACTTAACAAATGAAAAAAACCCATGTGCAACAACACGCAAACCTTTTAATGGGTGGCCATTGCATTTTAATAACATTTAATAATAAACGTCTAATGTTGGCCATACACACACGAGAGGGTGAAAATTTGACAAAATACAAACAAAAGCCTCGTACTGCACTCACTAATGTGTAAACTGCAACAACTCCTGCGACATTTAGCAAAACTCTTCGAGTTGGGGAGAATGAGCACAAAACACTGCCCCAACACTTTGTGCTGTAATCAAATTGACTGATGGCTTTGGCGGACATTTCTATATGGTGGTGCCTGCCTCTTCAATTGTTATTAACACATTTTATGTGCCAACCTTTTTGCCGTTTCGCACAATGATTCCTAAATGCAACAAACGCTTACACTCTTCGTTTTCGCTTTTATTTTGTAATTAAAGTAATTATACTCACACGTATGTGTTGCAATATTTTGTCCTTGGCGCTGCAAGGAGCTTCTGGTTCTCCATGACTGGCGTATATGTATTTTGTATGTTGGTTAAATTTTAATTTGTTTTAAAAATGTTTTCGTGCCTTTGATGGCATAAATGCCAACAATTTTCTAAATCATACAAGTACATACATACGACATATGACGGCAATTAATTATAAAAATACATCCCCATAGAAATAATATAAGGGAATGAAAGACGTTGCATTACGTGTTCCGTTCAGGTGTGATTAGTTTTGGCAAAACATTGACATACACTTTCAATGGCTTGTAAGAATTTTTTTTTAACGAGTATCGTGGAGAGAGGGTTTTGCATTTGATGTTTTGTATATTTAAAAAGGAAATTAAACGTTTTGAAACAAAATGAGATTTATTTCTTTCAAACATGATTGAAATAAGTTGCTTATATAAGAATATTGTGAATGAGCCTTATTAAAGTTATGGAATAATGATTTAATGCTAATTATGACTCATGAGAAATATTAGAAACAAGTCTTCTAGACCGAATAGACAGCCTTTAGTATCAAAACAATTTCAATGATGACTGAAAAAAAATTTCCTAGCTCAGGCCATTTTTATATACATATTGCTCTTTTACATATGTAGTGTCCCTACGAGTCACAGTCGTGCGTGCGAGTCACAGTCGCACTTTACTGAATTAATTTTGTTTCATAAAATAGAACAAAATTAATAAGAAATCTCTATGTTTTTTTCAATAAGGAAATCTTATTAATTTTATAGGGAAAACTTTTTTGAAAAAATCAAAAAGAAATCTTCTAGTTTTTATATGGTTATCTTATTATTTTTTTCAATAAGGGTTTCTTCTTGTTTTTATTAAGCACCTCATAAAAAATAAAAAAAAATTGCGTCTTTATTCTCTGTACTTATGTGTTTTCATTTAAATTCTATATCATATACATATGTTTGTATGTGTGTATGTATGTAGTATATTGTAGGTGTTATTTATTTATACAAACATACATACATATTATGTTATATTCTTAACTAACTTACTCACCAAGTATTGAACCAGCAAACTTCTGACCGATTGACAAGCACTCTACCCAATATGCTAACAAGCAGCCTGAATAACCATTGAAATTATTGTGCAAACATTCTTATACAAAAATGAAAAAGATCAGGAAAAAAATTTTCTCTTTTTATAGATATAAAATAACAAGACACCTCATAAAATCCAGAAGATTTCCTTATTAAAAAAATCAATAATTTGCTTTACACATACTCATATAGGAACCTAGTAAAATCAAGAAGAAAACCTTATTGAAAAAATCAATAAGGCAACCTAATAAAATCAAGAAGAAACCCTTTTTAAACAAATCAAAAAGGCAACCTAATAAAATCAATAAGAAATCCCTATAGTTTACAATTTATAAGAAAACCTAATAGAATCAAGAAGTTTTTCTCTATGGATTGTTTTTTTTTTGGTGCCAAAATAGCGGAAATTGAGTAAAAACTATTTCTTCTTGATTTTATGTGGTTTTCTTCTTGATAAAATTAATAAGATTTACCACATAAAATTAATAAGGAACCTCTATGAAAAAATCTTCGCTTCTTTCTGCTGGGATACCCCTTAGCCTAAAAACGTTTCATAGAGAAAATTTTATTGATTATATGAGGCACTTTTTTCTCTGTGTTGGTTTAATATAATACATATGTATTTTTAAATTTTCGCAATTTTTTTAGTTTTGGCGCTTGTTTCTTTTTGTGCGATTTTTCTAGTTCTTGGCGATTTATGTAGTATGAACGTTTTTCCAGTTTTGCGCTTTTTTTCGTTTTGACGATTTTTTTTTGCACTTGCGATTTCTTAAATTTTTTTTTGGCACTGACGTTTTTTATATTTAACGTCTTCTTCTTCGTTCTTGCAACTATTTAATGTTTAATTACAATAAACATATATATTTAAATTGATTGTTTTGTTTTGTTTTAACGCTTTTTCATTTAGACGATTTTTTTCGGTTTTTGGCGATTTTTTTTTTGTTTTGTTACAATACATATTTTTAAATTAAGGAATTTTTTTTTTTTGAATTGGCGCTTGTTTCTTCTTGTCGGTTTTTTCGGGTTTTGGAGATTTTTGTAGTATCAGAGGTTTTTTAGTATTGCCGCTTTTAGTTTTCTGCATTTTTTTTAACCTTTCGCGATCTTTTTACTTTTAATGATTTTTTGCATCTATTTTATCTTATTTTATTTTCGGTGATATTTTTCATTTAAGCGCGTTTCTTTTTTTGGGGATTTTTCGTTTCAGCAGTTTTTTAATTTTAGTTTTTTTTATTCGTGTATTTAGAGTTTTTGAAAATTTGAAAAGTTTTCCTCTTACGATTTCCAGGATACAGCAAGCTGATAAAAATTTACATAGTCAAAATTTAATGAAATGATAGAATAACCCTTAATTTTGAGACTTAAATGTCAGTGTTGAAATATTTTTTTAAATAATTAAGTGAGTTTTTGATTTTTTATATATTACATTAGGATTTCTAAACTTTTGCTTGCTGGCTTTTTAACACACTTTTATTTTTAACTGTCATATAACTATTTGTTGTTGTACCGGCCAAAAATCTTACATATTCTGTGAAAATTTCAGGACTGTAGCTCTTACTGTTCTCCAGAAGACAGTCCGTGACAGGCAGACGGACGGACGGACGAACATGGCAGCGAAAACATTTCTTTCACCTTTGCTGTACGGAACCATAAAAAAAATTGAAAATTTCGCACATTAAATTTTGCTTAATTTTTTTGTCTTAAATTCTGACAAAACAAAACAATGGAAGAAACCAAAAATTATAATTAATTGCTTTCATTTCTTTCGACACCTGTTGACCCGGTATTCAAAATATATGCATGTACATGATTACGGCCATAATTTATTGCTTATAATTAAACATATTTAAGCATTTAAAAGATAAAAATAAATTTTTTGCTAAATACCCTCCAAATTCAAAGTGTTTACCACCAACTACAGAGAGAGCGGTAGAGTAAAATTTCAAAGTCTTGAATAGATAAAACGGCAAGATAATGTTAATGGAGCTAAGCAAGTTATGCAAGATATTTAACTCAACAAAGTTCCATATAATTAAAACAAACAAAAAAAATATATAAATCGGCTAAGACTTATAATTAGTATAAAGAAAATTTCAACTATTAATACTTCATTATTATTAATTATGCAAATTAAGCAGCAGCAACACATAAAAAAATCATATAAAATTTACATTAAACAAGGCAAAAAGGAAAGAGAAAAAAAAGCCATTAAAGTGTAGAGAATATAAAAATTTCTACAATCAAAAATTATGGTATCTATTAAAATTTCTTTTTTTAAAACTAATTTCCATTATTATCACCATCATCGTCATCATGATGACGATCATGATGAATTCAAGTATTTCGAATGGTTGGTTGGACTATTAAATTCTAGTTCTGGCACAACATGCCACCTTATTCTGGCCATAATATAATATTTGATGTTTAACATTAAGAAGAAACAAAAAAATATATGATATAATTAAAACGAAAGAACAACGTACGTAAATCAGAGGAAGTGACCAAAAAAGAATAAATTGGAGGAGGTGAAGGAAGTTAAAACAATGAGAAAATTAATGTTAAACTAAATACGAGTCATTAATTAAAGATACTTTAGCTAAATGGCCACAAACAAACACATTTGTGCTTAAACAGACAAGTTCACCAGACTGAATGAAGTTGAATTAATTCTCAGTTAGCGATTCGAATTTTAACTGCAGCATTTTAGAATTTTGTAAATTGGCCATTTAGTTTAGTTCTATTTATTTCAGGGTTGGTTTTTAAAGCGGCTATTTAAACACAGAGAAAAAACTGCCTCATAGAATCAAGAAGATTTTCTCTATGAAACATTTTTAGGCTGAGGGGTATCCCAGCAGAAAGAAGCGAAGATTTTTTCATAGAGATTCCTTATTACTTTTATGTGGTAAGTCTGATTAATTTTATCAAGAAGAAAACCACATAAAATCAAGAAAAAATCTTATTATTCACAACTTTTTTTACTCAATTTCCGTTATTTTTGGCACCAAAAAAACAATCCATAGAGAAAAACTTCTTGATTCTAGTAGGTTTTATAAATTGTAAACTACAGTGATTTCTTATTGATTTTATTAGGTTGCCTTATTAATTTTTTTAAAAAGGTTTTCTTCTTGATTTTATTAGGCTATCTTATTGATTTTTTCAATAAGGTTTTCTTTTTGATATTATTAGGTTCCTATATGATTGTGTGTAAAGCATCTTATTGATTTTTTTAATAAGGAAATCTTCTTGATTTTATGAGGTGTCTTGTTTTTTAATATCTATAAATAGACATAGAGACAATTTTTTTCATGATCTTTTTCTTTTCTGTTTAAGAATGTTTGCACAATAATTTCAATTGTTATTCAGGCTGCTTGTTAGCATATTGGGTAGAGTGCTTGTCTTTCGGTCAGAAGTTTACTGGTTCAATACTTGGTGAGTAAGTTAGTTAAGAATATAACATAATTTGTATGTATGTATGTATAAATAAATAACATCTACAATATACTACATACATACATACATATGTAATTGGTATAGAATTTAAATGAAAAAGCATAAGTACAGATAATAAAGACACAATTTATTTTTAATTTTTTATTAGGTCGCCTAATAAAAGCAAGAAAAAAACCTCATTGAAAAAATCAATAAGATAACCTAATAAAAACTAGAAGATTTCTTCCTGATTGTTTCAAAAAGGTTTTCCCTATGAAATTAATAAGATTTCATTATTAAAAAACCATAGAGATTTCTTATTAATTTTGTTCTATTTTATGAGGTATTTAGTAGGCACTATTTTCTCTGTGAATGTAGTTTAACACAAATGGGAGAAATTTATATATCGGTACTTTATTGCAATATGACATATCTCCAAAAATTGCGTTTTTGGAGCTAATAATGCAATCACATTTGCTATACAAGTAACCCTCGATGTACGTGGTAGTTCATTTAAGCAATTTGGATATAACATGGCTTAATAATAGCAACCGTTTTTTAATTACTCGATTTTTTTATGCGAAAAATTTATGGCAAAACTTATTTTACGCGAATTGTAGCACTGCGAAAAAAAAATTCCAAACGTAATGCAATACCCTTATACAACAAAATTAAGTTTCTGGATCGTGTGAAAAATTTAAGTGAGGCAACTATAAAAACCATATGAATTTGCCTTGAAATCAAGGCACATTAACTAATGCTTAACTAATGGTTAACTTAAAAAATTAAAAAAGAATTATTTTGCTGTGCCAGCACAGCTGACTTTAATTCTTTATGTTATCCGTTAGTTAAGCATTAGTTAAACTTCCACCTTCAAACTGATCCCTAATTAAAATCTCGAAACGTTCAAAATTAGTATAAATCACTCTTAATTATCAGTTAAACTTGCACCTTCAAACTGATCCCTAATTAAAATCAAATACGAACTTTGTTTATAATTTTAGGTTGAGTGATTTTCTAAGACATTAACCAGCTCAAATTAAATTGATAATGGAACTTAAAAGAAGTAGAATGTTTTTTTTTCAATTCCAATTTTAAAATTCAACCTAATTTTCTTTGTTTAGTCAGATTATTTAAAATAATTGTGTGAAAATTTACTTAAGCCGCTTTAACTAATTTTTAAATAGTCATAATTCAAATTCAGCGGTGAATTAAAAGTAAACGTTTGATGATCTTAATACAGAAATATAGTTTTTGAAAGCAAATGTCTCTGTATTAAGCTAAATAATAGGAGAAACTAGAATTTTGTTTTACTAAAATCGAAGACTTATTTGATCAAATCACTTGTAGAAATGAAATGAAAAAAAAAATTAAAAGAAATGGTTGTAACTGGAGATGGGCAGCATTTTGCGTGATTAAGGCTTAGCATGTGTGGTCATTAGCAGCATGGAAGGTGTAAATGATTATAATAAAATATTCAGTAATATATTGCCATAGATCTCATATAGATCCTGCGGTAAATGAAACTGACTTAGTACTAGTTACGTGACCTGTCCCCAAGTGACTGGGACCAGTCCGAGTTCCAACACTTCCTATAAGACTGGCCAGTCATTTTTCGATGGCAATCGCCCAAAATGAGGTTACGTAGTACTTTGTATTAAATTTTTTACCTGTGAGTGAACTATTTTATAGAGAAATAAACCGGAGTACAATATTATAAATTATATATAAATGTCATTCGGACTTTTAACTGTAATAATTGAAAACTTATCTATTTTTTTAATGCAATTATAGGTTATTTTGAGGCAAAGCCTTCTGTGGACTTCGAACTGACAGCTTCCGATATGACTAGCTGGCACACTTCCCGCCAAAAAATTTAAAAAGTATCGTTTTAAGTACTCTTAAAGTATTGACCAACAAACAAGCATGAATGCGTACAGCTCATATGCAAACACATGCATTAATTTTAAACCGAATATATATAACTATAAACATCCAACAACTATGTTTATACAAATTTTGAAATTAATAAAAAAATACTCTAACTATTAATCGGCTACACATGCGTATATACAGAGCTATTTTATTTATACATATAAATAAAGCCGAAACTGATTCTGCATTTCGTGTTATATACACAAATGTATGTATACGGTGGCGAATGTTGAATAAATATCCCGGGTGTTGTGCGTATATTTTTTTGTCCGATTAAATATCCATGCTTTCAGTGTAATCGTCAGTACACCTGCTACTAAGTAAGTTTTATTTCAAACAAACAATTGTTTAAAAGTTTTTTGGGAATAATTTTGTCTGTGAAGATATCATAATCATGAAAAAACGATATCAAGGCCACTGTGATACTGCACTGATGGGAGACTATTCCCAGCAAACATTTTTGCTTGCTGGAAGCATTTTTTGTAAGGCAGACCACGAAATGGAATCACTTGTAATTGCACTTTTATAATGTACTAGATTTTAACCGCGGCTCCGCTCGTGTTAATCTGTTTAAAACAAACAATCCCGAAAGGAAAATTACCCTAACCAACCCAAAAATGTGTTTTGGAAGAAGTCCGTACCAAATCAAAAATATCCTATATTTGACGCTGGTAATGTAGCTTTCCATTGGTGAAAGAATATTCAAAGTCGATTTAGCCGTTGGGGGGTGAAAGCGTATCAAACAGATAAACTCGCTTTCACATTTATAATATTAGTCCCCTTTCACACACATCAGGTCTGACTCGTCAAGTCTTGAGTTTTCAGGAGAGAGGAAAAGAGAATGTAGAGGGGTGCAGACTTGACCGTAGCAGTCAAGTTTGCTTTTTCGTTTTGTTTTGTCATTCGTAATACTCTACGACAACTCAAATTGATGAGACTTGATGACTTGACTTGATGGTGAGAAAATCAAATTTAAACTTTTCAAATTGTCTGTCGACTGCTGAAAGCGCTGCGCCGCAATTGGCCATAAATCATTTTGTGATTTTGCTTTGACTGAAACTGTTGCATTTTTCAAAAGCGAAGGTAGAAGCAAAATGAAATGAAATGGAAATGAATGAGGGAAAGTAATAATAGATCGTATAGAAAAATCGCCATTTTCAAAAAATAAAACTATAGCAAAATTTACAATTACAGATTAACCTATTGTATTATTTTTATTCTTTTTTTTTAAATATATCAATTGTGTTGCTAAAAAAATTTAGTAAAATTGTAAAGTCGTTTTTAATATGTCTCCTGAAGTACCTAATATAACTTAATTTTTTTTTTTGATAGCATGTCTAGTTTTTTTGTAAAATGCCAATTGCAAAGCTTTTGTACGACTGTAAAGTTTATTTCGATAAAACTTAAAAAAAAAACAGCAAAAGAACATTTCTAAATTATTTGCCATGAATCTCACTTATCCATAAATTATAAAAAAAAAATACAATCAAGGAAGGAAAATGTTGTCCAGATTACGAACCTGCAAAAATGTTTTATAAATTCTTTAGAAAATTTTTGAAAAATTCACAAAATAATTACGATATTTTCCTTTTTTTTAAATAATTTTGCGAAAAACTTTTTCTTTTGATATAACTCAAAATGCAGAGCTTTTCTGATTTCAGAAATTTCAAAACAGACATTTTATACCACGTAGAGCCATGCCAGTTTAATCTCTTTCTAGGGCAATATGTAAAGTTTAATCCGATTATGTCGTAAATATAATTTCTTTCCTCTGTATTTGGCTTTTGTGACCAACTTTGGAAGACTTGATATATAAGTTTATATTCCTATGACAGATTGTGAGTGCAGAGCTTCTCACTTCACCATCTCCGATTTAAATAAAACACGTGGCCATGTTTTTTCTTCAGGTTAAACAACCGGACATTAGTTCAAAAAATTTAATTTGATTTGTTTTCATATTTTTTTTTTTTTCTTAGCTGGAAAACCATTATCATAATTTGTTTCATTTGCAACCAAGATTATCAAAACATTTTAGTTTTTATTGTAGAAAATTTACGATCATAAATCCATTTTCTTTCGTTTAAATTTTCTGCAGTTATAAAACACAAGATATGTATATAAATATTTTATTATTCTGCTTCTGCTTCTGTTGCTTTAGTTTTATTTTTCCTAAAGAAAAAAAAAAAAAAATACATACTCGTATATATTTATAACTATTATTCGCATTGCATGTTGTCACGAGTCATAAATCCCAGTGATTCGACCTCATGTGAAATGCAATGAAATGTTGAAAAACAAAAAACTTTGCAACATTCTTGTTATTATTGCAGCCCTACACTTGCAACTTAAATATTTGGAGTCATTCAAAATGTTCGAGTCCAGTAAATAGAGAATTTTATTCGCTATTCAAATGGAAGGTGTAATAAACATGTGATATACATAAATGATGCTGGATATAAAACCTATGGGATATCAGGGTTTTAAGCTTAAATTAGACGTGACATAGCCATAATGCCATAGCCATAACCAAACCAAAATTCAATTGGTTTCTATGGTGAGAGTGAGAGAGACTCGCCATAACGCCATAACTCTCACCACAGAAACCAATTGAATTTTGGTTTGGTTATGACTAATGCTAGGAACACAATTGGGATGAACGCCGAATTTTGTCCACGTCGACGAATTCGTCGATTAGAGTTCGCTGCGTAAATTCGTCGTTTGAAGCACAACGACGACGAATTTACGCAGCGAATTCCTCTCTTATATTTGATAAAGTTGCCTGTTGTGTGTACAAAGACAGAGAGTGAGAGAAAGAAAATTGTTTTTTCGTCGTTCGTCGGCGTACAAGTTAGAATTAAACCTATCTCAGAATTCGTCACGCACGACGAATTTCGTTGTACGAAAGTTCGCACCGAAAAATTCGTCGTTCGTCCCAGTTGTGTTCCTAGCATATGGCATTATGGCTATGTCACGTCTAATTTAAGCTTTACCTCGGTGCGCTAATTTTGATCCAGAATCGTTGCTGTAATCAATATAGTATTTGAGAGAATTATTTTGTTTTAATAGTGTTTATTAAAAGTCTATGATGCCTGTGTTTGTCTAGCCTCAAAATATTTTACTTGGTTCTTAATGCCCATTCGAAATTTAGTTCAAAAAGTGTTTGTTTTTGTTGTTGTTGTTGTTGTTGTGCTTTGTGTTTTGTACAGCAGTTCTTAAGTGATTAGCAGAAAACAGCAATTACCCAAAGGAACAATTCATTTATTTATTCATACTCATATATTTATGACTACAATATAATTTTGCAATTAATCGCATTTAACACAACAGCATTCCAACAACCAGCTGAAATGATTTTACTTCACACTGTGTTATGCAACATTGTATGATATACATATGCAGCAGAACTTGCAACGCGCTTGAGCTTTAATTATATTTAAAGCAAATAATGTCTGTTGTTTTTATTTTCATAACGCTTTTTGTTAAGTAAAGACTTAAAGGAGTTTATAAAATTCTTAAAATAATTTTAGTTGGTTTTAAAGTAACATTTCTATTTGCTTAGTTAATGTTTTAAATATAAAATAAATAAATAAAATTGTAGGAAAATGAATATGAAACCCATTTTAATCGGTTGACATCATGCAACACGATGAGTCATTTTTTCCACTTTTGTAATTTAACTGTCCGAATGAGCAACAAGTTGAATGGCTGGATAGAGTTAAGGCGACAAGCGAAAAAGCTTTAAAAAAGTTTACTACTTAAAATGAATAATAAAGAGATTAAAAATATTTATTTTAATATTTTAGTTTTAGTCAGGAATAATTTTCTTAATCGGAGCTTAAACTCAACATTTTCAATTCTTATAGAATGAAATATTTTTATTAATTAATGTAATTTTCTAAAGAAGCGAAAAAAAATTTAAACAATACCTTAGCTAAGGGATATGCTGGTATTGCTTCATCAGCAACTATTCTTTAGAACACTACGTCCTAACACACATAGTACTCTGACATTTGCATTTGAGGTAAACAGCTTTGAAAGCTCTTCAATTTGCTCTTCCCCAGCTAGCATTTTGTATCATAATCGAATCTTTTCCAAATCAGCTTGGCGTGAAAAATAACCGCATACGAGCTTATTTTTCGATCACAAAGAATCATTTCTTTGCATTTTGTTCCTTCCTGGGGGCAAATTACGGCACTCGTTATCGAACGAAATTACGAAATATTTCAATAGTGTTTATATGAAAATATTTTTAAATTTCGAATCGAATCAAATGCCGTAATTTGCCCGCTGATTTCAAGAAATCATTATTTGATCATATAGATGAATCATAAGTGAGTCCTTCTTCAATCATCCAAGTGATAAATCAGTTTTTAATCATCAAAAGTGATCTCAGGAGAATCATATAAGAGATTTATGCAAAAAATTGTCACTTAAATGTTTCTTTGCAAGGTAACAGCAAGCATTGTTGTTGCCGAGATCTCTTTGGCTTTTGTGATCTCGTTAGTGTGAAAGCAAAAAGCTCTTAAGTTAGCTGCTTTAGAATATCACATTAATTTCAAAAATATTATTGTTTGTGAATTCTCAAATAGTTTTTGAAAGTCTGTGCATAAGATAACAGGTTTATGACTATTCAAAATGTGTGATTGAAGTCTACTGACGATTTGTTACAGCAACAATGAAATGCATATAGACAAAACGCTGAACCACCAGCAAATAAATTTCAAACTAAAATTAAACAATTTGATTTTAATGATTTTTAGGGTTTCGCTACGCTGTCCGTCTGTCCATCTGCCCGTCTGCCCATCTGCCCATCTGCCCATCTGCCCGTCTGTCCGTCCGTCTGTCACAGGGTATTTTCTCGAGAACCGTAAGAGCTACGGGCCTGAAATTTGGACACAGTGTGTAGACCTCTAGCCGCTCAACAACAAATACATGAGAGCTGGAAATTAAAGGGTTTTCCAAAACGAGCAACGAAAAATGTTAAAATCCCATGTAATATATATACAATTGTATGTATATACACTTGAATTTTGTAAGGTTAGTGTATTTTTATACAGACTACAACAATTAACACTAAAATTAAAAAAAAACAAATTTTTTAAAGGGTGTACCATCAGTTAATGTCATTTTGACTATGTAATTTTGACAACTTGCTGTATCTTGGAAACCGTAAGAGCAAACTTCTTGAAATTTTCAACAACGGTAAAACAAAAAAATCCCAAAATTATAAAATCACCAAACCGAAAAAAATCGCCAAAATAAAAAAAATCACCAAAACGAAAAAAGCACCAAATTAAAAAAAAATTCCAAAAAAAAAATAAATCGCGAAGAACCGGAAATATTGCCAAAATGAAAAAAATCGCCAAATTGAAAAAAAAACGCCAAAAAAAATCGCCAAAATAAAAAAATCGCCAAAATGAAAAAAATCCCAAAAACGAAAAAAACGACAAAAACTGAAAAAATCGCCAAGACAAGAAAAAAAACAAAAAAATATTTCACTTGAAAAAACGGCAAAAACGCAAAAAAACGCCATATAAAAAATGCTCAAGGCCCAACGTACGGAACCCTTCGTGCGTGAGTCAAAGTCGCACTTTACTGAATTTTTCTTTTATTGATTTAAGTAGTAGTGATTAGAAAAATTTACAAGAAATAATTTTTAGCGATTTTAGTTCTACTTTTTCTGCTAAATGTTTACACGATTATCTTATAAAAATTTATAGAAAAAAAGTATTATATGTGACCTTCTCCGAGAAAAGGGACATAGGTGGCAAGAAAACGGGTGTGTCAAAATCGATAAAAATAAGAAAAACATTAAAATTAAATTTTTTAAATGAGTTTTTCCCTAAACTTCATTTTCACACACTAGGTCCCTTTTCTCGGAGAATGTCACATATAAAAACAAACTTATTATCAAATATATTATCGGGTAGTTACTGGTTTGCCGCACAGTATATTAAAAAAATTCGACGATATATATAAAGAAAACTTCATAAAATTGAATTTGGCGACATTTGGCGTTCTTTAAAATCAATTTGGCGAAGTATGTAGTTCGAAAAAAATCTGAAAATGCTGTTGTAATTGGCGTGTAATTATGGTTGAAAACGACTTGAAGAAAGTGTTTTCGGGAAGAAGCCAATGTTGGCTACTGTGCGCTGTATAAGAAATAGTGTCATAAAGCTATGTACAGACGGTTGTCGGATCCTACAATATTGCCAGTAAAGTGTGATCAAAATATCTTACAACCGTATGAATTTTCAATTTTTGTCAGACGTCGTTGCCAGAAAAATCATTGTCAGTCCATTGCAAGACTAGCAGCTGAAAACAAATTGTCAGACATCTTACAATCGTGTGAAGACATTGAAAAACTATTGCCAGATATTTGTCAGACATTTTAATATTGTCAGATGTGCGAAGTCTATGCATCTGACAATGGCGTCATTGTATTAGGATTATTTCTATGGGCAACACTGTACACGCTTGATGTTAAGAAAAACTATATAATAAAATATATGCAGCCAAAATCATTGCAGTTGCTTCTTTATGGTCCACAATAATTTATATTTTCACTTTTTACATTTAACACTATCACAAACGATTGATATTTAACAATTTCTAACAAGTGCTTTGAGTCTGGCAACGCATAACTAAATGTCTGGGAATTTGTGCATATGACAACCGTATGAACTGACAATTTTTCCACTGGCGATTTTGTCAGATGAATTTATTGTCTGGCAATAAATTGTTAGATTTTCTGACAAATTTGATACAACCGTGTGAACTGGCAATCTACCTTTTGCTGGCAATTTCTCATTGCCAGCACATTGTCAGCACATTGCCAGATCTGACAATATTGTAAGATCTGACAAACGTCTGTACATAACTTAAGTATGCCCAATAACCATGAAACCCAAAAAATACCAGCACAACCATGAAACCAAAATTTATATTTTAAAAATGAATTCCTCTAACATGCGCCTCAAATGAACCGCAACTGTTATGCAAATATCAAATTTTATTAGTTGCGCTGTTTCAGTTGTATTTTATTAGCCACACTCGCTGGGGTAACTCAGCGATAAAATGAGAGCACCAGAAGTGTGCCCACACTAGAAGACAAATAACCCTGCAGGAAATGCGAATAGTGAAATATTAGTGATTTACTAGTGACATTGTCAGTAGTACTACTGACCAGATGTACCCCAGCCAATGTACCCTATTGACATATAATATAGGGTTGTCATTGAAAATCTACCAATGGACTTTAGCACTATTCTTTTACGACCATATAGAGACATTTGAAGTAAAGATTCACTAGTACATTTTAGTGACCCTCGTCTACAATTTTATAAGGGTTGGGGCAACAAACTTAAATACATATATACATACATATGTATGTCCATAAGTGTTTAACATTATAGCATAGCATAATTAAAAAATAGAAACAAACTATTGACGCGTTCATTGACAATGTCACCTGAAATACACTAGATCTGTTGTATCTAACGTATCTCTACTCGCGCATAAAAGGAAAGTTGTCGACATTTCAACTAATGCAATTGTCGCTAGAGAAAAGAGTGTTGACATAGAGACATATGGTTCTTGGCTGACTAGAGGGAAGATGCCACACACACACACACACACACACAAATACACATACATATTAACATTAAAGAGCACACATATTTTCAATATTTAATACGTCTAGTTTTGAATAATACATAATTTTATCGCGTCAATCATTAATATCAGTTTTGTTGTTAAATTCAACACTTTTTACATCACTTACATACTCGTACAATATGACACGTGTCCATATGCCACGAAAAGCTGACATTTCATTCAAAATCGATTCCAATCAATGAGTAGAATGAGTAACGACACGCATGGAAAACAGTGGGAATCCTTTAGTTATATGAAATAAATATGAGAACAAAATACACCAATTCCAATGCAATAGAGAACGAAATTATTTAAATCATTTGTTATAAATACATGCGAGAACATTGATATAAATAACGCTTGCGGCTATAAAATGAAACACATAAAATTTATTTTTGAAACATAAAAAAAGTGTCATGCTGAGAATTAATCTTTTGTTGTGGAAAATAATAAAAAATTTTTGAAAGAGAATAAAAAACACAATGCAAGGATATATTTTCCATAAGAATAATTTTAGTAAATAGTGTAACGCGATGAAGGTAGATATAAAAAAAACTAACTTTTATCATAATTAGAAAAAGAAAAAGCAAAAGGTGGAATAATTACCAGTAATTCCAATTACTTTTCACACAATGGAAAAATTCAAGGGCAGTTTTATCCGTTTAAAAGTTCTTGTTAAGGGGGCAATAAAACTTGTTCATTCTTGTTTAAGGCTAGAATTCACTATACTAAATACAACTCTGACAAAAGACAGCACTAATGGTAGAATTAGTCGATTCGTATCGTGTTACTTTTGAAATGGTGGTAACGTTTAATTCTGGATGTTAGTTAGTAAAAACGTGAGAGTTCCACCAAACTTGTCAGCTGTTGTTGTATTTCTCTTTGCTTTATACATGTGTGTGCATGTATGTAAGAGAGAAGTTGACGTAGAAATCTATTTTCTGTAGATTTCTACCTCACATACACTTACGATACATATTAAATAAACAGCAACATGTTATATTTATGCTACAGATTTTCTCAGCTGCTCCGTCAACTCACGATACGAATCTACTAATTCTACCATAAGTCATTAGATCAGGGTTGTATTTTTTCAAAAGTCTTACGTACAATTCTGTGGGTTTCATTTATAACAACTTATGTTATATATTTCCCATTTCGAGTTTATGATATCAAATTGTTGTTTTTTTTTAGAAAGTTCTAAGAAATTTTTTTTAAAATATAGACGTATGTACATAATTTTTTTCCTAAAATAACAACAAAACTTGCCCCTCTTTTTAAGTAAGCATCAAAAAGAACTTTTTTTTTTGCTCTACTGAAATTATTTTATTTTTGGACATGGGCTGTTACTTATAAAAACCACAGAATTATCTTTCGAATAAGACCATAATTAACATTTATCCGTGTTAATTTTATGTGTGCGAAGGTAAATTCGAATTTAAATAGCAGAAGCAGGAACCAACATTTCTAACATAGCATGTTGAGCACATAACAGAGCACTGTTAGCTATTTAACAGTAGTCGCTAAAAAAATTAGGATTCCCTATCCTTGAAACTGGATTAAGATAGATAGAAAATTATATTTTCTTAAATCTAATTTATTGGCTCAACCAGACATATTTCCACCACCATACTTTTATAATTTCATAAAGTACATTTTAGAGCGATTTTCAACAACAAAAAAATTATCTATCTTAATCCAGTTCCAAGGATTTGGAATCCTAATCCATTTAGCGACTACTGTTAAATAGCTAACAGTACACTGTTATGTGCTTAAGATGTTATGTTAAAAGTATTGGTTCCTGTCTCTGCTAGTTAAATTCGAATTTATCTTCACACTCATGTTAAATTTCCACTTAAATTTATATAGCTCTAAAAAAAACACCCTTTAGTGTCAATTTCTATTTCAAAATTACACAACAGTTGCTAAGAAATTAAAAAAAAAAACAATCCTTCTTAAAACAATACCATGTGCATGGAAACAAACAGCAACAAGGATTGAAAAAAAAACAGCAGGAATTCGGAAAAAAGCAGCCAGTAATTGTTTTGTAATTAATCATGTTTTTGTTGAAGCTTCCACTTAATAGTTAATTCAGGCTCAATAGTTTCAAAATATTTTCAGCCGATAATATCAAACACATGCAAAAAAAAAAAATAAAGCAAGAAATCATTAGGAAACTAAAGGAACATATAAATTCGCCAAGTCATTGCATACCTCTCCAAGGAAATAATAAAGATTCTCTGCTTATAACGCTTGTTGTTTCGTGTTCTTATTTCATTTATTTATTTATTTTTTTATTCTCAAAACTCGTCCAACTGTCAAATGAACGCAACTATTAAAATTTCGCACCTAATTGTTTTTCTTTTGTAAGGCTAGAAAAAAACGACAGTGTTTGTTGTTGTTGTTGTTGAAGTCACTCCTACTTAAACCTCAATATTGTTGCCTTATAATGAGCACATATTGAGATTAAATCGAAATCACTCCCCTACAGACAGACAAACGGCTGCTACAAAAAGGACTGTTGGCTGATCCTGCTGTTGTTTGCATTTAACAGTTTTTCTTTCCCAATTTTGTATTATTTCCGTCTCAAAATAATAAGTTTAAGGCGTTTAATCTTATTATAAGTTTGTATTTTCACAAGTGTTGGCCCAAGTAATGGTCTAATTTCACTACCTGTAGAGTTTTTAAAAACACAGTCATTGTTAAAAAAAAATATTCCTTGCAATTTTCTTAGTTTTCCGTTTTGTTGCTCTTTTTTTCTGGGTTGCAAAAAATAAACAGGATTAAATATTTAGTCCAGCTGTAGCCTGGCGCCATCATTAGGATATTAATTTGCATTACATTGAGGGAAAAAAATAAAAAGGATTAATTCGCATAACAAAACCACGGAAATGAATACCCAAAATCATGGTAAAAAGAATCCTGGTTGATAAAGGATAAAAAAAGTGATTAAAGGATTTTTTAAGGATTAAATTTTACTAACTGTGATAAGATCGTACTACTTTACTTTGCAGTCAATGCTGACTAAATAATGTTACGTTACAAGTACTATGAACTATTTCTTGATGAACATAAGGAACCAGAAAATTTTGCATTTATTATAGGACATTTGCAGCTGCACGAAATCTAGCAGATTTCAATAAAAATATTTATAAAAATTTATGCCGTTTACATAAACTTTTTTTGACATCTTTCAAGTTTTCTTATCCAAAACAAAAACCATAAACTGAAAATTTTCCAAACTACAACCAAACAACTGCAATGTAGCTAATTCACACACCTTTTTGAGCACAGAGACTTTAATTTTTAGTACCAAGCACCAAGTTGCTTCTGACAGATTTTATTTTAAATGGGAAATTTACTCAAAATCTAGATTTCGCTTAGATGTAAACGCAATATTAGACGGTAATTAATTTAAAATTCAAATCGTTTTGAATGTAATCACAATTCGGTATTTCTTATACAAAAATAAGCAGCTAAATGTAATGAAAAATAAATACGAGAACTATAACTTATGTTTTGCGATTTGGCAGCACAAGATATCTACTTCAAGGTTTCCAAATAAAAATTTGTAATTGTAACTGTAATTGCAATTGTAATGGTAATTGTAATGGTAGTTGGAATTGTAATTGTAATGGTAATTGTAATTGAAATGGTAATTGCAACAATATAGTTGTAATTGTAATTGCAATTGTAATTGTAATTAGAATTGTAATTGTAATATTAATTTTAGTTGTAATGGTAATTGTAACTGTACTTGTAATTCTAATTGTAGTTGAAATTGTAATTGTAATTATACTTGTATTTTTAACTGTAGCTGTAATGGTGATTACAATTGTAATTGTAATTGTAACTTCAATTGCAATAGCTATAATTGTAATTGCAATTGTAATTGTAATTGTAACTGTAACTGTAATTGTAATTGTAATTGAAATTATAATTGTAATCATAATTGTAATTGTAATTGAAATTGTAATTGTAAGTATCGTTGTAATTGTAGTTGAAATTGTAATTTTAATTGTAATTTTAATTGTAATTGTAACTACATTGTAATTGTAATTGTAATTGTAATTGTAATTGTAATTGGGTGCCCTTGTGGCTGAGTGGTAGTGATGCTAGCCTCTCAGTACAGAGGTCGTGGGTTCGATTCCCTCCATAGACTCTCGGTGTTTTGCGCAGACAAGCTAATCGCTTCGCGGGTTGTGTTAAAAAAGAAAAAAATTATAATTGTAGTTGTAGTTATAGTTATAATTGTGATTGTAATTGTAATTGTAGCTGTAATTGTAATTGTAATTGTAATTGTAATTATACCTGTAATTGTAATTGTAGCTATAATTGTAGTTGGAATTGTAATTGTAATTGTAATTGTAATTGTAGTTGTAATTGTAATTGTAATTGTAATTGTAATTGTAATTGTAATTGTAATTGTAATTGTAATTGTAATTGTAATTGTAATTGAAATTGTAATTGTAATTGTAATTGCAATTGCAATCTAATAATAATTGTAACTTCAATTGTAATTGCAATTTTAATTGCAATGGTGATTGTAGCTGTAATTGTAATTGTAATTTAAATTTATGCTGGCAAGCTCCCATACACACCAAAAAAACAAACACAAGCTGGAAACCATATACAATAAAAAAAATTTATTTCAATATTCAGTAAAATATCTTGACCTCAAATATTTCTTAAATGGCGATTGAATTATTATTTAACACTCCCAAGATTCTTTGAGTGTATTTTGCAGTGGAGACTACTTGCATAAATATTTAATGTGTGTTTGCATAAATATTTAATGCATTTTTTATCTAAATGGTCTTAAAATGACTATAAATCTTTTTTTTATTGCAATGTAAGAAAAACGAACACTTACCAACAACCAACCACCTCAACAACTTTAAGTTGCATATAAAAATTTGCATACAAGGCTGCCTTGGGAACTGTAACAACAACGAAATGAGATCGCAAATAACTTAATGCAGAAAGAAACATTAGTAAAACTGTGATTTGGATTTTTATTATACATATTTGAAAAATCTACGTACACATGTAAATAAATGATCGTAAGGAAAAAGATGCAGTATTTATTTGACATTATTTCCTACATACATACATACATACACTTACATACATATAAAAACAGGTTGTTGTCAATACTCGTAGTAAAACACAATATCAGCAAATAATCTTCAACGAAAATTTCATCTTGCTACAAAAAATATATACATAAATACAAAGTTATATCTGCACTTGAGTGAACGCCAAATATCTTTAAATTTTTTTTTGTGATATTTTCAAGCATAATTTGAACTTAACTAAATGACACGTACAAATACTAAATTATATTTAAAAGTAGATGTTTTTTTTTTAACTCCATTAAAAATAACAGCAAAAGCAAAAACTCTAACAAAATTGGCAACATTTAATTTTCAAGCATTCATGACTGTCTTATCTCGCAATATAATCAATAATTTAAAATTTATCAATTGCTTTCAAATAAAAACAGCAACAATATTAAGTAACAACAACAACAACAACAACAGCAAAAAATATATAATTTTACAATAAATGATCTTTTCGGTGATCTCTTCAAATTGTGAGGTTTTTCGACAATGATTGCTCAAACGTGATGATTGAAATCTTTTTTTGAATAAAAAAAAATTGGCATTTGAAGGTTTTATCTTTTATTTAATATTAGAGAAAAGTATTTTTTTTATAAAAATTGGTTGTTAAAAGATCTTTCCAAATTATAGGCTTAAGGTAAAAGGGTTTTGCTTTAGTAGACAATTTTTTGAAACAAACCAATTTTTTTAAAAGCAAAATTTACAGTTAATTTGTTTAAACGGTTTTATAATTTTAATTTTACAAAATATTAGAGATAATTCTTACAATTTTTATTTTAAAAGTGATAAAGTCAATTCACCATGCACTCCAGCAAAAACAAATCTAATTTGGAAGCTCTAGCTGCGTTGTTTACTTGATAAAAAAAAGCTTCGAAAAATGCTTCTAAAAAGCAGTAATTTTTGCTGGGACAGTGGGGGATTTTTCGCAAAAATATGGAAATAATTCGGCAGTTTCTAAATGAGACGTCCGATTGTTGTAACACATCATCATATCATGTTGCATTTGAAGAGGTACTGCAGAGTTTGAGCTTGAAATTTGTATTTTATATATTTGAAAGAGGCGGAGTGACAAAACCCCAAAGTGGGGTCAATGAAGAATTCAAATCTATGCCACGCTGATGTTTCTAATCTAATAAAAAAGGTTTTTTGCAGTATATTTCCCTATCTAAGAGCTAACAAAAAGTCTGCTACCCTTTAGAAAATATTCGAAAATAAAATTAAACGTTTAACTTTTTTACCAACCTGGGTCTACTGTTTTGACAATGGAGCAGTCAAATCTTGCCAAATTTTCACAACATGCTATGGATTTAAAACAAAACTTTTAATATAAAAAAAAATTTAGTATCAAAAGCACACTTGAGTCAAAAGTTATGCGCAATAGAAATTAAGACTTTTTGAAAAAAAGTCTTTCTAACGCCCATTTTTGCACCCATTAGTACCCGCCCACCTTATAAACCTAATATCGCGTCACTTTCAGAGCTCAAAGCGTGTGCCGAGTTTCGCAAAAATCCGTGAAGTAAAAGCACGTAAAATATTATATTAAGCTTTAATGGGCATGGGCACGCCCATATTTTCAAGGCAAAAATTCTAACAGCCGAAACTGTTTGCCAAGTTTTATGGGAATCGGATAAGTAGAAGTGCACATACATACATATGTAATTGAATACCAAACTGTCATGGGTGTTGCCCCGCCCACTTTTTATATGCAAGAGGATTGATCTTTTTTCAGAACTTAGGGTGTGTGCAAAGTTTGGTAGAAATCAATTCAAGAGAAGAACGTGAAATATAATATTAAATTTTAATGGGAAATCACTATTGTGTCTTACTTAGAGGTCAGGGTTTATTGCAAGTTTCATAAAATTCTGTCAACTATATGCGCGTGAACTATAATGTTAAGTTATAATGGGCATGGCACCGCCCACTTTTTCCAGCACAAAATTATTTAATTCAAACACCTAAAACTGTGTGAAGTTTTATGGGAGTTCGATAAGTAGAATTGCATATAATTTAATGCAAAATTTATGCTTTTTCCAGGCTGATAAAAAATGGTGGAAGGCACAGGGGCTGGCGTCTATATCTTGGGAACGAATATTTGTATTCATTTCAGACTGGCGAGTGAATGCAGCGTTTTCCAAGCCAGGAATGTAGCTGAAGGTGAGAAGGTAACCTTCTACGTCGACAGCCAGGCAGTGCTAAAAGCTTTGAAGTGACACAATGTCAAATCGAAACTTGTTAGTGACTGTAGGAGAGCCCTCAACTTGCTTATGGATAAATATAGTGTCAGACTATGTTGGCTTCCTGGTCACAGCAGTGTTGAGGGAAATGAAATTGCCGATGATCTGGCAAGAATAGATGAGGGACGTTAGATGAGGGAATGTGTGACAGATCGTTGATATTACTATAGGGAACTCAGTAATTGGGTAGAAAGCAGGACCAACAGTTCATGGCAAAGCAGGGAAAAACAGGAATTTTCCCGTGACTTCGTGCGCATCCAGAACGAAACTGAATAGACTTTAAAGTGTATTTATACCAATCTTATCAAAAACGGAAAAAATACCAACATCATATATTTTTCTCGTTTTACCCTGTTCAGCGCAACTTTCTTAAATTTTTTTTTCATATCGTTCTTCTTCAGACAATAACAAACAAAACCAAAAAAGAATGGGGTAATCGGTCCAGCCGTTCACGCGTGATGCCATGACAAAGTGAAAAGGGACTCATTAATAAGTTAATTTTTGGAAATTCGTAGGCGAGAAAATAATACATCCTTTTAATCCTATAATCCAGCACTTAAATAAATCTGAAGTTTTTTTTTAACTTAGAACTGGAGAATACTTACACTTTTTTGCAATCTAGTGAGCAAAGTTTTTACTGATTTAATTTGAAAAGCATGGTGACTCTATGAACAAAAAAAGAAAGGCCTAAACCGAAAACCCTACGAAATATATTTAAATCACCAACAATTTCTTGGTAATTGGCTACAAAATGTTGCCTATCCCAGCCAACCTGAGATTCGAAAATAAACGAATGTTCGCTGTAGCCAAGAATTCTCGAAACATTCTTGTTAAAAAAAGTTTAGCAACAAGAAACAATTTGTTTCTCTCAATTTTTTTTTTTTTTTGCATGTACAACAAAAGAGGAATAACGTGTTTTCCTATTTAGAAGCAATGAAATCGAACTATTATGACGTTGTTTATGATTACATAATGATATTGCTAAAGGTTCGCTATTGATTCGTGAGTCGAAAGATTTGCTGCCACAAACTGAGTGACGAGTGAGCTCTAGCAGCACTTTCTCTTTCCGTTTACGATAGTCGTTCTCGAGTGTTTTGTACGAGAAATGTTTACGCAACATTCGAATGCGATATTATTTACGAATGTTTTGGTTAGCTGGGATGGCCGAGTGCATTCAATACAAATAAAAAATATTTATACATACATACATTTATCCAGTTGACCAAGACTTTCGTTATTGATATCGATTTGGAATATATCTCGAACATTTATCGTTTAAAACTATCGATAGTGACACTTAAAACTGAATCGAAAAAAGTTCATCCTTAGCTCAGTTTTGTCCAAAAAAACATTCGATTTAGAAGTTGTGCTATCAATATCAAAACTGAGAGTATATCGAACTAATTTCGATATCGCAAAATGGCAGCACAAAAAGTAAAAGATGACTTTTATTTTTAATTTAATTATTTATAACTTACTTATTTTATTTATTTTTTTTTTTTGTAATACCTTAACTTACGCTGCAGGATTTGAACATTCCTCCATACCAACAGACCGGCAAACATCCACAAGGTTATCGTGGCAAATTTTTTTCTTTTCAATTATTGCACATATGTAAGTATATGTTTTTATTTTCTTTTTTAACTTACAGTGCTGTCATGCCTCGAACACTAACAAGCCACCGTCACACATTTGAAAAACTATCGAGAGAAGTTCGAAGCTCGAAGCCTTAGCGAACATTCGAATTTTTTCAGATTTGCGAACAATTATCGAACATTTTTGTTTCGAAATTTCTTCGCTTTAGAGAGCATTCGTTTTTATCGAATCTCAGGTCAAGTGGGTATACATATACTTGCTACAGAAATATTTCAGATCAATCGAAGACAAATTCAGTCAAGAGAAACAACAACAACAAAATAAAAATAAAACAAAAGCACATAAAATTATACTTTAAAGCTCTTCAAACTCCTCCCTGACTTTAATGGCAAACGCAAGTGCTTTAAATTGTTTAATTTCCCTCAATTGCCCGTGGACTCCACACAATTGTCGATGAATTGTTGAGTCCCCATTGTATTCGTTTAATATTTTCCTTCTTCCCATGCACTCGACCTCTTTCTCCATCCCACAAAGCTGATGAAGCACAATATTTGCCTTATTTTTATTGGTTGCATTTAAAAAGTTGTATTGATTTGTATCTTTGCATGGCTGTGCGGCAGTATGAGTGATACTTGCAAAATATTAAGTGTTCGTAAGTTTGATTGCAAATTGCGGCAAAGTTTATTTTTTTTATATTTTTCTTTATTTATTTCTTTACAATGAAACCAATAATTCAAGACAAATGGTCAAAATGCTTCATGTGGTTGCAGGCACTCGTTCTTCGTACTTGCAGTATTTATTGCCATTAAGGCCTCGAGCTTTTTTTTTAAAGTATTATTCCATTTTTTTATGCAATTTTTCTGAGATACATATTTTTGTTTTATTTTTCGTTATGGCGTTTCATAGTGTTTATGTCCATTATGGCTGCTTTGGAGTTAAACATTTTTTTCCCACTTTTTGTTGGTGTTTGGAGAGTGGGTATTAAATTGCCTCCATAGTCGTCTGGTTTTATTATAAAAATACATTTTTTTTTTTGGTTTTCGAAAACGGGATTGCACATTTTCTGTGTTTTATATCGGTGCAAATTTATCTGTTATTATTGCTGCTGCTGCTGCATAATATTTATGGCCGACCAACAATTTTGCAGCAATTGCAATGTTCAATTTGTATATAATTTTTTTATACTCGTATATACATAATATTTTTTTGTGAAACTTTATATAATCGTTGCATTTTATTATTGCAATATATGAATAATTTTTCTTGCATAAGTTTTAAACGATAATTTTTTTTTTTAATTAAATAATAACCATGGGTACAAAAGTTAATTTAATATTATATAAATAGCTGCACAAACAAAATTATCCAATTCATTCATTGTTCCCCCATTTAAAAAAAAAAACAACTGGAAACAAAATAGCTGACTTCGAAAATTCGAAATTCTCCCTCAAATTTCAATTTTAGCTCAATCTTTTTAGAATAGGTGGATTTTATTTTTAGAAAAAGTTAATTCCATGGGAAATTATTTCCCGGAGAATATATATCGCATAGGATCACTCAACGAGTAAAGTAAAAATTAAATATTAAGCGAACATATATTTTTTTTATAATACATAACACAAGTGCGAGGACACTTTAAGACTTTCATAGTCCGAATCGTCTCTTCCAAAAATTTAACAATATTAAAAAAAAGTAATATCCCACTAGTACGTTCATCGTCTGGTACTGGTCTTACTAATAAATAATTAGAAAAATAACTTATAAAAGTAAAAGAAAGGAAGATTAATTCCTACTTCTTACATTGGGGTTGACGTCGACTGACAAGAGCCTTAAGCAGGACCGAAGTGCATATAGACAATGTTAAACTAACAAAACAAGCAAAAATATCTAATACATTAAAAACCGAATGTCAAATATATGTATATGTATACTTCGGTATTTCTTATATAAGAATCAATAACTAAATGTAATGAAAAATAAATTCGAGAATTATAACTTATGTTTATGCGATTTGGCAGCACGCAACAACTACTTTAAGTCATCCAAATGAAAATATGTAATCAGTGTTTTTTTGTTAGAATTGTTTAATTAACTTAATTTTAATTAAGTTTAAAAATTTTGTGGCACCAAAGAATAACTGCTTAACTCGAGATAAGCTAATTTTTAGCTAAATGCACCCCTGTAATTTTTATATTGAAAAGTATCAGTAAAGTGCGATCTTAACTCGCACACTTAGGGTTCAATACGGCTACTACATATGTTAAAATATATAAACTTTAGCCTATAGATATATATAATCGAATATCTTACCTGATGTAGACATTAAAAAAAAAAATTTGCGCTTTATTTCGTTTCAGCGGTTTTAGGCAATTTTTTATTTCGAGATCTTTAGTTTTAGCGTTTTTGAAAATTTCAAAAGTTTGCCTCTTATGGGTTAAAAGATACAGCAAGTTATCAAATTTACATTAACTGATTGAATACCCTTTAATTTTTTTTTAATTTTTAATGTAGTCTGCATAAAAATACACTAACTTTGATAATTTCATTGCATGTATGCATATCATATGGAATTTTAACATCTTTCGTTGCTCGTTTTTGGAACATCCTTTAGCTTTTAACTGTCATAAAAAGGAGTTTTTCACTTTAGCGAGTTTGAAAGCAATTAAAAAGTTAGAACTAAGTAATGGTTTTGGTACTGATTAAAGCTTAGCTAAAGCCAATTGTTTAATGTTTTAACGAACTCTTAGAGAGTTGTTTTGACTCCTCAAGCATCTCTAAAAAATTTCATTCACTAATTCCTTGTTGTGTTCCAAAACTTTTCTTTGCATAACTTTTTATCACTGTAAAATAAAGGCCTTTGCGAAAACAAAATTATTAAACCAAAATCCTTAAATGAACTTCGTATCATGGCAGCGTCATACTCCTCAAATATTTTATCTATAAGTGCATTTGCTAATACATCTTCCGCTCATAGTTTATCTTTAATCGCTAACAATAAACTTTAAAGTAAAATAAATGCTGTTCATAATTCTCTTTGTGTCGCTGTTTCCGTAGATCTTAATTTTGCACACTCTACTTTGTACGCATCGTGCATCTAATCAATCATTTTGTGATTGATATTAACACATTTAAGGTAAAGGAAGATCATAAAGTCTTAATGTTTGTATCCCTCTCTGTATCCACATTCTAATCTCTTTAAACTTGAATACGTTTGTTAAAATAAATGATTGAAAAATAAATTTTTGCAAAAAAGTAAAATCGCACTCAAGAGACTGCAGTGAAAAGAATACATGCATACAGCAGCCGAAACGAACTAAAACATTTTAACTGTATGCAACTGATGAGACTTTGAAAGATGTCGCACCCAGTGTATTTTATGACAGACAGACAGACAGACAGCTTGGCTTATGCCAGAGATCATCGAACATTAGCTGCATTCAATGCAGTAATCAGATTCATTTCTTTTTCATCTTTTCTGAACTCTTTTTGTTTAATTCTTCTATTTTGTTTATTTTTTTTTTGATGAATTTTTCTTTAGTCCATACAAAGCGGTGATTTCAAAAGGACTTTTTGCCAAAGCTTGAGTTAATCAGTGGTGGGCTTTTATGTTGTCAATTGTAGAATTGTTTTATTAGACACTAAAAAATACTTTTCAGTTTCAATAACAATAACTTTTATACGTTCGCTATGAAATTTTTCAAATACAGTAGTTTCCGCTTAGTTGATTTCTGATTTATTAATGTATTAATACAATAATGACTCACTTCGAAGAGTATGGCATAAATAATTTATCCGATTAATTGCATAAAAAATCATGCTTTTGGGAAAAATCAATTAAGCGGAAATTACTGTATGATTAAATAGCAATATGTGAGGAATTGGTTATTGTAGGGGTTCATATGTAATTACCAGGGCAAGTTTTTTTTAGACATGTGCCATATTTGTTAATTTAGCCATTTCTTCAATTATTGACATATAAAGCCATTTTTGGTCCACCTTGCCATAAAATGCCTTCTTTGCAACCTAGAATGACTTTTTTTGCCAGCCATTTTGATCCATTCTTCGTGTCACAAAAAAACTTGACCTGTTAATTACTGTCAAGCGTGTGGACGTTTCGTTACAGAACCAGAATTCCCATTTTAAGCTGGAATTTATTTTTCACTTACACAATCATAAGAACTTGGGCCTCTTTCTCAAAAAGAAAAACATTCCCAAGTTGTTAGGATTGTTTAACTGAAAAGTAAGTCCCAGTTTAGGTAAGGAACACACGTCCACTCGGCGAGCCAGTTCGATCCATTAGATCATGACATTTTTTTCAGCCTTTTTAGCTTTGTTCACTTCTTTAAATAGCATTTGCGTTCACGCGAGGACATTTTTCTTGCATAACTGTTTCTGTATGTCCTTCTATAAGTATCATCAGGGTTGAAATAAGGAATGCGATAAGAAATAAAATCTCAATTGCATGAATATGTGTACTTTTCTCTCTTGACAAAGGGAATTTTAAACGTCCAACTTGCGGCCGTTTTTGCGAGCATTATTGACCTTATGTCACGAATAACACAAACAGTCTTTGCCCCACTCCCCTGAAGGGGTTAATTGTTCCCTGTAACTCCACGTGATCCCACAGAAAATAATTGAGGGGTATCAAATCACACGACCTCAGAGGAAAATTGGCCAGTCTAGTTTTATCTCTAATTGGGTAGGAAGCAGCACCAACAATTCATGTCGGAGTAGGGAAGATTGTATAGTCTCGTAGAGTATGTGGCCAAAACTTGACTCAGGAAGATCCAAACTGCTACCGGACATGAATAGGAAGGCGATGCGAATCATGATAGGCGCGTTGACAGGTCACTGCTCTGTCAGAGCAAGAACCAGCATTTGGAACCTGGCACTCCAGATTTTGCAGGATGTGCGGGGATGAAGAGGAACCATAAACCATGGAACATATTATCTGTTACTGGACCAAAGATGCAACGTCATACGCTTAGAAGGCTGAGCAGACGTTTCCATGGAAGCATTACTGATATCGGTAAGTGTTAACTAGAGGACATCAGCGGCTTCATCATGGGAATTCGTGGGCTAAATGAATGACAAGAAATGGGGGAGTAAACATTACTTGGTCAACAGAAGGGAATCACAATGGACCCAATTGGGACTCCGAGTGGAGGTGTGGTGTGGCACCACCCTTCCTAACCTAACCTAACCTAATCTTTATCTCTAAATTAACTCATCGCTAAATTTTGATTTTAATTAGAAGATGGTGGAGGTTGCCATATGGCATGTAGTGACAACCCATCGTCAGTTCAGTGCCATTTAAATTAAAAAAAAACAGATATTAGTTCAGTAACGATCTCCACTGATTGTAACTCAAGCTCCGGATGATGGCACCAGACTGTAAACCGCAACTAATAGTGCATATTACTGGATGTAGTAGAGTATTCAGGGAATGTTGTAGATTTGTTTCAGTCCAAATGCGTAGGTGGCGTTGGCTGAAGTTGCTAGGACGTTGACTACAAAACCGAAGATCGGGTTCCTAACCCGGTCTCCGACAGCCATTAAATAACAACACCATGCATTTTTCTGATGTGCAGGATGTTTGTATCAGTTGTTCTTTAAAAACTTTAACTGATGAATGCATATTCACTGGTCACTGCACTATACCGACTTCAACAGATACTAATACTAATATAGCATCAGAGAGCCCTACTGCGTCGGTATTGTGTAGCAGAACCATCCGCTAAGTAAAATAACCAATAAAGTGGCTATTGAACACAGATTCAAAAATTTAATACGCTTCAATGACACCAGAGGCGCTGCAACACTGCATTATTAAATAAAAACATGCCAAAAAGCAGAATTATAAAAGAATGAAGGTATCCTCTATCTCTGCCTTCACCACGTGTCTTCTCTATCACTGTCCCTTTCCTACACAGAAAAAAATATTCCTGCAATCAATTAAAAATACATTTAAGTCATTTATACTTTTGTTTAAAAATAAAATATTTTTTTTAATGCTTGTAATTATTTATTGTATCTTCAAATATGAACTAACAATAAGTATTTAAGTCTTAAATCTAAAATATAATTATTAGGCCAGACCAGTGTCGGATATAAATTTAGATATAGTTATAAATAATACATAAGTAGTGCCAATCAAAAAGGAAGAAAAAAAAAGTATTTTCATAAAGTCCCATCTGGAGTGTTGCGAATAAGAGCCCTTGTGTCCCTCTTTTTTAGGCGGATGTGTCCAATAAAAAATAAAATATGCCTGCAATAAATAACTTTAATTGAAAATAAAACTAAAATTCAATTAAAATAGTATTTCAGTCAATTACACTTTTGCCTAAAATTTTAATTAATTACAAAATTTAATTGACTCAATATCATTTTTAATTGAATTTTGGTTTTATTTTCAATTAAAGTTGTTTATTGTAGGAATATTTTATTTTTAAGCAAAAGTTTAATAGACTGAATAATATTTTTAATTGCTTTTTGTTTTTATTTTCAATTAAAGTTGTTTATTGCAGGAATAATTTTTTCTTTATAAAGAAGGTAACACTTAGTAATAGTAGCAGGCATTGATTGCCCGAGTGTTAACTTTTCTTAAAAAAAACACACGTTAAGCCAACAAGGACCCCCTTTTAGCACCGTGTCGCTATATTCATTGTCTTCACTTACAAGGATAAACAGATGTAAACCCTCTTTCGGTACACCCTGTACTATATATATCTTTAGCTCTCTTGCAGTAAAATCATTTATCATATTTTTTTTTCTTACACAATTTACAAAGAGATAAACTTTGTAAAGGCATTAAGTTGCTGATTGTTTTGTGGCTACTGACACTTGCTTCATTGTTATTTAAGTTTCTGTTTTTTTTTTCCTTCAGAACTCATTCGTGCGGTTTTGGCTGCATCTCTTCCGTTTATTTTTGTCTTCTTAAAATCGATATTTAACAAGGAATGCTGCTCGATTATTATTGATTAAGTGTCGGCAATTGGTGAGCTTTGCTTTACACTCATTCAGCGATAAAGATGTTTATGCATTTAGAAGCTGCTGCTGCTGGCAGGCCTTTGGCATTTTTTAATAGTGTTTTTGAAAATACTCGTATGTAGTCTGTAGTCTACTGAATAAACAACAAGAACTCAAATTTTGATAATTAGCTGATTGCTTTATTATAATAAATCCTTAATTATTGCGATTGTTCGAAAACAAACAAAAAAAAAGTAAACAGATGTGTGAAAAAAATTACTCCAGGAAGTTTGGAAAGCTGCTGGCGATCTAACTGCCAGATCATTACTCAGACTCAGTGAGTTGAACGATTTATGGCATGACCGGTATGAAGAATTTGTTATAATTTTGTGAGTCGTTTGGTGTGCGAGTCCTGAGGAGGAGGATGGACGACTTTAGTAATGTCTTGAATCTCGGTTAAGCATTCCTTCTCATTCTACTAACTAGGATCGTGATAATTCTGGTGATAATTCTGTGGCAATAAGGGAAAATTGCTTCAGTCATATTTTGAAGGACAGCACTTTTAGGCGTTCACGTCGATTTTCAGAAATTTATTTATTTTTGCATTTAAGTTGGGAAATTCTCAGTTAACCTTTATTTTTTTAAGCAAACATCGTTTTACAAACTAATGGGTGTTTTTTATTGAGGTATAGAACTTTAAGTTGGCATCACTTTTTTAACTGGCGGCCATTTTGTCAGCTGTCAAGTGATTAATATTTAGTTTGGTTTGCCATTTCATCATGAACAGGTTGACAAAAGAACAACGCTTGCAAATCGTGCAAATTTATTTCGAAAATAATGGTTCAGTTCGCGAAGTTTACCGCAAGCTCCGTCCATTTTATGGTCGACATAATCGTCCATCAGAGCAATTAATTCGGTTAACCATGGATCGTTTTCGCACTACGTTTACTCTATGTTATAATATGCATCCGCAGAGACGTCGAACAGTGCGCACCGAAGAAACAATTGCCGCTGTAGAGCAAAGTGTTGAAGAGGACCCGAATGAATCGATTCGCCACCGTGCACAGCAATTGGAGCTTTGTCCATCAACTTTATGGAAGATTTTGAATGTGGATGAGTTGTGGTTCCAACAAGACGGCACTACATGCCACACAGCGCACATCACAATCGATTTATTGAAGGAAACATTCGATGAGCGCATAATTTCGCGGAATGGACCTGTCAATTGGCCACCAAGATCGTGTGATTTGACACCATTGGATTATTTTCTTTGGGGATATGTGAAGTCGCTCGTCTACGCCAACAAACCAGAAACGTTAGGGGACTTGGAAGCCAACATTCGTGGCGTTATTGCCAACATACGTCCCCATATGCTCGAAAAAGTGGTTGAAAATTGGACCTGTAGAATTGGCTTTATTCGAGCCAGCCGCGGCGGCCACATGCCCGAAATCATATTTAAACATTAATGGCATAAAATTATCCTTCCAATAAAGCCAAATTAATGGACATTAAAACGATTTTCTTGCGTTTTATTTCAATTCGAAGTTCTATACCTCTAAAAAAAAACACCCGTTATAAGTAATCCATGTAAGTTGAAATAAACCAAAGTCTGCGTCAGTAAAATTTAATGCCCATTGGAAAAGTAAAATTCTACCACTTTGGTTCCTTGCTCCGTCGTTAAATTTTGCATGGTGGTGTAACACGGTTCCATGGTGGTGTAACACAGTTTTCCAATGGGCATTCAATTTTACTGACGCAGGCGTGACTTTTTCCCGCAAGCGTGGCTTATGGACCACCCTGTGTAACCTAAATTATTCCAAATGAGATCAAGAGTCTAAAAAATATAAGCCGCAAGTAATTTAGCTATAACTTCTGGAAAAATCACACAAATTGATAGAGATTCTGTCCAGGGGTACTTTCAAATATGCAGACTACGGAGGTACCATTAACTCAAAATCAGCTTATCTCCTTCCTTTTTGCCTTATGTTGACTTATGTTTGTGTTTTCATGAATGAGTCCCCAGCAGAAGCAAATACTTAATTCCTTTATGTGGGAAAAATTATCTTTGACTTGAATAACAATTTCAAGCTAAATTGCTCATTGGAATATGTATGTACCTAATTTTGAAGAAATTCTACTTTTTCATGCCTCGTGATTTAAAGAAATATGTTCTAGTACACATAACGTTGTTTAAAATCAATGCTGAATTTCCGTTATATTTAGCAAATGTTGAATTGAACTAAGATCCTTGAGAAAATTGCTTGTATCCTTTTACATCTGTGAAAATAAAGAAAAAGTTCTTAAGCCATATTTTACTGTTTTGCGGGAGAGCGCTTTTAAGCTTTCCAAGTCGATTTTCAGAAATGTATATCTTTTGCAGTTAATTTGTGGAATTCAGTGCATACTTCTAATTTATTACATTTAATTCGAAAATACCAAATTCTAAAGAAACTAAGCAGCAAGTCCTTGAGCTATAACTTCCAGAAAGAACGCACAAAATAATTGATATTTTAACCAGAAGTACTTTTTAAATGTTAAGACTCGAAATTGCAGCCACTGACAAACAATTAGCCTATCTCGACTTAAGCACTTTTTGCTTTTTGCCACATTAAAAATTACTAAATAAGCTCATTTATAAATATATATATGTATATATATAAATAGCAATTCAAAATGAATTGTAAGTTAAAAGCAATTTTGCTACTGTATTAATACAAGCAAATAATTTTCTTATCTCTTGCAACAAAGTGCTGCAAGTTGCAGTTAAAATAACCTTGAAAAATATTGTTCAATTAACGTTGTTAAGCTTCCCAATATCAATTTCATTTGCAGCCATTCATTTCCAAACATTTACATACATATTTACTTATGTATGTACTTATTATTTATAAAAATTTACAATTTCATTTTGTTTGGCTAAACCGATTTTTCACATTTAAACTATCGATAAACAGACCGCACACTTCATGTTCGATACAAGAACATCAATTGCTACTGGCTTTTTTGAGTGTGTGTGCAGTTGCTGTTTGCTTGCTGCTGCAAACTGTTGTTGCTGCTAGTGATGGCAATGTTGTTTGGTTTGGCTGCAACAGCAACGACACAACGAGACTGTCTTATCTCCAGCCAGGAAAATGACAATCTGTTGTTGTTATATATTCATCATTAATTTTTATCCATTTGTTTAGTTGAATCATTTCTTTTGTTGCTTAAGAATTCTGGCATACGGCGGTTCCGAAAGGAATCCGCAGGCAATGATGATCGTTTAGACGTTCTTGTTTTGGGCAGCAGCAGCAGTTGCATGTAGAACAGCAACAGAAGCCAGCCAGGGTGGGTGCAAATAAATGTTTATCGTAATGAAAAATTATTGTTTTCTGTGAAAATTATTAATGAATCTGGAAAATAAAACAAAACAACTTAAAAGCCATAAGCAACAAACGCACATAAAAACCGCAACAGTAGACACAGATGTGTTTAATTGATGATCGGAGACAATTTGGCTTTTTGAAGGAAAATACTAAAAATACAAATATAAAGTATCGAAAAATAAAAAACAAAATGAAAGTAAAAATATTCACAAAAACAAGAATTTTTTAATTCCAGAACAGCGATGCAGCAAACCAAATTGTCCTTGACATTTTTCTAGAGCTTAATTTATTAGCATTTTTTTTCGATTGGAACGTGTGCTTAAAAATCTTTTTTTTTTAAAGGATTGTGATATATCTGTGGTAAAAAGAAAAAAATGCTTAAGTCGAGATAAGTTGATTTTCAGTTAATGTTACCTTTCTAATTTGCATATTTGAAAGTCACCCTGGGCAAAATCTTAATGAATTTGTGCAATTTCTCAAGAAGTTATAGCAAAATTATTTGCGGCTTATATTTTGTAGACTTTTAATCTCATTTGGATTAATAGCTTAATTTTGGTTATAATTTGGTATATTTCAACTTGAATGTATTACTTACAGTGTGGAGAACGAAACTAACTAAAGGTTAACAGAGAATTTAACTGCAAAAGAAATAAATTTCTGAAAATCGACTTGTAAGCTTAAAAGTGCTCTACTGTCAAACAGTTAAACACTTATTCCTTATGTCACAGATATGTATGTGTGTGCTTATCTTGCTGGTGATATATGTATATTTATTTCCATATATATATATACTTGCTGGCCCTAAGCAAACATTAGTGTTGTATATGGCATTGGTGGTACAATATGAAAATTGGATTTTGCCCACGAATAAACTAAATATTGCGCCATCTGCCGGACGAACTTCAAACTACACAGAAACGCTCCTCACGCCCCATAGAGCATGTATATAAAGTTTGGTCTAAATCGGTGCAGTAGTTCTTGAGTTACGGTGGAAAATCACAAAAAAAAACTAAATATGGCGCCATCTGTCGGACGAACTTCAAACTACACAGAAACACTACTCACGCCCAATAGAGCATGTATATGAAGTTTGGTCAAAATCGGTTCAGTAGTTCTTGAGTTACGGTGCAAAAACACAAAAAAACTAAAAATTGCGCCATCTGTCGGACGAATCACTATTTCTGAAGGGGGCGTACCATTTACCGGGGTAGAATATATATGAAAACACGCGCCGGTCTTTTACAAATATTTTGTGGGGTGGAAGGCGAAAATCTGTTGGGGCATTGAATAGTTCACCCCTAACAAATAAACGTGTTTTTGATTTTTATATATATTATAAGATATGCTTTTCCTTAGCTATATTCCATTAAGTCGCTTTTTGTGAGAACTGCCTTCACTTTTATTTAGTGGTATCCTTATTATTTTCATCTCATTCTCGTTATAAATGATCTTCATTAGTGACCGAATGTGTTTTGGTCAAAATTTATTTAGGTATTTATATGTAATGGCAAGTAGCATTCGGCCCATTGTGATGACCGAAGTAACAATAAACCCAAAGTTGCTTCTAGATCCTGCACATTATTGCCCTTATACAAAAACGACTGTTAAAGTTAAAGCATGTATTAAAACCGGTTTTTACCACACGAAATTCGTTTGTTAAACCAACTTTAAGTTTAACAATGATTTTTGCATAAGGGGGTAAATCTTTAGTGATCGCACAGAATCTTTCCCAAGATCAAACAGCTCAGTTTGTGGTAATTCGCTGAGACATCTCAGGTTTGAAAATATTTTCTAAACTGTAAGCGAAACCCCAAAAATGAACATCTACTCGCAAAAATCCTTTTTAGCAGATCAAAGACATCAGTGGTGCGATTTAGTAACTTTTAATGATCCCACAATCGTAATTTTTGTCTATACATTTTGTCGCTTGCAATAACGATTTTGCGATTCTGTAATTTCTTTTTAACGATAGCACGCAGCTGATATTTTCTGTTGATATTTTTGTCCATAAAGTTAACTATGTGCTTAAATAATATTGTCAAAAATGTTACTGAATTTGTTTAACGATGCGATTGTCGTCAAAAAAAAAGTTAGTGAATCGCACTACAGCTTGACATAAGTTTGCATTTAACATCAACGGCCTGGCCCACGATGTCACCAGCAATCGTTCGATCGACAACTTGTATTGCAAACAACAATAACTTTAGAAAATTTGTTGTTGTTTGCAATACAAGTTGTCGACCGAACGATTTCTCGTGACATCGTGGGCCAAGCCGTAAATTTTAATTAATATCAATGATTCCAATAAAAAAATTTTCATGTTCATTTATGTTGATATTTTTTTCTTTGTGTAAAGGGGATCAACTCAAAATTTATAATTTTTTAGTAAAGGAAAAAAACTGTTTTTTAATAGTTATGTATATATTCGCTATGCCTTTCCTAAAGAGGGTAGCACCCATATATGCATATGTGTGTGTATATTTCGGTTGGCATATTAGTTGCTGAGTATTACGCCTCTTAAAAAAAACTATTGCCAACTTTAAGCTGAGGAGCTCATATATTCTGAATGCAAGAACTCGATAAACTTTCAGCCCAGCAGGACAAGAGGCACAACCCTCCGGGTTCTTTAAAATTCCCTCCTTTTTAGGGTTCCGTACATCAAAGGGGAAAAGGAACCCTATTGTTTTATGTCTGTTGCAGGCTATTTTCTCGAGAACCTTAAAGGCTACGGACCTCAAATTTTCACAGAATATATAAAACTTTGGCCGGTACAATAATAAATATATGACAGTTAAAAATTAAAGGGTGCTCTAAGTCGACCAATGAAACATATTGAAATACTATACTGTAATATACACTTAATTATATATAGACACTTGAAATGTTCAAAGTTAAGATATTTTTATGCAAACTACACCAATTAACGCTGAAATTAATAAAATCAAAATCAAAGGGAATTCTTTCATTTAATGTAATTTTGACAACTTGCTGTGTCCTGGAAACTGTAAGAGACAAAGTCTTGAAATTTTCAAAAACGCTAAAACTTAAAAATCCCAAAATAAAAACAACGCCAAAAACAAAAAATGGCCAAAATGAAAAAAACGCCTAAATAAAAATATAACCACAATTGAAATAAATCGCTTAAATGCAAAAAAAAAGTAAAAACACTAAAAAATGCAAAACACTAAAATAAATCGCCTTAAACGGAAAAAAATTAAAAAAAAAAACGCTAAAAATAAAAAACAAAAAAAATCGCAAAAACCCCAAAAAATTTGCCAGATGAAAAATAAGCGCCAAAACTAAAAAACAATCGTCAAAACCGGAAAAATAGGCAAAACTAAAAAATCGCCAACAGACTTTTTTTTGTCTACATCATTTAAGATATGGGCATTTCTCCGAGAAATTCCACTTTTTTGTCGCGTGCGACAGCAAGCAATTAACCTTGTGTTTCTGGAAAACGTGACTCGATATTTCTTAAAATTTTACCTAACGTAGAGCTGCTGACGGCCTACACAAATAGATAAAGAAGTAAAAAAAAGTTTCGTTTTCATAAAAAACAAGCATATTTGGTTGATGTCGCTCGCTACAAAAAGTTAACATTCCTGTGGAAAAGCCCATACAGGCTAAAGCTCTCGTATAATATTACATGTGTAGTTTTCGTATGGAACCCTTGGTGTGCTAGTTAAAGTCACAGTTTACTAAATTTATTTCTAATCCAGCTTACATGTTCACAACAGTCTAGCACAGTCTTATCAGAATTTCAAGACTTATTATGGGTCACTATGAATCAAAAGATATTGGGGAAAACAAACTCCATAATTTTTATAGCAAGCTTAGTTGCACTTTCCCTATAACTATTTATTTTTAGCTTAGCGTTCTGTGAAAACTTCTGAAAGTAGTAAAATGATTATTTAATAATATTAACAATTAAATATAATTGATAACATGTCATATTTTATAACTATGAA
The DNA here is from genome assembly GCA_944452675.1 of Tachina lurida. Lineage (NCBI taxonomy): Eukaryota > Metazoa > Arthropoda > Insecta > Diptera > Tachinidae > Tachina > Tachina lurida. The sequence goes on along the minus strand of OX101755.1, from coordinate 111,325,209 downwards.
TTACTTATTGTGTGGTTTTTATTTTAAATTTTTTTTTCTATTTGCTGATTTGTATAGAATAAGACTCACTGACGCATAAAGTTTTAGAAACCCTTTTGAAAAAAAAGTACTTAGCAAATAATTCCCATATAAAATGTGCACATTTTGTAGAATAGTTAAGGAAAATGACTTTATTATGGAAATGGTTTTTTGTGATAAAGCGAATTGGCAAATGCATTTAATATACACTTAGAAAAATTTATATGTATAAAAATACGAGTACATACATTTATCAGGAATAATTTCTTAATCCGGCTTAAGTGCAGTATTTTCAATTCTTATTGAATGAAATATTTTTTTTTAATTAATGTGATTTTCTAAAGAAGAGAAGCAAAAATAAACTATAGCTCTTAGCTGGGCAAATGCGCAATAATTCTCATATTCTATTTCATTAAAAATGCATGTTAAATAGCTGATGTTAATGATGAAGTGCGTGGCTACACAGAAAAAGGCTCATAAGATGCAATATTTGCATAGTAATTATAAAGGGTGGTTAAATTTTAAGGGCTTATGTTGATTTTGAATAAAACACAAATTATTTAGGAAATTATTGTTATTTATTTTTATTATGATAATATGGTATGGTTCCATTATATATTTAAAAAAAATATCGGTTAAATGGTCGCCGCGACCTTGGCGGTACACCTCCATCCGATGGTTCAAATTTTCGATGATGCTGAGGCATAATTAAGGTTCTATGCCGTTAATGTGCAGAATTCTCTCATTCTTTAGCTCTTGAATTATTGCTAGCTTATCGACGTACACATTTTCTTTCCAATAACCTCAAAGAAAGAAGTCCAACGGTGTCAAATCAAATGATCTTGGCGGCCAATTGACATCGCCACCACGTGAGATAACACGGCCATTGAATTTGACGCGCAAAAGAATTATTGTTTCGTTAGCTGTGTGGCAAGTGGGACCGTCCTGTACATATCTTCCAATTCGGGCCATAAAAAGTTCGTTATCATCTCACGATAGCGAACACCATTCACAGTAACTGCCTGAGTGGCCTCATTTTGAAAAAAAAAAAAAATACGTGCCGATGATGCCGCCAGCCCATAAACCGTACCAAACAGTCACTCTTTGTGGGTGCATTTGTTTTTCGATAATCACTCTTGGATTATCATTCGCTCAAATTCTGCAATTCTGCTTATTGACGAATCCACTGAGGTGAAAATGTGCTTCATCACTGAAGATGATTTTCTTCGAAAATTTCTTGCCACCATTCTGACCATTGACGACGTTTGGAATGGTCAAGAGGCTTTAGGTCTTGAGTCAATTCTACGTTCAAGTCTTTATGCATAATGTTCATCAACAACGAGAGTAGGAGGTGGAATTTTTGGGCACGACGACGAGTTGAGGTAGACGGCTCTTCAGCCACACTAACGCTGGTGTTTTCACATCTCCTACAGAGCCGGTTTGCTAAAATTTTTGCACGATTTTTCCCATTATACTCACATTTGGTCGATTGGGCAGACCGAAAAAATCACGAAGTGCACGATATCCATTTTGATTTGAACGTCCATATTCATAATAAGCCTGAATAACTTTCACACGTTGCTCGATTGTATATCTTTCCATGGCTCAAATTGAGTTAGTCTGAAATTGAGAAATGTCAAATGAAATGCAGAAAAAAAACTTGACGTTTAATTTAACCACCCGTTATTATTGTATTCGAGTTAAAATTAACTTAATTCATATTGTGGAAACAATTTGTGAGGAATTACTGGGACAGATTAATTATATGTGGCAAAAGTAACGTATTTCAAGACTTATTGAATTTTCTTGAATCTCTTGGTCTTTGAAACAAGTTTCCCTCTTCTTTATCAAGCAAAATAACAGAGCTCAGTTTCATAAATTTGTAAAATCCATTGAAACTCGTGCAAGAACTACATAAGCAATTTCTTCGAGTGTACTGACATGCAATGAAATTGCAAATGTGTTGTTAATGTTAATGTCATTTAAAGAGTTATTGCGTGTTTTTAATGCGTAACTGCGTACGTATGTAAGTATTTTTTTCCGTAAAACTTGTAATAGACATTTAAATAAATAAAAATTATACAACTTCTTACCACAAGTCATAACGCACTGCTGCAAAGAGCAAAAAAAAATAGTTGGTATGAATAAAAGCAAAACTGACATTAACAATTTATGATTATTAGTCGGGTCGTTATTTGGTTGGTTAAACAGACCAACTAAACTTGAAATGATGAGCTAAATTCGCTTTATTTTTTTTATTTCTTTATTTCAAAATGCAATGGCAGGAAGGGTATGCATTTTGTGATTAGTATAAATTATATATATAACAAATTACCAGCTTCCGTTTAACGAAATAGATTCTGTTGCTTTGGGAAACACTAACGTTTCAAAAAAAAAAAAAAAAGTACACGCTTAACCTTAGAAGCCGATGACCTGCCTGCCTGCCCGTTAACGCAACGCAACCATAGTGCTGTATGTTATTATAATTCTTTTTAAATATTAAAGCATGAAATTGTTAAGGATTTCAGAGCGAAGAAAACGTTTTCAAAACCAAACAGCCAGCGTTTTTTTTTTTTTATTAAAAAAAGAGATTAATTTCAAATAATTTTGGACTCTTTACTAATCTTTCACTTTTACGCCCTAATATCTTTTACACCCAGAATTAAATGTTTGTCTATTAAATATTTCTTTTTTTTTTTGTAGCAGACCCGGCGCCATGCCGCTTATTGCTGCAACCAATGGTTTATATGATGTATTCGTGTATAAAAATAAACAATGACCGGAAATCTTGATAGTGTTTAAAATGTTTATCCCGCGGCTTATTAGATCTTTGTTTTTTTTTTGTTTTTCCAATTTTTTAATTGCTTTCTTGCTTTCACTATTTGTGAACCTTATGATTAAATAATAAACTTAGTTTTCTACTTTAACAAAACAGAAAAAAAAATGTTCAATCATTTATTAAATAAATGTTTTTAATATTTTTTAAATTCTTCTTTGGAGAGTTCTTAATTAGATAATTTTTCTATGCAATTTTCTGGCACTTTATTAAAATAATTTTTGTGTGGTTTCTCCATTTCATTACCACAGGGCGTGGAGTGGCTCATTAATTCTGTTCTTGAGTAACGCATAAAAAAAATAAGTTCAATTGCCGCAAATAGCTTGAAAACGTTTTCGTTTACTTTGGGAGGTTGTTGTTTTTTTTATTTTTTTATTGGCCAATAACAGATGAGCTCATTTTCTTGCTTAAAAAATCACATAAAACGAGTACAGGGTATATGGGATTTTCGAAAAAAAAAATACACTAAATCTTAAATAACTAGAGTGGCCAGAGAAAAGTAAACTGATTTTTTTTTTAAAAGAAAAACCTTATAAAACCTATGGATCACAGCAATTGTAGTCATCCAAATGTTTTGAACTTCAAAAAAATATTTAACACAACATGTGGTTTCAAAAAAAAACTTTTAATAGCTGATTCTTTAGTGGATTTTTATCATATTTTAACTTTATAATAGAATATTTTATTCAAATCTCCAATGCAACGAGTATAAATCGTACAATTTACAAAAGCAAGGATTTCTCTGTTACTAATTTTTTAAAATCACCGTGATTTCACGCGTTTTAAAATACTACTGGTGAATCTATCATTGGCGTACATAGAAATTCGTTCTAAGGGTGGAGGTGGGCGCAATGACTGGTGATTTTCATGGGTAATATTGAAATACATAATTACATCAATTCCCCCCTCCTCACCCCCCGAGGAATGATCTGTCTACGCCTACGGAAACTATTCTGAAGGGGTGAAGGAGAAGGCGATAGCTAAAAATTACTTTCCCTTTGCATATTGTTGTGATGAAAAATAAGTGGATGACAGAAGCAATTATTTTTCTAATAAACGAATATAAAATTATTTGGAATTACTTGAACCAAACAAACATTTAATTGCATCAATAATAAATTCTAAATACTAAATGGTGAATATTTTGCTTTGTGAAGCAAAAGCTAATGGCAATGGCCACACTGTTTGAAATTTGAGATTTAATTACAAACAGTGTAACAGTGTTTGAGATTTAATCAAAACAATTCACGTATTTTATTTACATTGAAAGTATTCGTTAGTATTTGCTTAATTTAAGACGAGTAGCTGATTGGGCTTCTGCATCCGATCCTGGATCTGGAGCTGCCAGCACGTCTCCAGGATGACAGTTGACAGATGTATTTCAAATTAACGTGAGCACCCGCCTTTACGGCCTTATCGGTCTAAACACCGGGTGTAGGTAAGACGCCATACCATAGCCCCGTACACCCTTTAGAATGTGCCCATTACTCAAGGCACACAGGTTGCAATCTTTGAATATAGTTATGCCTGTACTATATTCAAATACCTTGCTGAGGTACTTTGAGCTATCTAAACTCTTCGCCGTAATGACAATACTATCTGTTGTATGGCAACAGCATCTAAAATAGTGTCTGGCTGACCGCATTATGACAATCACTAGCATTGATTTAACACTGAGAAGCCAAGACTATTCTCCCAGCGTTTTTGGTAGGAACCACAGACAGCACGTTTATTCTCCCGGTTCACAGCGAGGTCCCAACAGAATTCCTCAACCATTGCCGACACAGCTCAACATCCAGTGCCTACTCCATACACATCAAAATCATCCCCTTGCCCGTGGAGTAGGACGAACTCGATGTTTTAGCAAAGGATCCCGACGACCGCTTCATACACCCAAACTCCTAAAGCAGCTCGACTGTCGGGCAACCAGCAACCGTGGCAAGTAGCCTTTGGTTAGACCTCGAAGTTCCACCACAAGGGCTTCACCTCTATCGTCTCTTTTGAACTCAGGGGTAGTTGCAGGTGGCGCTGCACCTGGTTGGCATAAACACAGACATGTTTTCCTTTTATAAATATGTGCACATCCTTTAGTAACACATAACTTCTATGGGTAATGTACCAAAGGTATGTCAACGGAAAAAGCCACATCATCCCAGCGGGGGCCCGGAATTGCCACACCCGTAATCAAAAATATATCCCCCTGGGAGGAAGACAGTTGACAGTGGAGATTTATCCGCCACCGTTTGTGAGTATTACACTACCCGTGGTCGGCCCTCAGAGCCTCGTCAGCTAATAACATGGTACGCCACGTGTAGAGGAGGCTGCCAGTTGTCCAGAAGAGGCTGTGGAGGCGGATCACTACACCATTAGTACCATTAGGCCCTATGCTCTTTATAAGTAGTTTCACATATTGCAAGCTGTAACCAATCGTCCACCTAAGGAGTACATATAAACAAAAATTGTTAAGCCAGCAAATTTAATGTATCTCAAACACACTTGCTGACCAAATATTTGGTGGTTAGTGTAAGCGGGGACAGGTGATTTTTGTATATAAACATGAGCTATAACAATAGCGCCATATATCATACGATATTCCGGCGTGTTCTTATGAATCGCTATGGAAATTTTCGGCTGTAATTTATTCTATATTGGCGTTGGCTGAAGTATTTAGCACGCTGACTACAAAATTGACTCCGACAGTCATTAAATAAGAATGCCACTCATTTTTCTGATGTGCATTAGTGTCCGCTTGTATCAGTTGTTGTAGTAAATTTCAAGTGATGAAGGCATAGACACTGCTCACTGAACTATACCGAATCAGTGGATAATAATCCCAATGTAACATCCCAGCGCGCTCCTTTGTCGGTATTTTGTAGCAGAATCATTAGCGAAGTAAAATAACTAATTAAATTGCTACTAAACAAAGCTTTGAAAAATTAATGCACCTCATTGACACCAGAGGCGCTGCGACAATACATTATTTAAAAATGTGGTGTTGGCTGAAGTAGTTAGCACGTTGAATACAAAACCGAAGGTCATGTGTTCGAGCCCGGTCTCAAACAGCACCACGCATTTTTCTGATGTGCCTTAGTCTCTATTTGTATTAGTTGTTCTAGAAAAGTTCAAGTGATGAAGGCATAGCTACTGTTCACTGAACTACACTTGCTTCAGCGGCTACTAATCCTAATGTATGAGTAATATCAGATTGGTTTTGTGTAGCAGAACCATCTGCGAAGTATAATAATTAATAAAATGGCTACTGAACACAGATTCAAACATTTAATACGTCTCACTGACACCAGAGGCGCTGCAACATTGCATTATTAGAGACGTACAAAAAAGTAGAGCTGTACAAGAATGAAGCTTTCCTCTATCTCTACCTTCACCAGTTGTCGTCTCTATCACTATCACTTTCCCAAGAAGAAAAGTATTACTTACAGTTTGGTTTTCTCGAATTACAAAATGTTGCTTAATTAAGTCAAACAAAGAAATAAAATTAAATTCGAAATAATTTAAAAATATGCCCTAGGGTTCATTCAACTCGATTGGTCTGTTAATGTCTTATTTGACTAGGCTGCAAAGAGGGATACAAATAATTTTGTTATGAAGAAAGGCCTAACTTAGGGCCTTTTTTTTTTGCTTATTTTAACGATATTTTTGCATTCTTCGATACACTAGATGTTCTTCTATCAAAATATACAAAAAACTGGATTACAAGAAAATAATGTAATAGAGCCTTTCTATATTGAGTTAATGGAATGTTGTTCGTTTTTAAAATTAATTTCTACGTTCAATAAATGGCACTGAAAACTGAAAGGTACTAAAATAAGCATTTTCACATATAAGTGCTTATTTTATTCATTACAGGGAAGGCATTATTACACACATAACATAATAACATAAATAAGTACCACTCATTACTTTGTAAGCCATTACAAAGTCTTGCAAAATTTTTGCTCAAAGATTTTATTGCCAACATTAGCTCTCTATATCTCTCTCTCTCTCTGGTCACCTTAACTTCTTCAGCAACGATAATTTGCCAATTAGTACGAAAATGTAAAAACGTAACAGCCTCCAGTAAATATCGTGATTGGATTATAAGATGCCGTTTTAAAATCAAACAGTAGCACAATGTTACTGCTTTTTAGCAAACTCCATAAAAGCTGCTTGCAACAATAAATAACTACCTACAGTAAAGAATAATAATATGTACTCGTACGAACGAACAGCACAGCTCCAATAAAGTAAAATAAAAATAAAAACCCCCCCCCCTTTAATTTAAGGCATGCAAATTTACTAAAATTCGCTAATTTTTCCCGTTTATCTCATTATACCATAAAATCATAAAAATGCAAAAAAAAAATAAAGCTTCCAACTAAATCTTTATCAAACACTTAAATCCTCACAGCAACAAATATACCAAAAAATAGAGAATAAACTTGAAATTGCAATTGCATTTGTTATAACATGACGATTAATTTTATTTTGTTCGAATCGTGCTAAACTTCATTAAAAATACCATTTTAAGGCAGGCAGGCAGAGTCATTTATTTCGTTAGTCCGTTTTTATGTTCATTTTGTAAGCAAATATTGAAATGACTTCTATCTGCGAACGCCATGGTGACGAGCATGAGAGAGAGAGAGAGAGAGAGAGAAAGGTAATCAAAAGCGCTGCAAAACTATTCTTTTTGGGTTCACTTCATCTCTGATTTTATATACTTATGTATTATTATTTATAATTTTTTTTTGGGGAAGATTCCACTTTTTCGCAATTACACTTTAAAACGCCCTTAAGTTTTTTTTTAGTGAATACGAAGAAAGGCCGGTATTTTTGCCAAATGTTTTGGGAAAACTTTTCACCTACTTTTGAGAGATTATTGCAGCTTTCGAATTTTTTTTATTTTAGTAGTTATACGTACAGTGATGCAAAACAGTAAGAAGGTGATACAAAAAATTGTGAAGCCTGCCAATTATTTGGGCGATTTGCTGCAAATTACGAAAAAAATGCGCCGGCTTAATGCTAGGAATACAACTGGGACGAACGACGAATTTCATCCACGTCGACGAATTCGTCGATAAGAGTTCGCTGCGTAAATTCGTCGTGTGAAGCACAACAACGACGAATTAACTCAGCGAATTCCTCTCTTATATTTGATAAAGTTGGTTGTTGTGTGTACAAACACAGAGAGAGATAGAGAGAGAAAATTATTTTTTCGTCGTTCGGCGGCGTACAAAATAGAAATACAGTGGAATCTCTCTTGAGCGGACACTGAAGGGACCATTGAAATGTGTCCGTACAAGGAGACTGTCCGGTCAAGAGAAAACTAAACATTTAAATGGAGTGCTGCCGGGACCTGTCAAAAGTGTCCGTCTAAAGGGGGGTGTCCGCCTATAGGAAGTGTCCGTTAAGGGAGATTCCACTGTAAATATATCTCAGAGTTCGTCACGTAGGACGAATTTCGTTCTATGGCGTTGTTGTGCTCATTTTCATATGCACACATGTGTTTTATTTTTTATGACGAAAGTTCGCAACGAAAAATTCGTCGTTCGTCCCAGCTGTGTTCCTAGCATCAGTCTTACAGCTTCCAGCGTTGCCGTCTTTTTGAAAATTTTCTAATCTTTCTGTTATCACCTACTTTGGGAGATTTTCTTTTAACCCATCAACTTTGCAACTAATCGTTTACATTTTTAGGGTGAATGGATTAATTATGCTTTCATTTGATGCTTATAATACAATTTTCTTATTTAAGCAGTTTGTAATTTATATTTAAATCATTGAAGTAGCTAGACTTTTCTGACCTGCAAAAGGTATTTATAAAATTATTTGGGACTGCACACCATTATTTAACATCCTTTAGTTTTCGAGATATACCCAAGCTTTACTGGGGAATCATTTATCCTATTCGCACACAGAAAAAATAATACCAATGTTAAACCAATCCAATTATTTATTGCAAATCATATTAAATTTGTAAGAAATATGTTGTTTAAGTGAGTTGATGATTATTTCCTTTGTTCACACCCTGGCGGAAACTAAGTCAACTTTAAACTGACTTTAAGCCAACTATTTCGTAACTTGTACTGACCAGCTATTTTAACATTACGATGTCGGTAGTCAATTGTCTCACTCTGTAGTACTTTTGAACTAACTTAAAGTTGATTTTATTTAAGTCACTTGGTAGTCAGTAAATTTACCAAAAATTTTGCTAAGGGTTTGAACTATGCATCATCACAAGTTGTGTAGTTAACGTGCTACTAGCCAGCTTAGGTACCATCTGAAATAATAAAAGTAAGATGTTAATATAAAATTAAAATGAGTTTTAAAGTAGCTGAGAGTAAAGTTGTAAGCGCTCACCAAATCCAATTATGTACAAAACTTAAGAATTAATTGTGGGTCAGTTCTGGATGACATTGTAGTTAGCTTCTAGTTAGTCTAAGAAAAGTTAACTATAAGTTGATTATTTTTGTAGTCAACCACACATTCTCAGACAGGGTAACTACAATGCACTGTTGTGCTACGTTGTTATTAATTTGATGTTCGTAAATAGCCGACAAACCTCGCATTACTGGCGAAAACTTGCTACTGGTGGCTAGTAGTCAGTGTACTAGTTTTGTGGTGGGAAAGTCGCAGGTTCGAGTCCTAAAGACAAGTCGTAGTAGCTTCGAAGTTTGTATTTTTTGAAACTATAACTTTTCAAATACATTTTATGTTTAATTGATTAATAGTGTATCTAAAGAATATATAAGGTTATTGTGGCTGCAGCGTTAAGCGTGTTGAGTATTATACGATTAGTCCGAGTTCCAACCTTGGTCGAAACATTTTCCTGATGTCTGTGTCAATGCACACAATAACGTAAGTAAAATAATTAATAAAATACAATGACTAGATTTAAATTAACTTCATGTTGTTTAAACATTAAATATCCTTAAGTTTAATATACTCGTAGTTGTTCGTGTTATTTCTGTATGCGACTTGAAATAACTTTGATTCAACATGATTCTTCATTTTGATTTACAGTACTGAAATGTTAAATCAACATGAAATAAAGTTATTTCAAAATGAAAAATGTTCTTTGAAGATTACAGTAGATCATGTTGAAGACATATGAAGGCCAATCATTGCCGAAAAATACTAAATTAACCTTGTTTACGTAGAATTTAATGTGAAATTTTTCTGTGTGTTCCAAAACCTACAATTTTTTTTTGCACGAAATGTTTGCTCAAACAATATACGTCATTACAAGTTATTTTAAGTTTAATTTTATTTAATTTATTTATTTATGTAGAATAAAGTACAACAAGGACACGTAAAATATCGCCATGCAGATTTTGTTATAAATTATTAACTTAAAAAGCGCATTAGTTTTTAGTTATGGCTGTGTTGCAATAAACGAGCAATTTATAGATATGTGGGTTTACTTAGTACTGATCAAACACATGAGCTGTATATAAATACAATTTCGTTTTTATTTCAATTTTGCTGCGTAATCACAGTTAAGTGTTTTTTGCGACTCCTACGGCTTCTGTTGGTATTGAGGACTCCAAACGATATTCTTTAAGTTACCGACCGGCATTTAATATTTGGCCTGCTGTCTTGCTGCTTTCTAGTACAAGTCATCAAGAATTTCATTTAAAACATAATTTTGTGTAACTAATATTGAAAATCATTAGGGCGTCTGTTCATTCCCAGCAGCCGTATTTTCATTTAACTTATTTTTCCTTTAGTCTCTTCCAACCGACTTCTTGATATTTTACATCATTGTTTGTAACGAAAAAAAAAGAGAAGTAGCTTCAGCTTTGATCCACACCGTCTGAGGGAGTAAGCGTTAAATAATCTTTTAAAGCTACTGCTTAAATAGCAGTTAGTTGTTGGTTTGACGTTTAGGAAGCAACTATGAAAGAGTAGCAGCAGCAACATATGGCTGATGTTGCAGTGCAGTGTATATAGGTACAATTCATCCATCGTTCACCCATTTTAAGTTTTGCTGCTACTTTTCACATTTGACAGCCGCTCAATGATGAATGAATATATTGCTTTGTCTTGTTTGTTGGTGGACTTTCAACAATGAAACTTGCCGTACTATTGCAAAAAGCAGTTTACAATTAAGGAATGTGAATGCAATTTTTTGAGTTTTACTTTCAAGCATCATAAATCGTTTATGAATTATTAATATTTGATAAATGCAAAAGTATCATTGATGACTCAGGCAATGACTTGACATTGTTGCCCTGTGAGAAAGCAATTGTTGGTTAAGAAACTTAAGGCAATTAACTGTTGAACTTTTTAATATATTTTCGATTGTGAACGCTATTATTTCATTTATTTTCTTAATAAAAAAATTAAAAATTGTGTAAATATCTTACTTCAATCTTGTAGCAAATTAAACTCTTCATTATTTTATTTTCCTTGCTCCTAGAGGACCATTTTTTTCTTGCTCTATTGAGGATATTTTGTATACATACATATGTATAGTCTCCTATGACATTGAATTTGTTTGAAGTACTTCACAATCATTATTTGCAAAATATATCAGACTATTGTCAAATCTTTTATGGCACCTTCGAAATTAATTTCCCTCAAAATTATGTCTAGTAAACTTTCTTAAAACCTTACAAAAGCTGGTGTTATTCACGATTTGCAATAAAAACGTTCAACCAATTTTAAATTTTTGCTGCGGTAAATAACCTAAATCTGTATGAATTGTTTTCTTTAGAGATTTGTTTGAATCTTTGCGAATTATTGTACATTGAAGACTATTCCCATCTCGTTCGAATTGTTTTCTATAGAAAATTGTTCCAATCCCTTCGAAATTTTTCCACAGAATAGTGGTCAAATTTCTTCACAATATTTTCTAAAGAAAAGTGTTCGAATTTCTTCGAAATTATATCTTTGGAAAACACTTCGAATCTCTTTAAAATGTTTTCTATAGAAAACTGTTCAAATCTCTGCGAAATGTTTTCTGTAGAAAACTGTTCGAATCTCTTCGAAATGTTTTCTATAGAAAAATGTTCGAATCTCTTCGAAATGTTTTCTATAGAAAACTCTTCGAAATGTTTTCTATAGAGAACTTTTCGAATCTCTTCGAAATGTTTTCTATAGAAAACTGTTTGAATATCTTCGAAAGGTTTTCTATAGAAAAGTGTTCGAATTTTTTCGAAATGTTTTCTATAGAAAACTGTTCAAATGTCTTTGAAATTTTTTTTATAGAACACTTAAGACCTCTGCAGAAAGTTTTCTATTGAAAATAGTTCGAATCTTTTCGAATTAAAATTTGAAACGATTTAAAATTTAAATTTGTTCTAAAGAAAACATTTAAAATACTCTTTAAATATTTTTCTATAGAAAACTGTTTGAACCTGTGCGATATATATTTTTTTCAAATTTGCTGTAGCGTGTTTTATCACACTTGAATCAAATTTACTACCACCGAAAATCTCTCAGTTTTAAACATTTATTAAAACATTATTTAAAATATAACGAGAGTAGATAAAAATCTACTGCTATGACCCTTCGAAAAAAAAACGAAATTAACAAAACTGCCAGCCACCACCACCACAACCTCCGTTTTTTAAGTCTTGCACATGAGAATTTTATGGAAACTTTTCGTTTTAGCAATTTCCAAAACGTTTACAGCACAATGTTTGTGCTCAGCTGATAAATGACAATTACATTTTCTAGTTCATTTTCCTTTAATATAAAAAAATTTACATTTAAAGTATTTTTTATCTTTCTTTTTTTTTTTGTGTTGAACTGAAATGTCCCTTTAGGCTTTTCGGGAACAGAGTTGTGTTGTGTCTGAACTACTTGCATTGTTAATAAAATTTTTGCTTTTTAAATTCACATTAAAGACAAATTAGTCTCAGTACAAACAGAACAGAGTAGAGAATTTCTGTTTAAAAACGTTGTCACGCTTGAGATATTTTCTAATTGTTTGTTCCGTAGTTCGTTGGTTGGCTGGCTGTTGTTTTTCTTTTCATTAAATTGGTATTGTACTTCTCTCACTGCAGGTGTAAAGAGTGACTTCATAAGTGAACTGCTTAGATTAACAAAAAAAAAATTCATATTCAACTGTGTTCACCATCAAATGTTAAAATATTTAAATTTCCGTTTTTCTGTTTGTTGATCAGATCATGTCTGACTAATGATGATCATCTTTCCCTGCTCGTAGAGTTTTGTGGTCTGTTAAAAACATTTTTAAGAAGCCCGGACGGAATGAGTGACAAGTATTTAATGAATTCTGCACTGATTATGTAAATGACATGAAATTTAAAAAGTTTATTCCCATTTTCTGCTTTTTAAAAAAGAAAAAAAAAACATTAATGGGCGAGCTCGTTTAGGCATAAGAAATAAAATTTTAATTTTTTATCTTAAATTATGCAATAAGCTGAATGAAGTTCAAGAAAAACAAAGGAAAATGTAATTCCAAGCAGGAAATTAAAAATTACCAACTTTTAAATAAAATGCTACACAATTTTTCTATTGAAATAAATAGAAAATTTTTCAGCTAGAAATTAAGTAAAAGTGAAGTTAGTGAACTTTAAATGTACAACAAATTGTGTTTGATATACGCTGGCATTCACCCGGTCTACAATATTCCAATATTCAGAATTGACTCGCAGGACCTCCAAATGTCGAAATATGATGAAAACTCGATTTTCGTATATTGGTCTAAAATCAATAACTTACTTAAGCGGGAAGTTAAAAATTTTAATGCAACATTTTTCTTCAGTATGATTTCTATAATCCATAAAGCAAGCAAAAAACTTAGAGTGCAGAGGCAAAAACTAAAAGAGCTAACACTACTTTATTTATATAGATAAAAAATATGCATCTTAAAATCTACGAGAATAAAGTTCATTTTTCGATAATTATTTTGCTTTGTATGTGTTTCATGTAAATTCAGCATGAATTACAGTTAATCTTCAGAGAAAATTTTTCCTTTTGAAATAACTTTATTTCATGTTGATTTAACATTTCAATACTGTTCAAGTCAAAGTGAATGAATGTCGAATCAAAGTTATGTCAAGTTTAATTAATTATTTAACTAAAGTGATTGTCAATACGCACTCACAGGCATCAGGAAAATTGTTTGTTGTATGTATAGTTGGCTTTACCCTGGCCAAGATTTGAAGTCGAACTCATCCCTGCAGCCTCAGCAACTCTAAATATTCTTTAGATACAAGCTAAATAAAATACCATTATAAATTAAATTTAAAATCAATATGATTTAATTGATCATTTAACATAAGCTTTTGTTTAAAATTAAAGTTAAAGTACTACTACAAAAGCCCCTATACAAAAAAATATAAGCAAATATAAGCTTTTATTAGCATTCTCATGTTAAATAGAATTTTAATAAAGAAAACTATAGTTATAACGAATTTGTTTCGTATTTTATCAAATTTCGTTGTATCATGGATTTGCTGATTATATAAATATATAGTGAATCAATGGCTACAACGAAGTATTTGTGGATCCCCTTAGAATTCGTTATATAGAAGTTTCACTGTAGTTGAAAAAACGCCAACTGCGAAGTCTTTTTCGCTTGCCTGAAGAATGCTAACCTGCGACACTCCGACTATAAGACTAGCCAGCAGCACGATGTTTTCGCTAATAGTACAAAGTTTTTCGGCCACTTACGGGCTTCAAAACAAACAACAACAAAACATGAACAAGTTACAAAACCGAACACAACCTATTAGCCGCTTGACCAAGACTTTCGTTAAAGATATCGATTTCGAATATATCTCCAGCACATGTCGTGTAAAACTATAGCGAATGACACTCAAAAACTAAAAGAAAAATGTTTACCTGTCACTCAGTTTTATTTCAAAAAACATTGGATCTCGATTGGTTGAAAAGAGAGCCAAAATCGAACTTATTTCAAACTCGCAAAAAGACAGCAGAAAAAGTAAAAAAAAAAGTAATTTTATTTTTATTTTAATTAATTTTTTAATCCTTACCTTACGCTGCATGATTTGAACACGGAACCTCCAGGCTAACAGACCAGCACACATCCACCAAGCTATTGGCACACATTCGAGAAACTATCGAGTAAAGTTCACATTAGCAAATATTCGAATTTTTAACATTCGCGATGAAATATCGAAAGATTTTGTTGCGAAATTTCTTCGCTATTGTGTGGAGCATTTATTAATATCGAATCAAAGCGAATAAAAATCACTACATTTAAATAACATATCGAGCCATAATCGCAAAAAAAAAGCTTAAGCAACATATTTTTTGAACTTCATTTTCTGACTAAAATCGATTATCTTCGATCGTAAATTATTCGATTTTCGCCAAAAATGTTGAGCTGAATCTAATATTGGTAAAATAGGACCTGGGGAAGAGGCACCCCCATACAAAGTAATTAATAATAATCTTATATCTTGAAAGCTATATCAGCAAGAATCTTCAAATTCGTTATAGACTCCTTTGAGAGCGTGATGCAAAGTAATTTAAAATATTGGTAGAATAGGACTGGAGGAAGAGGAACCCCATACAAACAAATTAGTAATAATATTATATCATGAAAGCTATAATATCAAGAGTCTTCAAATTTTCTTATGGACTCCTTTGAGAGCGTGATGCAAAGTAATTCAAAATATTGGTTGAATAGGTCCTTGGGAAGGGCACCCCCCTCATTCAAATTTATTTTAAAAATCTTATATTTGAAAGCTTTAATAGCAAGAGTCTTCAGATTTGGTATGAATTGAATTTGAAAACAATTATATAAACATAAATGATAGCAAATTTAAAACAATAAATATTTAGTGTTTTGCTATTTTTATATTTCGTCATCGTTCACAGCACTCCCTGGCTCTATCACTCATATACCGCATCCTATCGCACACTTACAACGAGTTAGTTATTATTTTCTACCCTAGAAATAATTTATGTGGCAAAACAACGTTTTCCGGGCCAGCTAGTGTCTTATAAATTGAATTTAACGATTTCCAATCAAAATTTTTCAATGGTAATTTTACATTGGGATTGCTATGTGTGACCCAAATCTTATTCCTATTTTTCTTAATTTCCTTAAAGTAGAAATAATACTTAAAGCTTTTCTCAGGTTCCCTGAAAATAAGACAGGGCTAAAGCACTTGCATGTTAATAATTTTTAAAAATTTTTATATAAAAGATATTTCAAAAGTTTTCTCTAGGAAAAAAATAAGTGCTCGGGAAGTTTCTGTTCATGCAAATAAAAAAGATGAATACTTTTTCTATTATAACATGAACTCTGCAAATACTTTTCATGAGTTAAAAAAATTTAATAAATTTTTTTTAATATAATTCTCAGTAATAGCTCCCAAATGGGACACCATTAAATCAGGTGCTATTCAGTTTAAATATTTTTGTAATTTTTTAATATAAAAGAAAATGACAACAGTCACCTATTTATCCAATTATGCATTTCCTGTGGATGATGATGATGATGATGATGACGATGATTGTGACGACGATAAAGTGAATTACGCTTTCCAACAAGCGTTTCTGCTTGCACTGAAAGAGACAATTTTCAAATGAACAAGTATGTTGTTGGTTGTCTGAAACACTTAACTATCATTACTGTGGCAGTTAATCGTTTAAAATTGTTGAAAGCTAAATATTTAACTGAATAAGCCAAGTGTTAAAATACAAACTAAAATGCATTTAACATTTTCAAAAAATAGTATGAAAAAAAAAGAACAAACACTACAATGATGCGTTTCAGTTGTTTAGAATCTAGCAAAAAAAAAAAGTTTTTAATATTAAACTAGAAAAAGTACAGAGAAACTACTTGCGACAACAATGAATGACAATGATGATGGCTACAACAACAAAATATTTAAACTGTCAACACATTTCACGCAACACATCACCAGCAATAAACAACATCGACTGTTTCAGAAGCGACAAACGCCATCTTACATCGTAAAGTTGCCTATAATTTAGCGTTAATTTTCTTAATTTTTCTCGTTTTTTAGAACGAAAAGAATTATTTAAATTTGTATATTTCAACTAAGTCTTGTTTTAGATTTTTATAATACATTTGGGGTATTCAAATGGTACTCATAAACTAAGATGTTTTAAAGTAATAAAACGAGCAATTCATCATAATTTACAACTATAAATATTGCACTTATTTTTATTTTCGCTTTATCACCTTTGTACATTGCTTACTCTGTCTCTCTCTCTCTCTTTCTCTCTCTCTCTCTCTCTCTCTCTCCCAATTTATTAGTTAAACTCTCTCACATGTCTGCGTGTAGTTATGACAAAACAGCAAACATAGCTCAGAAAGTCTTGTTATTTTATGACCTTTTTTTGAAACTATGTTAAAATATTAAGGCATTATGACACTTAAGACACTGGCTTGAATACCCCAATTGCATTTTTAAATTTATTCTTTTAAGTCTGCTGCTACCTTTGGCACAAAAGTCTGCAACTCATTTAATTTGTTTTACACGAGTCAGCGCACATACGAGTACAACTCCAGTTATATTTTTCCTTTTTTGTTTTTTTTGGTGGTTAAAGAACTGACAACGAAAAACGAGGTGCTAGTGACCCCATCTGTGATACACCTGAGTTGTCACTTTTTGTTATTCATCATCATTAACGCATTTTCATTTATTTTTATTATAATTTTTTTTATATATTTTTTTATGTTAAACACTTGATTGTTATTTAACATTTGAATAAACCACAGTTTTAGCCAACATCTGACGTGGTCTTTCTTTCGAAACGGAAGTGATTTTTATCAACATGAAAATGTTTTAAATTAGAATACGTTTTAAGTTCGGTGTTGAAGAATAAAATTACCTGTGTATCTGGTAAATTAATAAATTTCAATGGCAATTATTTTCAACTTAGTTATCAATCACTTTACACAAAACTTCAAAGGCGATACTATTTTTGATTTAATTTTCATTTAATTTAATTTTTTATTTTTTAAAAGGAAAAAAAAGTATGCGATAGGAAAAAAAAATATTGCAATTTGTAGCTTTCATCGGCTTTTAAAATAAAACTATTCTATATTATTTATGATTTGATTAGGCTAAGGTTCGTATCGTTCTGTAAGCCAAATTACATGTGATAATTGTTAATGAGCAAATAACACCAAAGTTAATTGTAAATATTCTAACAAACACGTGGTAGAACGGAACAACTAGCTGTTTTGGAAGGTCACTGCCCCTTCATCATCAGCGTTCTTTGTGTACTTGGTCCACTGTGTGTGGTGTCAGTTGATGTAGATTTCTGCTTTATATACTCATGCCCTTATGCAAAAACGATTGTTAAAGTTAAAGCATGTGTTAAAACCGGTTTTGCCATACAAAATTCGTTTGTTAAACCAACTTTAACTTAAACAATCGTTTTTGCATAAGGGGGTGGTCAGTCTTCAGTGCAAATGCAATACATATATAAATTGTTTTGATTCATCGCATTAAAATTTGCTGAACGTTACAGCCTTGCCATTGTCCTTAGTTTTTTTTGCTAATTATGCACGTATTAGTTACTCGTATTTGCTTATTTTCTTTTTTCCACTTATGCTATATTATTTTTCTAAACTATTTAAACAAATAATAATAAATTTTATTTTAACATTTATTAATTAAACAATAACAATATTTGCTCCTTCTTTGTGTAGCTTAATATTGATAATTATCATGATTTACCCTGAAGAAGCTGTACAATAAAGTAGTGAAATATTGGTGTTGAAAAGCTATTAAATAAACGAAATTTATATAGGCGCAGCTCACATATAACGTAACACTCTCGTGTGATGTGGGCATTTAAAAAAAAACAAGTACACGGTAAACTTCTTTTTCGATTTTTAGCGATTATATTAGTTCTTTTTCGTTTATGGGATTTTTTCGATTTGTAGCGTTTTTTTTTTAAATTATGGCGAAATTTTTTCATTTTGTCGATTGTTTCAGTTTTTAGAGATTTAGTTTAGTTTGAGCGATTTTTTTTTAATTTTGGCGTTTTTTATTAGATTTTGGTAATTATTACGGTCTTTGGCGATTTAGTTTAGTGTGAGTGATTGTTTTTCGTTTTGGCGATTTTTCGGGTTTTGACAGTTTTTTTTTAGTTTTTTCGCTTTTTCTTATTTTTGGTGTTTTTTCGTATTTGGGATTTTTTGGGTCTTTGACGTTTTTTATTTTCGATATTTTTTTTGGCAATTTTTACGGTTTTTGGCGAAGTAGTTTAGTTTGAGTGATTTTTCGGGTTTTGACAATTTTTTTTTGGTTTTGGCGCTTTTTCTTAGTTTTGATGCTTTTTTGTATTTGGGGCTTTTCGGTTCTTGACGTTTTTTTTATTTTTGAGTTTTTTTTTTCGTTTTAGGCGATTACTTTTAGTTTAAAAAAATTTTTTAGTTTTGGCGCTTTTTTTCGTTTGGCGATTTTATTATTTTTCTGTTTTTGGCGTTTTTTTTATTTTGGGGTTTTATAGTTTTAGTGTTTCTAAAAATTTCAAGAGTTGGCCTCTTACTGTTTCCAAGATTAAGCAAGTTGTCGAAATTGCACAGACAAAATTACATTAACTGATAGAATACCCTTTAATTTTGATTTTTTAGTTTCAGTGTAGTCTGCATAAAAATACACTAACTTAGAAAATTTCAAATGTTTATATATAATTCTCAATATTTTTTCTTGCTCGTCTTTGATCGCCCTTTAATTTTTAACTGGCTGTAGTGGCAAATATTTTACATATTCTGTGAAAATTTCAGGTCCGTAGCTCTTACGGTTCTCGAAAAAACAGCCCGTGACACACAGACAGGCAGATAGACATCGTAGCGAAACAACAGGGTTCGTTTTCACTTTTTGTGTACGGACCCCTAAAAAATCATTAAAATGCAAAAAAAATTACCAAAGGTAAAAATTTCCCAAAAAAAACGAAAAAAAATTCGACAGAAATGAAAAAAGCGCCAAAACATCAAAACTGCTTGAATGAAAAACACTCTAAACACTCTAAAATTAAAAAAATCGCCAAAAACTGGAAAAAATATCGCAAAACTAAAAAATTGCAAAAATTAAAAAAAAAATCGCTAAAACTAAAAAAACGCCAAAACAAAAAAAGCACTCAAATTAAAAAAAATCGCCAAAACAAAACAAGCACTAAAATTAAAAAAATTTAAAACAAATGTTTTTTAAATATATGTAAATACATGTACATCAGTACTTGGATGAATTTTGCAACTTCTTGCGAACCGAAAATCATAATATTTATTGATATATTTATTCGTTTGTGGTAACTACTCGTATAATGTGACTCTGTAATTTATTTTTTACGATAGTGTGCATCTGTGTTTTACTCACCAACTAATTGTCTATCATGTGGCATCTCTGCATACAAAATGTCAAAATAAACGAATGGCAGAGAAAGAATTAGCGAAAAATTTAAAGAGTTTGAGCTTGTGTTTTTACTTTTTTACTTCAACCGACAGCGAATGTCGTTAAATTATGTTATTGAATAGCAAATAGCGATATATTTTCGTTATATATGTATATTTAAGCGACACGATTATCGTAATAATAGCTACAGAATCCAGGTACCGGTAATATATTCAATTATATAAGCTAAAGCTCGTATAATATTACATATCGCTCATTTACTCAAAGAACGTCATAACTTAAAAAAAAAATTGTTTTTTGACCTAATGACACATAATTAATCTTCATTTCGTTATAAATATTGTGTAAAAATTTCTTTAAAAAATGTCTTGTTTACTCAGCTCTTGAGAGAAAAACTAAATTTGCTTTCTCCATTAAACCCCTGTTTCCACAACATGAACGGTTGACTTGAGCTGAAAGCTTATATGAAAAGCACTCATTTGTTTGAGCGGTTTTCATGCAAATTTTCTAGACGAGTTGCCTGCCTGACTTGTGGAAACAAGGTGTAAGTTGTGTGTAAATTGGAAACTTTAAATTCGTTTGTTGGCAAATTATGCCCTAATTCTGTTCGACGAATGTATCGTCTTGTCTATGGACGAAAAAAAGAAGCAGTTTTGATTCTTTAAAACGATTATTATTTGTTGTCTATGCTAGAAGGTTCGTGTATTTGCTTTATGATTTTGTTCTAAACATTATATCCAACACATATTTTTTTATATATTTTTCAAACTATTGTATAATAATTTAATTGAATTTTTATGTTTTAAAAACATGGCAATAATATTTATATTTTTCATTGTCAAAGACAACAACCATTTTTGAAGAAAATAATTTAGAGACTTCAAAGACAAGAACTCAGAAGCATTTTCAAACAAAAACGTCCTAAATCTTCTTACTGAATTAGGGCATTAGTTTTTTTCGAGTTATGACGTTCTTTGAGTAAATGAGCGATATGTGGACAACATAAATTTATTTTAAATTTATTTATCGGGTGTTTCTCTGAGCGAGGCGTTGCAATTTCATATTTTAGGAACTTCTGCAAACATATCTTGAAATATTTGGGAGTTTCAAAAAATTTAGAAAATATTATCGAAATTCAAAGGCATCTTTTGAAAACTAAATATATATGTATGTATGTATGTATGTATATCCATGATTCTGCAATAATATATTATTATCTCTTGTATAGTATTTATTAAAAATTTTGCTTAATCATTTTTAAAAAAGAGCGGAACAATATTTCAAATGCACAAACAATTATTGAAAAAAAAAAAAAAATTACTAAAAAAAACGAATTGTCATGCACTGAAGTGAGCATTTATGGGCCAAATAAAAAATGTATACTGGAACTTTTCATAACCTACAGACATACACACATACGATTTTTTTGCCCTTAAAATAAAATAAAAACATAAAAAACTAAACAAAAATGATCACGAGCAAACGAAATGAGGGGTAAAATCTGTCGCATCATGCGGTAGCAAAAGTTATTAATTGAACTTTAATTTACAAAATATTTAAATTTAAAATTGTCAATACTTAAATGATTATTTGATATGCTTTTATATTGAAACTCAGTTAAAAAAAAGTTGGAAGTCATTCTTAAGGAACAACATTTTCATTGCTTCCAAAAAAAAAAATCGAAATTTTTAATATGCCCATAATTAGCAGAAAAGCAAATACAAGTTTAGTTTAGTCATACAAACATTTGTATATAATATAATAAAATTTATAGTTTTAGAAAATACTCACCAGGATTTAAAAAAAATATTTTTTTTTTCAGAAATTTAAGAAATAATAATAATACCCTATTTCAGTAAGAAGATTTAGGACGTTTTTGTTTGAAAATGCTTCTGAATTCTTGTCTTTGAAGTCTCTAAATTATTTTCTTCAAAAATGGTTATTGTCTTTGATAATGAAAAATATTATTACCATGTTTTTTAAACATAAAAATTCAATTAAATTATTATACAATAGTTTGAAAAATACATGAAAAAATATGTGTTGGATATAATGTTTGGAAAAAAATCATAAAGCAAATACACGAACCTTCTACCATAGACAACAAATAATAATCGTTTTAAAGAATAAAAAGTGCTTCTTTTTTTCGTCCATACACAAGACGATACATTCGTCGAACAGAATTAGGGCATAATACATTATCATGACTTCTTTGGAATGCTTTTTTTACTCGGAATTAATATGTTTTTATATTGCAAGTTGCCAGTGGAGAGGATTAAAAAAAATTTATAATGCCCTAATTCGGTTCGACGATTGTATCGTCTTGTCTAAGGACGAAAAACAGCAGCAGTTGTGATTCTTTATAACAATTATTATTTATTGTCTGTGCTAGAAGGTTCGTGTATTTGCTTTATGACTTTGTGTCAAACATTATATCCCACACATATTTCTTCATTTTTCAAACTTTTGTATAATACTTTGATTTTATTTTTAGGTTTTAAAAACATGGCAATAATATTTTTATTGCCATTTTTGAAGCAAATAATTTAGAGAATTCAAAAACAAGAACTCAAAAGTATTTTCAAACAAAAACGTCCTAAATCTTCATTGAATTGGGGCATTAATTAAAATAACTAAAAATAATTATAAAAAATCGTATAATAGAGCATTTACATCAGCACAAAATCTAGCATATTTTGATTAAAATCTTTATGAAAATCTATACCATTTACACCAGCTTTTTTGACATTTATCAAATTTTTTTTATCCAAAACAAAACCCAGCAACTGATTTATTTCCAAAACTACAACTAAACAACTGCATTGTAGCCAATTCACCCACTTTTTTAAGCAGACCGCAGCTAATTCACTCACCTTTTGTTGTACAGGGTAGTAAAGCATAAATAAAAACATTATATTTGTATTAGATTTCCTACAAATCTACTGAAAAATTAGATTTCGTTTTGTATGGGAAATCTGGAAAAAGCAGCTTGATTTAGCTCGAAATCGCGAAAGTACTAGATTTCGAGACAGTGTAAATGCACTATAAACTTTGAAAAAAAAAGATTAAAGTTTGCACAATTTATTCCATGTCAAGCCATTAAATTACAAATGATTCCATTTCCTTAAATATACATATTTCTCTACAAAATATTTCAAAATGAAAATTTACTTTCCCTTTCTTGCTACATAATTTCGCAAAGAAGTGCAACGGAATCTTTAGCTCTCGCTCTGCGTTTTATTTTTTCTTTCATTAGCTAAAAATAAACATCAAAGAATCAAATATTAATCCTCTTAAAAAAGATTAATAATTTTTACAGACATACAATACCTCGTGTGAAGTAAATACACACAAGTATTGAGCAAATGATTTTAAAAAGAAATTCATATTTTTTTCACTAACTTTTCTTTAAATACAAATAAACAAAAAAAAAAAAAGGCTCAATCACAAGGATGAACTGTTTATATCCGGTCTTTTACTTATGCGAAAAAAATTAATTAATATAATTGTTATTTTTTAAGCAGGAAGTTTTTTAATAAAATTAATTGGTGTTTTTTTTTTGACAAAACAAGAAAACTGTTGGAAAATGGAATTATATAAAATTTTATGCCCCATAGGAGACTTTAAATTTTAAAAAATAGCACAAGAAATTACAATGTTATCCAAACAAAATTTATTTTTTTCTGAAGGTCACTACATGGGCATTGGCTTTTTGGCTGTTTTTGACGGATTTTATTCTGAACGTTAAATTTTATCAGAATAAGCCAGTGACTTCAACTGGCTTTGCAGAAAATAACCTATAGCTGTCAAATCTCACTACTTTGGAGGCCAACTAACAGTTCCATATCTCGAAAACAACTTATCGCCAAATCTTGATTTCAATAAGTCGTTGGTTGCGTCCACTGTTGAAACAACTTTGCGCTCGGATCAATGTCATCCATATTTTCAAAGTGCATCTATATATATAAAACAGGATGTATGTACCGTATGGACTCCAAAACGGCTGGGCCGATTTGGATGAAATTTTCAGGGAATCTTCAGAATATTCAGGCGGGTGATACTGTGAAGTCTGATTTTCGGTCTGAGGGCGGAGGAGCGTGGAAAAATCCAATTTTCATATTGCACCACCAATGCCATATATATATTTATTTTTTTTTGCGGGAAGGGGAGGGGTAGCGAAGCACACCGGCTTAAGCTAGTTTATCATAAATGTTAAATGTTTTGACAGTTAACCCTTTCGTACGCTTTAAATTATTTTTCACAACTGTTTGTATCTGCTAAATAAATAACAAAAAATTTTGGATTTTATTAAAATTAACAAATAAAATAACTGGCCAAAAATAATAATTTAGAGCTACAGAATTGTTTATTTGAGCAACAACAACAATTTATATAAACTGTAAGTTTGACAAATAAAATTGGTTAGATTAACTGATGAGATTGTTTTTAAATTTATTTTTGAGTGAAAAGTAATACAGAGTCAATTAATATGCCTTTCAACATACATGCTCGTATGTATGAGTGTTGCCTACTTTATGGAAGGGATAAGGAAGAGAGGACATATGGGAAATCTGTCTGAATTATTAAGCTTTACCCGTTTTACAGCTCTGCTACTGAGCGTTTTCTTAATTAATATAACATGTTTGCAGCGCCTCTGGTGTTAAGTAGCCAATTTTCAAGCTATGTAGCCATCTTATGAATTATTTTACTACACCGACATTTCATTGCTCTTAACCGTCACTTGTTTTACACTTCAGAGTAAGAAAGTTGAAGTTAATTTTCATTTTCAAATGTCTTGTTGTGAGATAAAGTTATACCTTAATCCTTAGATATCAGGATACTTATTAATGAAGAAGCAGCTAAACTAACTTTTGGAAAGAAAAAATAACAGTTGAAAAGAACGAAATTATGGTTGATTTAAAAATTAATGTGCATATTATAGATTTATTTAAAAGATAAGTATGCAGTCCTTTGTCTTCTAAATATTTATTTGTAATACAACAATATGCCTCAAATTCCAAGTGAAACTTTCACGTTTCTTTACTTAACAATAGACTTAAAATTTACTTATATAAATGTTTAAAACCATTTACTAGGTAGAGTATAAATAGGAAGTTAGGGAACTGCTAAATTCAACGCACAATTAAAATTCACTACAACAAATTGATTTCGAAGCAGTTAAAAACTCGATTGCCATAAAAAATATTTTTATAAACTTCCAATTATACCCGTTAATATTTAAAAATTAACAAAAACTTAAATCCATATTAAAACTAAAATATATGACTCGTATGAATAATAAATATACTCGTATGTATTATGAAAATAACACTTAAAAAAAATATAAATTGATGCCAAATAATCCACCCAGTTACTCAGTGATGCCTGAAAAAAAATTAAGCCGATTAAAGAAAAAACAAACATAATATAGAAAATCAGCAACTAATTTCCATTTAATAGCAGCAACAATTATTTTGTTCATACCAACGCATTTAAAGATTTTGTTGTTGATATTTTATTTTGCGTAAAACTCTACTCGATTAAAATTAACTTTACTAAAGTGGTCCCGTCCATTGGAGACAAGTCAAATTTCAAATTGGCATTAATACGCGATTTGTGGAAGTTTTTTCTTTTTTTTTTTTTGTATGGCCAGAGATTAAAAATATTTGTTAATTAAACGTATAAACGACATTTGTTTAATTGAATTTAATAATTTTCTGTGTTGTTATCTTATAAAAATAGCAAGCAAAGCAATAACACGATATGCTTTTTATATAATTTCTTAATAACACCAAATGATCAACAATATTGCTGCATTTAGCCAAGTGAATAATTATTAAATATGTTGGCGTGATTTCGTTTTATCATGGATGGGAGTTATGCGGAATTAAATAACAAAATTTCTTTGCTGATATTTATATACACACACTCGTATGTATTATATAAAGCAAATGACTTAATAAAAATGATTTTCATAAATCAATTTGTCAACAATAATACACAAGCACACAAACAAGGCGATGTTCAGGAAAACATTCACTGCCGTATTCATAAAAATATTTTATGGTTATTGAGGGCTTACTTGACATGTATTTCTATGCGAAATTTTACAAACACACACATATATATATACAAGCTAATGCTGCAGTCTTCAGACACAAAGAATAACAACTATAATGATTTACCAATGATGCTCTATTATCAAAGTACATACATGCACACAAACCAACAGATCGAACTGCAACATAATAAAATGATATGAACGAAAGCTAGTATCAACAAGCGGAGGTCTTTCCGCTTACTCTTAATATTCTTCTGAAAGCTTTATCTTAAGTATTAAAACGGCCATGCATCAGCTGCTGTAAAGAAGAACGAAGTTAACATCGTGGTGTTCCAGCAGTGAATAATTTAACATTGTGTATTTCAAAGCTTTTAATATCAGTGCTGAGTAAATAAAGTGCACTGATTTGATGAGAGTCGTTTGCTGGTGAAAATTTATACTTATATAATATTCGAACCTATTAAAATAACATTTCTAAAATTTAAAACCATAACAATCCGCTTCTTACGTAATTTTTTGCTTATTGCTTTTATTCTTCTGGCAGCTTTATTTTAAGTATTAAAAGTGCAGTGCATCAGCTGGTGTAAAGAACAGCGAAGTTAACATCGTGTTATTCCAGCAGTCAATAACTTAACATTGTGTGTTTCAAAGCTCTTAATATCAGTGCTGAGTAAATAAAGTGATCTGAGGTCTAATCGTCGCTTTCGATAACAAGCTGATTCGATAGCATTCGCTATCGAACAATGTATTAATATAATTCGATGTCAAATGCCATAGTCTCAAACTGAAAAACTTTGATCGAATCAGCTCGTTATCCACAGCAACGATTAGACACCTGATTTTATAAGAATAGCACATTTTTTGTATACACACATATATTTATTTATTGTAGCTCCAAGAATAGAACATTGGTGACTTTTTATTCAATTACAAATATTCGAACTTGTAAAACTTACGTTTCTTAAATGTAAAACCGTAACAATGGGGATCATGCGTAAGTGTAAATCGTTAGCTAAAATGCAAAAAGGCGTAACTAACAAAAATATAATTTTACGGGAGAAACAAAAAACTAAACAAAAAACTGGACAAACGTCTAGTTAAGTGCCCTTGTTATTTGTTAATAAAAGCGTCATTTTTGATCGCAGAAGTGTAATATTTTGTCAAGACATGTAGTTTAATGGCATTCATAATAATCAATAAAAAACTCGATTTTGAATTTTTTGTTAGTTACGCCTTTTTGCAGTTTAGCTGACGAAATGCAAAATATCGTAGCTGTTCTTTAAAATCTAAGATCAAAATATGCACGCAATCCGAAGAAGAGCTGCGCATTTACCCACTTATGCAAAAAAAAAATAACTTCTGCTTGAAGTTCACATTATAACAAAATATACATTAAACAACCGGGTTTAACGTTCACTTCAAGCACAAGTTATTATTTTGCATAAGGGGCTTAGCATTTGAAATAAAAGCAAGACCATTTTTATCAACCACCGAAATATCGTCAGTATATTTTTGTAATTCTATATATTTTGATCCCATAAGTTCGATACAGACAGTTGTGTCTGGAGCAGCATCTAATCGTGAAGATATCGCTGATAAATATCTAAATATATTTTTCGCAACATTGTACTATACAAATAAAATTATTGTAGTGACTGATTCTGGTAGCAGATAAAAAAGAATTAAGTCATTCGAAATGAAAAATCATAAGAGAAAGCTAAGGTTGATTTTAAAATATCTGTTCTCGGTGAACAATTTCAAGCAATAGCAAGTAATAGGGAAAACAAAAAATTTTAAGTTAATTGAGTTAATTGGGCACTACCATACATCCATACATAGCCTGATAAACATAATACCCTTCTTTGCGTCCTACATTCCTTTTTTAAAATTGGCATAAAAACCCAAGAAACCTTTACATAATAGGGAAGTGCTAAGCAATTTATTCTAAAATTTTACGTGGAAGATTTTTTTACAGGATATTAACCCTCTTAAGCCTTTTTTCGTGGGGCTTAGATTTCCCCTTTTGCAAAAGGGGCCAAAAATATGTATAAAATAACAGATGAAAATGATTTACCAAAGGTTGGAAATAAAACATAAGACCGTCATTAGTCAGAACCTTAAGAGGGTTTAAGGGTTAACTTAATACTTCTTTATAGTTGAGTTTTAAATATGCGATTTGCACGGTAATTTTAGGTACAAGGCTACTAGATATTTTCATTTTATATCCTCCACCAGAATCACTTATTATTGTTCACTTCAAAGAACTTAAAGTCAAAACTTTAAAAGTGTTTGAACTTTAAATATGCGATTTGAGCTACAATTTTGTGTTAAATGATACAAGAACATTTTTTTTTAATTTTTCTATCACAATCAGTCATAAATTTTCCCTGTAAAGAATTGAAATTAATCCAGACATTAGTGAAAACTTTTAAGTGCTTTTAAGGGTTAATTTAGCACTTTTTTATTGTTCATTTTTGAATATGTGATTTAAACGGAAATTTTAGGTAAAATGCTACAAGACAATATCTTTCATTTCCTCTAGCAGAACTAATCATTAATTTAAATTTTGCACTCACTGCAAAGAATTGAATTTTATCAATTAACAACTCCCAGTCATGGCAAAGATTTCGTTGCGGATTTCTGTGTCACGATTAAGGCGACGACGACAACAACAACAATAAAAGTCGTTTAGTAACTTTTATTGAAATTATTACAACACCTGCAATCGTGCCACCACAACTCAGCGGAGATGGTCTTGCAACAAAAATGTGCGGTATTCAATAGTCTCCGTCCGCTAATCTTGCGCGCGCACACAAAACAAGTCAAATACAAACCGTGAAAGATAGAAGAAAGAAAGAGTTATTTTAATATAAAAATCCTGAAAGCGAAACAAATTTGTTTTGACTTGACTCGAATTATCATTGAAATAATGAACTTTTAAGCACACACAAATTTTACACAATTACATTTGGGATTTATCAAAGAGTTTTATTAGAGATTTTATGCTTTAACAATTGATAAGAGTAAAGAAGTAAGGCTTGAGATGTCCTTGAAAAAAAAACTCGGTGCGCACAATGTAAATTTTGTTAAATTTTCTTTGGCTTGTCTCAAGCCACGAGAAAAACTCAACTTGATATTACTTCCAAGTACATATCGTCGTTACCTTAATATAGTAAGGTCCTAACTCATAATTTAATTTTTTTTAAATCGAAAAATGCAAAAAAATCTCGATTTCCAAAAAAAAAATGAGTTAGGGCCTTTCTATATTAAGGTAACGATATGTACATACTATTATTATTTTTGTAAATTGTGTTTTTTCCTTGTCACTCAATTACACTACGCCATACAAACCATATCACTCTTGATTGACTCTAATTGAACCATTCATGAATGCAGAAAAAAAAATCAAACCATAAACATTTAATTAAAAAAAATTGTATACAATAAAAAGTTTTTATTGTTAAAAAGATTAAAATTTGAAAGTCATACATTTTATCAGGGCTTAAATCAATATCAACCTAAATTACTTACATACATTCCACTTAGGAAATTAGAAAAAATAAAATAAAATCCCACGCTCCTTTTAACAGAAATATAAAAAGAACAGTAGCTCTTTATAGCTCGCTAATCCTAACAGTTGCTGCTACAGAGAATCATGTCAATTACCCTAACGATATCTTTGATTCCAAATAAAGAAAGGTAACAACAGTTTTCCAAGAATAATATTTTTGTTTCTATTTGTTCATCAAAATATCTACAATATGACAGGGAAATCGATACTTTATTGAGTGTTTTAAAAGAAAAAATTCTAAGTGGCTTTGGTAGACCTTAAGGGACACTATTTCAGAATCAATGTTTTAGAATTTTGTTTTTCACCAATAATGCATTTAATTTTTTTTTTTCGAAAAAAAAGGAGGAGGTTAACAATTCGTCTCTATTTTTTTCGGTGTGTTACTTCATAACTCGGTACATTTTAGACCGATTTTTGGTCCCATTAAAAACTACTTTATTTTTGCTGCGAAACCTATAGAACACCTTTGGTTCTTGTAATTACACAGTTTGAAAGTTTAAGAAATGGGCGGAGTTACGCCCATTAAAATTTATTATAATCTTTCACGCGGTTCTACTTAACCGATTTTTACGAAACTTATCACACAAATTGAGCTCTAAAATAGACAAAATCTGTCATTTAAAAAATGGGCGGAGTCACGCCCATTACAATTTTATATTTTATTTTACGTGATTTTTGCATAATTTAGCACACACCCTAAGCCCTGAAAACACACACAATATTGCATTTAAAAAATGGGCGGAGGCACGTCCACGTACTTCTTATCTTCTTCTATCACCTCTTTGCATTGAAGTCGGTTTTTTTTTGCAGAAAGAATTATGTATTAAATTATGAATTATTTTGTTGCAAATAAGTCCTTAAATAAATTTGTTTCATTTGCAATCTTTGCTTTAGATTCCTCTCGCTCTTCGAATTTCTGGTTTGTATATTTTTGCTGTACAAAGAATTTTTTCTAATATGATTTTATTTTATATTTAGTAGCTCCCAAACCAGCATACTGTTGCCAATTGTCTACATGCCAGTCTCACTTAGTTTTAGTTGTTAGTCTGAGCATTTGCATTTGTGAAAGAGCTTATTGATGAGCTCACACAATAATAACAGCGTAAAAAACAATTACATAAATTGTTCGGCCTTGATTTATGATATTTTTAGATGTTTAATTGTGTGATAATTATTAATCAACAAATAGCAAATAATTGTAAATATTGTGATAAACACAAAACAGCTAGTTGTTCCGTTCTACTACGTCTTTGCCAGAATATTTACAATTATTTGCTATTTGTTATTTGTTCATTAATAATTATTACACGTATCTTGGCTTTTATAAAGCGATACGAACTTTAGCCTGCCCCCGTATTCCGTAAGTCGCTAAAGCTAAAGCTAAATTTGATCGCTAAAATGCTGAACAAATAGAAAATTAAAAATTTTTTCCTATGACATAAAACATTCAATTTTCGGCGAATTACATTTTTAAGCCATTGCCTGATTTATCAATAAACGTTTGAAAATTGTGTTTCTAGCCGAAAATCGAGAAATCGACTTTATAGATTTTTAGCTATAGAGATTTAGCTTTAGCAACTTACGGAATACTGGGGCTGATCACATCAGAAATTTAGAAATGAAAATGAAGTTCGATGTATTTGCAATATGCTATTTTACTTGAAATTTTTGGGAAATACTGTTTGTTGCCAAATGTCTACAACATGCGTTTATATGAAATAATACATGTTTACTTTGGGTTTTTAATTTAGTTTATTTAATTTTTAGATTACTAAGGAGATTATACTATAAAGCTTTCGAACACTTTTTCACACATCTTGCAGAGGGAGATATATTCGAAGTCGAAAAGAAACTTTTACTATAATCGAGATGATGTCAGAAATACGGAAATAATCAGAAAGAGCAGTACCGATGATGCTTTACTCGACGAAGTTCTATTTATCAAGTCAATGCAACCTGCTGATGATGTGCTTGTATTTTCATTTTTAAACTGTCAAACGTTGTTGACATATTTGGCCACCATACACTTGCACATACATGATTCTGGGTATTTTTGGCAGCTTAAACATAGTGTTGTTGTTTTATTGCTGTGTTTTGTGGAGTTGCATAAGCCTAAGAAATAGACCTTGAACTTGGCAATAAAACTTATATTTTTTTTAGATGTGGAAGTAGACCGTTCGTAGGATGAAAATAAGTTCAATGATCCACCTGTGAGTGATAAAACGGTGGCTCCATTGCACACTTCAAGGACACTTCCCATGACTATCCTGTTGTTTGCCCAAATCCAACCGTTTTCATAAAACAAGACCTTTTGTGGAAGATTTCAATTAGTTGTGACTCACAACGTGTGTGTGTTGCACCATTTAATCATAGGCTCTCTTTAAAGTGAATGTCTTAAGTCACTACAGTTTTTTTGTACACAAATTATAAGATTTTGCTTAGGTTTTCTCCTGAGGTTTATATTTGCGAACCAGATGAATGTAAAACTTCTAAACAATATAGGTTAAGGAACACTTATGGCATCCCATATTTATCCAAGCCCAAAGTACTTGGAATACAGAATATGCTAAATAAATTTGTTTTTATTTTATTTTCCCTCAGGGGGATCTCTTAGGAGATTACGGGTGTGGCAATCCCGGGGACCCTAGCCGGGGTAAAAGAGCTTTGTGGTCTTGGAGTACCATTGGCTTTTTACCCATAGAACTTATGTGTTACTACCCAATCTCTGAAATAACAGATCAACGGATGTGCACATATATATGTACAAAAGAAAGTAGCTTGCTATATTGCCTCGCAGGTGGAGCGTCAGCTGGAACTGCCCTGAGTGCAAAAGACGATAGAGGGGAAGCCGTTCGGGGTGGAACTTCGAGGTCTAAACAGTGGCTTAAAACTGGTGCCACGTGTGCCGGTTTCCCGACAGCAGAGCTGCAATAGGAGTTGGATGAGTGTAATATGTTCGCATGGTCCTTTAACGAAAGATGAATTTCGTCTAACCCCACGGGGTTCAATAGATGATGTTCACATGTGAGCCGTTTTTTAACTGTGCAAAAATAGCAATCGAAAAGGTGGATTCTACCGGATGAACGTATATCAAAGAAGGTTATAAGCGCAATTTTTTGGAATGCACAAGGATTAAAAATGGTAAAACGATTACCGACAAATATTACTCAGAGCTTTTGTAGAGTTGAGGTTGGCGTTGGCTGAAGTAGTTAGCACGTTGACTACAAAACTGAAGGTCCTGGGTTCGAGCCCGGTTCCTGACAGTACCACGAATTTTTCTGATGTGCATTAAAGTGCCTTGTATCAGTTTCTGTGGGAAAAGTTCTAGTGATGCAGGCATAAGGCACTAGTAACTAGAACTACACCGGCTTCAGCGTATGCTAATCCTAATGTAACATCAGAACGCCCTCCTTTCGTCGGTATTATTAGCAGAATCATCGCGAAAGAAAATAACTAATAAAATGGCTACTAAACACAGTTTCAAAATTTAATACGACTCATTTGACACCAGAGGCGCTGCAACACTGCATTATTAAAAAAGCGTACAAAAAAGCAGAGTTGTAAAATAATGAAGCTTTCCCTTATCTCTTCCTTCACCATTGTCTTCTCTTTCACTATCCCTTCCCTTTCACTCTCTCTCACTATTTTCTCTTCAACTCACAGGTAGCACAAAGGATCACTTGTATTGGACCCAAGTGAGCTGGACTCTAAACTTCAGCCTTCCTTACCAGCAGCCTGCTTAACCTAACCTAACCTTTGCAGACTTCCAATATTACCTGATCTAGCGAAAAACAATGTGCTTTTCCAGTAGGACAAAGCTTCGGGATAAAAAAAATACTAAAAAAAACTTTTTTTACATCGTGACACGTCGCACTGCAAAAAACATGCAATTATTTATTTGTGTTTCTCCACCTTATGCCTTCATCATGGCGGCTGAACACATAAATTGAAAACGTTGAAATAGGAATTCCTACAACACAAGCAGATACACTGACTGTCACAAGATCAATGTATAAAATAAAACATCTTTCGAAATATTTCGAAATACTTCGAAACGTTTATAGCCTAATCCAGATGACATCAATGTCTTGTTTATTATGTTCTTGTTGATGTGCCAATGAATTGTTTCATTGTCATTTGAGTTGAGTTAATTTAACAACAACAATAATACATATGTACGTAATAATGTTATCTTTCCTTCATGAAATTTTTTTAAAACTTTTCAAACACTCACTTATGGCAAGCATTACAGTATTCTTCTCATTTCAATTGGAAAATCTAATGATAATTTTTACCTGTAAGGAGTGGATATAGATATGTGTTTCTTGGCTTGTTTGTATGTTGTCTGTTAGTTAGAAAAAAAAAATAATGGTTTCTGTCATTTGTTCATGTGGTTTCTTTATCGGTTTTTTTTTCTAAACTAATTTGAAATGACAGTGACATGTTAATGTTAAATATGGTAAAATGTGTCATTAATATATAATTTTTTCTTGAGATGTTTATAGACGTTTATTTCTATGAACATGTCTCAATTTCCATGGTTAATAATTTCTTTAATTTTCCTTAGAAATTTAATTTTCAGAGTGAAATTGACACCGAGGCTATTACAAGAAGAACAAGTAAGAGTGCCGAATCTTATATACCCTTCACCAATGTATTAGTATTCATATATATTTATTAGTTTTGTGATAAAATGTATTTTTTTCTTTTTGATAATGCAATTTTTAGTAAGTGATCTCTCGGTATTTTTCGACTAAAGAATTTGATTCAAATATTTTATTTTCGAAATTTGCAATAGTTGAATATTTTATTCTAAACTCTGTATTTAAGATTTTTTTACTTCAACCTTATTCCAGTTGTCAACATCGACCGCACGTCAATACAATACCAAAAAAAATGCTGGCTTGTTTACTCGCTCTCAAGATAATCAAAAACCGTGCTACTATTTAATAACCCTAAAATAGTCTTAGCATTGTACCTCCATACCAAAACTCCTTAGAGTCTCAATTTGAACATCACATTGCAAATGGTATATATCGAGATTATGTAAATGGTTTATTCCTAAAGAATTTTTTCGATTTTGTTCAGCAGAAAGGAATAGCCCCAGGGTAATGAAATGGAACATGCCCTCGATTTATTTTATAGCTGTGACTGTTCTTTAGCGATTTTTATATTTTCATTTACTAAACATTAATAAGAACTCGTTACCAGCTGTCAACGAAAGACCATCGATTTGAAACATAACTGTAGTGAGAGGATAATAAACAACATGTCACAAGCCTTGGTTTATACTTAAATTAGATATCCATATAAAAATTCAGCAAATATAAAATAAATCTTGAGTAAACACACAAAAAATTAATATGAATACGTTTGTAATATTAATTAAAATATGTGTAATATCAATTAAAAAATTTGATAATATCAATTAAATTTGTCCACTCAAATTAATTAATTCAATTAAAAATTTAATTGAATCAATTAAATTCTTAATTGAAAACATTAATGTGTGAATACTTTTTTCTATGAAGATCTTCCTACAACATGAAATATATTAAATTGAAAATAAACATAATTTTTGGTTATTTTTTTCACCCAAAAATTTTTTTTTCAATTTCCAACCCTGGAACCATAATCTTTTTTTTTCTGGTTTTTAATACTAATTTAGTTCTTTCTAAAATATAGAATATATTTAATTACCAGGGAAATAACTAGTTTTATTTAATTAGTTTTATATATCACAAAAATTTTACTTTTCCCAGCCCTGGAATCATCAAGCTGTGGAGCTGTGGTTTATATTTTTCTAATTTTCTATACCCAAATTTTCTTTCCAAAACATAACATATATTTAAAAAAATAAATAAAAAGCAAAAAAATTAATTAGACCTAGTTACTTTTTATATATCACAAAAAGTGAAAGTTTCCCAACCCTGGAAACATCCTTTTAGATTTTTCTGATTTCAAACACCAATCTTTTTCTTTTAAAAATGTAAGATATGTTGAATTTATAGAGAAAAAGGAAAAATCAGTTTTAATAGGTTGTTTTTATATGACAAAAAAAAATTAAGTTTTCCAATCCTGGAAACGTCTTTATTATTTTGTTCATACTGAAACATAAAATAAGTTTATTTAAAAAAAATAAAAATTAGTTTTAGGTAGTTACTTTTATATGGCAAAATCAAGTTTAAGTTTTCCAACTCTGAAACCGTCTGCTCAATTTCGCTGATTTTCAATAGCAATCTATTTTGAATTATTTTTCACACACCAATCTAAAACCGAAGTCTTTAGCTTTTCTGACAGGTTCCTCAAAACCCCAACAGCGGTAGTAAGTAATAAGTAATAACTATTTACAATCAGAGATATAAATTGTTCTTCTCATATTGATATATGTATATGAATCTGTGTAAATATGTATGTATGTATGTATGTATTTATGTATCTCAAAGATGTCTTCTACCAGTAGCTAGAAAAGAATTTTTCACAAATTCATTGATTTCCCTCCACATCGCAGTATCAACGTATGGTACTTGTACATCAGAGTCTTGTCTTAATGTTGGTTTTTTTGTTCTATCTGATCTCAAGTAGAAAGGCCCTAACTCAAATAATTGTAACTTTACAGGAGAAGGTAAAACATAACAGAAACTGCAATATTCACAATCTAAATTTTTTTGTAAAACTGCTTGGGAAAGCGTTATTTTTTACACTATTGCAATATATTTTTGTGAGAAGGTGTATTTGTGTGAAATGCATTGGAATCACTGAAAAACTCAATTTCGTAAAAAAACACGAGTTAGGGCCTTTCTACTTTAGACCATCGATATGTATGTTTAAATTATTTGCTCGAAAAGCCAAAGACAATGGCAGCTACAAAATATAAAAAAATAAAAACTCAAATATTATTTACCACTTGATATTTCAAATGTATTAAGTCGTAAATGTGTATCTATGGCTGGCTGTAGAAACCAACAAAACAGTATTAAACTCCGCCCATATTTAATTTTTACCATTGATTTTGTGAGTGTTAACTTTTCGTTCTACAAACTGAGTTGTTTTGCAAAAATAACTTTTATGGAGCTGCTGCTGCCCAGCGGGCAGAGACTCAATAATTTTGTTATGTATTTTATTTATTTCTGCAGCATCATCTTCATTTAGGACACTAAATTATACATATGTACATATCGTCACCTAAAATCCAAAAGGCCGTAAGTACATTTTTTACTATTTTACAGGAGAAGCGAAAAACTTCATAAATCTAAGACTATTTATATGTTAGGTGCCAAATTGAATAATGAATAATATCGGTATTTTTGAACATATGTATGTGAGTAAAATTTTCGGAAAATATGTATTTTGGTTAATCGCATCATAATCAATCAAAAAGTATATTTTGAATTTTTTGGTTGTTACGGGCTTTTGGATTTTAGGTGACGATATACTTACATACATAATATTTTTCCTTTATTGCTTACCATTATTTAACGAATATCCTTTAATGACAATATTATGATCTCCTTGTAGTGCGTTTTGGTTCAAGCCCTTGGACTTTTCATATTAATCGCATCTAAAGTTGCCAGTTATATTTCTCGCTGTACAAAGTATTAAATCTTTATAATAATTAGTAATAAAATAAAACTTAATTTCATTTCCCAAAAATAATACTCGTACCATGCAAATCGATTTTTCTTGGCTGCAAAGGTCGCATATTAAAATAAAAAATAACTTGTTGCAAGAACAAGCTTAAAAGCAAGAACATTAATTAGGACCAGTAATGAATCAATTGATTGAAAAAAGAAACATGAAACACTAATGGAAATTTTGTTCCTTGTACCAAACTGGCACCTTGAAAAAAGGAAATTCATAGGAAAAAAAATGGTGACAGGTACTGTAGAAAACAATATCTCGGTTTTACTGTGTGGAGTTGAAATTGAGTGCCCTCTTGGCTAGTAGGCAGTCTACTAGTCTAGTTTGTTTAAAACAAAACTAACACAAAAAAGTTGTTGGCTAGAAAGCTTGGCCTTATTGTTACAAATTCTGTTTTTTGTTAATCTTTAATACTCATGGTCCCGCTCACTTCCTTAAGCATAAAATTACTCAATTCTAAGAGCCGAAACGCTTTGCCAAGTTTGGTGGAAATCAGATAAGTAGGAGTACTTACTTACATATAATTTAATACATACTAACGTTTCATGGGCATGGCCCGCCCAATTTTTTTAACGCAATATTAAGCATTTAAATAAAATATTAAATTTAAATGGGCCTGGGTCCGCCCACTTTTTTGAAAACAAGATTGTGTCTTTTTAAGAGTTTGTGCCAAGTTTCGTAAAAATCGAATAACTATAAGCACGAAAAATATAATATCAAAATTTAACGGGCGTGACCCGCCCACTTTTTTTGAATGCAAGATAAGGTCTCTTTTTCAGCGTGTGTGCCAAGTTTCAGAAAAGTCTGTTATATAGAAGCACGTGAAATATAATATAACATTTTATTGGACTTGGCTCCGCCCACTTTTTTAAATGTAAGATTATGTATTTCTAATGGCATTTTCTTTTCTGGAAAATTCGAAATAAAATGATGATGAATAACATGAACGCTAAATTGTATTTTTTTTAATAAAAAGTTAAAAATTGTTACATCTTTTCTAGAAAAGAAAACGTCATAAGAGTTCAGAGTGCGCACTAAGTTTCGTAAAAATCAGTTCATTGCAGGCACGAGAAATATAATATAAAAGCTTAATAGGCGTGGCCCGCACTCTTTTTTGAATGAAGCATGTGTGTTAGGTTTCGAAAAAATCGGTCAAATAGAAGCACGTGAAATAAAATATTAAATTTTAATGGGCGTGTGTGTCTCCACTCTCTCACTTTTTTGCATGCGATGTTGTGTCTTTTTAAGAGTTCAAAATACTAGCCAAGTTTCGTAAAATCCGGTTAAGTACAAGCGCGAGAAATATAGTATCAAAATTTAATAGGAGTGGCCGGCCCACTTTTTAATGCAAGATATGTTTTTCTTAGATGTCAAAGTGTGTGCAAAGTTTCGTAAAAATCGGTCATATAGAAGCACGTGAAATAAAATATAAAATTTTAACGGGCGTGACCCCGCCCACTTTTTTTACTGTAAGATTGTGTATTTTTAAGAGTTCAGAGTGTGCACTAAGTTTCGTTAACATCGGTTAAGTGCAACCACAAAAAAGATAATATCAAAATTTAATGGGTGTGATCCGCCCACTTGTTTAAAATATAAGATTATGTCTTTTGTAGATGTCAGCGTGTGTGCGAAATTTAAAAGAAAAATCGATCATACAGAGGCACATGAAATATAAGATTACGTTTTATTGGGCGTGGCTTTGCCCACTATTTTTAATGTAGGATAGTGTATTTGCGAGAGTTTTGAGCGAAGCTTTGTAAAAATCGATTAAGTACAAGCACGAAAAATATGACATCAATATTTAATGGGCGTGTCGCCCCCACTTTTTTGAATGCAGAACTATGTCTTTTTTAGATGTCAGCGTGTGTGCTAGGTTTAAAAAAAATTCGGTCAAATAGAAGCACATGAAGTATAATATTACATTTTTAGAGATCAGGGTGTCTGCCAAGTTTCGTAATAATCGTTTAAATAGAAGCACCTGAAATATAACATTTAGTTTTATTGGGCGTGGCTCCACCCATTTTTTCAACTTCGAGATTATTTATCGTAACAATCATTCAAATATAAGCACCTGAAATATAACATTTAGTTTTATTGGGCGTGGCTCCAACCATATTTCAACTTCGAGATCATGTTGTTACAAGAGGTCAATGTGCTGGGTAAGTTTCGTAGTAATCGGATAAGTAAAATATTATAACGTCAAAAAAAATTAGTGGGCGTGTACCCGTCCGCTATTTTGCAATGAGAGCAAATGGAAGCTATACTGTCTCAGACAAAAACATGATTTTTAAAATCGGTAACAAATACAAAAAAATACAGACGAATTGACAATTTCATCTTTTTTTTGAAGTCGGTTAAAAAATAACATTAAAAAATTAGAAATCAGTCGCTATTCCATGAAAACTTGCATTATGAAAATTCGATATTACACACATAAATATTTGTATACATACATACGTGCAAGGAAAAAGTTTCTCAGAATATTTCTAACTTAATAGCAAAGTATTACTTTTGCCTGATTTTATAATTGACCCATAACTAATTAATGCAAATGAGTTTAAATTTTTTTCTTCTTTCATTTCGCCTAAAATTATTCAGTCATAAAAAAAAGTTGCTGAACCTTTTGAAAATTATTCCTTAAATGTTACACCTTTTGCAGTATTTTTCAGTAATTAGTAAAAGAATTAAGATAAATTATTCCATATCGGCCATAAACCAAACAACTCCTATTATCATCATTAAACTTACCGTATAATTAAGGAGAAAATAAATATATACATATATATGAACATAGTATATATTTTTTTTCTTCAAATATTGCCTAAAAATTTATTTATTTTGTTTTTGTTTTTTCACTAACGACTTGTTGACAGCTGGTTGAGAAAACTCCTCTTTTAACAACCACAAAATTACAACAAATTACAACTGGCCAAGCCAGCGGTGTAAAGAGCTCAGTGATCATTCGGTGGTGTGTGGTAACTGCCGATCATGATGAATGCCAAACAAAATAAATAACAACAACAGACGACGGGTGCTTAAAATTTGCTCAAAACTAAATATTAATAAAAATTAACAAATTTTAAGTTTGTTGTAAAGTGGAAACAACATTTGTTGTTTTAAAACGTATTTAATGGTCATTTTTTTTTGGCTTTGTTTTTTTACTATAAACGTGGTTATTAATTTTGCAAATACATAATTTGTTAAAAATAAAAATTATATATGATGTATGTGAGTAAATAAATGTAGATACTTTTTGAAATCAAAATTATACACTTACCGTAGCATTTAAGCCAAATATTTCTAGCATCGTTGAAGTATGTATGTATGTATCTCGAGGGTGTGGTGATAAGTTTTTGGCTTAGAAGAATTGTAGCTTTTTATGGAGTTTATTAATATTTTTTATATAAATGACCATCTTAATAAAACGATATCATACACTTGTAAAGCGTGTTTTTTTAAGTGTCACAACTTTGAGTTGGCATCACTGCTTTATTTGAGCACCCATTTAACAGCTGATATCTGCGTTTTGTTTAGTTTGCTTTGAAATTTCATTATAAATCGACTCACACCAGGGCAAGGCGTGCAAATTGTTTTTTCCGGTGAAGCCCATTTCTGATTGAATGGGTACTTAAAACAGCAGAATTGTAGCATTTGGAGTGAGGAGAATCCACAAGCTTTTGTTGAAACACCTTTCGATCCACATGAAAATTACTTTTTGGTGCGCTTTATGGGCTGGCGCAGTCATTGGCCCATATGTCTTCAAAAACGATAATGGTCAGAATGTTACTATCAATGATGAATGATATAGGAACATGATTCGAAATTTTTTCGCACCTCAATTACGTGGCATTAGTCTTGCTGATATGTGGTTCCAACAGGACGGAGCCACATGCCACACAGCGGGCGCTACAATTGATTTACTCAAATAAATTTTTGATGAAAAAATAATTTCACATAATGGCCACCAAGATCGTGTGATTTAACCCCATTGGATTACTTTCTTTATGGT
The DNA here is from genome assembly GCA_944452675.1 of Tachina lurida. Lineage (NCBI taxonomy): Eukaryota > Metazoa > Arthropoda > Insecta > Diptera > Tachinidae > Tachina > Tachina lurida. The sequence goes on along the minus strand of OX101755.1, from coordinate 111,283,737 downwards.
TATGTTGAATCACTTGTCAACGTCGATATAACCACAAACAATTGAACACTGAAAATCAACATTCGAAGAGTTATAGGCGAAATACGGTCGCAATTGCTGCGAAAAGTTTGTTGAAAATTGGTGTTCCAGATTGCGCCGTCTACGCGCCAGTCGTGGCGGGCTTATGACAGAAATCATATTTAAACATTACTTTCATAAAATGATCTTTCCAATAAAGTCCGTTTCATTGATATTAAAAATAAATTCCCTTATTTTATTATGATTTAAATTTGTATCACTCTATAAAAACACCCTTTATATGAATACTTCATGGAAATGATTCCTCTACCAGCGCCCGGCTGGCACATCAACTCAGGGACATTAAACCTTCGCCTCTAAATAAGGACCGTTACCCTTTTATTTATAGTACCAAAGTTTTGCAGCCACTGTGCACTGCACTATGGATCAGTACACTCACGTGATTAAAGTTGACGAATGATAGAGGCTACAACTTAAATAATATGTGCTGTACTCAATTTCTATAAAATATAAAATAAAATAAATAATGATGTAACTAACTCGACTGTAACATCTCTGATCAAAGAAGATGACACTTCGATCGCTAAGGAAATGTGGCTGTCTTCTCCTGGTTTAAGGCAATCCAAAGCTTAGATCCATCCATTTACATATAATGGCATCCTGAACCTCGACAGGAATAATTTACGACTTGTTGCTGGTTTTCTTTCTGGTCACCTTGGACTGAATTATCCTATGTGGAAAAGTAACCAAGTTAGTTCACCTTTGTGTCGTTTATGCTTGGAAGATGACGAGACGACGACACACATTCTTTGGAAGTGTATCGTATTATGTGACAGTAGAAGGCGTGTTTTTCCTTCTGAGTTTCTGTGTTCAGATGATATTAGGCGGGCTTCTCCAATATCTGTACTGACTTTCAGGAGAGTCATACAGAGATTGATTTAATTTAATTCACATATCTATGGTACAAAATATCGATCAGGTGTCGCAGTGCCGGTCTTTGGACCAGATCATTCCCCTATTCTATTCTAATGCTCCCCAAATATTGAAACTTAGAAACTTACTACACACATGACCCTCGTGTAGTTGTTTTCAATTGTATTATTTTCTTTACATTACAGGTTTTCGTCTGACACCAAACTTGCATTGAAATACACAAACACAAACAAACGTTCACACTCGCACTATATTTGCATCAGAGAACAGCAATGAGTAGTGAAAAAGTGTGTAGAGTTGAATCATGACTTATACCTTCTTGTACTTGTGCGCACTCATACCTATTGCAATATTGTTATTTCAATATTGTCTATGAATCATATTCACTCGAAAGTTTGAAGTGCGCATTGAACTCATACTTAGCAACATTTATGACGTTGTTGATTTCGACTAATCTTAACTCAATGCCTATGGAAGTTGCAAAATAAGTAATCGTATGATTCAAAATTCGAACTTTGCATAAGAACATTAATCATTATAAGGTTATGAGTTTCTCTGTTGCCCTTTTTTCAGGAATTGAAACACAGCCCTATTTACTAATATTGTATTAGACTTTGGTCGAACTCTTTCACTAGTTCATTTTTGCCACAAACCTATGATTAAACCCATGTAATTTAAATGAGTTTGATAATTGGTTTGTGGCAAAAATTAACTAGTGAACGAGTTCGACCTAAGTCTATATTGCAAACTGTTTAATGCCTAAACTTTTAAATAAACATACATGCATGTGTTGAGTGAGCTGAATCAATGTGAGTAGTATAATGCCATAATTCGGTTCGACGATTGTATCGTCTTGTATATGGACGAAAAAACGCCTCACTTGTGCTTCTTTAAAACAGTTATTATTTATTGTCTATGCTAGAAGGTTCGTGCATTTTTGTGTTTTAAAAACATGGTAATAATATTTTTATTTTTCATTATCAAAGACAACAACCACTTTTGAAGAAAATAATTTAGAGAATTCAAAAACAAGAACTCAAAAGTATTTTCAAACAAAGGCGTTCTAAATCTTTTTACTGAAGAATTGGGGCATAAGTATTTTCCTGAAATTAGAAATCAAACTGAGGTGATTTAAGAGTGTGAGTGTGGTATGACTATCATAGTCGATGTCGCATCCACATTTATTTCCACCTATACTTATAAATCAATGTCATCGTGAGTATGCGTAAATCAGAGTAGTTGAGTTTAAATGATGAGTCAGTATGAATAGCGAAAAAAGGATTCATTGCCGACCACTGATTGCATGTCCGATTGTATGAATTAAAAAGCCATAATGGTTTTTTTCTTCTTCTGCTGATATTTAAACGCGTTAGTAAACACTTAAAGTCAAATTGTTTTCATAAGCCAAGAGTTGTTTGTATTAACAGCTGTTTTTCACGTTTTTTTTTCCATCCACAAAACACACACACACACGCACACACATACATATAATTTTCCTCGACTCGTACATAGATCGTCTGTCTATATTGTGGCTGCTTGGCAGACAGACAGATCGTACCGAAGACAATAATTTTCTTGACTGTAGGTGTGAAGAATTCTTATGTCTTGCTGGTCTTATCTAAATGGTTTTTTGAGTATCAATATTTTTACTTAAGTGTAATTTACGACTATATCTCTGTAGGTTGTCCGTCTTTTAAAATGACCATCGTATGCGCGAGTTTGTCAGTGCGTTCCGGCAGCGTATGTGCAATGTGTGTGTATGTGTCTGTGTTTGTGTGAGTGTGTGTGTGTATATGCATTTGCCATGTCTATGCATGTGCACTTTTTGCTTCAAATTGAGATCAGTTTGTTGTATTGAGGTTTTTTTTTTGTTGCTTTAATGTTGGAATTATGGCTCATTATACGAGTATGAATGAGGTGCGTGTGTTGACTTGGCCACATTTTTGTTCGATTTTTTTTTTTGCAAATAATTTACTGGACCTTTCAGTCATTTACATGACTACATGTGTACCGAGGAACACTCACATTATTCAATACTACAACAGTTTGCAGGAACCGACTCATAATTTATAAAAATTACTTTAAATTTTATTTATTTATTTGTAATGTTTGCAAATTAGTCGCGATATATTTATTTCTATACGCAGTCGTATAGAAACACAAGGATGCCAATGCAGAGAATTAAATCTTGTAATTATGTATATGACAGCGAATACTAAGAAGTTTAGGCTGATTTTAAGCAAAATCTTTTTTATATCTGACTAACTTTGGCGCTGTAAAACTTGATACATGAAGTATTTGAAATAATGCTGCCTAAAACTCAAACATCGATTTCAGATAGTAGAATTTCAATTATAAAGTGTTTAGGAGATGATAAAAAAAATAAACCATCAATCACATATGCACTTGTGTGTGTGCAGTCAACGCGTTGTCATCAGTGATGGATGGGAATCAAATGATGATGGCTGATTATTGCAACGTCTCCAATTCTGATTGAGACGAAAAAATGTCATTTGCTTGCTTTGTACGGAAACTTACCATCATTCTTTTGAAAAAAAAAACCAAACTATCAAAAGTTTACAACAGGTTTACTGTTATTTATTATCAGGGTATCCGGAAATATGCAATTGCATATTTTTTGCGAACATAACTTTTAGAAGTTTTCATGAATTTTGGCATCGATTTATTACTGCATATTTTTGGCATATTTTAACCTTTAAAGCATGTTTTTGCATATTTCAGTCTTGCAGGCATACTTTATGAATTTTTTAAATTTCTTAAAGCATATTTAATATTTTTAGGGCACATTTTTATACTGTATAGTTTGTTTTTTCATATTCATAGGCATTATCAAACTTTATTTTTATTTATTTCCGTCTCAATCTCATAATCCAAATGTTTATAGTGTAATAGAAGTCTTTAATCCAGACTTACTTTGAATAAAACCAATCACTCCACAATTATCCAACTTTTGAGGATTCAATAAAAATATTTGAAGTTAATTTCAATAAAAATTTGGTTTTTGCTATTTGTGGCCCCGATTACATCACTAGAAGTTGAAGGAAAATTTTCAATGTATAAAAGTTTATTTAGATGTGACAGACAACGATTTGTGTTTAACCTTAGTGAATATAAAGATTTAATTCTCATATAGGGATATCTTTTGAAGTGAATTTTTTATCCTTTATTAAATTTTCTATTGTTCTCTTTTAATCCCCGACCAAAAAAAGGGGTGTTATAAGTTTGTAGTGTGTGTTTGTGCATCTGTACGACTCCACGTACAGACCAAACGGGTGAAGCGATTGTATTTTTCCTGTTTGAAAGGTGACTTGAGCCAGAGTGTTCTTAGCTACGTTTAAAGAAAATCGGTCCAGTCGTTTAGAAAATATCACATCTTTTCCGAATATATCGGGAGTTTTTAAAATTTTTAATAATTTGTTATTTATTTTATTTTTGGGTTATCTTATATTTTTTTCGAAATAAATCAATTTATATTAGTTTTAAGAGCATATATCGAGTTTTTAGGTCATATTTTAAAGTTTTTAGTGCATATTGCATGCGCATAAAACACTTTTATTATGGCATATTTCTGGTTTCCCTGTTTATTATCAATATCGCACAGATGTAGGAGTAGTTTTTGTTAAACTGTTACAGTCTTTCACGCAAAGAAAAAATATGGTTGAGGTAACCATAATCAAACAGCAACATATTATGATTGAATTATATGGTTGTAGTCAAATCATATTATTGTCAATGGAAAAGCAAAGCTTAAATAATATTATTTTCTGAGTTAATAATAATATTATCTACAAAAACTATTAACTTTGTTATACCTAATCTTATTATTGTAAATAAGTCAACACTATTGTTAGATGAGACTAAAATATAATTGAGACTTACCACACCATGTTCTAATATTATAATAAAATTGTTAAATACGACCATACTATTTTTTATGTAATAATATTATTTTATTTTTTAATCATATATTTATTGGCAAATCTTTTGTTTAAAGCAGCTGTGCGGTAAATCCGAAATAAAAATAAATTAATATTATAGAAATAAAATGTATGTATGTATGTTTGTATAGATATGTGTACTAACATATATGTGTATACACGAAATACAGACATATCTGTATAAAGAGATATACATACATACATATGTACATACTATTTTTATTTATGTATCTACCCTTTTGTCTATTTTTTTTTTTATTTATTTAACACCACGCGTGCATTACCGATAACTTACAAATGAAACACTGCACTGACAGAAGATGTTTCTGAAAAAGATTTTTTTAAAAACTTAACATAGTATGGCTTTGAATATATTGTTATTTGCATCATATTATTTGTACACACTAATACAAATTATATTGTAGTCCTAAATTTTTAACAAAACTATATTGTTAAACTCTAACCATATCGCACTTTCTATGAATATAATAATGTAATTATTAAATTCAAACATTACTCTGTTTGTCGTAACGAAATTACTGCCTTATTCATAAAAAATATTTCTTTCTTATAAGAGGTTTATTAAACAAATTTTCTATGGAAATTTGATTAATAAACCTTTTATAAAACCGAAATATTTTTTATGAATTAGGCCCTTAATGTTTAAAATAACAATAATTAGTTTTCAACGACCACACATTTGATTCAGAGAACATAATATTGTTTTCTCAACCATCTTACAACCATATATTTTCTTTGCGTGTTATAAGAAGATTTCAAAGAGATGTTTTTATTAACAAAACTGCATCCAACGAAGACAAGTACACAGAATTGAAATACTGATTGACTATTTTATTTAAACGTGTCCGCTAAAGCGTCAATTAAACGGCACTAATACAGATTAACAAATTGACACTTTTATTTGAACGTTTGCAGGGCCCATAAGAGCCAAACAGTAATAAAGTGTCTTGAAGAAAGAGCTTAAATAAAAAAACGAGTATTTGAAGCGAAATCATCGTATATTTATTTAATTGTAAGGATTGTTTAGATAGACCTTTAATAGTGGAAAACAATACCAGTCAAAGGGCTGTCACAGCGGCGCTTACAGGAACATATGCGGTATATGAAACTTTCCATCATAAACTCGCACATTTACGGCTGTATTTGCTCGATAGCTTCACTAATTCTATCTTTGAGGTCTTGAATCAATTAAGAATATAAACCTTGCCTTTCACGTAGCTCTGAAGAAAAAAATTCTAAATCGCATGATCTCAGCGACCGATTGTGATCACCTCTTTGATAAATCACAAGATCAGGAAACTTTTCCAGCCCCATGTTGTTGAAAATAAACAACGTCCACATCAATAACTTTCACCTCCGTCCATACGAAATAATTTATCATCGTTCAATAGCGCAATCCATTCACCGGAACAGTTGCTAAAGCGTCATTTTAGAAAGAGTACAGAACAATAACCCATACTAAAAAGCGACCCCAACCGTCACACGTTTACTTGTTCGATTCTACGCATCACTGGAAACTTTCCATCTTGGAGTTTTTCATGGTATAAAGGTGCTTCACCTTACCAAGGCGTAGAAACATAAAGGAATCACTATGGATCTAATTGGGTCTCTGAGTGGTTGTATGTTACACCATTATCCTTCCGAGAAGGTGCTTCACAACGATCCAAAAATCCTGTATTTTATGCCAAATGCACTGAAAGGAAAACCTCCATTTCATCAATAAATGTTGTCATTAATAATGAGCTAACGTAAGAAGTCATCCAATTGATTCATTAGCTTGATTTCTGTTTTTTCTCTTAGTGTGTAACTGCGAAATCTTCACAATTTTTCTAGTGAATTGCAATAAATACAATATGGGTCCTCATGAAAACGTTCGTAAGTCTCGCAAACTGCCCAACTGTGCATTTTGATAATCTTGTAAATAAATTGTCAAAAATTTTATGGAAAGTTATTAACTCAAACCTATTAAGCTAACTCAACTTCTTCGAATAATCTGAGCAATATGGTTTTTTGGCTTTTTTTGCTTTCTTTAAGCATTTTTAGACACAATCCTGTCAGAAAATTACTATAGTCGACTGCAAGAATGATTAACTTATAGTTAACTATTCTTAGACTACGAGTAACTAAAAGTTAAACTGCAATGTACTCCAGAATTGACCCAAAATCAATTCTTAAGTTGAGTATGTAATCGGATCTAATGAGAGCCTGCAAGTTTACTGACTACCAAGTGACTTAAATAAAGTCAACGTTAAGTTAGTTGAAAAGCAGTGCATAGTGGATTAATTGAGTACCGCCTGGAACATCGCAATGCTAATATAGTTACTTGTTAACATTGAAAAGTAGTCCAAGTCTTAGTCAGCTCTTGTTGGGAAATATTAAACTTAAAGTTAGTTTCAAGTTAACTGAGTTTTCGACAGAGAATTCACACTTTTTTAGTTGTATAGAAATATATAAATGTGTACTTACAAATTGCTTCAAATTTTCTTGTTTTATTTTTATGAAATTAATTTTTTGGACATTCCATTAAAATTGACTTAAATGCTTGTGCAAAAGCACAAGCATATTTGCGAATTGCACAAATTGCAATTTTAATTTAATGCATTGCTCAATAGTATATAGTTATATTTTATAAAAGCGTAGTTTGAACTTGTCATTCTTCAAGTAGTTATCGCTTGAGTCATGACAACTGTTAAAATGGCAGCGTATTGAAAATTAAACGTCTTACTAGAACACCCGTCTATTCTAGATCCTAATTAAATCTTCTATTTTAAAGCAAAAAATAAAAAAACTTAAGTCGCTTCACTTACAGTATTTTAAGCAAACATTTAGCATATTTTTTTCCAAAAGAACTTATCTACTTGTCAAAAAGGGAATACATTTACTTAAAAAAAATATTTTTCTTTTATTAAAAAAAAACAAAAAACAAAAAAGAAACGAATAAAAGCAGAAAATAGAAAAAGAGCACTCGAAATATCATCAAACACAGTGCACATTTTTGTTAAAGTGCTCGTGTATTCGCTATTTAAATATGCAAAAAGATACCAATTTACATAAATTTTCGCCAAATTTAGAGCAATTTTAGCTCATCACAAAGCCACCCCTTTCCGCACTTTTGCGTAGAAACTTTTATACAGATAACACCACCACCAACTTCTGTATGATTCCATCACTCCCATTTTCGAAATTGGGGGAAGAAAACAACACCAACAACAGCAACAACAACCCTAAACACTCAGATGCGATAAACACTTACTCTACTCGTAGAAATGTTTGAGTGTGTGTTTTAAACTTTTCTGTTTATTTTTTTATTTAAAATAAAAAAAAAAACTTTTTAAAATGGTTTAACTTTCTATATCCTGGCTGTGTAGTTTATAAGAGTCGTTCATAAAAAAAGGATAAGCAAATCAGTAAGGCAGTTCGTTTGTTACTCCTTGAATTTTTTTACTCAAAAGCTTACAATCAACTTTTCTTTAATATAAATTTCAGGCTTAGATATCGAAAAACAGAAACTACACAGAGAAAACAGTGCCAACTAAATCACACTAAATATTCGTCCAGTCCAATATTCGTCTACGACAATTTTGTATTTGATTAAACAAAGCTTGTACAAATTTTCTTTATTCTCTGACAAAATTCTCGTAGACGAATATTCGACTCGACATAAGCAATACGGGTGAATACCTCATAAAATAGAACAAAATTAATAAGAAATCTCTATGGTTTTTTTTCAATAAGGAAATCTTATTAATTTCATAGGGAAAACCTTTTTGAAAAAATCAAAAAGAAATCTTCTAGTTTATATTAGGTTATCTTATTGATTTTCTCAGTAAAGTTTTCTTCTTGTTTTTATGTATTAGGCGACCTCATAAAAAATAAAAAAAAATTGCGTCTTTATTCTCTGTACTTATGTATTTCCATTTAAAATCTATATCATATACATAATATTATGTATGCATGTATGTAGTATGTTGCAGATATTATTAACGTATACATACATACACATTATATTATATTCTTAACTAACTTACTCACCAAGTATTGAACCACCAAACTTCTGACTGATAGACAAGCACTCTAACCAATATACTAACAAGCATTGAAATTATTGTGCAAACATTCCTATACAAAAATGAAAAGATTCATTAAAAAATTGTCTCTATATCTATTTATAGATATGAAATAACAAGACACCTCATAAAATCAAGAAGATTTCCTTATTAAAAAAATTAATAAGATGCTTCACACATAGCCATTTAGGAACCTACTGAAATCAATAAGAAAACCTTATTGAAAAAATCAATAAGATAGCATAATAAAATCAAGAAGAAACCCTTTGTAAAAAAATTAATAAGGCAACCTAATAAAATAAATAAGAAATCCCTATAGTTTATTATTTATAAGATAATAAGATAGAACAAAGAAGTTTTCTCTCTATAGATTGTTCTTTTGGTGCCAAAAATAACGGAAATTGAGTAAAAAAGGGTTTGAATAATAAGATTTTTTCGTGATTTTATGTGGTTTTCTTCTTGATAAAATTAATAAGATTTACCACATAAAATTAATAAGGAATCTCTATGAAAAAATCTTCGCTTATTTCTGCTGAGATACCCCTCAGCCTAAAAACGTTTCATAGAGACAATCTTCTTGATTCTATGAGACAGTTTTTTCTCTGTGTACGTACACAGAAAAAACATTTACTAAAAATATTTTCTGCAATTAAAACCATATAAAATACAAAACGATTTAAAATTTGCACAATGGATAGTTCGCTTAGCAAGAGCAAACATTTGCATTTTCGTGGCGTGCCCGAAAATTCGACAATTTCCAATGAAATAAATTTTGCGTTTGAACAACACGGAAGCAAATAAAATTATCGCGTGTGATTAGAAATCAATTCAAATATTTTGCAAGTGGAAATAATAAGAAATATTTGGTCTCGGCATGATGAACCCCTCGAAGATCAAACAAGGAAAATATAGGAAATATTTCCCAGCTTTATATCTTCACACCACTAGCCGCCATATTCTACTGACTTAGAGCCAATGGACTTTCAAAGCATTAATACCTCCCTGCAGCGTACTGAATGATCCAACCAGACCCAATGAATCCCATGCTCATGTGCACTCTTTTTTTTTGCCCTTTATATTGTGGGTGTGCAAAGTGCTCATGTCAAAATTTGAATGCGGTATTTTTTCGTTGTTGGTTGGTTTGTTGTTATTTTAGCTTGTCATCAAGTAAATTAACAAATTTACACCAAGTTCACTTTTCCCTCCACCCACCCAGCGCCAGACAGACATCATGAATGACTGACTGACTGACGACTATCGCCTATTTAATTTAAATGGTTGATGTGCACACATTTTATCTGAGTGTGTGTGTGTATGTGTTTGTGTGTGTGTGTGAAAATTTTAAATATATGGGGTATAAAATTGTTTTAAATGCCCGCCCCCAATTTCCAACCACCTTCAACTACGTATGTACGTACTTTCCTTTTTTGGAGATAAGTTGTTTTTAATGGTTTTTGTCAGAGCTTAAAAGTGTTTATGACTTCTTTCTTTTCTGTTGTCTGCTTTATTTTATATACATATATTTATTTTATTTTTTTGTTTGTTTCTTCCTTCTTTATGGGGTTGATGTTTTCATATTACCGTGTGGCTGGCAACAAAACTTTACCGACGACGTGTTTGTTGCACGTACAAACCGTGTGGGTTTCAAATTGCGTATTTTTTCTTTTTAACGTGAAACGAGGGTTGGGGGTTTACATTAACGCTCTCATACCTGCTGCACATTTTTGGTTTTTTGTTTTTCATTACATTTTCATTTGTAGCAAATTAAATATTCTGACACCATTAGTGTTAAAAATGTTCACTTTTGAAAACATTTTTGTATACATACTTGTGTACATTTATTTAGCAATTTGTAATAATCTTCTGTAGTGCTAATGAATACATTTGTGGCAAGGTTTTTCCTCTCACTTTAATGTTTTTAATGAATTTCCAACAAATTACTACAAATTGTACGAGTATATGCTCATGAAGTTAAAAAATAAATGCGCTTGTTACTTATTTAGAGCAATTATTTTATGTTTTCAGCAACAAGGTGTTTAAGCACGATTAATACGAGTAAAACCTATGTTGCACGTTTTTGGTTAAAAAAAAATCTTTTGGGCTTCCATTTAATTAGGATAAAAGATTTCCTGTTAACTCATAATTAATATAATTATTCTCGTATTCTTTTCACTCGTTGAAGGTCTTGTACAAGGCCTATTTATTAGGTCTATGCAACTCTACAAAAACACAGCAATACAAAAAACAACTTTATGTTTAAGTTGTCAGAAACACACACAAACATGAACTAAAGTATACTGGTATGGTGCAAACAACTTTTGACAGCTTAAACACGAAAACACAGAAAATCATCAGGACGATTGCATTGACCTGATAAATAGGCCTTGGTCTTGTGAAAACAAAATTTAATAAGAAAATTCAAAAAATTTTAAATCGTTCATTTAAAAATTTTTTTCTTCTAAATTCGGATGCTAGAAAACATACTATTACTACGTTTATACGCGCACTATTTGCTAATAAAACTATTTGCAAATAAATTAACTGACTGTTTATACGGCATAGCAAAAGTACACAAACTTGGTAGCACTTCTATAGAAAACTTACATATGTTGACAAAAACAATAGTGTAGATGTACAAAATATCAAATAATTGTTTGTTTAAATCGTCATTATTTGCTTCTATAAATGTTTTTTGTTGCAATATTTGTCCATTTATTGTTTTTGTTATCAAAGATTTGTTAGCGTGGCAACTAGGGTTTGGGAAACGGGAATTCCCGGTCGGGAAATCCCGGGAAATGTCTGTCTAATATTCCCGGGAAATTTTTGAGATTTTCCCGGGAAAACGGGAAATTAAAAGTGCATGTTATTTCATAAATATATAGAATTTATAATCCAATTTTACTTTAATATAAAAACTTATTATTTTTTTATATATTACAAAAGTTCGTTTGAATGATTGTATGACTAAATTTACACGAACGTTGACACGTTTTTCATTGTCTGTTTAAACACTTACATAATATGTACCTTGTTCGAAGGAAATTTTTAAATCTTAAATTTAAATTGAGTTTTTGTTTTAAATGTATTTGTAAGAAAAAAAGAATTATTTCGACTCCGATAAACAAGAAGTAAAATGTCCATGTTTTTTTAATATAAAATAAAAATGTGAGCTATTCAAATCTAGTCTGAAATTTCATAAAAATTCCATTAAATTGAGGTCATACCATATCTCCTAAAAAAAGTGGAATAAATTGTATAAGTATCAATGATTGCAATAATATAATCGTTTCCTAAAGTAAATAATTCGATGCTAAGCGAACTTGAAGTGATTTTTCGCCGAATTAGTGAACAAATTTTGAAAAGTGTAGTGAACATTTTAAGCTGTAAGAACTCTGAGTTGACGAAACTTAAATTGATTACAAGTAGACGCTATTATGGAAACTCTGCAGAAAATATTTTAGGAGAAATAAAATGAAAGACGTATATTTATATGAATAATTATTCGACCTTTTTATTTAAAATATAATGTGTATTTTATAGAATTACTCTATTCAGGCTTCCAAGGTCATTCATTAATTTAAATGCAAATAAAAGAAAAATTTTTTTATTTCATTTATTCATATCCGACGTTTCGTTGGGATTTTCCAACATCTTCAGGGATACTATTTTTATTGAAATATATAGAATTTTCTAATAAAATGTGCATTTAAGTTTCAATAATGTTATTTTACGCGACATGACAACATACAACATAAAACACATAATTTAAAAAAATAATTGCAAAAATAATCAAAAATTGTAAATATCACAGTATAAAGCTTTTTCTTAACGTTCTAATATCACAGCTGGAGTTACACTAGACATACTGTGGCTCAGGGTATTCAAAATTCGGCGCAGCGCAGTATGGTACTGTAACCTGCTTGTACTTAACGATAAGAAACCGCCTGGAACATTACAAAAAGAATGAGAAACAAGCAAGGCAAATTCTTATTAAAATGAAGGTAGGTATTATTAGAAAATTGTCTACTAATTGTGGTAACAGTCCTCAATTGGTTTTTATATGATCTTTTGCTTTGTAATAACTTTATTCCATTTGCTTAAATTCAATTAAAAATTCTTAAAAATTTGTCTTAGAACTGCTTTTGTATTAACTTTTATTTCAAAAGAATACTTACATTAATAAAACAATCGAAATTTCACCAACTTTCATTTAATAAATGTATTTAATTTAGAAAATTAGCTCTTCCCGGGAATCCCGGGAATTCCCGGGAACTGGATTTTTTAATTCCCGTTTCCCGGGAAGTGCAAAAGTCCGGGAAATCCCAAACCCTAGTGGCAACCTTAAGCATTTTATTTGCAAATAGTGCGTTAATCGTAAATAGTTTTCTGAATTAGTAAGTCGCAATAAAAACAATAATATGGCAACAATTTATTGTTTTATTTGCAAATAAGCCCTGCGTATAAGCGTAGTATATGTATTAATTTGTATTTTCTAAATTTCAACTTAAACAGCTGTAGCATGTATTTTAACATCCGTACTCATAAAAAAAATGTGAAACGATGTGAAAGCCAGAACATAGACGATTATATGACACATACATTCAGCCTTATTTTTTAAAATTATTAAAAGGGTTTATAAAAAAGATTTTCAAAAAAAATCTCTTTAAGCCTTAATAAATCTTCAATATTTTTTTTATAATAATAATAATAATAATATTTTTCTATAAAATGCATTTTTAATCACTAATAATTTCTTAATAGGGCTGAAGTTCGGTATTTGCGATTTCCACAGAATGAAATATTTTTATTAATTAATTTGATTTTATACAGAAGACAAGTAAAATTAAATTAAACTTGAGCTGGAGCAAATGACGAAAGTTTTCTGTACCACCAAGCACTTCAGCAGCACCCATGTCTATTCAAATGCATTTGCCAATCTATAATTGTATGCAGAACATAAACATTTCTCATATTCCGTTTCACTAAAAATTAATGTTTAATAGCTGATCTTAACAAACAATCTCTGGCCAAGTAGATACGCACGGGTGCTGATGACTTCGTTGACTCGCACACGAAGAGTGCCGTACTGATATTGCATATGTATGCAATACTATACGAACTTTAGCCTTTAAATCGTATATCTTACCTGATGCAGAGATTTTTAGTAAACATTAAGTACCCGGTAAATTTTTTTTAGGTTTTTAGCGTTTTTTTCAGTTATGGGCTTTTTTTTGTTTTAATGATTTTTCGGTTTATGACGACTTATTTCAGTTGCAGCGATTTTTTAGTTGCGTTTTTTTTAGTTTGGGTGATTTTTTCCGTTTTAGGCTTTTATTTAGTTTTGGTGCTTTTTCGATTTTTGGCGTTTATTAGTTTTGAAGCTTTTTTCCTGTTTGGAATATTTTGTGGTTTTTGGTTTCTTTTCAATTTTGGCGATTTTTGGGTTTTGGTGATTTTTTTCGCTTTATGACGATTTATTTTAGTTTTAGCGATTGTTTTAAGCTTTGACGCTTTTTTCGGTTTGACCTAAGTTAAATATATTACCTGATGAAGGGATTTTTAAAAAAAAATATTAAGTAAGCGGTGAACTTTCTTTCAGTTTTTGGCGATGTTTTTAGTTTTGGGTATTTTTTTTAGTTTTGGCGATTTTTATAGTTTTGACAATTTTTCCGGTTTTTTTTGGCGATTTACTTTAGTTACAGCCGTCTTTAAGTTTTGACGTTTTTTTTTTTTTAGTTTGGGTGGCTTTTTCTGCTTCTTGGTTTTTTAGCTTTGGCGCTTTTTCGTTGATTGGGTTTTTCTGTTTGTTTTTGCGATATTTTTAGATTTGACGTTGATGCAAAGATTTCTTCAAAAAATTTTAAGTCCTCGGTAAACTTCTTTTTCGGTGTCTGGCGATTTTTTTGCGAGTAGTTTTTGCGGTTTTTCTTAGCTTTGGCGTTCATTTTCGGTTTGGACGATTTTTTTTAGTTTTGGTGCTTTTTCTTAGTATTGGCGTTTGATTCGTTTGTTTTTTTATATATTCGGTTTGTGGGGTTTTTTCGTTTTGGCGTTTTGTTTTTGTTTCGGCGATTTTTTCAGTTTTTGTTTATTTATTTATTTTTCTTAGCTTCAGCGATTTATTTAGTTCTAGCGCTTTTTTTATATTGGTAATTTTTCCGGTTTTTGGCGATTTTTCGCGGTTTTTTCGTTTTTTTTTTACTTTCGGTGCTTTATTTAGTTTTAAAGTTTTTTCTTTGTTTTGGCGATTTTTTCGTTTTTAGATTTTTTCCGGTTCTTGATGTTTTTCAGTTTTGGCGTAGTTCTCGTTTTGGTGATTGAAACGATTTATTTTAATTTTAGCTATTTTTTTAGCTTTAACGCTTGGTTTTCGTTTTGGCCTATATAATCGCATATCCTAATTGATGCAGAGATTTAAAAAAAAATTAAAGTACCCGGTAAACTTATTTTTCGGTGTCTGGCGATTTTTTTGCGAGTAGTTTTTGCGGTTTTTCTTAGCTTTGGCGTTCATTTTCGGTTTGGAACTTTTTTCGGTTTTTGACGTTTCTCCAGTTTTCGCGTTTTTTTTTTCGTTTCCGTGGTTTTTTAGTTTAAGCCTTTTTGAAGATTTTAAGAGTTTGTCTTTTACGGTTTTCAAGACACAGCAAGTTGGCAAAATTACATAAACTGGTAAAATACCCTTTAATCTTGATTTCTTAAATTTCATTGTTAATTGGTGTAGTCTGCATAAAAATACACTAATTTTGCAAATTTCAAGTGTCTATGTACAGTTTTTTGTATTTGGTTGCCCCTGTGACTGAGTGGTAGTGATGATAGCCTCTCAGTCCAGAGGTCGTGGGTTCGATTCCCACCATAGACTCTGGGTGTTTTCCGCAGACAATCTAATTGCTTCGCGAGTTGTGTTTGTTTATAAAAAAAATAATAAAAATAAAAAAACAACATGTTTCGTTGCTCGCTTTAGAACACCCTTTAGTTTTTAACTATTATATATTTATTGCTGTAACGGCCAAAGTCTTACATATTCTGTGAAAACTGCAAGTCCGTAGCTCTTAATGTGCTCGAGAAACAGCATGTGACAGACAGGCGGACAGGCGGACATTCTAATGAAAACAATAGGGTTCCTTTTCACCTATGGCGTAGAAGTAATGTTTCAACCATTCTAAATATGCGCTTGTGTGTGTATGTATGTATGTATATGTTTGCATATTCATATAAAGGAATTTAATTCATGAAAAAGAACCCAAACGCTTTTTAAACCATTGATATCCAAGCATGAAAAACACAATATTTCCAAATGAATAACTTTTAAAAATGCAAGAAACCAAAGAAATATTTAAAATTATATCTTTGCATACAAAACAAGTAACTTGTTAAAGAAGAACTTGTAGTGGAATAACGAGAAGAAGAAAACTCTCAAAGACTTGTAGATTGAAAAACAAACTGTAGAAAAAGTATCAATTAACCACAAACTGTAATCGATACCAATGAGCTACGAAAAAAAAAAATATTAAAAATAAATAATAATTAAAGCAACAACTCTTAAACCAACAAGCACTTGCAACAATTACTTATTCCTCTCAGTGTATTACTTGTTTTGCGTGGGGCTTTGCTGGCCGTAAATGGATGGATGGATGGATGGATGGACGGATGGCTACAAGAGATTATTGAAATGATTGGATCAAAGGAGCTGCACATATTATAAATGTATAATAAAAAGGCCAGAGTAGAAAAACCCTTCATGAAATGCAAGTATTTTGACCAAGTTAAGCGTTTATTAATGCGTAACGCGGTATTTTTGCTTTGTAAGGAGTTCCACTTACATACAATTATGAAGATAAAAACAATATGAAATATAAAACATCAACAACAATACAAATTCCAATAGTTTATTACTCTACTTCACACGAAGCCAACATTTATGTAAATATGCAGCCAGAAGGTTAAAGGAATGAATTCTTGAAAATTTCCTAGAAATCATTTAGAATTATAAAGCGTTTTTAAGGAGTTTTCTACATTGTACACCGAAAGAAGTTTGCTTCGTAAGTCCAATGAAACAATTGCATTAATATTATTATAAGTTTGTAGTATGTGTCTGTGTGTCTGTGTATCGGTGTATCGATGTATCTGTGTATCTGTGTGTCTGTACGAGTCCACGTACAGACCAAACGGCTGGACCGATTTTGATTTAGTTTTTTTCTGTTTGAAAGGTGATTTGATCGAGAAGGTTCCTAGTTACATTTTAATAAAAAAGGTTCAGCCGTTAAGAAGATATCACATCTTTTCTATATATATTCGGGGGTTGTTAAAATTTTGAATTTTTGTTTTTATACAAAATAATAATAGTAGACGCATATAAAAAAGAAATATTTGAGGCATATTTTTGGTCTTGCAAATTATGTCTAGAATATTATTACTCAACTTAAATCTTGAAGTCAATATGAAGAATTTACTACTTTTAGTTTCATATTTGAATCCAAATATGTACGAGTATGTATGTATGTAATCATTACAATATACATACATATATGTTGATTTATCATATTTTTGCTACTACTGTGCAGTGTTGGAGGTAGAGGTTTGTAGCTGAGAAAATGAAATGAATGAATCAAATCGTAGTTGGTTTTATAATTATAATTGTAATTTGATTACAAAAATTATATTCAACAGAAGAAGAAAAAAGCCAGATGCCAATAAACAAATTTTCATTCACACATTCATTTACAAGAAATAAATACTACAAAAACAAAAGCAAAATATTTCATGCCACTGCAGTAAAAAAGGGTACATTTATGACATGTTATCTTGAACTCACATGCATGATGAATTAATGGATGCATGGATGGATGAATGAATGGATGAATGAATGCATGTATGTTTATGTATAATAAATAAGTGAATGGTTACTTTAGATACTTTAGATAGATAGATGCTGCTTGAATTGCCATTTGGCATTTTTGTAACGCTGATGAAGTATTTTATTTCTTTTGTAGCACTTCCCATTGTACTTGGTTGTTGCCATAATAAATCTTTAAATTGTTTGATAAATGAGAGCATGTGAATGATAAAAAAAATTAAAAAAAAACATTTTTATTATAATAAAGAGAACTACAAAGTTAAATGTATATAAACATATATCTATACGATTTTTGTTTAATTTCATGATTTTGCACTTTTGAATAATAAATTAATATATTTCGTTTAGATTAAAGCTTTATGGAAATTTACCGCCATATACATACATACATACAATATATATATATAATTGTTTGTTCTAAAATTGAATGGCCTCTACTTTCGTATTGATTTCTTTATAGTTTATAAAAAATTAGCAATATCAAATTTTGTATTTCTATAGAACAGCGAACCAATATGAATACGAATGTTAAAAAAAAACTTTAAAAATCCAACGTTTATAGAAAAACTCATTTTAAATTATTGAGAATTACCACAGTTATAGCTGACATAAGTTACAGCCACACTTGGCAAACATTTGCCCGAAAAATCGTAACCATTTAGTCCTAATGAAAACCCCTTTCATACACGCAAGTATTTATTAACTCAAACAGTTGCATACATAATTAATGCTGTGCAGTGATCGGCAATGAACAGTTCTTTCGCTATTCATACTGACTCATGAAATTTTAAATATAAGTGAGTATACATCATTTATGGCTTCACTAGTCAAATCGTATCATCCTACCTTTGAAGTTGTCGTATCGTTTAAATTTGGTTGTTAGTTAGTAAAAACGTGAGGCTACCAGCAAATGTGTCAGCTGTTATTGTATTTCTCTTTGCTTTATACATGTGTGTGTGTGTGTGTGTATGTATGTAAGCCAGAAGTTGACGTTTGCTACGTAAAAATCTATAGAAAATAAATTTAGGTCTATAGGAAATACATAGATTTTTACGTACCCTGAAAGAATTTTCGGCATAAATTCTATGAATTTCGACATTAATCTAATGGAAAATTCATTAAAATTCAACCAACGTCACGCTTCGTTGGATTAATGAAACCAGTTTCGTCTAAATTATTTTATTGAAAACTTCATCAAATTTATTTAACAGTGTAATTAATGCAGTGCTATAACTTCATCGAAACAATAAAATAATTTCATGAAAAGAATGAATTAACTTAAATATAAAGGGGTTTCTTAATAATTTGAACATATTTTTGTCATAAATCCAATAAAATATTCTTACGAAACCAGAATACCAAGGAAGCAATTCCAGCGAAATTCTTTCACAATACTCATGAAATTTTCATTGGATTTGTGAAATTATCATTAGATTTGTGAAAAAATTTTAATGAAATTGTTTCATTGGACTTATGAAGCAAACTTATTTCGGTGTAGCACACGTTGCCAACACATTTTCAATAGGCATTAACTTGCTTATTAAATTCTACCATTAAACTCAACTGCTCTGATTTACGCATACTCACGATGAAATTGTTATATAAGTATAGGTTGAAATAAATACCCAGCGGTAAGACTCAGAAGACCTTCTTGGTGCAGGACTTATTAAAGGACTTGTTCGCATAAAATATACGATACACATTCCACACTCCCTTCTATGAGAAGGAAGAAGAAAAGGAGCAACAAGTTTCGTTTTGTTTTTTTTACCAAAGCAAGAGCAAAATCCATTAATTTGAAGGCCTTCCAGAATCTCTGGCGAAAGAAGCAAGAACAGAAGGCCTGCTCCGCAATGACAACGCGTGTAAAAATATATGAGTATGGAATGGAGCGTGGAGGCCTTCCATATCCAAAAGAAGACCTACAGAAGCCTTCTAGAAGGCATCCTTACTTCCAGTTCCCGCTGGGTATGAATGCGACGCCGACATCATAGCCATGCCACACTCGCGCTCTTAAATCATCTCAGTTTGATTTCTAATTTGAGGAAAATACTTATACTACTCACATTGATTCAGCTCACTCAACTCATGCATTTATGTTTATTTAAAAGTTTTTTCAATTGTACATTAAAACTGGTTTTTGTATGGCAATTTTGTTTTAACGTGCAATAGTAGTAAACACGGTTGTTTTTCAGTTTGTATGCGAAGTTCGCATTGTGAATCATAGTTATTTTGCATCGTCCATAGGTATTGAGTTAAGGAGAGTCGAAATCAACAACGTCATAAATGATGCTAAGTATGAGTTCGATGCTCACTTCAAACTTTCGAGTGAATATGATTCATAGACAAAATTTCAATAAGTATGAGTGCGCACAAGTACACGAAATTATAAGTCATGATTTAACTCTACTCACTTTTTCACTCTCATTGCTGTTCTCTGATGCTGAGTACACAACTGGCATTTCTTTTGTTGTCATTTTGTGGTATCATTTTCAAAATGTGAGCAGCACCGTTCACGTTTTCCTATTTGGAAAGCAATGCCACACGACGAAAAATATCGGATATGACAAAATTTGTCACTAGTGCACACTATTTCCATGTCACAAAATGACATAGTGTGTGCTCGGCATAATAGACAATGACCTAGAATCCAACATTATTACAAATTGCAAAGCTTACTAAACATGTGTCTAAATCAAAAGGTTTTTCATTGGTATCTAGTGGTTACGGTTTTTTTTTAGAAAAATCTTAGAAAATTTTATTCTTTCAACTTAGCAAAAAAAATATTTTTAATTTTTATTTATTAAATGTTACAACTTTTTTATCTTTTTTTCGGTTTTTGGCGTTTATTTGAGTTTTCGCTTTTATTCGTTTCCGGCGATTTTTTGGAGCTTTGGCGATTTATTTTAGCTAAAGCGTTTTTTATGTCTTGGTGGTTTTTTTCGTGTTGGCGTAGGGACACCCTTTCATTTTTAACTGTCGTATATTTGTTGTTTTAAATATCGTAGTTTTTTCATATTCATAGCTCTTACGGTTCAGACGCACGGACATCGTAGCAAAATTAATATCGCCTAAAATAATCAAAATTTTTTAATGGTTTAAAAAATAACAATAAATAATTTAATAAATGCTTTTACAATTTCCAAATATTCTCGAAATTTTTCAAAATATTTGTATTTTTATCTTAAAATTAAAAATGTTATATACTTCTCAGTATATCCTCTCGATGGCTGTGCATGTTACATAAGAAAATTTATTTATTCGTGGCATATGTCTCGTTTTCGACATAATAAAACCGATTTGTCAGTTACTGTATATTGGAATGGTGTATATACCCCGCAAATACTCCAACACACGTGAATATTTTTATTTATAGAAACTAAACGTCGTGGGTGGTTCCTTTAAAATTCTTATGGTTTGGACTTTCGTTTATTCGCCTAGCAAATCATGTTTCTCTTCTCTTTTAATAAAACGCCTACGGAGTTGAAAGTTAACTTATTGTGCTCAATATACATGTCCAGACAAATAATTCGAAGCTAAACAAAAGTATTGATTGATTTTTATAAATTAATTTCGCTTTAAACCTTTTCTAACAGTATTGTTATAACTTCAGCTAAAAACAAAGCAGTCTTTTCTTATTGTAAAGAATGATTTAACAAAAATTCAATTAAGAAAGAAGAAAGTTTTTTTAAACAGTAGCCAAAAATTATTAAGTTACCAAAAATAATAAAAACAAAAGCAGCAGCAGCAAAGAAGTGCTTGGATTATTAACACTTGAAGACTCTCGCAGTAAACGAAATGATATACAGACAGACAGACAGACAAATATTCATTTTAACAGCAAAATGCGGTAGTTCAAAATATATGAAAAATATTTATCAGAGATGGAAACATTGGGGACTACTTTGAAATTGTGGTAATAGCGAAAAGTAAGAAGTTTTACCAAAGGCTTTAACTTTCATAAATAATTTTCGTTATTCTAATAAAACTTTTTTTACAAAAAAAAAAAAACTTAAAACAAAAATCAACTTCCAACCCTGATTTACATATAAATACAAGCAAAACAATTTCTTGTAGTCTTAATTTAGGAAAAACTTTTTAATTATTTTTCACCTCGGTAATAAAACCATAATACGCTGTTGCTCAACTCTACTCGAAATTGTAGGCATCATCGTCATCATCACCACATCCACAACATGCATCATCAACTAAGACAACAACAACAACAACAACAACAACAACAACAACATCATCATCACAGTCATCATCATTCATTAATGAAACTTAATCGATTTCATTCATTAATCATTGACGCCATATTAAAAGACAATTAGGTTTCAATGTTTGAGTAGTAAAAGGTAAAATTGGTTCAACTTCCGTTTAACTCTTTACTGCTTGCTGTTCATTCCACGTTACTCTACAACCAACCGCTCATTTTCCGTTTCTTACATAAATGATTATTCATTCCATTCGGTCTCATTTCACAAGGAGCCATAACGACAATTATTAAAACTTTTTTGCTTCGATTAATTTATGGTTGCTTTTCAAAATTGTGTGAACTTATTTTCTTATGGTTTTATGCTTTTCTAACGATTAATTTGAAAAGGTCTAATGCCTTTGAAATCGATTACCGTTTTTTGCCTTAAATGTATCAATGTGCAAATGAACCCTTTTTGTATTGGCTAAGAGTGGCTAATCAATTAAGTAACAAACAAAAATTATACGAGTACAAAATAAAAATAACCCAGTTGGCCAAATCGTCGCAGACGACATTGCCTTCGACGATTAATGTACGACATGTCGCCTGTCTGTTAGGTTTTCAAATCGACAATTTAAAGGAAATCGTCGTTCGTGACTATCTGAGCGACAATGTAACAAGTTTCGTCTTCAATAAAACTTTGTTGAGCGACAATGTCCCTCGTTTTGTCTTCAATAAAGGCGTGTTGACGACAATCTGAGCGACAGTGTCATATGTTTTGTCTTCAATAAGACCTTGTTGAGGACAATCTGAGCGACAATGTCATTCGTTTTGTCTTCAATAAAGCCATGTTGACGACAATCTGAGCGACAGTGTCATACGTTTTGTCTTCAATAAGACCTTGCTGAGGACAATCTGAGCGACAATGTCATTCGTTTTGTCTTCAATAAAGCCATGTTGACGACAATCTGAGCGACAGTGTCATACGTTTTGTCTTCAATAAGACCTTGTTGAGAACAATCTGAGCGACATTGTGGCTCATCTCGTCTTGTGTGACCTCGCCGCTATTTGTATGAAAATTTCGTTGACGATTTGTATGGAGCTGTCTTCAATATGTCTTCTACGACTTACCATTTTGTTGTTCCTATCGTCAAAGATGTCTTAAAGACGTGGCCAACTGGGAAATTCAAAATACTGTCTGTGTGTGTGTGTGTGTGTGTGTGTGTGTGTGTTCAAAAGATGAAGGTGTATTTGAAAGGTGTTAATACATTTTTCTTTCTATAGATTCGCCACTTATATTATATACATAATATATATTTATGTATTTTTACTTCAAAGCTAAAGTTGAACATATTCTGGAGGAATTACTAATTAAGGAAATTAATTATCTGTGCTTTCGATTCTCAAGTATATGAACTTTAGCCTAATCGAATCAAAAACAGTGAACGAAATAATAAGTTCCAACTCAAAATTGAAAACTAATTGAAATTAATTATCCATTTTTTAGTTTCGTTTTAACAATTAAAAAAGTTTACTTAAAACCGGCAGAACGATTTTTAACGGCCCTTTTCACAATGTACAATTAAAAGCTAACAGAGACTTTAACGGCAAGTTTTGTGTGAAGAACTTTCAGTTAAAGTTCACGTTAACTCTTAATCATACATTGTGAAAAGGGACGTAAGTATTAAGGCATATGATTTGAATTATTTTTAACTTCCCGCTGTAGGAAGTTAATAACTTTATTCCAATTTTCGAAAATCGAGTTTTCATCATATTTTGACGTTTCGAGGTCCTGGGAGTAGATTCTGACTATTTTCGCGGTGATGGCCTCGTGCACGCAAAGAAAAAATATGGTTGAGGTAACCATAATCCAACAGCAACATACTATGATTGAGTTATATGGTTGCAGTCAAATCATATTATTGTCAATGGAAAAGCAAGGTTTAAATAATATTATTTTCTGAGTTAATAATAATATTATCTACAAAAACAATTAACTTTGTTATACCTAATATTATTATTGTAAATAAGACAAAACTATTGTTAGATGTGACTAAAACATAATTGATACTTACCATACCATGTTCTAATATTATAATAATATTGTTAAATATGACCATTATATTATTTTATGTAATAATAATATTTTGTTTTTTAATCATATATTTATTGGCAAATCGTTTGTTTAAAACAGCTGTGCGGTAAATCCGAAATAAAAATAAATTAATATTGTTGAAAGAAAATGTATGTATGTATGTACAGAAATGTATACTTACATATATGTGTCTACACGAAATACAGACATATCTGTATAAAGAGATATACATACATACATATGTATGTATGTACATATTATTTTTATTTATCTACCCTTTTTTTTATACTTTTTTTATTTATTTAACACCACGCGTGCACTACCGATAGCTTACAAACGAAACACTGAACTGATAGAAGATGTTTCTGAAAAAGATTTTTTTTTAAACTTAACATAGTATGGTTTTGGATAACATTATATTGTTATTTACATCATATTATTTTTACACAATAATACAAATTATATTGTAGTCATAAATTTTTAACAAAACTATATTGTTAAACTCTAACCATATCGCACTTTCTATGAATATAATAATGTAATTATTAAATTCAAGCATTACTCTGTTTATCGTAACGAAATTAATGTTTAAAATAACAATAACTAGTTTTCAATGACCACACATTTGTTTCAGAGAAAATAATATTGTTTTCTCAACCATTTTACAACCATATCTTTTTTTTGCGTGTGTGTGTGTGTGTGACTATGTAAACATCTCAGAACTTACGAACGGGTCAACAGATCCACATTCGATAGATTTCGAAATGTTTCAAAAATAACTTTTTAAAAAACTATACTTTTTGAAGAAATTTTTAAGCTGCTTTGATCAAATGTCTGCACAAGTCTGTGCGTACCATAAGCCGATTCAGTCCGGAATAAAATCAGCTGTAAATCATTGTACTCTCTCTGTTCGAAGTTGTGAAAATTTTTTCAGTGATTATTTCGCTTGAAAAATTTTACATTTACTAAATGTAGCCCAACTCGCGTTTTTTTTAAATAAATTTCTCGCTTTTATTGCTTGAAAGTATGCAACATTGTTAAAATTCCGTGCAATAGATTTTACGTGTTTTTCGCAACAAGAACAGAGTACTACTTTTGCGAATTTATTTCGCAAATATATCATACCAAATACTTTTATATGTAGTTTGACAGCATTTCGTAAAAAATTGTGAACAGAGTACCAGACTTTAACCTCAATAGGACACGCCGATTGCTGCCAGTTCGACTAAAATCAAGTGACGCGTTCAAAATATCTCGTTGCAAAAGAAATGTCGGAGTAATTTTTAGGGTTCTGTTCACCAATTGTTTTCGGTACGATGTCCGTCTGTCTGTCAATCCTTCACAGGCTGTTTTTCTCATAAACCGTAAGAGGCAAACTCTGGAAATTTTCTAAATCACTAAAAATAAAAACTCCCAAAATAAAAATATCGGCAAAACAAAAACAAACGTCAAAACGAGAAAAAATCGTCAAAACTAAAACAAATTGCCATAAGATTAAAAAAATCGCCCAAAAGGAAAAAAAACGCTAAAACTAAAAAAATCGGCAAGAACGAAAATCAACGGCTAAAACTAAATAAAACGCCAGGAACCAAAAAAAAAATCGTCAAAACGAAATAATCATCAAGATCTCTTAAAATTAAAAAAAAAACTACAGACTGCAACGATTAACACTAAAATTTAAAAAATATCAAAATTAAAGGGTATTCAGTCACTGAATATAATTTTGACAACTTTCTTTATTTTTGAAGCAAAATCTTGAAATTTTCCAAAACGTTAAAAGTAAAAAAACTCAAAATATAAATAAAACCAAACCAAAAAATCGGAAAAAAGCGAACAAATCGCCAAAATGAAAAAGCGCTAAAACTAAGAAATAGTTATCGGGAATAAAAGGTGAACAGTTTGTTTACGCGAAATATCTCCCGTGAAATAAAAATGGTGAACAAAATTAGAAAATAGTATGCTGGCACAACAACAACGCTAACATTGGCAATCACAATTTTAAAGAAAGGGAATACATTTCAAGTGAACTTTTATTCACGATAAGGGTGAGTGTCAAGACTAAAAAATTACAAAAATCCGAAAAGAAGTTTATCGTTGATTTAAAAGTGTTTAAAAATTTTATATGTTTACAATTTTTGTTCTTTATGATAAGAGCTACAACTGTTCTTCAAAAAGTAAATCCAAATTCTGAACGCTTTGCCAGATATGAGCCTGAGAAAATGCAAACATGACACCGAGAGCCCAAAGTTTTGGGGGCCCATAAGAAAAGTGCATGGCTTGGGGCAAAACTGGGAGACACGGGTGTTGTTTTTTTTTGTCTATGTCCATGACTTAAAAAATTACACTGAGTGTAAATGTTTTCGTTCTTTTTAAAACCTAAAAACAAGTAGTCTTGTGTAGTCTAGTCCAGTCTAATTAAATTCCAAGCTTACACAAGAAAAAAAATATATTTCCTTAATTCGCCATTAAATTGTAATTCAAATTGTCACATGTTTTAATATACAAAGTAGCTGAAATGAAACATACGCTCCTTAAAAGTTAATGCCCTGTTACATCTGTACATCTTACATCATTATCTCTGACAGTTATCTTAAATGTAACTGACAAAGAACCTTAAAAACAAATTAAACACTTAAAATTTGTGTTTCAAGCATTTTAATAGCAATTCACAAAAAAACAAATTTAATCATAAGAAACTGCGATGTTTATTTTTTACTACCATAAGTAGTTAAAGAAAAGCACAAAATTGGATCTGAGATAGGTCCTGTTTCACAGCTCTAAAAAGTTAAGCAGTTCTTTCTTTATGTGCAGACAAGAATACAAAATTGTATTTCAATTTAAAATTACTAACGGCCTGATACCCAACTTAAGAGTCATAATACTTACTGACATTTTACAGGTTCTTTCTTTTTTTTCTCTACCTCTCTCATTGTCATTCTTTGAAGTTGTATATTGTTGACCACATAAAAGAGCAGGTGTAATTTAATTATCCTTGTAGGATATTTGTGTGTTTGTATTAGTGCTTGTGTGTTAAATCAGCCCCTAAAAATCATAGTTTCAACATTAACACACATTCGAAAACATAAAATTCTTTATATGTGCAGCGACTTTGTTTATTTTCACGTGTACGAGTATGTATGTCCTTTTGCCTTTTTGTGTGCTTTGTATGGTTTTTTTATAGTGCACGCGCATTTAAAACTTTTTAATTTTAATATCCTGTTTTTGTGTTTAATTTTGGCCATCGTAAACAATTTAAATGAGATAAATAAAATTACTGCGACTAACTGTATTGCAATTATGGTGGAAAAAAAGTAATTTCGTTTCCCAGTTGAAGAACATTATATAAACGCTCTGTTAAGTTATTGTTACAAAAAACAATTTTCTCAGCCACACACCAATCCCCCCTATCTTCCCTTCTTAGGAGAGCTCCCATACAAAAACAATATTTTTTATTAAGTTTAACATTTGTTAAAGCACTAGTAATCCCAAGTTATTATTTTACTTATTCAGTAAAATATTTTTGATGTGTAAAAATTTTATTTGTCACAATACAATCACAAATTTTGAGTAAGATCTTAAAGGGTTATCAAATCGGTGTGAGGTATGTATGAGTAAGTATATTAGTGTAATCATACGGACCACAAGAAGTACAGAGATATACACTCAACCGAATTTTAAAGCATACCTTCAGGAGCAATGTTAATTTTAATAGAAATTGCTTGTGAAGTGTAATAGCGTTGCCAGTGGGGATAATTTGGTTAAAAAGTTGAAAAATATAAAATAAATAAAATAAATTTAAACTTTAAAATAAAAGAGCGTTTTAAATGTGAAATATTTGTTTAAAAGATATATCAGTAGAGTCAAAAATTTATATATCTTATTTTAGTTACCATAAACCAATATTAAAAAAAAAATCATTACTAGATGTTTACATATTTCTCCACTGTGATCGGACTCACATTGCTTTTTTTTATTAAAAATACATTAAAATTGATTATTGAGGGGTTTTATTAATTTTCCCCACCGTTACAAGTAGCCCCACGGTTCCTCTAGAGTTAACTGAGACTAGTTCTTTAGTGGAGAAAAAATAGGTCGGTTATATATTTGGTTTCCGTAGAGGCACCCTGGGGCCTTGTCAGGACGCTTAGTGTCGTCAAAGGCCACTTTTTTCACGTATCAGTTCTTATTGCCACAACTAAAATAGTGAGGGTAAATAAATTTTATATGAATAGCTCTTAAAACAAACTGCATGCTCCTACAAAATCTTGAAGGTGTAAAAGGGAGAAGACTGATACCAACCATGTAGCCCCCTCCTACATCTTCAGAGCTACAATAGTGAGTAACTCTTAGGACAAACCGCATGTTCCAGCAAATTCTTTAGGTTATAGGAGGGGTGGAGGACGGGTACCACCATACAAAGTAATTATTATTTAATTAATAAAAATATATTTTTTATATAAGATATACCGAAGCAGGAACGAAATGCATATAAACGGTGCTTAACCAACAAAACAAGCAAAAATCATAATTTTTTGTATTCACTCCCGTTTTTGATGAATTGCCTACCATTGACTGACTTCGGATATCAATTATCCAAAAATAGATTTTTTAACAAGCCTCAGAAATTTAGCTAAAGCAACGCATATTATTTTTGAAATCATTATTATATCTGTGGCATTAAGGAAAAAATACTTAAGTCATATTTTACTGTTTTGTAGAAGAACACTTTTAAACTTTTAAGTCGATTTTCAGAAAACGTTAATTTAAATTTTTTAAAGAAATTATATTTCTACTCAATATAAATGATACATTTATGTGTAGTTTCTACAAGTGAGGCAGACGGCTCGACTAGAAATTTTGTATGAAAACCGCTCAAAACATTGAGTGCTTTCCATATAAATTGTATACTCAAGTCAACCGTCTGGGTTGTAGAAACAGGAGGTTAACTTGAAATATAACAAAATGTAAGCTGAATTAATGTGTAGTTTCCACAATGGAAGCAAGCGACTTGTCTAGAAAAAAAATATATGAAAAACACTCAAAATTGTTGAGTGATTCCTAAACAAATTTTCTAGACAAGTCGCTTGCTTGCATTGTGGAAACTACACATATGTTTTTATTTTTTATTGAGATTACAAGTCAAAAAAATATAAGCAGCAAGTTATTACGCTCAAAAATCACACAAAATAATTGAGATTTTGCCCAGGAGTACTTCCGACTATCAAGATTATAGGAGTGCCCTTAGCTCAAAATCTGCTTATCTCTTTTTGCCACAGCTATATAAATACAATCACGATTACGCGTGACTCCAAGGTGACTGATGCGCCACTCACGCCTAACAAATCATGACATTTGTATATTTTTTTTTATAATAAAGAGAAGTAACACTCAGGCAATTAATGCCTACTACTATTACTAGGTGTTACCTTCTTTAGGAAAGGGATAGTGATAGAGAAGACAGGTGGTGAAGGGAGAGATAGAGGAAAGCTTCATTCTTTTACAACTCTGCTTTTTTTGCACGTTTTTGATAATGCAGTGTTGCTGCGCCATCTGGTGTCAAATGAGGCGTATTAAATTTTTGAAGCTGTGTTTTGTAGCCATTTTATTGATTATTGCACTTCGCCGATGATTCTGCTACACAACGAAGGAGGGCGCTCGGATGTTACATTAGGAATAATATTTGCTGAAGTCGGTATAGTTCAGTGACCAGTGACTATGCCTTCATCACTTGAACTTTCCTACAACAACTGATACAAAGGGACACTAATGCACATCAGAAAAATTCGTGGTGTTGTTATTCAATGACTGTTGGATACAGGGATTGAACCCAGGACCTTCGGTTTTGTAGTCAACGTGCTAACTACTTCAGCCAACGCCACCCTCTAAGGAAAGCATAAAACAATGACAGAAAAAATAAAAGTGTTAGCAGGAATCGTTAAGGTGCACCGATGCACAACATGAATTTTTTTTAAATAACGCTCATTCCGTCAACTTTTAAAATAAAATTAAAATATCTGCTTAAATGCCACTTAAACTGAGTAAAATCCATTTAATTTAGGGCATTTTCAATATAAACTTTAAAAACAAAAGCAATTCCACATATAATTTGTTTAAAAAAATTAGGAAAAAAAAATGTGAAGTAATACCTGAAGTTGATCGTTCCATGGTTAGATTTATTACTTTTCAAAATTATTTGAATTAAATAGGATTTAATTACACTGAAAGAATTATCGGCAGAAATTCTATGAATTTCATCATTAATCTAATGAAAAATTCATTAAAGTTCAACCAACGTCACGCTTCGTTGGATTAATGGAACCCGTTTCGTCTAAATTATTTTATTGAAAACTTCATCAAATTTATTTAACAGTGTAATTAATGCAGTGCTATAACATCATCGAAACAATAAAACAATTTCATGAAAAGAATGAATTAACTTAAATATAAAGGGGTTTCTTAATAATTAGAAAATATTGTTGTCATAAATCCAATAAAACATTCTTACGAAACCAGAATACCAACGAAGCAATTCCAATGAAATTCTTTCACAATATTCATAAAATTTTCATTGGATTAGTGAAATTATCACTAGATTTGTGAAAAAATTTAATGAAATTGTTTCATTGGAAGCAAAATTCTTTTGGTGTATGGAAAGTTTTTAGCTTTTAACGGGTCAGATACTTTTCTTGGATTCTTGTTTCTTTATCCTTAATTTTGACCTCAATGCGGCAGGTGTGGATACTAAAATAGCAAATTGAAAATTTTACACAATTTTTTTTCCTTAAAGGATTTATTTAAAATGTAAGCGCATTAATAATTAAATATTATGCCATTTTGAAAATAAGGACCAGTGTACTGTATATAAACGAAAGATAAAATTGTTATTGCTTAATTAAAAAAGGTATGACGTCCTAGACACATCAAAATTTTCTTATATGACCTAAACATCGGTGACTTTTGCCCTTACCCAATAATACTCATTATCAAAGCAAATTGTGCTTGTTTCTTAATCATTTTTAATTTATAGTTTTTATTCGTACCTTGTTTATGTTGTTTTATTATTATTTTTATTATAATAATTATATATTTTTGGTGTGAACAACACACATTCGTTATTATTTATACATATTAAGGTTGTAATAATTTTTGTTCAAAAACTTGTTCCTATTTTTAGACATACATACATATGTACATTAGAGTGGCCATAGTGGAATATTTTTTGAAAAGTTAAATTTTTCGCACTGAAAAATATGAGGTTGGGGATAAAAATAATTATGCATATTTTAAATTTATTTATTTTTAGTTCCGAGTACCTCCGGGTTGAGCCCAAAGTTTTATTATATTACCCGTTCATTACTATTTTTGTTCCTGTTTATATTTGAATAACAAAAAAATCTGACTGTATGTTCCCAACTGTATTTCTTCGATACCTGTCATAATTACCTTTCCAACGAGCCACAATAGTATGCAGCTAAACTACTGATAAACTTGCCCGGAATACCCTAAAACCAAAGTTCCAAAAAATAGGTGAATTTTCTAATTTTTTTTTTATTGTTGATAATATTGTACTAATTTTTGTGCGATGAAAAGTTTTTTCTGTAGTGCTCCACAACTTGAAGCAAATACTGCTTATCCCTTTCGTCGTATGTCAAAGCCCGATTGAAATCTGTAATTAGTTTAATTGCTCTTTCTGCCGGGTCATTTACAACGGTTAAGTGATGGCATATTCGTTTTGCGGTGCAGTATTTTTCTTGATCCTTCCAAATTGATGGATCCAATTCAAAAAATGTCACATCGATTTGTAAACGATGGAAAAAACGCTTGGTTCTAGGAGTGACGAAAGAACTTACATCCTTATTTTCAAACGACTTCACTTGTTCCAGCGTTAAGTTTAATTTTTTCGGAATAACTTCGTCATTTTCGTCATCATGATTGCCAAGAGCTTCAACCATTTTCTGCTTTACTTCAATAAATAGCATTTCATTGAAAAATGCAAGAGCAACCGCCTCTTCCGATAAATACCATAAATGGTTTTTGATTTTTGACAATAAGGTATTTGAAGCATTTAGATCAAAATATGAAATATCGTCTTTAATGAATTGTAAATCATGGCGCGGTGCAGATACAGCGTTAACGCATCCGAACCAGACCTGGGCAAAATGCATTACTTTTGCATTAGCATTAAATTAAAAAAAAACAATGCAAATGAAAATTTAATTCATTAGTACTAAATCATATGCTTTTAGTGCACTATATTTTTCATTAAACTAATATCTCTTCAAAGTAATGCATTTATATTGCATTGACATTAAATTTGATATTTTTTGCATTGAATTAAAATATCCACAAAATTAATGTACTAATATTGCATTAGCATTAAATTTCAAATTTTTAATGGACTAGTTTTTGCATTGAATTAAAATCACTTCAAGGTAATGCATTAATATTGCATTGGCACAAGATCACACGTAAAAATTGCACTGATTTTGCATTACCACTAATGAAGTAATGCAATATGATTGCATTGTCGCTAAAACCCATTGTACATAATAAAATTAAACAAAGGATGAACAAAACAAATAAATATTAAAAAATACAGTAAAGCTCACAGAAGCGTAGATTCGTAGATTAGACTTGTTAGAGATCGGTTGTTTTACAAATTTTGCTTATTAACAGGCCTGTTATTTTCATGCACTATAAAATCTAAGTTATGCACATAAAAAATGCGCGATAAAACCTAAAACACACTATTGAAGTAAATGAGCGATATGTAGTTAACAAATAATAAATATAACCACAGCCAAGGCGTGTTCATGTACGAGGTGCTGTCAAGTTAACAGGTACAGTTAAAGTATTAGACTTTTTTTGTTGCAGAAATGACAACAGCATTGCAACAAAAACATAGAAGCTGACCGTCTAAAATAAAACACAGACAAACAAATCAAAGACAACATAGGCAAAATTAATGTTACCATATAGTGAAACATTGGCATTTTTAAATTGTACCAAGTAACTCGCGATTATACCACGGTACCAACGAGGTCAAAAATGTACCATAAAAAGTACAATTGTACCATGATTTCAATCCGTGATGCGAACCACAAAACCACTCTCTTGCCTCTCTCACCTACAAACTGGCACGTTATGCCATCACAATTGTTCTCGTGTGTGAAATGCTAATGGGTAATACAATAAAACTTTGGGCTCAACCCGGAGGTACTCGGAACTAAAAAAATAACAATTTAAAATATGCATAATTATTTTTATCCCCAACTTCATATTTTTCAGTGCGAAAACTTTTGGATTTAACATATTTTAATTTTTCTATATAACGCTATGGCCAGTCTAATGTACATACATACGTATTAATACATGGCATATAGTGGTTCGTTTATGCAGAAATGACTTGATACTTTGTTAAGTCATGTGTCTACGCTTGACCTTATTAAATTTTTATTATTTTTTTTTTTATTCAGAAAAAAGTCCTTGCAGTTGTTATTGCTGCGTATAATTTACACAAAAAACACATGTTATTTGTGTTTGCTATTTTTTCCTTATTTACCTTGTGGCTGCTAAAAGGCGGTTAATGTGTCTTTGAATGTGTCTACTAAGGCGTTAAAATTCACAATTCCTAATTGTATGTGTTTCGTTTTTTATTTATTTATTTTTTTCATACCTTTCATTAGGCTCAACTAAACATTTGGTAAAGAAAAACAAATTATTGTTATCTGTTTGAAGAGAAAAAAAAACGTTCTCAGGATAATTATAAATAAATATTTTTTTTTTTTTGTACATTTTTGTTACATGTGTACATACTTTTTTTTAAAACCTTAAATTTTAAGATTATTTTATTTCCTTTGTTTAACAGCCAGATCTAGATAAGTTTCTTTAAAAACTAAATAAAATCATTTTCTCACACTCAAATGGCGTCTAAGTTATGTGGCCGCAGTTGCAAGTGTTTAATTTGAAATACCGACCTTATGTGCCCTGGAAAAAAAACAATTAATTAAATTCCTGATTTCAAATATGAACATATTAAGCTGTAGTATTGATTGCATCGGCTATGTGTCGCGTACATACAACACACAATTTTTCTGAAGCATAAGGGGCATTTCCACAGGAAAGTCAACTTTTTGTAGCACCAAGCAAATATGGTTGTTTTTTTAAGAAAACGAAGCTTTTTTTTACTTCTTTATGTGTTTGTGTAGGCCGTCGGCAACTCTACTTTAGGTAAAATTTTAAGAAAACTCGAGTCACGTTGTTCAGAAATGCAAAAAAAAAAAGTGGAATTTCTTGGAGAAATGCTCATATGCCAATTTCGTAAGTTAAATAATAAATTAAATAAGATTACTACATTAAATTAAATTCATGTTGTTTTAACTTGAAATAGCTTTAATTCAACATGATTTTTTTTTATTTATTTCAGTATGGAATGTATGATGCTCCAACTTGAAATAACTTTGATTCTTCATTTTGATTTAACAGTAGTTAAATCAACATGAAATTAAAATATTTAAAAAGGAAAAATTTTCTTTGAAAGTTACTGGAAATCATGTTAGATTAACATGAAACAGATATAAAACAAAATCAGTGCAGAAAAATGTTAAATTAGCTTTGTTTTTGTAGATTTCTGTGCGTAGGAAAATATTATTTTCTAGTTTATCGACAAGGAAACAACGTCCAGCATGCGGCATAAATCTCTATTTCTACTTCCAGTATGATTAATTAACATAATTCGTAACATATTTCCTTATCAATTTTACCAATCAAACCAGACATAAAACGTTGATAATAAAATCACACCAGGGAATTGCTAAAAAAAAGAAAATGTTTAACTTTTTTTTTCGAATAAATGAATTAAAAGTACAAATATGTCGCAGCCTACATTTGAATACTCTATGTGAGTTTAAATTGTTAAACTTCCACTTGGCTGACTGACAACCACAGCAACACCCAATGCTAATTGTTAGTAAATTAACAACATCACAGCAGCACCCAAAAAAAAAAGTAAACTAAACCCCTAACAAACATTGCATAATTCTCTTACAATTGTCCGGCCTGTTAAATAAAAATCGTACCAAAGAATTCCAGATCTAAAATAACTGACAGATTTCAAATGTCAAGGAGAAAAAGCTACCAGGCAAAAGCAAAACAGAAACAGCAAATTGACAAATTGACAAACACTATACAACTGCTTTAATATAAATACATTAATTCAAATCATATTCAAATAATGCAACCCCCGCCGTGCTCAGATTTACTTTAGTTTTGCATACAAAAAGGACTCACTCTGGCTCTTGCTTAATTTTTTTTTTTATTTGTAGTTTTAACAAAAATAATTTTGTTACAATTATTTGTGTTATTATGGCTGTTGCATGCATGCATACTTCAATACGAGTATTATACCATTAAGGATTTAAACTAACACATTGTTAAACAGGATTATTTAGGTAATTGGATACGGCAACTGTTTTATTTAATTTATTATATGAGATGAAAAAAAAATTATTCCTTCTTTAGCCATTTATATATAATTTTCAAACAAGTATATGTGCAGTTTTTTTTTTGCTCGAATGCAATAGAATTGTATAGCAGCGAAATAGAAAACATAAACAGCATGACAGTTTTATGAGGCTTTCAAAATAATAATTGCACACAAAAGAAATTAAAATAAAAACTGAATGATGCAAATGTAGCGCAGAATATCAGTGATTTAAAAGCATATATTCACAATTTATTCTGGTTAGAATTGCCATAATATCCGGCCCTGTTCTCCGATAATAGAAATATTCAGACTTTATTTCATTTTTCTATTATTTGGATTCTCAAATATCATAACCGAAAGAAAATTATAGATTATGATTTCAAGCACGTCCGCAGAACAGGGCCGAATATTATAGAAATTCCAACCAGAATAAATTGTGAAGATATACATATTCACCAGCTCTGTATAAAATCCTTTGGGGAAAACTTTTGGGATACATTTTAATTTTCTAATTTTTCACTATGGGTCTTTTTGTTCCCTCTCATAAAAGGGAGTCAAATAAATAGGCTACAATATTCCACAAAAACATTCACTATAAAACTTTATTGTAAGTGCGAAAATAGGCTAAAGCTGGAAATTCAAATTAATCACCAGGCAGTAAGTGCGAAATGAACCTTCAACCGCATTTAAATTTTTAATTTACGCACAGAAAAATTTCATTTTAAAACTACGAAAAAAGGCTTAATTTAAATTTTTAAATTTTAAATTTGATGCGATGATTTATGGTAACATTTAAGGAAATTTTTTCTTTTGAAATAACGTTATTTCATGTTGATTTAACATTTCAAGACTGTTAAGATCAAACTGAAGAATCATGTAGAATCAAAGTGATTTCAAGGAGAAACAACATAAATTTGATATTGAAATAAAATGAAGAATCATGTTGAATTAAAGGGATTTCAAGTTGAAGCAATGTAAATTTGATGCTGAAAGAAAATGAAGAATCATGTTGAATCAAAGTGATTTCAAGTTTAACAAAGTAATTTTTATGGAGAATCATGTTGAATGAAAGCTTTTTCCAGTTCAAACAACATGAATTGAATTTAAGGTTGTTATTTAATTTTATTAATTATTTGACAAGGAGCTTAAAATTTTAAAATATGCCACAAAAATGTTCCTCGCATGATTTATAAGAAAATTGCCAAAAACGTTCTGTAACTTAAGTGCGAAGGTTACTTACTCTTCCTTGCTAATTTACCATAAGAATGTTCGAAGGTGAGTTGGAAACTTTAAAACCTTTCTCTAATAGATACAGACGTAAACTTTTAAATCTGCAATACACCTTCACAAAAAAATATATTTGTCTAATCAACACATTTAATAAAAAAAACCCAATTAAAAATTTAGTTGTATCGATTAAGCTTTTTAATTAATAAAACTTTTAAGCAAAAATTTAATTGACTCATTTAAAATTTTTATTAAATTGTTAATCAGTTAAATTATTTAACAAAATATTAATTGACTCAATACAAGTTTTTATTGAATATTTGTATTTTTTTCTTCGCTTACATGTACATTAGAGTGTTTCGAAAAAAAAGTTGTGCCAGTCACCCACTAGGATTAAAAATATTGTAAAAACAGTTCCAAAAAAATTTTTTTGTCACGCCTACAAATACCGCCCGTTTAGTCTTTTGTTCACTGAGTCGCCATTTTTTTATACCGGTGTTCTTGGCTCTGTAAAGGCTACATTTCTTTTAAAACTTAAAAAGAAAATACTTTTAAAAACTCCGTCTGTACTCAGCCTAATGCTAAACATTTTTTAACGAAAGTCTTAACTAGAATATGACGTGGTAGCAAAAAAGTATTAAAGGCAGAAATGTAGCTCTTAAAGAGCCATGAACGCCGGTATACAAAATGTTGTGATCGTACTAAAAATGGCGATACAGTGAACAAATTACTAAAAGGGCGGTATTTGTAGGCTGGTTAAAAAATATTTTTGGAATTGTTTTTTCATTATCTTTAATTCTACGGGGTGACTGGCATGTCCATTTCCTTTAGTTCTCCTCTGGCAAAATGAATCGTTACAACTTCATCTTGGTATAAGTAAACTTTTTTAAATTTGGTATATTAGCTGGCCATGACAATCATATTTATAATTATAAATTTATGATTAACTTCAACTAAAATTAATACATTTAAGGAGCAAACAAATGTTTTAATTCTTTCTGCTGAAACAGAATCCTTCGACTTGATGTGCATTGTAGAAATCATTTTAATCACTATTTATTAACTTTATTTATTGAATGCATGAAGAATTTATTACCATAGA
Organism: Tachina lurida; assembly: GCA_944452675.1. NCBI lineage: Eukaryota > Metazoa > Arthropoda > Insecta > Diptera > Tachinidae > Tachina > Tachina lurida. The sequence goes on along the minus strand of OX101755.1, from coordinate 111,245,781 downwards.
ACTCTGTACCTTAAAAAATATTAGTATTTGAATTTAAATATTATTTGTTGCCACTGGCGAAAACTCTTGTTTGATACAATTTCAACTTCAACGCCTTCATTAACACAATTTAAAGTTATTATGGCCCGCTTTTATTATTATAGACCTCTAATTATTCTTGTAATTCCAATAAATGAACAAATACTAATAAAAGTACATTTAATATTTAGAAAGAAAGGGAATGTAAGAACAGAGAATAGAGATAAAAGCCTCAAAGCCAAACGCACCAAATTTAGTTCCACTTGAACTAATCGCTTTGTGTGGACACAAATTATGCTGCATGCGACGAAACTAAAGTCTTTCATACACGTTTAACAATTGTGGCCTAAGGCTAAAAAAAATTGCCTTTGATTTAGTCAATGCAATAAACTGACTTCAATTTGTACATTTGCTCACTCTATTGTTCCCAGCACTCTTCGACACTTTTAAACAACACGTGACTGTGTTCTGTATGTCCTTGTGTCTTGCTGTTTGTTTGTTCACAATCATAACAAAAGTTTGCTTATTTGACAACATTGGCTCGTTACAAAAATTTGTTTGTTAGTTTTCTTCTTTTACTTTATCTCAGCTTTATGGTGTACTTGTATGCCAGCAGACTCATTTCTAGTTCAATATTGTTGCGCTTGTCATGTAAGACGGGCTGGCCACGTGTCTGCCAAAGTGTGTTTGTTTGCTCACTTCATGTGCTCCCTTCAAGTATTTGTTTGCATTTACAATTTGTTTTGGTAAATGAACACTTTTATGCTCAAAACATTGTAAATTATGGTAAAAAATAAACTTAATCAAAGTCAAGTTTTTGTTTGTTTTTTTTTTTTTGTTTTCATGGGAAAGTTTTGACATATACACTCGAATTTTTTCTCAAACGCTAGGGAGAGAGAGAGAGTAGTAAAAAATGATACAATTTCAAACGTTTTTGTAAGTGATATCGACTAGTATTTATATTTTAAAAACAAGCACTTTACTCTTGTACTTACTATCCTGCACAATCGCATTCCTTACCCTACGTCTCCACTAGCCATCGAATTGGGCATGACATGAACATGACGCCGGCAGAGCAACTGTGAAAAAATCGTCAACTTCTTTGTTGTGGTGAATGCGTGCGATGTCCATGTTCAGGCATATCAAAGTATTTTGCACTAGTGCAATAAAGATGGAATATTTACTACTTTTGTTCTGCATCTTTTCTTTCTATTGCAAATGGTTGCCGACTGAGAATCTCATGGCGAACATTGTTGCTCAGACATATGCTCGTGCATTGATGTCACAGCATGAACAAAACATGGACATGAGCGGTCTCCATTAGCCATTATCGATGTTCGACATGATGCCCATACCAGATTCATGGCTAGTGGAGACCCCCAGTTACGAAAAAATGCAACCCTGATCTAATGAATTGTTATTGTCTTTTGAAAATTTTCATAAAATTATACCAGGGTTGAATTTTCTCAAAAGTCACACTTCTGCGTAGGATAGTGAGTATCAGCCTTTAAGAACTTGGCCGTTAAAATAAAATTATATTTTCTGTGAGCTTAAAGCGTGCTTAAAGAATATGCCGTGATATAATTTTCTTGCCCCTTCCCTTTCGTATGCCTAACGCACGCTAAGTTCCACAGCGATTGCTATATTCATTCTCCATATCTGTGGCAATAAGCAAAAGTGTTTGAGTCATATTTTACTGTTTTGCAGGCAAGAACTTTTAAAGTTTTAATTCGATTTTTAGAAATTTACTTCTTTTGCAGTTAAATAAGGAAATCATGTTTGCACTTTTATTTTAATTAGAAAAACATTATTCTACACACTGCAGCCGATACATTCAATTCAAAATATACCAAAGTATAAGCTACGGATTACTTAATTTTGAAGATTCTGGTGTCCGTGTTAACCGGACACTGTCTGATAGGTAGGCATGCACAAAGGCTAAGGGTTGAACACAATGATTTTTGCCGCAGCTGCCAGGATATTGATGAAAAGGAAAGCATAGAGCACTTTCTTTGTCACTGTCCTGGACTTGCAGGGAAGAGAATGGCCACAATGGGCGCTCTTGAGTTCAGGGAACTTTCTGACGTTGCTAGTGTTGAACTTGAACGTATTATTAGCTTTATATTGAGCTCTGGTTGGTTCGACGGTGGGGACTCCGCATAAGCAAAGTCTCTGTGGTATCACAATGAACCAAAACGGTCTAAGTGATTCCGGGTTTCTGACTGCTACCCCTTCTTAACCTAACCTAAAGTATAAGCTAAATTAAGCAATTTATCCATATGGGATCATGAGTAAAAAAAAGATAAGCAGCAATTGATTGCGCTGTAACTAAAAAAGTAGTTGAGATTTTTCTCAGAGGTACCTTTGAATATGAAGACTACAGAAGTGCCAGAAGCTCCAAATTTACTTATTTTGTCTTAAAAACTTTCTCCATATACATACTCTCAGGGAAAACGCGTCACATTAATTCATTAATATTCAATATAATAGAAAATGTTTATTGAGATACTTAAAAATAAATAAAATAAATAAATTAATACTGTAAATTAATATTTTTCCATATTGAAATAAGAAATTTCAACATGACTAGACTTTCGTTAATATATCTTATTAATCTAATATGGTTCTTATTGATTTTAAGCTGTTTTTTCTCTGGGTGTACAGTACACAGAAAAAATTCTTTTAATACCTTTAATTGAAAAAAAAATTTTTATTATTATTATATTTAATGTCTATTACACTTTTTAATAAATTCAAATTTTAAACAAAAGTTTAATTGACTCAATAAATGTTTAATTAAAATTTTATTAGGTACTTTACACCTGCAGATTTAAACTAAAATCCTTAAAAAAATATATACCATTTGCACTAATTTTTTTTGCATCTATTAAGATTTTTTATCCAAAACAAAACCCATTAAGTGAAAACTTTCCAAAACTACAACCAAACAACTGCAATTTAGCCAATTCACAAACCTTTTTATGCACTCAAGCTGACTTTTTAGTACAAGTTTGAAGAAAAAAAACACCACTAAGTTCTAATAGATTTAAAGTAGATTTTGACAAAATCTACTTATGAAATAGATTTTGTATTGCATGGAAAATCTACTAGATTTCACCTGAAATCTTGTAAGTTCTACATTTTACTCCGATGTAAATGTGCTATCATGTCTATCAGTACAATAATAAATAATCAGAAATAATTTCTTAATCGATCTTATAGTGCATTTACACTGTCTCGAAATCAAGCTGATTTTTCAAGATTTCCCATACAGATCGAAATCTAGTTTTTCAGTAGATTTGTAGGAAATCTAATAAAAATCTAATGTTTTTATTTATTCTTTACTACCCTGTACAACAAAAGGTGAGTGACTTAGCTACGGTCTGCTTAAAAAAGTGTATGAATTGGCTACAGTGCAGTTGTTTGGTTGTAGTCTTGGAAACAAATCAGTTGATGGGTTTTGTTTTGGATAAAACAAAATATTAATAAATGTCAAAAAAGCTGATGTAAACGGTATAGATTTTCATAAAGACTTTGATCAAAATATGCTAGATTTTGTGCTGATGTAAATGCCCTATTAAGTTCAGTATTTTTATTAATTAATGTGATTTTTTAAAGAATAAAAGAAGAAATAAACTAGACTTTTAGGCAGGGTTGAATTCTTATTTTTCTGTTCAGCCACGCACTTCATCAGGAGCGGAGACTGTTATTAACATCAGTTATTTAACATGAATTTTTAATGAAATGGAATAGGGGAAATGATTATATTGTTTCGTATTGTAATAATATATAATTTTAAAATATTTTCAGTATAGATTAAAATGTTTTCCTGTAAAAATTTAACTTTTGACTAAATTTATTAATATGAGTTGTATTTCCATCTTTTTTTTACTCTTAATCGGTTCCGTAAATCCATCTTGAGAAAATTTCCAGCAACTTCTATCTTAAAAAAATCTTTAAATCCTGCTTAAACAAAGTCGCAAATACTAAATTTTACATTTCACTAGGCTTTGAATATTTTCAAAATTCATTCAAGCTTCAATGCAGTAATTGGCTCCCAGTATTTAGTTATAAGTGGGGCAATAAAGGAGCATCTTACAGACATTAAAATTTTAGAAATTGCACCTTGTAATGATGAAGTCTTATACAGTCTTGGATTATTTATTGAACATTTGCCATTTTGTCAGCTAACAAAACGGGAAGTCTCCAAACAATCTACACTTTTAGGAAAACAGGAAATGGTTTCATCACCTGCTAAATTTAACAATTACAACTAAAAAGCAATAAATTCCTTAATTAACTCTTACCAGTAAAATTTAATAAAAAAACTCCCAACACAAAAATGGTTAAAGGACAGACATATTTTATAACATCTGTATATATATAACCTGTAGGAAGCTTGGGGGGTTAAGTATCGCCAAGTCACCACATTTGTCCACCATTTTGGTGACTTTTTGGCTACCTTGTCAACAGAACGTCTACAGAAGAATATATGCTTTTGATGAATATAAACAAATATACACAATTGGCGGTGTCTGTAGCAAAATTCATTGCCTGGCGCTTTAATTCGTTACTAGTACTGCTGACAAAGTCAACAGTGAATCAGCACCGTTTTACTATTGTCACTTCCTACTGGGTATTTTCAACTGAACATAACAAGACTAACACACTTTTTATGATCATCGATAGACAATATACTTGTTTTTAATAATGGTTACTTTCCACAACAAAAAAAAAAAAAGTATTACAGCGACAACTATAAAAAATGCCAAAATCACAAAGTAAACAGATTAAATTAATATAAACTTAAAAGAAATTTAAAAGCAATTACATTAAACGAGTGTAAAAATAAACACATACACACGAACGGATGGACGGATGGACTGGTGGACAGACGATGACAAACAGCCAAAGAAACTGGAGGATAAGGTGATATCAAAAAAAAGTAATAATAAATATGGTAAAACAGAAAACCTTTTAGTTTTTGTGTAATTTAAAAAAAAAACTATAAAAGTGGAGAAAAAAAAGTTGAATATAAATTAAGGAAATATGTATGCAGTGCAAGCAGACTGAAAAGTCTACTACTCTACTATTAATGATATCCTGTAAATTTAAAAAAATTGTTTAGTGACTTTTTTAATGAAACACAGGAGTTTGCATACAAAATCGTTTTATTTTTCAACGTGCAACGTCGTTTTAAATTTTGTTAACCCTTGCAAAAAAATTAGATTTATCGAAATTCCAAAATGGGTATTTGTTTGCGAGAGGAAAGATATTTGACTGCAACAAATATCTTACCGTCGAGCAGTTTCTTTTGGTTTGAGAACAATAGAAAGTCACTCGGGGCTAAATTCGGGCTGATGAAGAAATAATTCGTTGCCCATTTCATAAATATATGCCAGGGAAACTGCACATGCGTGCTACTTTTCCGTGTCCTGGTGGAATAGAACTTTTTTCTTGGCCAAATGCACTTAACTTTACTTATTTTAATCTCATTAGATCGATCCAATAAATAGACACAATATATATAATTTTGCGCTTTTGAAGGTAGTCAATATGGGTTCTACCGTGTGCTTCCCAAATAAATTCAGTAAAGTGCGACCGACTTGGAATCGCACACCGCATGGACTCTACATATAGCTCATTTACTCGAACAACGTCATAACTCAATAAAGCTAGTTTTAAGTTTTCAATTTACATACAACTTAATGGAAGAAGAACATTTTATTTTTCTTTCAAGAGTTGAGTAAACAAGATATTTGTGTCAAATTTTTACACAATATGAAAAACGATATGAGGATCAATCACTCACTAAAAAATTCAATTTTTTTAGTTTGAGTAACTGAGTGATATATAATATTATATGAGGTATAGCCTATATAATCGCATATCTCACCTGATGTAGACATTTTTTAAAAATGTTCAGTACACGATGAACGTTTTTTTGCGATTTTTTCAGTTTTGGCGCTTTTTCTAATTTTTTGCGCTTTTTCCGTTTCTGGGATTTTTTGGTTTTGGCAGTTATTTGGTTTTGGGAATTTTCTGGCGATTTTTTATGTCTTTGACTTTTGGCGTTTTTTTTTTGTTTTTGGAATTGTTTTGGTTTTTGGTGTTTTTTACTTATGGTGTTTTTTTTTCTTTTTGGAGTTTTTGCCCATTTATTTTAATTTTAACGATTTGTTTTTAGTTTTGGCGCTTTTTTTCGCTTTGGCGATTTTTTTCGTTTGGCGATTTTTTTTTATTTTGGCATTTTTTACATTTAGCGTTTTTGAAAATTTCAAGACTTTTGCTCTTACAGCAAGTTGTCAAAATTCCACAGTAAAAATTACATTAACTAATAAAAAAAATAATAAATAAATAAAAAATAAAATAAATAAATAAATTTCCAACCCAATAAGCAATTTTGCTTGAAATAAAGTATAAAACAATTGTTATTCAAGTCACATATTCTATCGTCAAGGGTTGAATTATGCTTGATTTACACTTTATTTCAATAGCATTCTCCAGTGAAAAGGGAACTTGAATTCAATTCGAACAATTCAATTGTATTACAGTTGAATTCAAGCCTTGAATTATACTGTAATTCATCCTTGTATTACAATTGAATTCATGTGTATTTCAAGCTACAAAAAAATGCTTTTAAAATATAAATGAAAATGCAATCGACAATTTTTCTTAGAATAATTTTCTGCATATCTACCTTCACTATTGTTTTCACGTCTTTAATCACCTTTTGTTTTTTTTAAAATTCACTTTTTTATTTATCTTTGATGTTTTTCATCACAATTTTAATTTTATTAATAAATAAATTATTTATTTGGCAAGGTTTTAACATATATGTATGTATGATTTTAAATTTTTTACTTCAAAATATTTTCAAAATTGAATATTACTTGAAAAAAAGATTGAATTCAACTTTGTTTCCAGTTAAATTTCAAGTGCTTGAATTTTAATTTTTGAGTGCTTATTGGGGAGTCTCTATATATAATTGTCAATATATGACATTAGGAATTCAAAATATATCGTTGCTTGCTTTATAACAATATTTAGTTTTTAACTGTCATAAACTCTGCAGGTCTTACGGTTCTCGAGGAAACAATACTTGAAGGACAGTTGGATGGACGGGCATCGTAGCGAACACAATAGGGGTCCTTTTCAACTTTGGTGTACGGATTCCTAAAAAGCATTGCCAACCTTCTTCTTCTTCTTTAACGCCGATACATTCCGATAATCACACTATTTATTTAAACTTCTATTTCATCTCTGGTGTGTTATGATGTATCGAAGTGATGGATTTTTTCCGAAAAATATAATGCTGGATGAGCAGCTGAAATTCTCTTTTTTCCATTTTCTTTGCAAATTAACGCGCAATCAGTCTGCTATCAATAACTCTCAAACACAAACTGAATAACACAGCTTTTTGAATATTTGACAGCTGTCAACTGACAGCTGTCTGGTGACAGCAGCAGTGTTGCCTTTTCACTTAAAAGGCGGACAATGCATAAAGCCACGGACTTTATTGTAAAACCTTCTTTGGCTTCAATAGTTGTGACATTCTTTGTTTTCAAGGTTGGGATGCATTTTTTTTTATCATTGGCTGCTTTCTACTACACTGCCTCGAAGAAATTGAATTTCTTTGTTTTAAAACAAAAATTATTGTTCCTTATTAAGAGTGTCGTATTACGACTTCGACTAGGATGATTTTGTAGAAGACTAAAGAACATTGCAAAATTTTTTCTTTAATCTAGTACGAAATCGTCGTAGTTGTAGTCGAAATTAGGCCCATTATTTCTAAAATTTCCTTTGCTCCCTAAATAATCTGTAGGGTGTAGAAAAGTTATCTCTTATTGAAAATGTTAAATCATAAACTAAAACCAGAGCAAGCACACCAACAAGATCCAAAACTCACAACAAAAACAACAACAAATATAACAACAACATAACATCGGCATGAAAGAGGATCACTTAACACAAGAGTTTTTTGTTTCTCGTTTATTTTATTATTTTTCATTTTTTGTTTTTGCCGACTGTTGTTGTAACCTTTTTAGTTTGCTTTTTTACATCAGCAAGAAGCTCTTTTCGCCTTTCCTGCCATAAAAGTAATTTGAAGGTGTTGATATTTAAATTTTACAGATACGAGTTTGAGTTTCAAACAACTTAAATATTCATTATAACCAGTACAGGCCGTTGGTTGTTTTAATGTCTCCTCTTATCGATTTGCAGTTATCGAAACAACAACAACAACAACAACTACAACAACAGCAACAATATTCGGATAAAAGGATTTTTATTACACAAAAACAAAACAAACAAAAACCCCTTAAGGCTAAGGCATCGCACATATAAAATACTGCATACTGTGCTGCGATTACACTTTCATTGCGCGTTACCTTCGACTATATAAAGTTGTTAAGACGGCATAAAAAAAAAGTCAAAATAATAATAAGAATAATAATAAAAGCATTTTTGATTGCAGCTAAATGGGAAAACTTTGTTAAGATTTGGGTAATAAAAAAAGGCAGCATTTAAAATGAAGGTGTAGAAATTGTCATTAAAATAAGTTTTATTAAAATCAAATTGTCATTAAGAAAATTTCCAATAAATGGAATAAAATTAATTGAATATTTATGAAATATAAAACCCAAATACGACTAAAAGGATATTATTAGTAAAACAAAAAACAAAAACAAAAAGTTAATGGGCTCGTAAAATTAAAAATTTTTGTATTATAATAAAATCATTTCATAATATTAAGTGATTATAAGAAAACTAAGTTGAGCTCAATATATAAAATTGGGAAAGGCAAAAGAATTTATAAATGACGCTACAGGCAGCCTTATTGGAGTGTTTGATCAGTTACTTAAATCGTAAAAAGTATTTTTAAATTGATGTATAAAATTTATTATCTATACATAAGATAACCATTTTAAAATTTCTACTCCCAATTGATCATTTTTTTTTATAAATAATCTCATATTCTTTTTTCTTTCAGGCAACGATTGAACACGTTTTCTTTTTGGCAAGGTCGGGTAAGTTGATCTCAAAGTTTGAACATATATTATATGATCTATTTATAGGCTTAAGTCCCTTTTGCACCACATTGTGTTTGTATATTACAAATTAAAATTTGACTGTTGCAATATTCAACATCCCAGTAAAAAAAATTGGAAGTCATTCTAAAGGAAGTACATTTTCATTGCTTCCAAAAAATCGATATTTTTAATTTGCCGATAGTTAGCAGAAAACCAAGTAGAAGTTTATTTTAGTCATACATAACCTTGTAATTCCTCTCTAGTTTTAGAAATTACTCAGCAGAATTTTTAACAAATCGATTTTTTTGAAGAAACTTATGAACTAATTTTGGTTTAAAATTTTAAAGTTATTTGCTTAAATTTACATTAAATTACTGTTTCGCGTTTAAATTCCTATAAAAAGAAACTAATTGTTAACTATTAACTATTAGCCATTTTTCCTAGACGAAAATATTATCATAGACAACAAAAAAGGACATTTTTCTTAAAATCGCTTCCAATTCGGTGACCAGGCAACAAAAAAGAGAACTTCTTGCAATGACAACCCTATGTAAAAATCATTAGATCGGATCGAAATTTGCACTACTTCCAGATCGCAAACTCTACATTTTCATGACTTTTTTGGAGTGTCTTTTTTTACTGGGATATTATAGAAAAGACAAGGTGGCCAGCTTCTACTTTTTCTAGTAAAACGTGTGAATTGCACCTTTAGTCTCAATGTGAGTTTGCACAATCTCCCGTTTAATTGAAGTATTATTAATGTGAGTGAAGATAAGAAATTGGAACTTAACTAGCAGAGACACAAACCATAATTTCTAACACAGCTATGCTTGCACATAACAGAGCAGTGTTATTTACTTAACAGCAGTTGCTAAATGGTTTAGTAGTCGGAAACCTTGAAACTGGGACGAAATGAATTAAAAAATTTAGAGAAAAATCACTCTCAAGTGTCATATAATGAAATTATAAGGATGTTCGAAATATGTCTGGTAGATTTAAGAAAATCCATTTCCTGGAGAAATCTAGTGGTCAATTGGTCACTTTTGTGGAATAATTTTGGCAATTGCAAAAATAGATTTAGAACAATAGGATTTTTAAGAGGTGGAGAAGTCTTAAGAGTCCTAATTGCAGCCCGCTTTTCTGAAATAATTTTGGGCATAGAAATATGTAATTAATTTTACAAAGATATGATTTTTAGTGAAATTTCTTGAGAAGATTGATGTAAATTTTAGTCAACTAAATAATAGCGCACGTACTATACTTTTAAGGTCATGTAGTGTTAAGAGTTCTGCATGTGACCCAATTAGTAAATTTTCTAAAATAATTTTGAAAATTGAAATAATAAGATTTGGAAAATATATATTTTTAGTGAAACGTCTTGAGAATATTAGTGATCATTTTTTATCGAATATAGAATTGCACACATTGTGTGCCAACAGTCGTCATGTTATATAGTTTTTCAATAACTGTGCTTGTGAGATATTGGTAAACCAAGTAAAAAAAATATAAAAGTTAACATCATGGTATCCCAGCAGTAGATAATTTAACATTGTGTGCTTAAAAGCTCTTTATATCAGTGTTGAGTAATTAGCTTGTTTTGATTTGATTAGAATTGCATTGCATTTTTCATTGGTAACTTTTGTGAAATAATTTTGAAAAATGAAATAATAGATTTTGAAAATTATGAATTTTAGTGCAATTTCTTGAGAAGATTAGTGGTTATTTTGGTCCAAGGTCGACTCGCACACATTGTGTACAAACAATCGTCATGTTGTGCAATTTTCCAACAACATTTTTTGTGAGATATTAATAAAACAAGTAAAAAAAAACAGTTAAGTTAACATCGTGGTATCTCAGCTATAAATAATTTAACATTGTGCGCTTAAAAACTCTTAATATCAGTGTTTAGTCAGTAACTTGTTTCGATGTGATTAGAGTTTCATACTGGGGATTTTTCATTAGTAACTTTACTAAAATAATTTTGAAAGTTTAAATAATAGATGATTTAAAAATATATTTTTATTGAAATTTGTTAGGAAGAATATCGATCATTTTGATTCATTTGGTATTGCACATGTAATGTGCCAAAAATAGTAATTGTATATAGTTTTCCACCAATTTTTTTGTGAGATAATGGTAAAAATAAAGCAGAGAACAGCAAAGTTAACATCATGGTGTGCCAGCAGTGGAAAATTTAACATTGTGCATATTCAACAAAAACTTTAAATTAAACAAAATTATTCAAGTTACTGAACTAAAGTTTCTTTGTAGTGCGCTTACATTTTAGATAAATCTAGTACTTAAGAGATTTCGGGCGAAATCAAGTAGATTTCCCAAACAAAACAAAGTCTACTTCCTTACTATATTTTGTCGAAATATATTTAAAATTTAGTAGAACCGAGGCATACAACTATGGTGTGTGGTGGTGGTCAATGGTTTTTGTCTTGGATACGAAATCTTGATAAATATCAAGGAAACTTAGTGTAAACGGTATAGATTATGATAAAGATTTTCATTGAAATCTGCTCAATTTTGCGCCTTTGTAAATGCCCATTTATTTTCATTTTTAATTCGGCTTATTTTTATGCCTTTAAGGACATGCGTTTCGATGTAATTAATTAAAAGTTTGATTTTAATTTCTGTTAGTCACGTGGTTTTGCATTTCAGCTAACGATAAATTTTACTATGTACATATATAAAACACTAAACGGCTTGATCAATTTGAATGCTTATTTTTTCTTTTTGTTTGCCTTAATACAGGGTTGGTTTGAACACGCAATTAATAGAGTAGAACTAAGAGAGGACCGTAGGGAAACATCTGCGCTTCAAAACTATCTGACCGGTTTTAGATACATTTGCATTTCAAATAATAGATAGGATTAATTATTTTAACTAGAACCAAGAAGGGGCAGAGGGGCGGGCAATTTCTTTTTTTTTCTAAACTACTCAACCAATTTTTATGAATCATAAAACATATACATATATAGATGTAAGTCTCTTAAAGGGCCCATAGGATTTCCAATTTTCGCAATTTAGGCCATTTTACAATTTTTGCCATAATTGATTATTCTTATGTAGTTTTTAGTTAGACAATAAAATTTTATTGAAAAAATTTAACAATTATTTTTTATTCTCTATTCTCCCAAATACTTTGGAAAATAAAGCGTAGAGGGTATTCATGCCCAGGACATTGCATATTTTACAAATTAAGAAACTGCTTGAAATAATGGCCCAAATTGTCTGTTTTCTATTAAATATTTGTATGTATGTATGTACGTAAGTATATAAACAAATATATATGTACATCATACGTAGCTTTTATGCTAAATTTCGACTCGACTATGAACAATTAAGATGTTTCTTTTTGTACAAATTACTGCAAATTACCCCCAGTCAAACATAATCATGGCCGATTCACTGTCAAACTCAGTTCAATTTGTTACCAAAATTAAGCAATTTGGCATAAACCTAAAGCATTAAAAATATCGACTTTCAATATAAACTACTCCACAAATTTACCCCTCTCCCGCCATAAGGAAAACATCATCAGCATCAGAATCTAATAATTACCATAATTTAGCCACTAAATATTTATGAGTACAAGTTTTTTTTTTGTGTGTTCTGAAACATTCTCACATTAGCAAACTTTTTTATGCCACATAAACAATTTGTCACAGGATATTAAGGACACGCGTTTGCATAAAAAAATTGTATCAAAAAGAAATAAACGGCGAATTATTTATTAACAATTGGTACGATCTATAAAATGAATAGATAGATGATGTTACTTTCGGTAGTAATTTTTTTATACACTTCTTTAAATACGTTTTTTTTTTTTTTTGAGCAAACAAATTATGATGGTACAAACGATTTATTTGGAACAAAGAAAAAGCACACAATTCCCGCCAAACATACATACAAATAAATGTTTGCAACAACAACAAAAACAACAAAATTGATATACCATAAGTTCAAAGAAAAATGATTCGTTCAGTGAAACTTAAAAAGTCTTTATTTCGAATTTCCGTTAACCATAAATACTTGTCGTACTGACAAGTTTGTTTTTTTGCAATTTTTTACACACATTTTGGGTTGAATTTTTAGCTGATGATATGTATCTGAAAAATACAATTGATTAAATCTATCGTTAAATACAATTTCTTTTAATGTTTCAGCTTCTAATAAAAATGAACTGTTTTTATTTTATTTTTTTTAAGTTAAACTCTCCCCCCAATGCAATTGTTTGTTTTATTGTTGTCATTTGATCCTTTTCGCTCAAATGGGAGTGTGTGTGTGTATGTGTGTGTGTGTAGCAAACATGTTTATTTTTATGATGTCAAATAAAAAAATGTATTTTGTTAGCAAAAAAAAAAAGAAGAGAAAAAAAGGAAAATTGCTACAACCCATAAGTTTTCCTTTTGTGTTAGGAAAGGGAAAGGGAAAGAAAATTATTTTAGCTTTCAGCTTTCTTTAGTATGAGTATTAAATAATATTAAGGGGTCATGTGAATTTATTTGTTACACATTTTGCTTTGCTACATATTATAATGTTGCATGTTTAAGCCATTCTTTTGGGTATTTTATGGCATTAAAAAAGGTTAAGGTTAAATCAATATCTCTAGAATTTGTGTACATATCGTGTCATTTAGCAACAGCTTAGTTTTACATTATAAGATTTGTGGAGAGATTTAAGCTAAAAAGGTCGTATTATTTTTAAATATCATTAAAAGGATAAAATAGAATAAGCCTGTAGCAGAAGTTATTTCGTTCCCGTAAATAAGAGGGATAGTTCATATTTCTAACATATTTATAATTGCTATTAAAAATATTTCTTTACATATTACTTAAATACAAACTAACTTTAATTATATTCAAGTATTAAAATTTAACGAAATGTAATAATATAAAATTTTAGCTAAATGCAACTTTAATCTAGTGGGGTAATTTACTCCAATTAAATTTAATCAAAATCATGATCAATTATGATAGATTTTAACTTTAATAGCGACAACGTTATTACTCGTAGCCCAGTCCATCCTTAAGACAGCCTATTAATTTCTCTATTATTCGTTAAATGTATTGTTTGCTTTTATTTTCTTTTTTCAAAATTGTTTAAAGCAGAGTATAAAATTTTTTTTCTTGGTAGCGTACATTAAAACAATGTATTTTTCAAAAATTTCTTAAAAAATCGTTTAATAAAATAACTTCTTCGAAAAATTAACTTTTAAAATGAAACTTTTGATCAAAAATTATTTAAAATAAAAAGAAGTTTTATTTTTGGAAACTTACCTTTTTAAAAAACAACTCTTGGCAAAAGCACTTTTTAAGAAAGAGTACTTTCTTGAAATGGAACTTTTTCAAAAAGTGGCTTCTTAAAAAAAGCGAATTTTTAGAAAAATTTCTGTTCGCGCTGCTTTTTGCAAATTTAGTCCTTTAATTTTTAGAAAAAATTAGTCTATATTTCTTACAAAATGCATCAGTCTATATTTCTTACAAATGCAACCCAGAAATATTACCTTTTCAAAAACAGGTAAATTTTTAGAAAATTTTAATTTTAAGGAAAATTACCTTTTCGGAAAAAGACATTCTTATTTATTCTATTTTATTCTTAATTAAAAAAAACTGGAGTTTTTTTTGAAAATATAACATTTTTAGAAAAAGGACATTTTTAAAAAAAGTACCTTAATAAAAAAAATTTCTTTTTAGAAAAATTAAATTTAAAAAATAAAGTACTTTTTTTAAAAATTACTGTTTTAGAAAACGTACTTCTTAATAAGAAGTTATTTTTTAAATAAATACTTTTCAGAATAAGCAGCTCTTTTAAAAAAGTATCAGTTTGAAGAAGACAAATTTAAAAAAAAAAATTTAAATATACTTTTTTAAACAAAATTAGTTTTTAGTTAGTAAAAAAGTACTTTTTTTTAAAGTACCTTTTAGAAAAAGTACCCTTTAGAAAAAGTACCTTTTAAAAGAAGTGCATTTTACAAAAAGTACATTCTTAGAAAAAGTTCCTTTTTAGAAAAACTACCTTTTAAAAAAATGTATTTATTTAGAAAGTTATTTTTTAAAAATTACCTTTTCTTTTAAAAAGTACCTGTGTAGAGAAGATAAATTATTAGAAAAAGTATTTAAGTTTAATTTACTTTTTTAGAAAGGTTTATTTTTTAGTGAAAAAAAATGTCCATTTTTGAAAAGTACCTTTTTAGAAAACGTACCTTTTAAGAAAAAGTACTGTTTTCTCGTAAAATATTTATTTCGAAAATTGCCAAAATATAAGACCAAAAAGGGTTAGAAATTTTGTTATACACGTTATAAGACGTATTCAATTTATTGATTTAAAATGTATCACGGGACTTTAATGTACAACGTACCTTAAGCGGGGTATACAATAGTATGATTTGTAGCTTAACAAACGAAACTCATTTAGGCGACCGGATTAACCAAAAGAGAGTTTCCTTAAGCCTACAATAGGTATATTCGTTTACTGTGCGCGTAAGCAAGTACCTTCTTAGAAAACGTGCCTTTTAGGAAAAAGTATCTATGTATTTAGAAAAAGTTATTCTTTAGAAATTTCCTATTCCTTTCCTAAAATAACCTTTTTAGGAAAACTTGATTTTTACCTTCTCAGAAAAAGTTATATTTTAGTGAGCAAAAAAGTACCTTTTTAGAAAAAGTATCTTATTTAAAAAATTACCTATTTAGAAAAGTTCCTTTTATAAAATAGTACCTTTGGGGAAAAGTACCCTTTTAGAAATCGTACCTTTTAAAAAAAAGTACCCTTTTAGAAAACGACCTTATTCTCCTTGTAGGAGTTAAAAGGAACTTTTAGAAAAAGTTATTTCGTAGGAAGCATCTTTTCAGAAAACCTCTTAAAACAGTTACTCTTTAAAAAAAGTATCCATTTAAAAAACTTAATTTTTATAAAACGTACCTTTTCAGAAAAAGTATCTTTTTGGAAAAATTACCTTGTTAAGGAAATAATTAAAAAAAACTACCAGTTTGAAAATAGTGTCCTTTTAGAAGTAGTGGCCGTTTAGAAAAAGTATCTTTTTAAAAAAATTAAACTTTTGGAAAAAGTGCCTTTTTACAAAAAGTATTTGTTATAGAAAAAGTGTATTTTTACAAAAAAATTACCTTTTTTAAGAAGTAACTTCCTTAAAAATATTTAATTTGATATAAAGTACCATTGTAAAAAACTTCCTCATTAAAGAGGTTACATTTCTAGAAAAAGTAAGTTTAAAAAAGTGTTTTGTAGAAAAGGTACCATTATACCATTATACCTTGTAAGACTAAGTACTTTTTGTAAAAAGTACTTTTTTTTTAATAAAAGTACCGTTTGCTTAAAAAGTATCTAAATATTTGTATTCTTGAAAGAACATACTTCTTCAAAAAGTAAAATAAATCAACGTACATATTCGTACTTTCGAATATCTATCATCAGTCCTTTCAGTATTCGTTCCTTTACATTAAGTGCTCCACAGATTCAATCATCTCGTACGACTCTCCAGATACAGCCAACTGAACATTCATCATATCAATTCCATATTCTGTGCGTATGAATACCCCCAATATAGCTAAAAGCCATCAAGTATTCACTAAAACCTCTTAATTTGCTACAACTTTATTGTCGTCTTCAAAACATTTGCATAATTTCTAGAATATATAAATTTATTAAGTTAGTTTTGTTTGAAAAAGATAAAAATATAAAGAAGAACCATAAATGTATGTAAATAACCATAAATCAATTTTTTAAATAAACACACAACAAGAAACATACAAAAACACTGTGCATACATTCAAAAACATACCGTAACCCATAATTTTCGCTTAAAAGACTTTAAAGTGGCCATCAAATCAACAGCGTCATCAACGCCGCTCGTATTTTTATTGAATATCATCATCAGCGTAGCCTGAATTACATTTTTTTTTGCATGAGCTCTTACATATACATACTCGTACATATGTATCAAATCCTTTCTGCACACATCAGTTTGTTAACCACCCTTTGTGAATCTCCTTCTTTTGTTCTGATACGAGTGCTTCAATAGTCCTTAAAATCAACCCTGTCAAAGTGTGTGATTTTTTCTTTTTATTTATTTGGCTTTATGATTCGTTTACTCTTTCTTTGTCAAAAAAAATTCAGTCACACACACACATACTCTTTTATTATCTGCGTTCTTTAAGGTTAAATGAATAATATACATTTCTTACAGTCGGTGCAAAAAGTTTTATTTTTAGGCATTTCTTTTAAAATAATATGTATGACATTTGAGGTGCTTTAATTTTTATTAATTGATAATTTGGGAGTGATTGTAATTGTATTTTATAAATACAACAAAATAAAAATAAAATTTGAGTAAACTGAATTTTTGTTAATGACTGTACTTAACCCTTCAAATTAAGGCCTTAAAGCTGTTACTTAAAATCAGAAATAAAAGTTTGTTTTTGTATAAAAATCATTGAAAAAGCGATGAATTTGCTGAATAGCTTTCTATATAAATAACTGCGAAAATTTGCAATGTCTCTAGAAGGAGCAAAAATACAGGTCAACCCCGCTCACCAGTTTTCATTGATCCAAACTAAAGTCCTGGCAAGACATTTGTTTCAGTTGTTTGTCTTGCCAACAGTATTGTTTAGCGTTTGTTTTAGAATATTTCGCTGTAGTAAAGCATTTGAAAAATTTCTCATGTTTTGAAATTTCTCATGTTTTATAAATGGTCTTGTGCAGGACTTTAATCCAAACTACCTAAATTTGAGGCTTTTTGCGCAAAAGTGGTGTAACGCAAATATTTTGTTGGTCGATGTTCTGGTCTTACATAAACTCCTTAAATTTCCAACTATCAATAGAAAAGTAGAGTAAGCCACCTGTTGCTGTTGACAAGTTTTTCCACAGAACAGAATATAGCAAACTAATAGAGCAATTTAATAATTAAATAATTTGGGGTTACACCACTTTTGCCCTGATTGCCTCATTTGTTAAATTCTACAGTTAGAATTTAGGATAAATCATTAATGACACCAAATTTTTTTATTTACTGAACCAGCACTCATTTAGTTTATTCCATAAGCGAATGCCTCAGCTAAAGAACGAATTTTCTCTGCATGTATTTTGTTTGAATGCGGAACTACAAAATTATTTTCTAAATTCTAATAAGAGTTTTGTACGAAGTTAAATTTAAGAGACCTCGGCTGCAAGTATTTGTTATTTAAGTGTGTTGGTGTTTATCTGTATGTTAATTGACACAATGCACTGTTGTGCTCCTGCTGAAGTTTCTTTTGATTGATCGTGTTGTGTACATGTAAATTCCGACAAGAAGCCGACAAACGTCGTAGCCTGTTTCTGCTCTATACGTTTTTTTTCTGTTTGGAACAAACAATTTACTGGATCAGTGAAAAATATTTACTGAAATTAAATTTAATTTCAAACAAACATTTGTTTATTGGGAATAATTTTTTCTGTGCAATAACCTTCTCCGCTCTCTTTTATAAACGGTGGAGCAACTGTAAAATAGACTTTAAGGCAACATCCCATACATAAGAGTTTCATTCCATTGTTGGGCGAATATAGTTGGTATAAATAGCAAGAAGGTCATATTTACTGCAGTAGATCTTAAACTTTCTTAAGGCAGCGTAAGGCACTTGAAAATTTCTTTTGATACCAAAACAAATGTCACTAGTCCAGCGAACATCTTACTTCTTATTCCTAAACATTAAAGCCTTAATAGCACTAAAGTCGATAATATTTGCACGAACCCATTCAGAAATTATTAGGAAATCGTAATCAATTATTAGAAAATCGGGGAAAATTATTAGAAAATCGGAATCAATAACTCCGTGACATTTCGAACTTCCCTCGTAGTTATATGAAATGCAACACTCTTCCCATCCAGTACCACCTGTTAATAGACTACTGTCAAATTTTGAGCAAGTGTCGTCATTTACTTTGCGTTTAACAGCTGATTTTTTTTGTATTTTTCTAAAAATGGAAAAAAGTGAATTTCGTGTGCTCATTAAACATTATTTTTTGCAAAAAAAAAACCGTCCATCAAACCAAGGAAAAGCTCGATAAATACTATAGGGACTCTGCACCATCGATTTCAATGGTAAAAAAGTGGTTTACTGACTTTCATTGTGGTCGCACAAGTACAAATGGTGCTGAACGTTGAGGTCAGTACACCCAAAAATGTCGAACAAATCCACGATATGCTGTTGGCCGATCGAAGAGTAAAAGTGCGTGAGATTGTTGATGCCATAGGCATTTCATATGGCAGTGTGGTTTCGATTTTTTCCCCCGCCGCAATTTTCCAAAAAAAATTAGTGCATTTTTTTCATATACTAAAAGAATATTGAAAATTGGTGCACAAATGACAAAGTAATGTGATAATTAATTTTTTTGGCGGGCACATTTCATCCCCCTCCCATTTAAAAACAAAATTATTGGACCTCTTACATATGGGCATTTCCGCAGGAATGTCCACTTTTTGTAGCGTGCGACACCAAGCAAATATGCTAGTTTGTTTTTAATAAAACGAACTTTTTTTTACCTTTTTATTTATTTGTGTAGACCGTCAGCAGCGCTACATTAGGTAAAGTTTAAAAAAAAAATTGAGTCACGTTGCTGACGCACGGGACAAAAACGTGGAATTTCTTGAAGAAATTTGGATGACAAAAATATTTGAAAATAAATTTTTTGGGAGAGTATTTTGCTTCATAGCCCACAATTTCCACAAAAAAAAAGAATTTTAGTGAATTTTAGTGCCGATGTGGCTGAGTGGTAGCGATGCTAGCTTCTCAGTCCAGAGGTCGTGGGTTCGACTCCCACCATAGACCCTGAGTGTTTTCCGCAAACAAAGTTATCGCTTTGCGGGTTGTGTTTGTTCTTAAAAAAAATTTAAATTAAAAAAAATAAAAAACCCTTTCCATATGCAAAAAAAAAAAACTATAAAATTGGTTCACAAATAACAAAGGCGTTCACTAATAAACTTTTGGGGCGGGCACTTTGCTTCCTCTCCCACAAAAAAAATTAGATTAACTTTTCCAGATGCAAAAAGTGTTTTGAAAACTGGTCCATTTTTAGGTAATATATTTCTCCTCCGACCTAATTTAAAAAAAAAGTTGTAAACCTCTTCAATGCGCAAAAAGCATTTTGAAAATTGTTGGACAAATGACGAAGTTTATTGATAATCAATTATTGTGGCGGGCAATTTCCTACACCCTCATCCCTTTCACAATTTCCAAAATAAGAAAATTGTGGAAACTTTCACATGCAAAAAGGGTTTTCAAAATTAGTCCACAAATGGCACGTTTATATTATAAAATCTGTTAAAAACTATGAGGAATGAGTAACTTAATTTAAAAAAGTAACTTAATTTAAAAAAGTGGGCGTAATCTCAGAACCCCAGTTTAATGTTGTGAAAATTTCAGTAAGATCGATCCAGAGGTCTGGTCTCCTATAAGGTACAAGGAAACAAACACACTTTCCGTTTCACATGTATATCTATACAAAAAAAGATATAGACATGAAAATATATGTAGATTGAAGGTTTTACAAAGAAGGTCATTTAGAAGAATAAGAAATAGGTTAGAAGCAAGAATATATTCTATAAATTGGTAAGGGCAAACATTCACTGCTTTCCAAATAATTTTTAGCAAATGCAAATTTTCATTGTTATTAACATTTACCGCAAGTTGGCAAAAAGCATCGAGGTCCTGTATCTGTACAATGTTTTGACAACTATGATGGCGAAATTTTTAATATTTTTGTATTGAATTTTAATCATTTCAATACACTGTTGAATCTTATATCGTTCTACTTTTATTAATGGCGCAGTTTTTACTAGTCATCTGTTCAGTGGTTACAGCTTGAGTCATGAAAACTGATAATTTGCGTTCTATTTAAAATGAATCGTCTTATTGTAATACCCTGTATAAACGGCGATATTTACTATAACTTCGTATACATCACAGATACATACAGTTCTGTACTCGTATATCTCTGCGCAGCTATTCAACCATAGTTTATTATTTTCATTTTATATAAATTTATATATCTTATGCTCTTAATCATTTAATGATAACCTTACCTTCAATTTTAGTCACTTACAGAGTGTATCTTAAACTTATTGATATATTACATTTCATTAAAACGTTCCCAGTTTTTGTTAACACCAACATACAACTTCTCTTATTTATTAAATATTTATGAATATTATCAAATTTTAATAATGGAAATAGAGCTTTTAGGCATTAACAAAGCAAATCGGAGGAAAAAAATAATAAAAATTTATAATAATATCTTAAAATGAAAAAAAAAAAAATTAAATAAAGCCATTAACTTAACAACAAAATAAACATCTCAACCAATACAAAAGGGCCAAAAGTGACACATTCAGATAGAAGATTTAGTTCGCCTCCAGACAAACAATAAATGTTTTCACGCTTTAAATGCGTTAAGAAAAGCATTTAAACGCGTTATCATTATTTTCATTTGAGTTGTTTTTATTTTTATTTTTATTTTATATATTCTTTTTGGATGCCCAATAAAATATTTATTTATTTATTTATTTATTGTTTAATTTGTTTCAATAATTTTGCCAAAGAAACTTTGTTACAAGAAAACTATTAAATGAAATATTCGAAACAAAAAAACACGAAACAAAAAGTCGTTTAACAAACGAAAGACAAAAGGCCTGAAAAAAGCATAAAATTCCAGATTTCACTTAAGATACGCTGCTTTTGAAAGCTTAGCAAGCAGAGAAAATGAATAAAATAATTTCATCAGCAGTTAAGATAGAAATTAAAATAATTAATTCTTTTTTTGAAAAAAAAAATATCACTAAAAGCTTAATTTAGTTTCAAATGTTTATCATAAAAAAAAAAAAAATAAAACAAATAAAATCTCTTACATTTTCCTTAATATTTCTTTGAATTCATTTTGGTTTCTTTTCGTATATTAAGCGATCTAGCTTACGTGTAATAATTTTTAAAGAACAAATTATATATTCACCCTTATCGGGAATAAAAAAAAGTTCACGTGAAAAGTGTTCCCTTTTCCTTAAAATTTTAATCGCCAGTGTTTGCGTTGTTTTGTGTCAGTATAATATTTTCTAATTTTGTTCACCATTTTTTATGTTCACGGGAAATATTTCACGTGAACAAAATGTTCGCCTTTTATTTGCGATAAGGGTGATTATATTTCTTTCCGACTTCCCTAGAGCATAGCTGACCAAAGTTACACCAGAGTGCCGAACTTCAATCGGCTTGTTGTAATACACAGAGAAAAAACTGCCTCATGGAATCAATAAGATTTTCTCTATGAACCGTTTTTAGGCTAAGGGCTATCCCAGCAGAAAGAAGCGAAGATTTTTTCGTAGAGATTATTATTGTTTTTATGTGGTGAATCTTATTAATTTTATCAAGAAGAAAACCACATAAAATCGAGAAGAAATCTTATTATTCACAACTTTTTTTACTCAATTTTCGCTATTTTTGGCACCAAAAAAGCAATCCATAAAGAAAAACTTCTTGATTCTATTAGGTTTTCTTATAAATTGCAAACTATAGGTATTTCTTATTGATTTTATTAGGTTGCATTCTGGATTTTTTTAAAAAGGTTTTCTTCTTGATTTTATTAGGTTGCCTTATTGATTTTTTTAATAAGGAAATCTTCTTGATTTTATGAGGTGTCTTAATATTTCATATCTATAAATAGACATAGAGAACATTTTTTTCATGATATTTTTCATTTTGGTATAAGAATGTTTGCAAAATAATTGCAATGGTTATTCAGGCTGCTTGTTAGCATATTGGTTAGAGTGCTTGTCTATCAGGTAGAAGTTTGCTGGTTCAATACTTGGTGAGTAAGTTAGTTAAGAATATAACCTAATGTGTATGTATGTATGTATATATGTATAAATAAATAACATCTACAACATACTACATACATACATACATATGTATATGGTATAGAATTTAAATGAAAATACATAAGTACAGAGAATAAAGACCCAATTTCTTTTTATTTTTTATTGCAAAAATCAGTAAGATAACCTCATAAGAACTACAAGATTTCTTCTTGATTTTCTCAAAAAGGTTTTCTCTATGAAATTAATAAGATTTCCTTATTGAAATAAAACCATAAAGATTTCTTATTAATTTTGTTCTATTTTATGAGGTATTTAGTAGGCACTGTTTTCTCTGTGTAGAGTGCTTACATCTAAAAAGATTTAGCACTTTTAAGGTCCCTGATCCAATAATCAAATGAGTCAACCAGCCAACTCAGCTAGAGATAAGCTAAGCAAGCCAACAACAACAGCAATAACAACAGCAACAACAACAACTCAAACAAGTAAGATTGCTATATTCGTCTGTGCCGAATCTTATATACCCTTTACCAACGTACGTACATATATATAGTATACAGACACATACATACATATTTGTTTTGTGAAAAAATTTATCATTTTTTTAAAGTTTCCATGTTTGGAGCTGTAATTTTCATTTTTCAAATTTCATACGCCAAACTTTTCTTTCAGAATCATAAAATATATTCAATTTATAAAGAAAAAGAAAAAAAATTTTAGACCTATTTAATTTTACATAACACAAAAGTGTGAGTTTTCCAACCCTGGAGTCATAATTTTAGATTTTTCTAATTATTGATACCAATCTAGTTTTTTAAAAAATACATAAAATATGTTAAGTGAACAAAGCTAAAACGAAATAAGGAAAGTTTTCCGGCCTGGCCCACGATGTCACTAGAAATCGTTCGATCGACAACTTGTATTGCAAACAAAAATAACTTTAGAAAATTTGTTGTTGTTTGCAATACAAGTTGTCGATCGGCCAGGCCGTTAGTTTCATTTAATTCCTTTAATATTAAAAAATTTAGTAAAGTGCGACTTTGACTCGCGCACGAAAGGTAGGCTCTTTTGCTTTTTTGAAGTTTTTTTAGTTTAAACGATTTTTTCAGTTTTGTCGCTTTTTTCTCGTTTTGGCGTTTTTTTCTGTTTTTGGAGGTTTTTTTTTCTTTTTGGCGATTTTTTTTCTGTTGTTGGGCTTTTCTTCATTTTGGCGATTTTTCTCATTTTGACGATTTTTTTCTGTTTTTTGGGGTTTTTTTTCGTTTTGGCGATTTTTTTCATTTTGGCGTTTTTTTTCATTTTGGCGATTTTTTCTGTTTTTTCTGTTTTTAGGTTTTTTTTTCGTTTTCGCGATTTTTTTCATTTTGGCGATTTTTTTTCATTTTGGCGATTTTTTCTGTTTTTTAGGTTTTTTTTCGTTTTGGCGATTTTTTTCATTTTGGCGATTTTTTTTTTCATTTGGCGATTTTTTTCATTTTGGCGATTTTTTTTGCCATTTTTTTTTTGTTTTTAGGTTTTTTTTCGTTTTGGCGATTTTTTTCATTTTGGCGATTTTTTTCATTTTGGCGATTTTCTTTCATTTTGGCGATTTTTTTTTTTCATTTTAGCAATTTTTCCGTTTTATGCGATTTATTTTAGTTTTAGAATTTTTTTTGTAATTTGGTGCTTTTTTCGTTTTGGCGATTTTTTTTTGTTTTTGGCGATTTTTTTCGGTTTGGCGATTTTATAATTTTTTGTTTTTTTAGTTTTACCGTTTTTGAAAATTTCAAGAGTTTTGCTCTTACGGTTTCCAAGATACAGCAAGTTGTCAAAATTGCATAGTCAAAATTGCATTAACTGATGGAACACCCTTTAATTAAAATTTTTGGAAATTTTAGTGTTAATTTTTGTAGTCTGTATAAAAATACACTAACCTTACAAATTTCAAGTGTATATACATATAATCGTGTGTATATTACATGGAATTTTAACATTTTTCATTGCTCGTTTTGGAACACCCTTTAATTTCCAATTCTCATGTATTTGTTGTTGTAGCGGCCAAAGGTCTACACACTGTGTTCAGGTCTGTAGCTCTTACGGTTCTCGAGAAAATACTAATATAGTTTTAGACATCGTTAATTTTACATAACACAAAAAGTTAAAGTTTTCCAACCCTGTAAACGTCTTTTTAATTTTTTTTTATATTTTTTTAATTTAAAATACCAATTTTAGTCGTACTGAAGTGTAAAATAAGTTCATTTATTAAAAAAAAATAAAAATTTGTTTTCGGTAGTTACTTTTATATGGCAAAATGAAGTTTACGTTTTCCAGCTCTGCAATCGTCTGCTCGATTTTGCTGAATTTCAATACCAATCTATTTTGGAAAATTTCTGACTCACCAGTCCAAGAACGAAGTCTCTAGCTTTTCTGGGAGCTTCGGAAAACCGATTTCACGTACAGACAGACGGACAGACGGACAGACGGACAGACGGACAGACGGACATCGCTTATTCGTCTTCCCTATACATAAGGATCCAGAATATATATATTTTATGGGTCGCTTATTGATATTATAGAAATTACAAACGGAATGACAAACCTATATATACCCTTTTACCATTTTTGTTGGTAAAGGGTATAAAAATTAATAATAAGTATAAAGGAAACGTTTAAAATCAATTTTAAAGCCATTTATAAAATTAAGAAAACTCCAAAAGCAATAACAACAACAACAACAGCAACAAAGCATAAAATAAAAATTCCAAAAATGATCTTTACGATTAGGAGAACAAATTAAAGCAAACAACAGCAACAAGAACAAACACCATACGATTGATATATGGAGACACGTGTCTTAAGAGGTCCCCCTTTAATACAAATGACTACGAGTGAAGCTGAGATTAAAATTGAACGTTAATACATTTACAAACACAGTTCAACAACACTCGCCGAGATGCGCATTTTTGTAAATGTATTAGTAAATTAAGAAAACAGTTTGAGATATTTAAGACCACGACGAAAATTGTACAGAATCCAAACACACAAGAAATTAATTTTTATTTTCGAAAAAAAAAGCGTTTAAATATTCCTAAGTGGTTTTAACACGTTTAGAGCTTTATTCGTCTTGCTACATACTTTTGTTAATTTTAATGGCGTTAAAACATTTTAAATAGCTTGACTGTTGTTTTTAACACATTTCTTAACATACAAGTGAATATAGAGCGATAACGTAAAACATCCCAGCTAACAAAATAATTTTAATACATCAATGGGTTACCAACTGCTAATAACACACAAGCCGCACCTATCAGGAGATATTAAGAGATAGGTGCGGCTAGGAGTATTGTCTTCATATCTCGCCAAGTGTAAAATTTTGTTAATGTGTACTTATCTGGTTTACAAGCCACAAAACGGTCCTTGTAACTTCTTTTTTTTAATTTAAAATATACATATATCTAACTTATTTTTAGGGTTCATAGAGAAGATTTTATCTATGAACCGTTTTTAGGCTAAGGGGTATCCCAGCAGAAAGAAGCGAAGATTTTTTCATAGAGATTCCTTATTGTTCTTATGTGGTAAATCTTATTAATTTTATCAAGAAGAAAACTACATAAAATCAAGAAGAAATCTTATTATTCACAACTTTTTTTACTCAATTTCCGTTATTTTTGGCACCAAAAAAACAATCCACAGAGAAAAACGTCTTCATTCTATTAGGTTTTCTTATAAATTGTAAACTATAGGGATTTCTTATTGATTTTATTAGGTTGTCCTATTGATTTTTTTAAAAAGGTTTTCTTCTTGATTTTTTCAATAAGGTTTTCTTCTTGATTTTAGTAGGTTCCTATATGAGTATGTGTAAAGCATCTTATTGATTTTTTTAATAAGGAAATCTTCTTGATTTTATGAGGTGTCATTGTTATAGGAAACTATTAGTCAGAAGTTTCCTGGATCAATACGGTGAGTAAGTTAATTAAGAATATAACATAATATGTATGTATGTATGTATAAATAAATAACATCTACAATATACTCATAAATACAAACATATGTATATGGTATAGAATAGAGAATAAAGACGCAATTTTTTTTTATTGAAAAAATCAATAAGATAACCTCATAAAAACTACTAGATTTCTTGATGATTTTTTCAAAAAGGTTTTATCTATGAAATTAATAAGATTTCCTTATTGAAAAAATCAATAAGATAGCCTAATAAACTCTTATTAATTTGTTTCTTATTAATTTTGTTTTATTTTATGAGGTATTTAGTAGACACTGTTTTCTCTGTGTTATAATACGCGTGTGACGAAATCCTTTTGGAATATACAAAAAATACATCGGAAGTTTATCAGAACCGTCTGTTAACAACATTACATGACAAATTTGTTCGCTGGGTTGCTTATCTACACACACCTACGTATGTTTATGCAAGCACTAATACTCATACAATTCTTTGCTTGTGCGTATGTGTGTGTATGTGTGTGTGTAAAAATATCTGATTGTTTTAATTTTTAATTTTATTTGACACACTCTCGTTTTAATTTAAATTGCTTTTTAAAAAGATAACATTTTATAGTTTTGTCAATTCCACTCTCTGATTTTACGGCAATTCCCATTTTATCTTTAAATTAAAACTTATAAAAGTAATGAGATTTATATTGACATTTTATTAAAAGTTAAATTTTTATGTGCTGAAACTAATTTGTAAGACAATGTAGTTTGTTAAAGCCTTTTCTTTTAATTACCAACTTCAATGTATTTTTAGGAAACAATTAATACATATTTTACTGAATAAGTGAAATTCTAATTTTGGGAAAAAGTGTGAAAAAATGTAAAAAAAAACTGTGGCACTTTTTTCTTTGAAATAAATGAACTGAAAGTAGAAACTGAAGTAGTTTCCTTTTTTTCCGCTAACCATTCCTTTAAGTTTTGGTAGTACGAAGTCTATTTGGCAGTTAAGTTCCAAGAAGTTTGATTAAGGGGCTCATATGCTCCACACCAATCGCGACGTCAGAGTCCACTTTGAAGATTTTCTTATTATCCATATGACTAGTCCCCATGCATAAAGTAATGTCTAGTGCACTTGTTTTACAACTGAGAGAAATGTTATATAAATGTACACAGAAAAAAATATTCCTGCAATAAAAAATTTCAATTAAAAAAAATCAATTAAAAATGTATTTAAGTCAATTGACTCAATTACATTTTTGATTTAATTTTTATTTAAATTTGTTTATGCCAGGAATGTTTTTTCTTCCTGGAGGGAGGAGTCATGTATGCATATCTTTATTCGCTAAAATATCATAAAGCATATCGCTCATTTCTTAAACAACGTCATAACTTAAAAAAAATAGTTTGCCAGAAAACAAGTTTAAAGTTTTTCACTTTACCACACAACTTAATGGAAATGGAAAAAGAAAAGAAAATTTTATTTTGTTTTCAAGAGTTGTGTAAACAAGTTTAATGGCCTGTTTCACAATAACGAAACGAAACATTCGACTGAAAATTTATATTGAAAACATAAAAACATAAACATAAATTTTCAGTCGAAAGTTTCGTTTTGTTGTTGTGAAACAGGCTATAATTGCTGAAATGTTTACACAATATTAAGAACGACATAAGGATTAATTCTGCATCATTAACTCAAAAATTACATTTCTTGAGTTATGACGTTCTTTGGGTAAATGTGTGATGTATTCCAAAGCATTAAAAATTTAAAACAATAAAATATTTAAAATAATCCAATTAATACATGAATATTGATTAAATATTAATAACTTAATGTTTAAGCGATAAAATGTAAATCAACTCCAAACATGGAGTTGCAATAAAAAAAAACAAATTTGAATTTTTAAATATCGAAATGATTAAAAAGCCATTTAACTATATACTGTATGTATACTTCTTAATCTTAATTAGTTAATTGTCTCAAATGACATTTCTTTAAGGTGTTTTCGGCTTAAAGTGTTAATTTGTATTCCGAAAAAAAACACATCTTGTATGAGTATTTTACGAGTTTGTTTAAAATTAATGAACAGAAAATAACACTCAGACTTGACAACTTTTTCTTTGTTTTTTTTTCAACAGAACCAATAAAATATTTGAATTAATTTAAAAATTCTTTATTTTTTAACACAGTATTAATCAAAAAGTGTTAAAGCGCTGAGTATTTTTAGTTTTCAATAAAAAAAAAGTGTGTTCAGGCAAATATAGAAATAAAATTTTACGATTGCATAAATTTTTTAGGCTAAATCAAGTATAAAGAAATATAAATTAATAGAATTTTTTTTTAACTAAAATTTAAAAAGAGTTAAACTTTTATTGTTTGCACGACGAAAGCAGTGGAAATGATTTTTAAGATTCATGCGAGTATTTATTCGCTTCAATAAATTGTTAATAAAGATGATATTTTTTATTGTAACTAAGATTCTAACAGTAGGTTTTTATTTGAAATTGTTAATTTAGTTGTTCAGGGTTGTGCTAGTGTTTGTCTAATAATTAAATATTATTTGGCTGATTTGTTAATTAAAAAATCATTGGATATGTATTCATTGGGCTTCCTGGCGATGCAAATCCTTGACCTAACTTCCCAATCTCAAACAGAAATTTAATATTCGAATTTAGTCTTTTACAACTATTGTTGATAATGTATCTGCAGCTGATTTCGTTTTTTAATGGTAGGAAAATTGAAAGAATAAAAATATTTTTTTTCAAATTAAACAATTCTGATGATTCACATACATAAGATTAAAAATTAAACATATTTTTGATTTATTTAAGCAAACAAAGAATTAACATATGTAATTTAAAATTTCTTCCTGAAATACATTTCACTGAAGTAGATCTGTCAGAGTTGATGCAAACCACCAACTTCATATTTTTACAAAAAAGGTACGTGAACCGACCTAATAGAAATGTTTTCCATAAAAACAAAATATACAAGCACACAAACATACAAGACGATGTTGAAGTAAACAACAACTACTGTGTTATACATTCTACTTAATAAGAAATATTCAACCACACAAACACATAAGTCGATGCAGACGTAGGAAACAAACAACAACAATAACAGCTTCAATGCCTCAGCAATGACTCTGTATTGTCAACGCACATCCTAACAAACCCACACCACGAATTGGAATACGATCGAAAGCTGAAATTAAGAATTGAGTTTGAATGAGAATTTGTGGATGTTGCTAGCATTCTTCTGAAAGCTTTTTGTTAAGTATAAAAAGTGCGTAAAAGGTAAAGAATAGCCAAGTTAACATTGTGGTATTCCAGCATTTAATAGTTTAACATTGTGTGCTTAAAACCTCTTAATATCACAGTAGAGTATATAAAGTATTCTGCCTTGATAGGAATTGTACACTTTGAAGTTTTTATGAAAATGCAAATATTCGAATCTAAAAATATTAAAATTTTAAAAGATTTTAAAATCTTGCCGATATATTCAAGTCAGATTTACTTGGATACTTTTGTTATATAAATTTGGCAACTGCTCAAAGCATAGCTTACTAAGATTCAACAAGACATTCTGATACCCCGGATATTAAAAAGTAAAATACTTACCTGGTTTTTTGTTTTTTAATGAATTTTGCTTTAATTATTAAACAGAATTGTGGCATAAACACATTTACCATACAAATTGACACAAAAAAGCAGTCCTAGAAACAGTGTGACCGTTTGACCGACTAAAGTAGCAAATTGCCACTTTTTCGACTGCCTTGCCACTTTTTGTCCCCCTTTTTTAGGGGCGAGTTATATAAAAGTACATTAAAAATAAAAAGTTTAGTGTACACTGAAAGAATTTTCGGCATAAATTCTATGAATTTCGACATTAATCTAATGGAAAATTCATTAAAATTCAACCAACGTCACGCTTCGTTGGATTAATGAAACCAGTTTCGTCAAAATTATTTTATTGAAAACTTCATCAAATTTATTTAACAGTGTAATTAATGCAGTTCTATAACTTCATCGAAACAATAACATAATTTCATGAAAAGAATGAAATAACTTATATATAATGGGGTATCTTAATAATTAGAAAATATTGTTGTCATAAATCCAATAAAATATTCTTACGAAACCAGAATACCAACGAAGCAATTCCATTGAAATTCTTTCACAATATTCATGAAATTTTCATTGGATTCGTGAAATTATCATTAGATTTGTGAAAAAATTTTAAAATTTCATTGGACTTATGAAGCAAAATACTTTCGGTGTAGCTTTTTTTTTTTAATTTTGCCCCTTTTTTTGATAAATCGCCTATTTGGTGCCACTTTTTGAAAAATGTCATCGGTCACCCTGCCCAGAAAGCAGTCGAGAGATGGAATCTATTGTATTTTGAGAGCATTTTTTCTTATGCTCTCACGTGTAAATACACATTCTCTCAAAAATGTTGGTCCTAGTTTACACTATGCGTATAACTTTTGACTTAATTGTGCTTTCGATGCCAATACTATTTTCTTAATGTTACAAATTGTATTCTTAATTTGACTTCTCCATTAACAGAACAGTGGACCATGGTTGGTAAAAACAAGTCAAAATTTTAATTTTTTTTTCTCACATATTTCTTAAACTGTAAGCGAAAACTCATAAATACAGCAAGCAGTCTCTTTTTACATCTTGAATAGAAAAAAAATATCCACTTAGAAAAAATCTTTTTTAACAGATCAAACACATCAGCTTGGCGTCGCTTGGAATTTTTCATTAACCCAAGGTGTCCCACTTTGGGGCTTTGTGGCTCCGCCCATTTTAAAGATATATAGACCTAAGCTCCTTAAATAGTATATGAAATTTCATAATAATTGCATGGCCCGTTAAGAAAAACCGTCGGTTCGAGCTAAAAAATTTAGACCTCATATTTTAGACAGCGCATATATTAAGAACTAAAAAAAAAAAATACCATACAAGCTGCAACCAGTTTAATCAATATATATATGTATTGCTTTTCCTATATAATTTAGATCTTACCTTCACCAGGAATAACGAGTAATTTGGCTTACCTTGTCTTATAAACCATAATTATTCAATACGCAATTTTCCATTTATAACATTCCTTTTATTTTTTTGGAAATTTCTATTAAAAATTAACACTCATTCAAATTTTATTTACATATTTTTATTAAGAAAAGTAAATAATAATGAGATCCATAGCCACCGAAACTCGGCCAAAATCTATAAGTGAAAACAAAATAAATTCAAAAATAAAAGTCAGTTTTTTAAAACGAAATTAATTAAAATTAAGGACTTATTTACCTTTAAAGAGGTTTTGGCGTCTTTGATTGGTTGTTTTTATTACATAAACTCAGCCAATATGCGAATAACCCGGTACTGGCAGCAATTGATATCAGCTGGGAAGCTGGCAGTTCTAAAATGGGTACAAAAATAAATTTCTTTATCGAAATTAAACTCAAAAAAATTAAAATAAAATAAAAGTAGAAAGAAAAAAGAATAGAGATGTCTTACAACACTCGGTTATAGCTATGCTGCTTAGCTACATAAAACAAAATTAATATGTTAAATAACAATGCAATGAAATAATATTATATGATGGTGTCAAATTCACCGTAAATATTTCGAAATATTTGCATTTATTTCGGATTATTATCTTTTCTACGTACTATTAAATTAATCGGTCATGTTCTGTAAACCGAATCC
Source organism: Tachina lurida (assembly GCA_944452675.1). NCBI lineage: Eukaryota > Metazoa > Arthropoda > Insecta > Diptera > Tachinidae > Tachina > Tachina lurida. The sequence continues at coordinate 111,213,219 of OX101755.1, read as the reverse complement.
GAATAAATTTCTCGTTTTCCAAAAATAAATAATGGCCCCACTGATATGTTTTAAGCCGTATATACTAAAATAATTTCAGATATGACATTTCAAGCTCTAAAATATAGAATATTACAAAAAAGTCTGAAAAAAATTCGCTATTAGTGGATTTAATTTTTCTAAATCGAGCGTTTTCAAATCGACTCGATTTACAGAACTAGCAGGAATGTATTGTTTGTGGCCTAAGGCGGCTGCTAGCCGGCTTATAGCCGTTCGGCTGTGTTCTGTGATTTGTGCTCATGTGCAAAAACAATACAAAAACAAATTGAGCAATCCTTCTCATTGTTTCTGTTTCACTCACTTCAAAGAACAAAACAAAATAAAAATAAACAATTTGTTTCGTTTATTTTCGTACTGTGGTTTTAAGTAGAAAGAAATCAAAACAAAAGTAAATTTATAAGTGTAGTAGGGTCCATTATTTTTGTTACGAAAGTCACGCTCTAGCTGCTGTGTCGTTACATAAATAACATAGCTATAAAAGTAACCATTAATTAATGTTGTGTATTGCTTGTGCATGAAATAAATTAATATTTATTTACCTCTTCTTTGGTAATTGCCCAAGAGCCCCTGTCATCATAAAACCCATTTATGGCACTCGGCTTCTTTGATAATTTCTTTTTCTTTATTAATACATGTTCATCTTCTTCATATTCATCGTAGTATTGTTTTTGTAGTGCTGCTGCTTTATATTGTCCTTCTCAAACTTCTATAGCGTCATCTTCGTCATCGGCCTCATTATCACTGGCTTCTATTGTTCTTGCTGCTGCCACACTTTTAGCCTCCAAACGTTCTGGCGGACTGCCTGGATTCAATTGTGGACTTAGGGAACGATCGATAATTTCCACACTTGTACGATGCTCCTCTATATCCTCTATGTCCTCATTGAGCGTTGGACTTTTATTGTGAAGACTAGAATTGGTGGAGGGTGAATTGGTGGAACCGAATGATTGTGTCGCCGTCTGATAATAGTTGCTTAAAGAGGTTAAGGAATTGGAAGCACTAAGATGTGGCATGGGCGTTGGTGCTACTGGCATTGCGGTTAATCCTGATGCAGGCATTGGCGGTATGGAGGGATACATGCGATAGGATAGGGGTTTTTGTAGCACTGCCGCAGCTGCGGCTTGTCTGTAGTACAAGTCTATGGGCGAACTGGGGGATAAATGGGGCGAGGCCTGTGGATGCCCGTACGGCCAAGTTGTTAGATAAGGAGAACCACCGCCATAGAGGCGTTGGAAGGCAGCATAATTGCCTGCTTCGGCCAAAAGTTCCAAACCCACCGCAGTTTGTCGTTTCCACTTTGTTCTGCAAGGAAATTTTATAGCAACAGTTAGTGGAAGACTAAAATAGAACTGAATTAATTCTGAATCATATTTATCATTATCATTTTTCAAAACAAATAAATTTATGTATTTTTGAACAAGTTTTTTGTCTTGATTTTTTTTTTTGTAACTAAAATTTGAATAAAAAACTTGAACGAATCTATTGGAATCTGAATTTATTTGTTAGTTTTTGATTAATTAAAAAATCCATTTAAATAAAAATAAAAGAGATTTTAAATCGAAAAAAATATATATATTTCATTTTAATTAGCAAGACTCTTGGGTTTCTTATTTATTTATTTTTTGTTTGTAATCTCAGGCAAGAAAGCAACCATACAGTATGTCCCGACGGTCGCCTGATTAATGAAATCTAGGCGCCTACAAAACACTCGTACATTGCTAAATCTTAGAAAATCAGCAAGAGTTAGAAAGTTGCTTACAATTATTCTTTCTAGATCATAATTAACCCTGAATTAATCCCAAAATTGGCTCATTATTTTGTTGATGTTTTATTTTTTATATTTTGCATAGTTTATTTGTCATTTCCTTAACAACAACAAGTTAATAGGATTAAATACACTTGCAAATTGGATTAAAAACGTTTTCTTTTAAGAAAAATAAATATAAATAAAAGAAAAAAAGTGCAGCAAACAAACCTGCAAACCAATTAAGTTGTAGTAAAGAAATAAGGAAGATGCAAAAAAAATAAAAAACAGCAGGCCACAAACTTCACACAAACACATGCACACACAAAGTAGCAGCAGGACATTTGTTGAACATAAAACAAATAAAACTGCAGCAGCCGCAGAGTGGCAGGCAGCACCATCAACTCGTAAAACAATAAACAATGCAACAGTAGATACAAGTATTTAGAGACTATAAAATGCCAGTAGGCGTTTAACAAAACAATTAACTGCGAAATGAAAACAAAAATATTCTTCTGCCTTAACAAAAATTTTGTATGAATGACTTGGCAAGTTCCATCATAAAAAATTACCTGGATTTTGTTTCCTCTTCTTCAACTTTTGCTTAAATTAAAGTAGCCTTGTATTATTGCTTTTGTTTTTATTAAATAAATGCCAGTTTTCTATTTTCAATGATTAATGATTGAAGAACTGCAGCATTGACATGTGCATTAACATGGACTGACTGACTTGGCACTATTGCAATGGCGCAAAAAAAAGTAGCTGAAGTTGCCCTGCTGTCACTGTTTTTTATATTTTTATTTTTTTTTATGTTTTTATTTAATGATGTAAATTTCATTTCATTCCTTTTGAATATTTCCGTTTTGCTCATAAACCTCATAACGAATTTCTTAATGTTGTATTAAAAAAAAAAAGTAACTATTAAAAAACGGTTCTCTTAACCAAAACGAATTGTAAAGTGTGTATGAGCGATTATGAGCGATTTACGAAACTGTAATGGTAATTGTCTCTATTATTTGAATTTTCTAATGGTGGTGGTGGTAGTTCACACTGACTAAGCATCTTTATACAATTCAATTTGCCACATTTATTTATAATCAATTTGAATAAGTTTTTTTTTTCTTTTTGCCATTAAATACTTGTGTATTTTGTGTATTTTTTTAACAACTTTAAGCAAACTTAAAATTATGAAATGAAATAAAATGTAAAAGGTAAAAAACTATTTATATTATTTTTTTCCCATGATACGTAGTTTCTACTCTTGAAATTAAAAGTGGGGTTAGTTAAGGTGACCATGCATCCTCTTTTTTAGAAGACATCTATTTTAACTCGCCGTCATATATAAAATTTGTGTCCTCTATTTGTCATCTTTTTTTTACCAGCATTATCAGCCATCTTCTATCATCTTCAATATTAGAATAATGAATAATAAATATTTTTTTATTGAACATTTGCTTATGAAAATATATGGTAAAACTTTTACGATAAGAAAATATCGTAAGCTTTATTGAACAAAAAAAAATTCTTTGATGAAAGCTGTCATGAATGAACGAATTTCAATTCATACGGGAAACAGGACACTGCAACCCAAGAATTACGTATTGAATTCCTTGCTATGGTTCTCAGTTTAAATGGACATAAAGTTATTAATTTTAGTTTAAAATTCGAACAAATGATCGTTAGCTTAGAAAAATGTATGCTGCTTATCGTTTCGTCTCAGAAGTTATGTGGAAAATAGCCTCACGTACAAATTCCATGATTTTTTCGCATGACTCACGTGTGAGTCACGCGTGATCATGGTTGTATTTATGTAGAATAAACGTGTGTAATTTCAGCTAACTTTCTTAAGTTTGTTAAAAAATCTATTTTTGAATAATTCGTATCCGCATTCAATGAATGTCAACCAGCAATTCATCAGCAGCGTGATTGAATAAAAAAAATCATAAATTTTGTTTAGTTTGTCAAGCACCGTCTATACGCATTTTGTCCTTGCTTCGATATTTGTTGTATAAAAAATCTCATGTTTATTAATTAATTAATAATTACTTAGTTTAGGGAAGGGGGGGGCTAACCCTCACGCTCCTCCTACGATCCCAAGATTTTGGTATAACATGCAGCTAGTCTTAAGAGTTATTCGCATTAAATTTAGTGTGCCTCACTATTGTAGTTCTGGAAGTACTCATTGAACTCACACATCTGACGAATGTGATAGAGGCTGCTGCCAGACAAAAAGTAATCAACATCGCGGAGAACAGCACAGACAGGGATTGTCTAATTAGCCAATGGGAGCAATCATACCTGGAACGATGATTTCCCCTACTTGTGCAACTTTCTGCGTGATGACGTGAGACTCACTTTCATTTCCATTCTCTATCAACCAAGTTTTATTTATAAAATTTTTTGTTTATTTTGGTTTTATTTGGAGGTTGGCAGTTGAAATGAACAGCTGCCTTGTGGGCTCACCTGGTTTGCGTGTAGCCTGGCAATTTTAATGTGAACAGGGCTGTGATATTGCAAATATGTTTATGTTGAGATTTTTTTCTGTTTCCATGTTTTGTTTTTTTGTTTTTAAAATTTTTAAATTTTTGTCATCTAAGTAATTTTACATATATATATATATATATATATATATATATATATATCTATGGTCTCAAGTAGAAAGTTTCTAACTCATATTGGTTACGAAATTGAGCTTTTCAGTAATTCCAATACACTTCCGATAAATACACCTCATCACAAAAATTTATTGCAATAGTGTAAAAAATAACAAGCTGTTGCAACAGTTTCTTTGAGTTAGGACCTTTATACTTGAGACCAACGATATATACGTACATGTATGTATATAAATGTAATTTTTTATGTAAAGTATGTAAAAATTGTAGACATTGAATTTAAATAAATTTTTTACTATTTTTGTTGATGTAATCGTTTTTATTTCTCCGAAATCTGGTCACCTTATGTTAATACATAAATGCCTCAAACTTTGCAGCAGTTTTGTCGCGTAAGCGTGATCAGCTGTTATACATGCTTTGCGAATGCTCAACAGCTGTGCACAGTAGTCATATTTTGAGTGATCTAGAAAATATGTTTCATAAAACTCTTATTAAACAGAAATATTTTTTATGAATAAGGCAGTTATAATGTATAACGAAATAATAACGAAAGTGGAAATTTGCTTATAAATTGTAATAAAAAAAAATTATGGAAAATAAGGCTGTTAAAATCTCGTTAATTCGTAAAATTTCCATACATTTTGGTCCCCTCGATAATTCGTAATTTTTTTTTAAATAAAATCTCCTTTACCTCTTATAAATCGTAATTTTTTGCTAACTACCACTTATAATTCGTAATAAAAACAACAGAAACATGGAAAGAATGATTTTTTGTTTAATGCAATTTTTTTGGGTTGGTTTTTGCTTTTGCTTGTGTGTGTGTTTATTTTTTTAAGATCAGTTTTTTACATGAATAATAAATAAAAATTTCAAACCGCACGCATAAAACTCTGTCGGTGTTACAAAAACAAAAAATTTAGTAAATAAATTGAAAACCCCCGTTAATTCGTATTTATTTTATTTTAACCCCGTTAAATCGAACCCCCGCTAAATCGAAAACCCCTATAATTCGTAAGAAATGGCCGATCCCTTGCGATTACGAACTATCGGGATTTGACTGTATATGACCTATGTAGTAAGATCTTATGGCCAACATTTTTGTAGAATATTTAATTCCCTCCTCTTTTTTATATATGTTTCTTTCTTGGTTAGAATAGGGCCAAAAATTATCGTTATATAGAGGAGTTAGAGGGTTAATATGTACTATAAAATGATTTGCCTTAATATTTTATACAAACTTGCTAAATATACCCCAGACCTTAGATAAGCGTGTTTTTAGAGTATCATAACTTTGAGTTGGCATCACTGCTTTATTTGAGCACCCATTTAACAGCTGATAGTTGCTTTTTGTTAAGTTTGCTTTGAACTTTCATTATGAATCGTCTTACACCAGAGCAACGCCTGCAAATTGTTAAAATTTTGCAAATTTGAAAAAATTTTAACATTTTATTTTCCGATGAAGCCCCATTCCGGTTGAGTGGTAACGTAAATAAGAGAATTCATAAGCTTTTGTCGAAACACCATTACATCCACAGAAAATTAGTGTTTGGTGCGCTTTATGGGCTGGCGGAGTCATTGGCCTATATGTCTTTGGTATAGTAACATGAATCGAAATTTGTTCGTACCTCAATTACATGGCATTAATCTTGCTGATATGTAGTTCCAACAGAACGGACGTTCTGATTGATTTACTCAAAGAAACTTTTGATGGAAAAATAATTTCACGTAATGTCCACCAAGATCGTGTGATTTAACACCATTGGATTATTTTCTTTATGGCTATGTTGAGTCACTTCTCTACGTTGATAAACCACAAACAATTGAACCCCTGGAAATCAACATTCGAAGAGTTATCGGCGAAATGCGGCCGCAAATGCTGCAAAATTTTTTTGAAAATTGGTGTTGCAGGCGCCAGCCATGGCGGAAATCATATTTCAACATAAATTTCATAAAATTTTCTTTCCAAAAAAGCCCATTTCATTGATATTGAAAATATATTTCCTTTTTTTATTATGATTTAAACTTGTGTCAATCTATAAAAAAACACCCTTTATAAAGAACACATAGTTTTTTTTATCGATCAGACACTGTTTCATAGGTTTGCATGTTTCAAAGGTCAAATATTATAATTTTTGCAGTAGCTACGAAGACATTGATAAAAAAGGAAAGTGTAGAATATTTTTTGTGTGACTGCTCTGGACTAGCAAGAAAGAGAATCGCCACAATGAATGCTCTTGAGTTCCGGGAACTTTCTAAAGCAGTGCCATTGTTGAAGTGCAACGTATAAGTAGCTTTGTATTCAGATCTAGTGGTTTCAACATTGCGGAGCAGAAATGAGTCCCGGATTTGGACTGCCACCCTTAAGTAACTTAACCGAACCTTCAGTTACCGATATACCGTACGAACCAGTTCAAAGGCGGGGCCTAAACTCCCATTAAAAGCACCTTTTACCACAATTCATTGACAGAACCTTGTAATTTTTTATAATTTGGGATTATTAGTGCATTAACAAATCTTAAACTTAATTGTAACAATTCCCAAAAAAAAATCACCAGGTATTAACTTGACTGCATCCGGTCAAAAAATAATTGCGTGGCAACTAGAGTTCGACCGATTAATCGGCTTCGGCCTTCGGCCAAAAATTGGTAATCGGCCAACATTCGGCCTACGGCAAAAATCGGCCGATTAGCCGAAGCCGAATATTTTTCATTCCAAGCTTGAAAAATAACATTATTTTTGGTCGTTGCTCGCCGACAGTTTCTATTGTGTTTAACGTTTTGAAAGGGTTGCTTTGAAATACAACCCTGTTGCTTTCTATTTTCTTTTACTTGGACGTTCTTGTGAGTGATCATATGAAAAAGCAATCTAGAAATTGCAAAATAGTTTTATTTTTCTTCTTATGTATCCAATAGATATTACAGCTATTTCAGTGATCTCAAAAAATCAAATTTTTTTCTTAATTCATATAAAACAAGTATCATTTTTAAAATTTAAAACATTCGGCTTCGGCTTCGGTTTTGGTCGAAGTTTAGGATTTTAGCCGAAGTTCGGCTTCGGCCAAAAAAAACGCCTTCGGTCGATCTCTAGTGGCAACACTTTATGCCTGCGGAAGCAGTGAATAGTTGTTGTTGCTTTTCACATTTATTTTCTTTACATAGTTCTTACAACTACAATTTGAGCTGGAAACAGTCAGCCAGTAAAGAAAAGAAAAAATATATTTTTATTATTGAGTTCTTGTTTCAACTTTGATGTTAGTTGAACTTCTCATTTGTTTAAATAGAAGTTTAACTTAATATCTCTAGTTGCTCTTATAATTTTTAAGGTAAAGGCTCCCTGATGATCTGCATTGGCAATAGTGAAATGCACATAGTATCCAGCTATAACCCCTCAATAATCAATTTCAATTTTAATAAAAAACAAATATTTTACCGAATAAGTAAAATAATAATTTGGGATTATTAGCGCGTTAACAAATGTTAAACTTAAACTCAAATTATAACAATTCCCCAAAAAAAAAACACTAAGTAAAATTTCGTTTAAAAATTTGGTTGCTTAAAAGTTTAATAAAAAATTTAATTGATTCAATTAAACTTTTGTTAAAAAATCTAGTTAATTCAAAATTTACTTAACATAGTTTAATTTTCAACTGAATTCTGTTTTTTTTTTCAATTAAAAGTGTTGATAGGAAAAATATTTTTTCATATAAAATATCATTCTTTAAAATTTTAATTTTTTTCTGATGCAGTATACTTTTATGTTTTTTTTTGCGTTCAGGCCATGGTATCGATTTCCACCGAAGACTTTGTTCTGTTATATATTTGTAATTTGTTATTGTATTATTTAATAAGAAATAACTATTCTTTTCTTGTGCCTCCAATTTCACCACCTGTTTCTTTAACATTAAATTTTTGATAACTGACATGCATTTAAAGATTTAGTTATAGAATTCAAAAAAAAAACTTTGCTACACTAAAGAAGATGATTCAACTCTTAGAGAAACCAAAACTCATGGACATTAACAAGAAACTAGAACATAATGCACATAAAATCAATTAATTAAGTTTAAAAATATTTCTAAATAAAAATCTTTAGTCGATAGTCTTACCGCGTAGAAAATAAAACTCTGTAGTCTCAAAATGCCACAACATAAAAGTATTTATTAATACTTTAAAGCATTAAAAAAGAGACTCATGTTTCCTGAAGTATTGAGAATTCAAAAATGAAATATTTCTTGGTTCAATGCGAGTGTTCAGCTTTTTAGTATTCTTTGCTTTTCTTTCTTTTAAATTTTTCTTACAACACTTGTTATGAAAACCAATTCAAAACCATTCAAGGTTTTTTATTCTTTTTAATTTTATGGCTTTAAAACCAATTAAAAATAAAATATTGTTACATTTCAACACTTCTTCATTTGTCATGTTCATCTTCCCTCAAGTTTTTTTTAACTCTTTTTTTTGTTTAATCCTCTTCTCTGAGACTTACCTTCGATTTTGATACCACGTCTTAACTTGACAATCACTCAATTCTAATTTGTTTGCCAATTCCATGCGATCCTGTACACTCAAATATTTCTGACGTTCAAATGACTTTTCCAATGTCTGCAATTGATGATCGGTGAAGGCAGTGCGTGCCTTGCGCTGTTTCTTCGATAAACCCATTAGATTGTCACTACTTTTAATGCTCTGACCATCATCATCTTTGGCACCTGCAAAAATTTAATATAAAATTAAAGAAAAAAAATTTCAGTTAAAGAAAAAACTATTTTAAGCGGATATTTTTTTGATGTAAAAAACAAATATTTGTTGTGTTTTTTTTTTCTCTTCTCTGTCATGATCATTTATAGTTTGTTTGTGGTTTTATTGTAAATATTTTTTTTTTTGCTTTATGATTGTTATTATTAGTTTCTTGCAATTTAAATCTTTAAACGTTTGCCAAGTTGCTTAAAAGTCTTGCAGACTTTTGATGCAAGAAGCAAAGAGCGAAAATGAAATCTCTTAAATTAACAACTGGCTTGTCCACATTTCAGCATTTAGTTTTTTGCGTGAAGTGAAATGATGCGTAAATTTTTTGTGTCATATTTATGTGCAATTAATTAAAATTATTTTTGCATGCACATTCATGTTGCTTTTAATGCTCTTATATTGAATTAATAATTGAGAGATTTGCATAAAAGTTATTGAACAAAATTAAATGGCAGCCAGGTCGACCTGGCCAGCAGCTAAGGATTATTATTATTATTTTTTTTTTGCTAAAAGCAACTCCAAATATGTGTACAAGGACCAGAGAATTATTTTCAAAATACAAGTCCCAAATACAGTTCCTGGAGCGCAAAATAATTTTCAAGTTTCCAACAGTTTTTAAAATCATTTCGGTCACATTTTTCATGAGCTTATTTGTTAAGAGTTTATTTTTAGATACTCGTATGTATGATTTCTGAGAATGGAAAGAAATAATGGTTCGATTATAGATGGCAACCAAACTTTAGTTGCGTTACCAGTACCCCAAAATGGCAACTAACAGCTGTTAATTTCAGTGGCCAAGGAGCAATAACATTGGCAACCACAAATTTTTAGTTTCTTTATAGTTTTTAAAGCAAGAAGTTAAGAAAAAAATATATAAAAAATTAAATTATATAAAATACTTCTCCTCTGGAAGAGTGAAAATATGCCGTTAAATAGATTTAAAATTGTTTACTTCATTCTCTTCACCGAAAAATAATTGCACTGCTTAGTGCTAGGAACACAACTGGGACGAACGACGAATTTCGTCGACTGCATCGAATTCTTCGCTAGGAATTCGCTGAGTAAACTCGTCGTTTTAAACACAACCACGACGAATAAATAACAGCTCTTGTAATGGATAAAGTTGGCTATTGTTTCTGCAAAGAGAGATAGAGAGAGAGAGAGAGAGAGAAATAAATCTAGCTCAGAATTCGTTACGCACGATGAATTTCGTTCGACGATGGTTTTGTCTTCATTTCCATATGCACACATACACAGAGAAAAAACTGCCTCATAGAATCAATAAGATTTTCTCTATGAAAAGTTTTTAGCCTAAGCGGTATCCCAGCAGAAAGAAGCGAAGATTTTTTCATCGAGACTCCTTATTGTTTTTATGTGGTAAATCTTATTAATTTTATCAAGAAGAAAACCGCATAAAATCAAGAAGAAATATTATTATTCACAACGTTTATACTCAATTTCCGTTATTTTTGGCACCAAAAAAACAATCCATAGAGAAAAACTTCTTGATTCTATTAGGTTTTCTTATAAATTGTAAACTATAGGGATTTCTTATTGATTTTATTAGGTTGCCTTCTTGATTTTTTTAAAAAGGTTTTCTTCTCGATTTTAGTAGGTTCCTATATGAGTATGTGTAAAGCATCTTATTGATTTTTTTTTTAATAAGGAAAACTTCTTGATTTTATGAGGTGTCTTGTTATATCGTTTCTATAAATAGACATACAGACAATGTTTTTCATGATCTTTTTCATTTTTGTATAAGAATGTTTGCACAATAATTTCAATGGTTATTCAGGCTGCTTGTTAGCATATTGAGTATAGTGCTTGTCTATCAGTTAGAAGTTTGCTGGTTCAATACTTGATGAGTAAGTTAGTTAAGAATATAACATATTGTGTATGTATATATGTAAGTATGTATAAATGAGTAACATCTACAATACTACATACATACATACATATTTATATGGTATAGAATTTAAATGAAAATACATAAGTACAGAGAATAAAAAAGCAATTTTTTTTATTGAAAAAATCAATAAGATAACCTCTTAAAAACTACAAGATTTCTCTTTAATTTTTTCAAAAAGGTTTTTTCTATGAAATTAATAAGATTTCCTTATTGAAAAAAACCATAGAAATTTCTTATTAATTTTGTTCTATTTTATGAGGTATTTAGTAGGCACTGTTTTCTCTGTGTATGTTTTTATTGTTTATATGAAAAAAGTTCGCAACGAAAATTTCGTCGGTCGTCCCAGTTATGTTCCCAGCATAAATCATTTTTATCGTAAGTAATTTTCTTTAACACTTTTACTTAAGAATTTTCTGCTTGGCACTTATTTTTTCTTTTTTATATTATGAAGTTTTGTTTACATTATGTTTAGTTGCCAATTTCTCATAAGCGTGTTTTCGATAACTTGTTGGCAATTGGAGAAAGTTGGCTTACATAAAAAATTTCAATTGCATTGCCAGTTGATATGGCAACAGAAGTTCCCCATCCATCGAACCATAAATATTTTAAGACTTTTCCTTATTTTTTTAGGCCCTTATACTTTAAAACGCAATGCTTAGGCTTGACAAATTGTGTCTAAAGAAAATTAAAATTTAAATAATAAAATATACACCCAGAGAAAAAAACAGCTTAAAATCTATAAAAACCATATTAAATTAATAAGAAACATTAACGAAAGTCTAGTCATGTTGAAATTTCTTATTTCAATATGGAAAAATATTAATTTACAGTATTAATTTATTAATTTTATTTATTTTTTAATATCTCAATATAAATTTTCTATTATATTGACAAATTATTGAATTAATATTACGCGTTCTTATTTTTAAGTTGCTGCTTTTCCCTGAATGTACGATTATAGAAAATTTGTCAACGTTTGGCATTGCGTTTTACAAATTTAATTTTTTCCTTAAATTTAATTTGAAATTTTGCAACAGTAAACTATGTCATATTTTATAATTCTCTAACTTCCTAATGATTAATATTGTAGTCTTATTAGCAATTAGTACTTCATAATTATTATTAAATTCAATTAAGACTTGCGTAATTAGCATTTAATTAAACATAAGCGTTTTAAACAAGTTAATTACTACATGCATATTATAAGATTATTTATGACATTTTAATTCTTTTAATAAATTAAAAAAATAGAAATGCAACATATTTAATTATTTGGCTTTGCCGCGAGTCAAGTATGAAATAAAAACAGGAAGTTCTTAAAATAGCTTAAGTACTTGTGACTTCTTGGAATGTCGATCCAAAGATTCAAAGATGATCCAAGGAAGAACACTGCAATTCTTATCAAAAAAGGAAAGGAAATGGTTGCAACAAAGAACAATGAACATTAAAGTTTTAGTAAAAACAAATCACAAATCAAATGCATTAATTAATAAACTTGTTAACTTAGTACATTTACGTGGGTTAACTTAGTGGAGTGTTGCCACACAATTGGGTGCACTCTGCACCCAGTCAAAAAAATATTATTGTGGCAACACTCTATTCTAGGGAAAGCAATTAATAGTTGTTGTTGCTTGCCACAATTATTTTCTTTACATACTTCGTACAACTACAATTCGAGCTGAAAAAAGGTCAGCCAATGTAGCTCTAAAAAAATGTTTGGATAAAGGTTTCCTGATGATTTGCATTAGCAATAGTGAAATGCGCATAGAATCCAGCTAAACCCCTCAATAATCAATTTAATGTATTTAAAACAAAAATACCAAAAATTTATGGGAGTTAGATCTGGTGACTTTGCTAGCCAGGTCTGACTGTGTGTGTAGTCGCCCCTTCCTGTTGAAACCACGTATGTGAACAGTAGATGGATGAGCTCGTAGGCTTGGCAAAAAGAATTCCGTAATCATGCGTCGATAATTTTGACCGTTCGAAAAAAAATGGTCCAATTATCTAATAAGTGGTTAAGGCACACCTAACAGTTACCCTGGAGTAATGCAATGGTTTTTGATGTTTCAATCAAGGGTTGCGCGTTCTTGGAGACCAGTAACGGCAGTTTTGCTTGTTGATGAGGCAGTTTAAGTGAAAATGTGCCTAGTCGCTCCAAAAAATGGGACTTACAGTGCAAAAACGCTCCAACATCGTATCATAAAAATTTTTGATTAAATCATAGTCACTTTCTTTCAGTTCTTGAATGATTTGAATTTTAAAAGGATGGAACTTCAGATCCTTTCTTAAAATTTCATGAATAATCGCTATTGGAAGTACCAGTGTTTTCAACCAGTTCAATGCTTTCGGGAGTCCTTGAGGATCGACTCGGCCCTGGCTGTGGGACATCATAGCCGAAGCAGTTGCGCGGAATCTCTGCACCCATGAACGAATTAAATTTACACTCGGTCCATCGCGTATTCGCCGAATACCGATCTTTGAACAAAATTGTCGACGAGCAATTACTTAAGAATGATTAATCTTAAAAAATTTATCCACAGTGAGCGCGCGATGCTCACTCTACCACTGCGACATCGTGACTAACACATCTGCACTATCGATAATTCCAACGGCATCACCCTCCTTCCGCACCATTTACTGCTTTATGAAATAAAGGTATTTAAAAATATAAACTTGCCACCAGACACCCTATATAAAGGCTCAAATTCTTGAGTCCTATTTCCGATAACTCGGATAGGCTATTCAAGAAGGAGATCTTCCAGAGCGAGACAAAAGCAGATGATATGCAAAATACTTTCCTCCTCCTTCTCATCAGTGCAATTGAACTGTAGTCATTATACAGAATACCCGTATAATGGATTCCGAAAGCGCAGTGGCCGGTCAGAGTGGCTACGAGAAGATTCCTCAAATGCTTCCTAGTAGAGTTCATGAAGTTTTTCGTTCTGTGGGGGCTTAGGCGAGGCCAGAGAGTTCTTGCTATTTAGCAGCTGATGCAAGAAAGACAACATCGAAGCGTTTCCACCAGGATGACAGTGGGAGACTAAAGAGATCATTGATATCGACTTTCCTGAGTAGGGTTTCCCCCTTTTAGTTCATCCGTTGTTAACTGAAATAGTCCCGTGTTCACGCAACTAGTTTAATTTCTTATATTAACTAAATATGTATATATTTCAGTTTAAATTAAATATTAACAATTTGTGATCTTTGAAACTTTTATTTGACCTTTTATTTTAATAAAATCGTTACTATTTTTATTATTAATAACTTGTTTGATATTTTTTTCTGTGTATATTTGCAACCACACACACACCGTTGTTATACCAAAACAGCTGATGTTAGATCAAAATAGAACATGCTCCAATTGAAATTTTGTCATCTGATATAGCCACCTGACCTTTGTAGAGGCGAAAATTGAATGCTTGTCTACATTTTGCAGTAGGAAATTGGACTTGCCAGATTTAAAATACAGGCCGTGTGAAAGCGGCTTAACTAAAATTTTGTCTTCTCAAATATATTTCGTTATGGAGAGAAATCAGCTAAGGCGATGCTAGAATCTACAATTTAATATTCAAAAAGAAAGAAATAATGGTTTCCATAACAATTTATACTATTTGATTAAAGAAAATTGTTTTGTACTTTAGAAACCCACTCGCATCACAGCAAAACAAAAGACTTAAGCAGCAAACAGTTATTACAACGATCAATTTACATTTGAAAAAAAATAAATAAAAAATTCTATAACAGATAATTAAATCATTTAGTAACGAACAAATGATTGTAAACTAATACAATGGTTACTTAAACGTTTAAATACATTGCATTGAAAAGAAGAAAAAAAAAACAAACCAACAGACACCACCTTTATAATTTATAGTTAAGTTCAGTTAAATGTGAAACACTTAATAAGGAAATTGAAGATTTGATTTATTTTCCGCTAAACAACAACGTTAAAGCATTACTAAACTACATACGAGTTAGTTACACAGATACACTCATGTGAACATAATTAGTGTGTTGTGAGTTTGTGAGCCCAGAAAAAGAAAATTAAGTTAAAATAAATGTTTAATGAAAATTAAAACGATATTTAAAAAAAGTAATAATGCTGGCAAAAAAAAGCAAAGAAATAAACTGTAAAACATTTCCGCAAAATGTGGTTAAATGTTTTCTTTAAGACATTAAACCAGGCACGCTAGGCCAACAAAATGCATGTAAAGATGCACACGAGAAAAATGGTGAAACATAAAACATTAAACCTAGTGAATAAATGAATGAATCAGCGAACAAATAAACTGACTAACTCATCAAAATAGTAGCTGACTAAGTGAATGAGTGAGTGAGTGAGTGAATGAGTTAAGGATGGTTGGTTTAGCTAGTTTGTCGAGTGTTGCTTAGTGGGGCTTTTGGTTTGGTTTATAAGAGACCATAATAAACTGTTTCTGCATATTTCTTTTTTTATTTTATTTTTTTTTTTTTGAATTTTTGCTTTTAAAAAGAAAATGTACTCAAAGTGTAAATGATTTAGTTCATATTAAATGCTTTGGTAATCATGAAGTATGCCAACTCTTTGGATGCGAAAAAATAAACTAACTTTCTGAAAGAACAATAGCGTCGCTTAATAATGTTTATAAGGAAAAAATCTAAACCTTAAAACTGCATGTTTTCTGCCTTGGCTTTAGGGTTTCGTACACCAAAGGTGAAAAGGAAGCCTACTCTTTTCGCTATGATGTTCGACAGTTTAGAATCAAGAAGATTTTCTCTATGAACCGTTTTTAGGCTAAGGGGTATCCCAGCAGAAGGAAGCGCAGATTTTTTCATAGAGATTCCTTATTGTTTTTATTTGGTAAATCTTATTAATTTTATCAACAAGAAAACCACATAAAATCAAGAAGAAATCTTATTATTCACAACTTTTTTTACTCAATTTCCGTTATTTTTGGCAACAAAAAAACAATCCATAGAGAAAAACTTCTTGATTCTATTAGGTTTTCTTATAAATTGTAAGCTATAGGGATTTCTTATTGATTTTATTAGTATGCCTTCTTGATTTTTTTAAAAAGGTTTTCTTCTTGATTTTATTAGGTTGCCTTATTGATTTTTGCAAAAAGGTTTTATTCTTGATTTTAGTAGGTTTCTATATGAGTATGTGTAAATCATATTATTGATTTTTTAATAAGGAAATCTTTTTGATTTTATGAGGTGTTTTATTATTTCATATCTATAAATAGACATAGAGAAAAATTTTTTCATGATTTTTTCATTTTTGTATAAAAATGTTTGCACAATAATTTCAATGGTTATTCAGGCTGTTTGTTAGCATATTGGTTAGAGTGCTTGTCTATCAGGTAGAAGTTTGCTGGTTCAATACTTGGTGAGTAAGTTAGTTGAGAATATAACATACATACATATGTATATGGTATAGAATTTAAATGAAAATACATAACAACAAATATATAACAGTTAAAACTTAAAGGGTTTTAAAAGCGAGCAGAAAAAAAATTTTAAATTCTAATGTAATATACAGACAATTGTGCTTATCGGTACTTTAATATATTTAGAAAGAACCTAATACATTTTTTTTAATCCAGATTTATTTAATTTTTCAATACATTAAATGTTCTTCTATCGAAATATATAAAAAAAATCGATTGCAAAAAAATAATGAATTCGTTCCTTTACATATAAAGGTAACGATATATATATAGACATATGAAATTTTCAAAGTAAAGTGTGGTTTTATGCAGACTACACCAATTAATACTGAAATTTGAAAAATCAATATTAAAGGTTATTCTATCAGTTAATGTAATTTTGAGAACTTGCTGTATCTTGAAATTTTCAAAAACGCTTAAACTAAAAAATCCCAAAATTAAGAAAAATTAAAGAAGGAGGTGTCTTAGGATACCCGGCTATAGCTATGCTGCTTAGCTATATAAAAGAAACTTAATGTGTTAAATAACAATGCAATAAAATTATATTATTTATAATGTCAAATTCGCCGCAATTATTTCAAAAGGTTTCCATTTATTTCCCATTATTTTCTAGCGGCGCACGATTAAATTAATGCATTGCTTGTAGCCGGCGGCTGCTGTTAGCCGGCTTACAGCCAATCGGTTGTATTTTTTGCTATGGTGTTATGTGCAAAAACAATACAAAAATAAATTAACGGCCTGGCTCACGAAGTCGACAAGAAATTTTCTTTCGCTTATTTATATTGAAAACAAAAACAAAATAAGAAAATTTGTTTTTGTTATCAATATAAATAAGCAAAAGAAAATTTCTTGTCGACAACGTGAGCCAAGCAGTAAGTATTCCTTCTCATTGTTTTTATTTTGTTTTTGCTTCACTCACTTCAAAGAACGAAACAAAACAAAATCAAACAATTTGTTTCGTTTATTTTCGTACTTTGCTTTCAAGTTTAATGTATAACTGTAATAGTGTCGATTATTTTTGTTACGGAAGTCATGTCCTAACTCCTGTATCGCGCCGTAAATAGCATAGCTTTAAAAAATGCCGAAATGAAAAAAGCGATTAAAAATATATGTAAATATGTACCACCAGAAATAAAATAAATCACTATAAGCAAAAAATAAATCACTGAACGTAAAAGGTCGCCCAAAACATGAAAAAAATCGCCAAAAACCCCAAAAATATTGACAAAACGAAAAAAATCGCCAAAAACGAAGAAAGCGCCAAAATTAAAAAATCGCTAAAACTAAAAATAGTGTTGTAAGAAACAAACAAAAATCGCCAAAAACCGAAAAAATTGCGAAAACAAAAAAAAAACCGCCAAAGCCAAAACAAGCACGTTATAGAACCCTTCGTGTGCGACTCAAAGTCCCCTTTACTAAATTTATTAGTTTTTGGTTGAACGTTATACCGAAAAAATTATGTCAGGTTTTGTTTAACAAACATGATTTTGAAACTGGTTTTAAATTTTATTACGCTCGGGATTTGGTTTCATAAATATATAGTACATTATTTTAATTAAGGAAAAAAAATTGTTTTTAATTTAATTAAATTTTTATTAACTTCGGTATTCGGTTTGACGAATTCTGCGGTAGGACCTATTGCAGTAAAAATAATAAAATATTTTTTTTAATTTATTAATTGAATATAAAATTAAAAATTTTTGTTCTGGTGCCCCGGTAGTCTAGTGGATTGTGTGCTATCAGTGCGGGCGTCGTGGATTCGACTTCCACCAAAGACTCTGGTCTGCTTCACTACAACGGGTGAAGGTCTTTGTACCTATGCTCGTCAAAATACGTTACTATATAATTTGTAATTGTATTTGTAACATTTACCTTAAAAAATAACTAAAAAATTTTTGCTTTGTATACGCGAAATGTGACCCTTTTGGTCATATTTCCGTATATTGTATTAAGACATTAAAAAAACTGCAGCTTAACAAGTTGTGTTTTTTCGTAAAGTGAAAAAATAGTTTTCCAAAAAAAAAACCTTAAAAGTCTGTATTGTTGAATATCAAATAATATCAAAATCATTTTTTTTTTGTGTACAAAAACTTACTGCCTAATTATTTAAAACGTATTGACCACAAGTACAAAAAATTTGTTCTTGTCTTACCAATTATTTTACATTCTTAATGAAAAAACTGCTTATTACTTCTTAAGTAATTCCATAACTTAAAACCTAAACTATATCAGCGATAGCTTTGAGTAATTAAATTAAATTTAAAATAAAAATTTAATGCTTGCAGTTCTTTATGTTGCACAAATCTTGAACGGCTTAACAACGTACGCTGCTTCCTCTAAACTTAACAACTCAACTTTTGCTCATCATATTTAACAGAAACTATTTTAATTATGCATGCAAAATCATATAAATCAAAATATATGCATTCCAAAAATAAAATACTAAAATTATATGAAAAACAATTCAAGCAGATAAGATAAAATTAATTTATAACCACTTTATGCAGAAGCACAGAGTTAAGACAAAATGCAAACAAAAACCTTCCAAAGAAGTATGTATGTATGGTGATGAACTCTGTAATTTTTTTCCCCAGCTAATGTGAAAATTAATGTTAATCTGAGCCTTTGAATAAAACAATTCTTTTGTTTGTTTTTTTTTCTTTCCAAAAAAAAAAAACAAAATAAAAGAAAACTATCTGACGGACTGACACAAGCACTTGCCAGCGGCTTATTACTTGCTGTTGTTCTACTATATATAGAGTTAAAAGAAGTTTATAAAAGTTGTTTTTGTATTTTAAATATGTAACATCCTCTGTAGTTCATTGTTTTGCATTAATGTATAATTAAGTGTTTTGTGGCTAAATTGCATTAAACATGGTTAAATGCGCAACTGTAAATTGTTGTTGCTTCTCTTTCACCATAAGCTTTTTACTCGTATATATAAATTATATATATATATATATATATATATATATATGCTTTGCTGTTTGATAATCTTTTGCTGAAATGTTTTTTTCTCTCGTACTTGGTGGCTTAAAAGTAAATTTACTGCTCTACTACACTTTTTCATTCCTTTCAAACAATAAAACATTAAAATGGAAAATGCAGAAACCCCAGTCCGCTTGTAGAAGGTTTTTTTTTTTATTACATCAATGTGGTTTTTATAAGCAGCAGCTCTCTTTTTTATCTTTTTGCATTTCAATTAAGTTTGCAGTGCATTTTCTTGTGCTTAAATAAGGAATTTTACTTTATTTACACCATAAAATATTAGAAAAAACAATTATATGTTTATACTAAAGCCATTGCGCTACAAAAAGGCAAAAAGAAGCTCTACAATTTCCTATTATTTGGTGCAAATATTGCCGCCCATAAGTTCAGGAAATTATTCGTTTAACAGTCATTTTATTAAGAGTGTAATAGATATCAATCTGAAATAATTGAATTCTGCTAATGCAATTAGATATTCAATTGAATTCAAATAATTGATTCTAATTCGAGCTAATTGAATATATAATTGCATTAGCAGAATTCAATTAGATTTGTAATTGTAAAGGTAAACCATTTTTTTTTTTTTTGCTAATGGCAAGTAATTGCAATTAGTTTTACTATTGGAATAAAAATTTCAATTATCTAATGGGAATTAGTTGAACTTATTCTAATTGTTTGATGAATTAGAGAATATAAACCAATTGTATCAATTGCTAATTCTAATTGGAATTTAATATGTATATTTTAAATGATATATTTTTATTAATTAATATGATTTTGTAAAGAAGAGAAGAAAAATTAAACTAGACTTTTTAATTTCTATCATATATAATATCATAGCTGTTAAGTAATGATTAGTACTCTTAATGATTACTAATGTGATTAAATTTTTTTAAAGGTGAAGTAATGATTAAATTACGATTATATTCAGTTTCGCACGATTACTAATTGATTACGATTACTAACAATGGAAAAAGTAATCTGAATTACTTAAAATTACTAAAAATAATCAAAAAGAATCAAAAGTAATCAAACAATAATCCAATTACTTCTAAGGATTACTTTTGATTCTTTTTGATTATTTATTAAAAATCAAAAGTAATCTTTGAAAGTAGTCGGATTACTTTTTGATTACTTCTGATTATTTTTAGTAATTTTAACTAATTCAGACTACTTTTCGATTATTAGTAATCGTAATCAATTATTTATCAGCAATTCTTTTAAAGGCAATTATATAATCAGTACAATTCTTTCTAAAATGTAATCTAATTGATTACTAATCGTAATCGAAATTTAACAGCTCTGTTTAATGTGCATCCGTATAATCTTATTATATATAATACAAAAGTACGTTTATTTGTTATGGGTAAACTCTTCAATGCCCCAACAGATTTTCGCCCTCCACCCCGCAAAATATTCGTTAAAGACCTGTGCGTGCTTATATATATATTCTATCCCGGTAAATGCTACGCCTCTTTCAGAAATAGTGATTCGTCCGACAGATGGCGCAATTTTTAGTTTTTTTGTGTTTTTGCACCGTAACTCAAGAACTACTGAACCGATTTTGACCAAACTTCATATACATGCTCTATAGGGCGTGAGTAGTGTTTCTGTGTAGCTTGAAGTTCGTCCGACAGATGGCGCCATATTTAGTTTTTTTGTGGTTTTGCACCGTAACTCAAGAACTACTGCACCGATGTTGACAAAACTTTATATACATGCTCTATGGGGCGTGAGGAGTGTTTCTGTGTAGTTTGAAGTTCGTCCGACAGATGGCGCAGTATTTATTATTTTTGTGTTTTTGCACCGTAACTCAAGAACTACTGCATCGATTTCGACCAAACTTTATATATATATATGCTCTATGGGGCGTGAGGAGTTGTGTAGTTTGAAGTTCGTCCGGCAGATGGCGCAATATTTAGTTTATTCGTGGGCAAAATCCAATTTTCATATTGTACCACCAATGCCATATACAACACTAATGTTTGCTTAGGGCCAGCAACGCGGACCGGGGTCAGCTAGTAAATATATAAACATATGAATCTAAACGATCAAAGCAAGTCAAAGAACATATTTAAACAGAACTCTCTGAAAATAATAAAATTTATTATTTTTATTATTGAAAAAATATTTTATTCCATTAATCGCATCAATTCTTATACTCTTGGTCATTCGAATAAAATATATTATTTGCTTTTTATTCGAATAATCAGATTAAAAGACCACAGAAAAATTAATTATTTCTTATTTTTTTATTAAAGAATTACTTTGTTTCATTAATCAAATAAAACATTTTTGTTCCTTATTTATTCGAATAATCGCATGAAACAGAACTCCCTCAATATAATAAAATTGATATTCGAATAATCGAAAAAAGTGAAGAATTATTTATGTTTATACTTTTTTTATTAAAATATTACCTTTGTTTCATTAATCAAATAGAACATTTTAATTCCTTATTTATTCGAATAATCGTATGAAACAGAAGTCTCTCAAGATAATTAAATTGGTTATTTCTATTATTGAAACAACATTTTACTTCAGTAGTCACATCAATTTTAATATTCACATTCATTGGAATAAAATATATTATTTTCTTTTGATTCGAATATTCAAATTCAGACAACAGAAAAATTATTTTTCTTATATTTTATTTTTTTATATTAACGAATAACTTTATTACATTTTTCAAATTAAACCTTTTATGTTCCTTATTTATTCGAATAATCGCATGAAACAGAACCCTCTCAAGATAACAAAATTAATTGTTTTCTTATTATTGAAAAAATATTTTACTCCATTAATCACATAAATTTTTTATACTCGTAGTCATTCGAATAAAGTATATTATTTCCTTTTTATTCAAGGATAATCGAATTAAAACCAACACTTTATCAGACTACTATAAAAATAATTTTTTTTCTCTTTTGATTTTTTTATAATAAAAAATTACTTTGTTTTACTATTGAAATAAAACATATTTATTCGAATAATCGTATAAAACAGAACTCTCGCGATAATCAAATTGATACGTGTTTGCTTTTTATTCGAATAATCGGACTAAATCCTACACCTTATCACACAACAGAATTTTTTTTAATTTTTTTATTTTTATATTTTATTCTAAAGAATTACTTTGTTACAATTTTCAAATAAAACTTTTTAGTTCCTCATTTATTCGAATAATCGTATGAAACAGAACTCTTTCAATATAATAAAATTGATGATTTTTAATATTAAAAAAATATTTTGCTCTATTAATCACATCAGTTTTTATACTCATACATATGAACAAAATATATTATTTGCTTTTTATTCGAATAATCGAATTAAAAGCAACACTTTACCAGACAAGAGAAATTATTTATTACTTATATTTTTAAATTTTTATACTCATGGTCATTCGAATAAAATATATTATTTTCTTTTAATTCGAATAATCGATTTAAAAAAAATTTTTTTTCTTATTTTGGTTTTTTTTTGTAATAATACGATAATTTTTTCATTAATAAAATAAAACATATTTATTTATTTTTTTACGAATAATCGTATGAAGACGTGAAAATTATTCGACAAAAAAATTTTAAATATTGAATCACAAATAATAAATTTTGTGAAAAATAATGGCATGTTATTTCATTTGCTAAGTGAATGACCGCTTGTTACAAACTACTGCTATACCAATGGAATTTTTGTTCGCTACCCCATTAAAAAAACCGAATAAAACTAAGTTTATTCGATTTATCAAACTAAACTTGCAATTCATTTGATTTTGAATCGTTATTTGTTAAGAAATTTATTGCCTTCCGCTCGTTAAGCCGAATCTTTTATTTGCTATAAATTTTAATAATCGAATAAAAACAATTAATCGAATAACCGAATAATTTCACTATTTTAAGTTTTATTATTTTATTTACATATTATTTATTTATATTAATCGTAGTCACTCGCATAATAGATATTATTTGTTATTTATTCGAATTATCTAATTAAATACCATACTACACTCTATCATTTAATGGAAAAATATTTTTAATTTTTTCAGCCGACTTCAACAAAAAAAAAGGGGGAGGTCACTATTTTTTAATATTCTTTTTTGTATTTGTTGCTTCATACCTTCTACACCGATTTTAGTTTTTTTTTTGTCTGATAGGGTATAGTTTCCCTTTGGCCAGTTTCTGAACAAAGTGGGCGAGTGCACGCCCCGTATTTTTTTCTTTGATTTTATGATATTTTACTTAATCCAAGTGCTACGAAATTTATCCAACACATTGGGCTCTCGTTAAAACACAATCCCGAAGTTGTAAAAATGGGCAGAGCGACTCCCAGAAAAACTTATAATTATATTTCACATGCTGCTATTTGTTCGATATTTACGAAAGTCAGCATACACCCTTAGCTCTAAAAAATACAAAATGCTACACATTTAAAAAAGTGGGTGGGGTTGTGCCCCATACTATATTTCATGTGCTTGTGCTTAAGCGATTTTAACGAAACTTGGCACACACTTTGAACTTTAAAAAATACTTCATCAAGTTCGTGGGCGGGACCACGCTTATATAGGCTTACGAAAAAGTGTCGGCTTTTAAAATGACATAATTTTTTTATCAAACATGTAGGCGGGGAGCCATGCCCATTAAAGAAGAATATTAAATTTCACGTGCTTCTACCTAACCGATATTTACGAAACTTGGCACACACCTTGAGCTGTGAAAGTGACGTGATGTTGAATTTAGAAAAATGGGCAGACACTAATAATTGCCAAAGTGGGCGTAACCACTCCTCCCAAAAAAAAATATATAATTTGCACTAAAAATTTATTTATAAAACTTTATTAATAAAATAATTTGGATTCAGTTAAATAAACATTCGAAATATGTCGGTTCCACTCATATTAGCAAATTCTATATATCATATTTATACATATGTGACCTTCTCCGAGAAAAGGGACCTAGTGTGTGAAAATGAAGTTTTGAAAAAAACGCATTTAAAAATAAAATGTTAATGTTTTTCTCATTTTTATCGATTTTGACACACACACCCGTTTTTTGACACGCTGGGTCCCTTTTCTCGGAGAAGGTCACACATATGCATTTAGTTATGTCTGTTATTGGCACCGACTTTGAATAGCATTATAGGTAGCACATTTAGAAATAAAATAATTTCAAAACCATGTTTTTAACAATCTTATTAGTGTCAATATGTAGAAAAAAATTCAGTTACTTCAAACCCATCATTTTCATCCTGAAATTTAAAAAAATTTACTGTAGTGCTTCTGCGCAATCGCTATACAACCTGTTTAAACTTCTTTTACTTCTTTGTTTTTTTTTTTTTGCGAACTATTTTGTGGCTTTTATGGAAAATGTAGTCATGTATGTTGTTAAACGATTATCGTTATTTAATCTAAGACTTTTAAAAAATGTTGCTGCTTGTTGCAAATTTTTTCTAGATCATGTACTGCCACGAACATAACAAACTAAAATTAACAAAATTTAATAAAATAAGAAATAAAATGGAAAAAGGGTTATTATAACAGTAAATTTATTTCTATTTGCTTAATGCAGTTTTCTTAAAAACAAAATTAGCACAAAAATTATCATAAGCTTGCGTGCAGTTGGTCATAAATGCAGGAAACTAAATAAAGTCTTTGGAAGAAGAAACACACACTAATTTAATAAAAATAAAAATAAAAAAACTGCTGCAGCAGATTAGTTGAAGACAGCAAGTAAACGAAAGACTTAAGCAACAAACTTGTTGCGCCTGCCAGCGAATTTCATTTTAGAATTTTTCATTTATTAATAATTACAAAATCTATTCCCAGAAATGCAGCAAGTAAAACAAAAACAACAACAACACCATTTAATAATTATAATTAGCAGAGTGTGTTGTTAATCACAAAATAAAATTAACTTTTTAAGGAACGTTCTCTACAATTTACAATTTTATATTAAATTATACTCGTATTTATGTAAACGTCAAGAAAAAACTCACTGGCAAAAATGTTGTTGAACAAATTCTTTATTAATTTTTTTTTTTGTTAATCACTCGTGTCACTTGAGACGCGTGCGATTATCATATGAATAGATTTTATTTAAAAATTCATTAAGTTCAGAATATTTTTTAAATGGAATAACTCAACTTTTATGGATTGTATCCATACACCAAGAAAAGAAACCCACGCAGTTATTTAATATTTTACGATGATGGAAAAAAGCACAATTTCAAAATATCATAAAAATGTTAAATGATTTAAACAAGTGATTGATACTTTGAAGTCGGTCTTAATATTTGAAATTGATACGCAGATCTACGTACATATATGAAAAAAGGTTGTAGTGAAAAGCAACACAATTTTTTTTTTTCAAAAATAAAGTAAGGCCAATGATTAAGAATGCTTAATATGCAAATACACTGAGAAAAAAAAAATAAATATATATCAAACGTTCTATGAAAAATACCATATCAAATTGGAATGGTGATGGGCCTAGAATTACAGGAGGCAGAAGGCAGGGTTTTTCCAGCTAATAAAACCTTGAGATTCATAAAAAGGTTGTTTTTTAGGGTTCCGTACAGCAAAAGGTGAAAAGGACCCCTATTGAGTTGACAGACTATGTAGAACCTTGGCCGCTACAAGAACAAATATATGACTGTCATGAAAGAGCGTTCCAAAACGAGCAACAAGAAATTTTAAAATCCCATCTAATATACATACAATTAAACTAGTATTTAAACACTTGAAATTTGCTAAGTTAAAAAACTAAAATAAATCACAAAAAACTAAAAAATCGCCAAAATGAAAAAAAACGCCAAATACCGAAAAAAATCTTCAAAAACCGAAAAATCGCCACAACGAAAAATAATCCAAAACTAAAAAAAAACGCTAAGACTAAAATAAATCACCAAAACCGAAAAAACGCCAAAAATTAAAAACGACAAAACTAAAAAAAATGCCAATAACCGAAAAAATAAAAAAACGAAAAAAAATGCCAAATTTCGTATAGTATTACATATCTAGTGTCCTTTATTTGGCTGCATGAGTACTTAAAGTGATAATACAAGACCGAAATATTGTAGGTATGGAATTTTTAGTAGATAATTAAGGGGAACTTTTTTGTTAAATATGATTTCTGATATATATATATCTGTGGCAATATAGAATAGTAGCTTAAGTAGACTTAAGAAAATTAAGCCTATTTGTGCTGTATTATGTTCCAGTTGGAATTCTCAAGGGTTAAAATGTTACATATGGAAAGACAGAATTACAAGAAAGTAGAATCATGCATTAGATCCTTCTAATCTCTTAATGAAAGCGTAAAAACGTCCGAAATGCACTGCTTTGCTTAAGTCGACTTAAGCTATTATTCCATATTGCCACAGATATATATATATATATATATATATATATATATATATATATATATATATATATATATATATATATATATATAGAGGCATGGGTACTTGCGCAAGCAGATGAAGCTGTACTTGGCGTTTTTGAGAGAAAAATTCTTCGTAAAATATATGGACCGGTTTGTGTAAGCAGAGACTATCGGCATCGTATGAACCATGAACTGTATAAACTGTTAGCCGACATTGACATTAAGCGTATAAAGAAGCTCCAGTGAAGTATGATCCTGAAGGTGTCCGCAGAAGAGGACGGCCGAAGCTCCGATGGAAAGATCAGGTCCAACAGCATCTAATGGACCTAAATGGAAATTGGAGGAAGAGCGCAGAAGACCGACACGCTTGGAATGCTATTCTCACCTTGGCTTAAGACCCACCACGGTTGTAAAAAGCCATATAAGTAAGTAAGTAAGATATATATTGGCCACGGGTAACATTCGATTAGTAAAATGTTGGCTACATTTACCAATTATTGCCCCTATCTAGATTGGCAATAAATATGTTGGCAATATAGCAATAACGCCGGTAGCGTTACTTGTTATTTGTACTTATTGTACTTATTGTTAATAAAACAATTTTTATTTTTATTAACTTATTACTATAGAAACTATTTTACTACACACGTTTTCAAGAGACTATTTTCCTTTTTTCAATTTAGTTTTTAAATTTCAATAATATTATCTAAATGTCAAACGCAGTACAAAAAAAAATCGAACATAAATTAACACCGAATTTGACGTTTCATGTTCGCAATAATTGTCAACGAAAAACTGATGACAATTATTGCACTCACTGGCAATGAGCTGTCTCCATTGGCAATATCAATATTTTGATATGTTAATAAATTTTTTTATCAATCTAAACGGGAGGTATGGCGTCAATGCTGGCTTGCATACTGGCTTCCCGTGGCTTCAAGGGTTGCTGGTTGCTGCGGTATAAACTAAAAACTTAACAAATCCCATAAAAAGTAATCCAGCTGCGTTATATCGTACAAACGATTGAGCCAGTGAACAAAACTACTTCTGGAAGTGAACTCGTCACTAAATTGATTTTGCAATAAATCGATTACTGACCGCGCTGTATGGCATATCGTGCCATAACCACCAAAAAGTTTGAATATAATTTTGTGACCAAAATCGGTCATTTGCAATCGTAAACAATCGATTTTCGTCAAAAAATCAAATTTAAAAAAATGTGTAGGTTAAGCTTTTTTGGCCATTATGGTTCCATATTATTCGAATATTTTTTTGCTGTCGAAAGATGTAAATCATTTATATAATGCTTGTAATTTTGTTTTAAAAATGCACTTGAATATTTTTAAATACATTTTTATTTGCTTTAAATACAAATTGTAATAGATCACTTAGTTAAAAATCATTTTTAACTGCCATCATATTCATTTCTCTACTTAAAGTTTTTAAAGACTTATAGCCTTCCTTATTAAGCAATATTTTGCTCAGTGTATGCTTTTTATTTATTTTTCTTTTTTTTTTCTTTCTTCAAGTCAAACTCCATACAAGTTTTATATATTTTTTTTAATTTGAAATTTTACCAGAATCCTCAATTTTATAAATACAACATTCAGTCACTTACTTGTTGTTTTATGTTTTCACCTAATAAACGACTTAGTAAATGAGTGACTGACTTGTTTGTTATACGACTATACGACTGGTTGTTGTAGAGCTGAGCTGCACTGTGGCATAATTTATAAATGTTTCTTGTTGCTGCGAACATAAAACAAGTGATGAAGTGAAGTGTAAAGTGATCAAATTGTATGATCAAACTTGACGTACGATCACACTCTAATTTCAGCTTGATTAAACATTTAGACACAAACAATATACACAGAGAAAGAAAAAAAATTTTAAGTATTCAATAGGAAAGTTTTATTGTGGTATGCAGAGTGAAAATGATCAATACTTCGGGAATTTAAAAGGCTTCACTTATGAGGAATGTTTTGTGAAAAAAAAAATTTTTATAAACATGACATCAGCGGCATTTAATCCGTTGTTGGAAATTAATGTATACCTAAAATTCAAGGATGTTTGTATAGAAGTAAAGAAAAAAAAATAAGAAATGACCCAAAGCTCTATTTATAAATAAAAAAACATTTGCTTGGAAAAAAGTTTATTGAAATATGTGTGTATTATAAAGGGTGATTTTTTAAGAGCTTTTGGATTTGGAGCGAATATGTCTGAAGTGATTCATACGTTAGGTCCAATTTTGGCATAGTTTCTCCATCATATCGCCGGTATTTCACAGATGAATTCCTATAAATTTTCGTCCAGTGCGTTAACCGTAGCCCCTATAGACATGAGCTTCAACATATCCCCCCACAAAAAATAGTCTAAAGTGAAAACAAACTGTTCACCGAACTCGCCTCTCAATTGGGCCATTGTTTCGCATGATGTGTGGCACCATATTGCTGAAACCACATGTCAGCCAAGTCCAGCTCTTCCATTCTGGGCAAAAACAAGTAACAAATACCCAATTGCTGCGAATGCCGCCGAATCGATAATTATTATCAATATCAATTGCAAATATCAATGGGCAATTATCAATACATCACCATAATGCTCCATTTTCATACTGGCAGAGCTGCAAATCAGTGAATTCCTAATCATGGAATTGGAAGTAGAGATGAGCAATGTTTCGATACCTGTTATATTTTTTACAGCGATTGAAAAATTACTAATCACAACTGTGAATGAATTTATAAAGTAACAGGTTTTGGAAATATAGTTATTTCATACAAACCTAACATTCACAGCTGTAAGCTTACTTTACAGTAAATAAAGCTGCCACATTGACTATTTTACACCTTCAGCTTTGTCGAGAACAAATCGTAAAATCGTGTCAAATCGTCTTTTCTGACAACTATGTATAGCTCTTACATTTTGGATTGTCTCTCTGCCTCTTTTACTCCATTATTGAATACATGGAAGAGGTTGATTGCTAATTGTTTGTTCTTGTCGCTCTTCTTATTATTATTTATCAAAATACTAATACTAATACACACTTTTGAAGCACAAGATCTGAAATGTGTTAAACCTTGATCACGGTCACGATCTAATTTCACTGCCACTGTTCTTTTTAGTATTTCTCAAAATAACACAACTGTTACAAATAAAATTCTGCTAAACTGTGATCAAAATCACAATTTAAAAGAGGAGTGATTTAGAAATCAGGTTCAGTGGGAGCGACATTATTATTAGAAAATCAAGGTATCGCTCATCTCTAATTGGAAGCTATGTTGAGAAAAGGGTTAAAAATTTCCCATATTCGCAAATCGCTTCTTTTTATGCAGTTAAAAAAATTTAGATGAAAATTAGTTCATAAATTCTTTATCGCTTATCATTCCCCACAGAGAGAAAAAACTGCCTCATAGAATCAAGAAGATTTTCTTTAAGAACCCTTTTTAGGTTAAGGGGTATCCCAGCAGAAAGAAGCGAAGATTTTTTCATAGAGCTTCCTTATTGTTTTTATGTGGTAAATCTTATTACTTTTATCAAAAGAAAACCACATAAAATCAAGAAGAAATCTTATTACACACAATTTTTTTTACTCAATTTCCGCTATTTTTGGCGCCAAAAAAACAATCCATAGAGAAAAATTTCTTGATTCTATTAGGTTATCTTATAAATTGTAAGTTATAGGGATTTCTTATTGATTTTATTAGGTTGCCTTATTAATTTTTTTAAAAAGGTTTTCTTCTTGATTTTATTAGGCTATCTTATTGATTTTTTCAAGAAGGTTTTCTTCTTGATTTTAGTAGGTTCCTATATGATTATGTGTAAAGCATCTTATTGATTTTTTTAATAAGAAAATCTTCTTGATTTTATGAGGTGTCTTGTTATTTCGTTTCTATAAAAAGACATACAGACAATTTTTTTCATGATCTTTTTCATTTTTTTTATAAGAATGTTTGCACAATAATTTCAATGGTTATTCAGGCTGCTTGTTAGCATATTGGGTAGAGTGCTTGTCTATCAGGTAGAAGTTTGCTGGTTCAATACTTGGTGAGTAAGTTAGTTAAGAATATAACATAATGTGTATGTATGTATGTATAAATAAATAACATCTACAATATACTACATACATACATACATATATATATGGTATAGAATTTAAATGAAAATATATAAGTACAGAGAGAATAAAGACGCAATATTTTTTTTATTTTTTATTGAAAAAATCAATAAGATAGATAACCTCATAAAAACTACAAGATTTCTTCTTGATTTTTTCTAAAATGTTTTCTCTATGAAATTAATAAGATTTCCTTCTTGAGAAAAAACCATAGAGATTTCTTATTAATTTTGTTCTATTTTATGAGGTATTTAGTAGGCACTGTTTTCTCTGTGCATGAAGGGAAATTTGCTATCGGAAACTTCACGGGAATATTTGTTCCCGCTATCGATTCGCAGTGAATGTAAAAAAACGGGAAGAAGACTTGTAAAGCTTAAAAATTAATTGAAAGTCAGACAAATTTATGTTTGATAGTCAGAAATACACAACTTTTTTGTTTCAAATGCAATGTTTTTAAGTTTAAGTAGTATTTTTAAAAATTTTGGGTGCAGTGGAAAAAATTTTTATATACGAGTATGTATGCCATCGCCATACAATTTACAGTGTGTGAACCAAATATGTTCATATTCAATGAAAAAAGGCATACGGAATTATTGTTATTAATTATTTACTGATATTGTCCTAAAACTAATTATTTATAATCAAAAGTTATTAATTGGAAGTTTAATAATGAAATTGCGTGATATATTGATTCAGTTCGCCTTGCAAAAATAAAGTGAACAAAACCAAGGGAAAAGTGAAAAAATCCATGTGAAAAATATTATGCACGATAAGGGGAATCGAAAAAGGGAACAAATTTCTAGGGAAAACTTATTCACGATTGCAATTTGGGGAAAAGGGAAAATATTTTAAGGGAAAAGCTGTTCACGATAGGGGTGTATAATTCAATTAAAAATTTTTGCATGAATTAAACAAATTTTTACATGTTCTCCTACTAATTTTTTGTTATAGATTTTTTTTTTGTTGAAATGAAAATGTACTTCCTTAAAAATGACTTCAAATTATTTTATCTCTTAGATGTAATCAAAACTACCCCGCTGTCAATATCACTACATTATAGAGGATCGCCTTACCGCTCAGTTCCTAAACGAAAGTTCTAAAAGCTCTTGTACGTCTCCTTTTTTAATTTCAAATAAGACTACTAGTATATAGTTCTAAGGACATTATATGAATCCCCTAGTGATTATGTGTATAAATAATACTGCACAAAAAAATCAAAGTTTTTCCCAAATAATAGCGTTATAACTATTGATTCTGTCGCACAAAACTACGAACGCGTCTAAATTTTGAATCATTCCATGTTAACTTAATGTAAGAGCGGGAGGGTGGAGGGGGGTGTTAATTAGCCTGGTGATTTGTCACAGGAAATCACATGAAACCTTTGCATTGTAATTTTACGAGGAAAATTTTAACTTTTTAACTATTTTCCGCATGAAATTTTTTTCATATTCCGTAAAAACGACATAAAAGTACTTGTTCACATTACGGGTCAAAGAAGCTCTACAAACGTATTCGCTATAAAATTCTACTATAACTCTTTGTTCTTTTTTATGGTGTTCAGTGCTATTGTTCTTTCTAATTGATGAAAAGATAAAAATACTCGTATTATTTCTTTCAATGAATTGAATGCATAATTTTCCAAGCAAAGTGTGAGTTAGTTAGTGTCTATGCGTACCCAAAACTATGAAAGTGGTGTAAATCATAATATTTTTTTTTCTTTTGAAATATTTAATGGACTACATTTAAATAAATTATTATATTTAATATATTTCAAATTATGCAAGATTTTTATTTAGAATCCTATTTGCCTTGAAAATTTATTTAATATTTATTTGTGCTTATTTAATATTATTATTTAGCATTTCAAAGACAAAATACATATATATATATTTAGCCTTTGCTGCAAGAAAGTCTTAACTCTCCAAATTAATCTGTGTGTTGTGTAAAAATTTTGCATTACTTGCATAAAATAATTTTTTCTTCCATTAACTTTAATGAAAAAAAAAGTACAAACTATCAATTAAAAATGAAATTGAGTTAATTAAACTTTTGTTCAAAAATTTAATTACGAGTTTAATTATGAAACTTTCACTTAAAATTTTAATAGATTAAAAGTTAAATTATTTTATTTTTAATTTATGCCCCTATCACGGTTTTCAACTTTTAAAATAGTTTGGTTGGGATTGATAAATTTGCATTGCCATTCTCCACTAAATTAACAGTTGACTTTTCAGTTGTGTTTTGGTATCGTCATTTACAACTCAGTGTAAGTTTGGTTGAGAAAAACGTTGAGTATACACAACTACTTTTTAGTAGTTGGGTCTGTGGTTGTGATTTTCTAGTTATAAGTTGGTGCGAGATAAAAAGCAGAAAAAATGGAAAATTTTCAACTAGAAATATTTACTATGCTTAATAACAAATATTTTTAACAGTTTCACAATCAAGAGTATACCGGGCACATACAAACATTTCTTTAAATGTGATTTTAGGTGATCCAATATGTAATAAAATGTTTCTTTGTTCTGCAGAAATAACAAAACTTCCAAAATATTTTTTACGGATTTCGTTCCCTATTTTGATTATTCCTTACCTTGTTGGGTTGGAGTCACCACGAATTTTTCTTTTGATACCTAGCACATCTATATTTGCGACTTCGTTTTTCGTCCTCATAAAATAAATGTACACATATTTTTTATCTATTTGGCTTGATTTCTTTGAACTAAAACACACAAAAAATAAAATATATTTTCTAAAAATTTGTATTTTTTAAATTTACACAAATTATTAATTCTTTTCTGTCAAACTTGATATTTTAAGTTGGCAACACGATGATAATTTCAACTAAAAGACAGTTGTGGTTCATGATACTGAAACACAGTTTGGTCGGGTGTAAGTTTGGTCTACTCTTAGACAACAAAACTGAATTTAGTTGAGAACCGTGATAGGGGCATTAAACTTTTGTTAAAACATTTAATTGATTAAAAGTTTAATTAATTATATTAAGTTGATTCAATCAAAATTTTGCTTAAAATTTAATTAATTAAAAGTGTAATTGAGAAATCTAATTTTTTGGTTGGAGAAATAGATTTAACTATGCATCTCTGGAGAAGAAAATCAATTACATTTTATTTTACCATTGAGTTGTTAGGTTAGGTTATGTTAGGAAGGGTGGTGTGCTATACCACACCTCTACTCGGAGACCCAATTGGGTCCATTGTGATTCCCTTCTGAGTTGTTAGTAAGTTCAAAACTTTAAAGACGTTTTCTCTAAAACAAGTTTTTCCGTATTAAGACTCTATTAGACCGAGCTTACCTCTGTGCGGCATGTGCCTAAAAAAGCGTAACCACTAAGTACTAATGAAAACCTGTTTGACTTTATAATAAATTGGTGAAATTTCATTGAAATACTTTTCATCAATTTCATCAATGGTACTGACTTTAATTTCAAGACATCTTTTAGATATACTCGTACAAAGTTGCTAGCAATTGGTTCCTGTTAAACAATTTTGTTTAAGACTTCCCTCCCATACAATTAAATTTTTTTTTTCTTTTTACTTATTTATTAATATTGGCATAACATATAGTTTAATATAATAACAATATATGATTGGTTTTAGTTTTCTCCAACATTTGTCTTTTTTTTTCATTTACGTATTTATTTTCATAACTACGCACTCATTTGTTTTCTGAGTAGGAGTTATTTTTATAATAACATTATTTCTGAACTCATTAATAGTTATCTAGTTTTTATTATGTCTAGTTTATTTGTTGCAAAGTTTCTGAGTTTTATTGTTTGCTTGCTGCTTTTTCTTATTTTATTCGTTATTAATTATATTCAAATAGAAACAATTTCGAATAAACATGTTTCTTTTGTATCTGAATTCATTTCTTTTTGAATTTTAGTATTTTTTTTGTTTTATTTCGAAAACATTTAGCAAATTAATAAAAACAATTAACGTTTTGTTTTTTAAAATTGGTTTTGTTCGTGTCACCAAACAAGATTTATGATTATTGAACTGATAACGATTGAATGGTCGGCCAAGCGTTTGGGTATTAATAAAATATAAAATTTTTCTAAAGTCAACATAAGATGTTGTCAGGCCAATAAAGGGTGCTTAGTAAAAATTATATTATGGCTATTGTGAAAATATTTTTATTACCCATAGTGGCTTTAAATATAAACCGTGATTTTGGTAACATACAGATCATTATTTTTCCGTTAAAACAACAACAAATAATGTATGTGAAAACAAATTCCAAAACAGCGGAGACACAAACCATAGTTTGTTTTTCACCTAACAAAATACAGTTACTCACGAGTATTTAACAGCTGTAGGCGCTAAATGAATTTTTAATGTCAAATCTTGATATTAGTTAAACAAACGTCCGCTTCTTTTTTTATTGGAAGACCCATTTTTTATATGTACATATATATTTTGTGCACTTATTTAACTTGTTTAAATGATATCTTACTGCCCATATCAGTCAATGCTAAGATGGATCATGAATTCGTTATCAAATTTATTCCGATTGGTCATTTCGCTAATTTCGGTCAATGAAGCAGAGATTTTATTTTTACTCTAAAGGTTAAAAAAATAAGCGTTATTTTAGAAAATTTTATGCTGTGAATCGTTGCTCCTCAGAAATTATGTATCAGTTAGTAATAGACTCACGCGGTTTGTTTACCAATACGCCAGCAGGGTGGCGTTGGCTGAAGTAGTTAGCACGTTGACTACAAAACCGAAAGTCCTGGGTTCAATCCCTGTATCGAACAGTCATTAAATAACAACACCACGCATTTTTCTGATGTGCATTAGTGTTCCTTTGTATCACTTGTTGTAGGAAAGTTCAAGTGATGAAGGCATAATCACTGGTCACTGAACTATACCGACTTCAGGAGATACTAATCCTAATGTAACAGCAGAGCGCCCTCCTTCGTTGTGTAGCAGAATCATCGGCGAAGTAAAATAATCAATGAAATGGCTACAAAACACAGCTTCAAAAAAAATTAATACGCCCCATTTAACATCAGAGAGGCGCTGCAACACTGCATTATTAAAAACGTGCAAGAAGCAGAGTTGTAAAAGAATGAAGCTTTCCTCTATCTCTCCCTTCACCACCTGTCTTCTCTACCACTATCCCTTTCCTAAAAGAAGGTAACACCTAGAAATAGTAGTAGGCATTAATCGCCTGAGTGTTACTTCTCTTAAAAAAAAAAGAAAAAAAAACACATTTCCATCAGAACTATCTGCCATATAATGACTCACTTTTCTGATTACCAAATTTCATTACTCGCTTACAAATGAGGAGAACAATTTTTTTAGATTAAATAGATTACGTGAACAAGTTGCCAAAAAAAAAAAAATTAAGTACTTCTCAAGAATCGATTATTTTAGTCTCACGCCTTGTTAAAATCATTAAGTTGGTAATCCAGCAAGGAACAGCTGCCACCAAAAATGCTTAATTTCAAACCCGATTACCTTTTTTGAAATTTTTTTGCTGGGTAATAAGCGCTGTAGGACTTCAGCTAGCACTTTTATTACTGTTGTTTTAGTCATTGTTTTATGGGTTTCAGTAGAAATATACAAATGTCATTATTAAGCTTGAGTCACACCTAGGTCACGTGTGAGTTACGCATGAGTTATGCGCAGGGACCGTAACTGTTATAACTTTTATCGTAAAAGTCAGAAAATAAAAGTTATTTTTTGACTTTTATTTTTTCGAGCAGAAATAAAAGTTATTTTTTGACTTTTATTTTTTTGAGCAAAAATAACAGTTATTTTTGACTTTTATTTTTTCGAGCAGAAATAAAAGTTATTTTTTGACTTTTATTTTTTTGAGCAAAAATAACAGTTATTTTTGACTTTTATTTTTTCGAGCAGAAATAAAAGTTATTTTTTTACTTTTATTTTTTCGAGTAGAAATAAAAGTTATTTTTTGACTTTTATTTTTTTGAGCAGAAATAAAAGTTATTTTGTGATAAATTCATTATATTTATTATAAATTTTGGCGATTTTGCAATAGTGAATCGTTAAATTTACTTATTTAGAAAAGAATATTTGGAATATTAAATAATAATTTCTTTGTCAAAGGGGTTGAAAACACAAAAATAACTTTTATTTCTGCTCAAAAAAATAAAAGTCAAAAAATAACTTTTATTTCTACTCGAAAAAATAAAAGTCAAAAAATAACTTTTATTTCTGCTCGAAAAAATAAAAGTCAAAAATAACTGTTATTTTTGCTAGAAAAAATAAAAGTCAAAAAATAACTTTTATTTCTGCTCGAAAAAATAAAAATCAAAAATAACTGTTATTTTTGCTCAAAAAAATAAAAGTCAAAAAATAACTTTTATTTTTGCTTGAAAAAATAAAAGTCAGATTTTTAAAAAGCATCGTATTTTCTGACAATTTGGTCCAATACTTGCAAAATGGTATACTTGGTTTCATTCTCCGACATTTCCTTGAGGTTGCTTTTTTTAATCAAAAATTCAAAAATAACAGTTATTTTCGGTCCCTGGTTATGCGTGATCGTGGTTGTATTTATATATAATAAAGATTTAAGAAAGTAACGTGTGTAATTTTCTTAAACTTGATAAAATATCTATTTTTGGATAATTCGTATCCGGAGGCATTCAATGGTAGACAATTCACTAGGAGTATGCACGAATAAGAAAATCATGAATATTTGCTTGTTTTGTTGGTCAATCACCTTTTTATATGCATTCTGTTCCTGCTTCAGAATTTCTTATATAAAAAAATAATAGTGTGTTTTAATTCATTAATATGTACTTAGCAGGGAAACCAGAAATGTGCTCTAAAAAAAGTGTGCATTCAATATGCACTTAAAACTTCAAAATATGCACTCAAAATTAAAAAAATATGCTCCTAAAAATAATATGAATTGGTTTATTTGCAAATGAAAATATATTTTTAATTCAAAAATTCAACATCATTTGCATTAGGTGGTTGTTTACCATTGAAATCAATGATGCTGAGTCTCCATAGTATTTATCGAGCTTTTCCTTGGTTTGATTGACGGTTTTTTTATTTTTAAATCAAAAATTCAACATCATTTGCATTAGGTGGTCGTGGGTTCGATTCTAGCCATAGACCCTGGCTGTTTTCCGCAGAAAAGCTAATCGTTTCGCGGAAAAAAATATATAAAATAAAACAGAAATTAAATAAACAAAAAAGGAAACAATATTAATAAAAATAATTTGGTTTTGAAGTGCACGTTAAAACTAAATTGCCATACAAATTTTGACTTAAGTAAATAATACAAATTATTATTTTTTATTACTCTCGTAAAAATTTAACTTCAATTTCAAAAGAGATCACGATATCAGAATTAAAACGTTGGAACTGTATTTTGGATAAATAAGATAAAATTTTTTCAACAACAAAATGTTGATCTAGATTTTGAAATAATTGTTGTGTCAGGCACATCTAAATAAACTTTTATACATTGGCAATGTTCCTTCAACGTCTAATCGGGGCGCAGCGTCCGTCACAAATAGCAAAACTGGATTTTTATTGAAACTAAAGTCCGAAATTAAAAATTTATACACTACATGGAACATTGGAAATGAGATTTACATGGCGTAAAATAAAAATATAAAAATAAATAAATAAAAGCATAAATTATGCTCTAAAAATTCTAAAATATGCTTAAAATATGCATGTAAGACTGATATATGCAGAAACATGATTTAAAGGGTAAAATATGCAAAAATATGCACTAACAAATCGATGCCAAAATTCATAAAAAGTTCTGAAATGGATAAATATC
The DNA here is from genome assembly GCA_944452675.1 of Tachina lurida. NCBI lineage: Eukaryota > Metazoa > Arthropoda > Insecta > Diptera > Tachinidae > Tachina > Tachina lurida. The sequence goes on along the minus strand of OX101755.1, from coordinate 111,174,475 downwards.
TTGTAGCCGTTTTAATACGTCACACAAAAAAAAAACATGCAATTGCATATTCGCGGTTTCCCTGGTAATTACTTTTTGAAGGGGTACCCGTCCACCCCTCCCATACTCCAAAGATTTGAGTAGAACATGCAGCTTGCTGTAAATTTAATCTGCTTCAATACTATAGTTCTGAAGATATAAAAAAATAATAATTACTTTGTATGTGGGGTACTTGTCCCTCCCTCCTTCTTTACCGCCAAGATTTTGTTGAAACATGTAGTTTGTTTTAAGACCTACCCACGTAAAATTTAAAGACACTAACTATCGTACCTGTAGAGATATGAATTGATGCGGGAAAAAAGGGCGTTTGGCCCCACTACACAGCTTTTAGATGTATCAGTATACGTAATATTCGGTGAATAAAACTCGTTATAATAACTTTACAACGTCTAGTTAACCACCACTATTCCTAATGTTACTAGTGTTCTAATTAAAATACATTTTGCATACAAATTTAAATAATTCTCAAACTTGTAATTACTATAATATTTAAGGTCTGATTATCAACTAAGTTTCACGCAGGATGATGAAAAATCGTTTTCCACGCAAGGATTTGCTTGCGTCGGGAAATGAATACAAGACTTTGTAAATGTTGCTCTTATTCGAGCCTGTGGATGGCCAACTACTGAAGCTTTAAAGTATAAAAATACTGTGAAGTTGTTTAAAAAATTGTTTGCCAATTTAAAGTTATATGAAAAATCCAGCCGACAGCCGCCAAAACGGAATTTCTTCTAACTTTATTCCTAGTTTACACAATACAAGTCTTATTGCTAAGCTGATTACTTTGTAGGGGAGAGAGAGAAGAGGGAAAAAGAAACGAATTTCTTCTAGCTTATCATTATGCCATGCATTATAGAAACTCATAATAATAATTATTGTTATTAATCATAATGTATAGTTATTTAAAAATTTAGCACCTTTCTTTAAACAAAAATTCTATTAAAGGAAATATAATTCGTAATACGTATGTATGTATGTACGTATATATTTTCAATGAAAGCATTAACAAATTGAAATAGTAAAAAGTAATTGTGATCGTGTGTGGTTGAATTGTAATTATTAAAAATTCCTTAAAATACTTCAGGTATTAAATTATGCATTAAGCACTGCATATACGCTATTGTGGATTAGCACTAATACTTGCATAAAAATACATACACATACATAAATATGTACTGCTAACAGTAAACACGCGCAACAAAACATTTCATCTAACATTCGCACTCTTTTACACTGCACGATAGTATTTATCTTCGTTTCCAATTTAGAGGTCCATTACGCGAAATAATTCAAGGATTATATACCAATAATTCCATCTAGAGGGCGGTTCAATAAGTCCGTGACTTTTTGAATGAAACACCTTTTTTGCCAAACAAAAATTTATTTTTCAACATAATCTCCTTTTAACTTAATACACTTAGTCCAACGTTTCTCCAGTTTTTGTATGCCTTCCAAAAAATATGATTTTTCGAGGTCCTTAAAATATGCATTTGTTTGGCCGTTGGAGCTAAATATCTTTCCACCGAGCCATTTCTTTAGGTTTGGAAATAGGAAGTAGTCACTAGGGGGCTAAATCCGGCGAATATGGTGGATGGGGTACCAATTCCTAGCCCAATTAATAGAGTTTTGCCATTGAGACTGCACAGGTGTGCACTCGTGCATTATCTTGATAAAAAAGAACTTTTTTCTTGGCCATATGCGGTCTAATAAATTGGCCGTTTATTGTGTTTCGCTTTTGAATGTAATCGATGTAGATTATACCGCGTGCATTCTAAAAAACTGTTGCCATCACCTTATTGGCCGACAAAGTCATCTTGGCCTTCTTTAAAGCAGGTTCACCCGAAGAAAGCCATTGTTTAGACTGCTGCTGCTTGGTCTACGGAGTACAGAAATGGATCTATGTTCCATCGACAGTTACAAAACGCCGCAAAAACTCATTTGGATTTCGGTTAAACAACTCCAAACAATCCTTTGAAGTTGTCACACGTTTACGTTTATGGCCAATTGAGAGCCAACGCGGCACCCATCTTGCAGACAACTTTCTTAAACCCAGCTGATCATTTAAAATCGAAACCACACTGCCATATAAAATGCCTATGGCATCAACAATCTCACGCACTTTTACTCTTCGATCGGCCAATATCATATCGTGCATTTTTCGACATTTTCGAGTGTACTGACCTCAAGGTGCCCCTGTGGCTGAGTGATAGCGATGATAGCCTCTCAGTCCAGAGGTCGTGCGCTCGATTCCCACCATAGACCCTGGGTGTTTTCCGCAGATAAGCTAATCGCCGTGCAGGCTGTGTTTGTTCCTTAAAATTAAAAAAAAAAATAGCCGTCCCGAACGTTCAACGTCATTTGTACTTGTGCGACCGCAACGAAAGTCAGTAAATCACTTTTTTACCATTGAAATCGATGGTGCAGATGGTGGTCCCCATAGTATTTATCGAGCTTTTCCTTGGTTTGATTGACGGTTTTTTTATTTTGCAAAAAATAATGTTTAATGAGCACTCTAAATTCACTTTTTTCCCATTTTTAGAAAAATACACGAGGTTGTATGTTTTGAACAGCTGTTAAACGCAAAGTAAATGACGACACTTGCTCAAAATTTGACATTAGTCTGTTAACAGGTGGAACACAACAACTATGAGTGAAACAAATTTAATATTAAAATATTAGGAGCTTAAAAAGGATTTAAGCCCCATTCTCCAATAATATGATAAATAATTGGTATCATACTTTTTACCCACTCTGTATTTGAACTTAAATAAAAGTGTGTTCTTTTTTTGTTATTGTTAAAATTTTGTTTGAGGAACAAGAAATATGGATAAAACGAAGTTAAAAATGTTTTAAAGTTATTACACATTTTTCCTGTAAAAATAATATAAATGTATGTGTATGTCTATGTGTGTGTGCGTGAGTGTTTATGTGCATGTGTTGATTGCCAAAATCAGTCATTCATACAAGTAACAAAACTAACAACAATATAATACGGCCACAAATTAAACCACAAATAATGTTTTATTGTCTATTCTGTTATATTTTTATTTACGTACATACATTCATAACTATATACAATGTACATAATAGATACTTTTCGGTATGAGTATGTACATACATATGTACATACATACATACATGTATAAATGGGTTTGTGCGTGTAAACGAATTTGTAACACTGAACAAATGATCAACTAAATAATTACATACAAGATGAGCGGCTTATTTTGAAAGTGCTATAAGTCACCTCATATAAAATACTAACTGCCTTTTCCTTTTTATTTAACTTTTTTTATTTACTTAATCACGGTCTTAACAGACAAAAAAAAAATTTTTTTCTTATAGAGTGTTTATAAAACACTTTTTTTTAATAGAAAACTGTTTTATAAACCTCTTGTAAATCTAAAATATTTTTTATGAATCATTCAATTTCTAAGTTATTCTGTCATCATGTTGATAATAAATTTTAAGGAGTTTGAGACATAAACATAATATGAATTTCTAAGTTCTAAAATAAAAAATTATTTAGAAATTTATCAAATAATCTAAACTGTAGAATAAATTTTTTTTTTGCGAAGCGACTTATGCTATTTTCAAAATAAATGGCAGACATAAGAAATGAAAAAAAAAGTTATAATTAACGATGATTATAAAATATAATGAAACTATTAAGCAACAATAACAACACATTGTCGATAGACTTGGAAATTTAGCGGCAACTGTGAATTTGTCTGAACAATCGAAAATTAATAGATCTTAAAAACTAAAAGAATGGAAAAAATATAGATATTTATTTCAAGTTTGGGGGAAAAAACAAAATTTTATTAAATAATAAAGTTTAAGTTAAAACTTGAGAGAGAATAGATCTTAATGAATGAATGTATATGGTGCATATTCCAAAAAATGGCCAGCGTTACGTTATTGTCTGACAAACCCATGTTGGTCGACTTTCTAGCCGATGCACCCCGATAAACTCGCCGTCCTGACTACTGTTTGATCTCTGCTACAATTTAATATGTCGACGGCTACGAAGTGGCTTAAAATTCGCCCATATTGCAGTTGAACAACGAAGTTGTCACACGATTGCGTTTCAGGTCAATTGTGAACACACGCAACGCACAATTTACAGAAAACTTTCTCATTAAAAATTTAAAGTACTGAGCCATGTGAAATTCATATAGCTTCAACACCTCTTTCACGTTTAATCTCCAGCAGCATATCGTGAATTTTTTCACTTGTTTCGGGTGTACCCACCAGAGAATGAATATTCAAAAAAAAAACATAAAAACATAAGTAAATATTATTAATTTAAGTAACTGCGTATAATCATAATTGTGGCGCAAACAACTCATACGGTCACATTTCTTCTCTCAAGCTACTATGACTATAGCCGATTTCAAGACACAAGATCATCATCTCTATTCCGTTCATGCTAAAAACTAGAAATCGATACAACTAATAATAAAAAGGTACATGCGTATTAAGCGCATTGACTCTCTCTCATAATTATAGTCAGAGCATGCTCGTACTCAGACTATGGATATTTAGTCGGGCCAAAAAAAAAAGTATAATACGCGGGATATTAATTTATCATTCGCCACCGTATATATATATATATTTATGTACATAAAATGTAATGGAAAATTTGTCGGAGTGTGTGTAGCTGTTTGAAAAAATGCTTAATGTGTGTGTAAATAAAATAACACTGTATATGCGCATATGTAGCCGATTAATAGGCAGAGTATTTTTATACTCATTGTAGCTCATACGGTCTATAAATTTTAATTAGAGTTGTTTGTGCTGAGTAATTTAAGGGTTCTTGGGCTTAAAATGATCTAATTTTTTTAACATACAAATTTCATATTCCTTTGTCAGAACATACAGTCTACTATCGTGACTTCAAAAACTTGAATTACAACATGTTATGTGCAAGTGCCTCTCTAATTGATTGGTCACGAATGTATTTTATGCCCTCAGTTGATGAGCAAGTTGAATTTTTGGAAAACAATATTCAACGTCTTTTTGATGAGACAGTTCCGCTAAAATCTAAAATGACTTCTTGTAGGGATAAGCCTTGGTTTTCTGCTCATATAAAATCTCTTATCGCTAAAAGAGACTGTGCTTATTTAAGATGGAAGCGATTTAGAACTCCAGAGTTAAAAAACGAATTCAAGACTGCTAGACGTAACGTTAACATCAGCATCAGAGTTGCAAAAACCGAGTATTACGCTAGACGTTTTGGCTCCGCAATAGGCTCTAGGCAAACTTGGAGGTATATTCGTGAGATTGGAGTTGGCAGATCAGAGAGTTCAAGCAGTTGTCAAGTCGATGCAGATGAGCTTAATAGAACCTTCACAAATATACCGCTTCTTCCAGTTGGCAACACTTTCTACAACTTTACAAGTATAACTTCTAATCTTCAGAATATCAATAGTAATATGTTTCAATTCGCTCGTGTAAGCCAATCTGAGGTATATTTAAGCTTCAGTTTAATTAAGTCGAATGCGGTGGGCTCCGATAACATTCACCCGAAATTCGTTATGATATTGTTACCACTACTCTTGCCATATATCACACATTTGTACAACACTATTATAATGACTAGCACTTTCCCGTTGAAATGGAAATACGCAAAAATAGTGCCTATACCTAAAAAAGACTCAGAATTCAGGCCAATTGCCATACTGTGCTTTATATCTAAGGCTTTTGAAAAAATTCTTTATAATCAGATGTCGCTTTATATAAAAAATAATAATTTGTTGTCTAATATGCAATCAGGTTTTCGTCAAAATCATAGCTGTGTCTCCGCTTTAATGGATGTAACTGAAAACATACGACGTGAACTTGACGAAGGAAAAATTAATTTTTTGATTCTTCTAGATCATTCTAAGGCCTTTGACACGGTCGACCATAGTACGCTTTGCATGAAACTTCAGTATTTCTTTAATTTTTCTTTTACGTCAACTAGACTGCTATCATCATATCTCTCTAGCCGTAGGCAATTTGTTTACGCGAGCAACCACCGATCTTCAGCATTAAATTTGTCAAGGGGAGTGCCTCAAGGGTCAATCCTTGGACCACTACTCTTTTCTATATATGCAAATGATTTGCCTAAACAACTTTTGCACTGCAAAATTCATATGTATGCTGATGATGTTCAGTTGTATTTGAGTAGTCCAGTCAATTCTGTTGCTGATAATATTTCAAGACTTAATGATGATCTAAATAGAATTTATCTTTGGGCAACTGCAAATGGACTCTGTTTGAACCCGCACAAATCAAAATGTATCATAGTACGTAAGAAAACAATTAATAATATTGCCGATGTTGAGATCTTAATAAACAGAGAAAAAATTACTATTGTAAATGTTGCCAAAAATCTTGGAATAATTTTTAATAACAACCTTACCTGGTCAAACCATGTTAACGCAGTTGTCGGCCAGAGTTACTCAAAGGTGAGATGTCTTTGGTCATCACAGCACTATACTCCTTTCAATATAAGGCAACTTCTTGCTAAGTCTTATATAGTTCCTGGCTTAATCTACGGTTGTGAACATTATGCTAGCTGTGACTCAATTAGCAAAAGAAAGCTTAACGTTTTATACAACAATATTATTAGGTATGTATACGGATTGAAAAGATATGATCATGTTTCTCAATTTTCCTCGAAACTATATGGCATTTCGTTCAACAATCTTCTTAATATACGTGTGCTTTTATTTCTTCATAAAATTATTTATTCTGAAATGCCACGATATCTTACTGATAAAATAAGGTTTGCAAGATCAGTTAGGGGGAAAAAGATCATAGTTCCTTTACATCGTCTACTTGTTTCTGAATGGCAGTTTTATATACATGCTGCGCGTCTCTGGAATACTCTTCCACATACACAACAACTTAATAGCAACGCAACTAGCTTTAAGCAATTTTTATTTAATTACTTCTCAAATTAGAAATTCATAAATATTGTTCCTATAATATATGCAATTAATTAATTTTGTAAATTTGTATCTTAATGTCTGTTTTTATGTTTGCTGCCGTAATTAAGTTATGGATACTACTCTCCTGTACTATAAATATAAGATTAATTCTTGTTGTATAGGACTTGAACATACAAATAAATAAATAAATAAATAAATAAATAAATAAATAAAATTAACTAACTAAACCCGGTGTGCTTCGTTAACCCTCCCCTCCCCGCAAAAAAAATAAATATATATATACATATATATATATATATATATATATATATATATATATATATATATATATATATATATATATATATATATATATATATATATATATATATATATATGGCATTGGTGGTGGAATATGAAAATTGGATTTTGCCACGCCCCTCCACTCGCAGATCGAAAATAAAAAATCAGACTTCACAGTGTCACCCGGCGGAATATTCTAAAGATTCCCTGAAAATTTGATCAAAATCGGCTCAGCCGTTTTGGAGTCCATACGTTACATACATACATACATACATACATACGTACACACATCCTGTTTTATATATGTATATAGATGCATGCGTTTGCATATGAGCGTGTTTTCAATTTTTATCTCTACGCATTCATAGGCTTATATTCATAAAAAGTAAAATTTATTTAAAACTAATACAAACGACATTTCTTCCCTAACATATTTGCAACAATTTTATATAGAATTAAAGAGTGAAAGTCAATTGACAGCTCATTTAATCGGTAGTGATGAGAAATATATTTATCGCTTATAGTTGCTCTACCATACATACATATACATATGTTACAATGGAACATCTAATAATTATATTTTTCGTTTTTAAATAATTTATATTTACTTTTTATAATAAAAAAAACAATTTAAATAATATGAAACTATATTTATCACAATTATATTAATCAGCCTTAATTTACAAGAGTTGATGAGATTATCAGTAATGTATGATTGTTTAGCTGTGGGGGATATAGTAGTCAATAATATTAATTAATTGGAGTTGATAGGTATATGATCAAACTTGACTAACATTTATTATATCATTGATTCGTAAAAAGCAGTAGAGTGAGCAGTTAGAATATATGTTATATAGTCTAAGGGCTTCATTAGTTAAAAATTTATGGAATATCACGCGTACATAAACGTTTCAATCACATTTTTAATTTTGCCCTTAATAATGTGATAGAAACTTTTTGCTACACAATGATGAGTACATCCTTCATGACTACCGATCAAATGGCCGGTCAATCGACTGTCACTGTTCTTGTAGGGTATTTAAAAAAAAAAATTTATGTAAAAATTATATTCAAAATCATTTTTAGTTCTATCAATTATTGGTTTTTTTTTTTGCTAACCACCGTCTAGTTATATGCATTTCTTTTCAGGAACTTATCAGCAGACTTCAACTAAAAACATATTTGGAATAAACTAAAAATCCTTATAAGTTGCTTAAACAGGAAAGAAATGCATATAGACGATGCTTAACCAAAAAAAAAAATAAAACAAACAAAAAGATCCTATTTCAAATAATATAATAAAAGGCTAACAAATATGCATTTTGTTGATTAAAATTCTTTCTAGTTCGATTATAAAGTTATTTTAAACAAACACTGCCGTCTAAAAGTCATTAAAATTACAATAACAACAAGAATGCAAAATAACATACGGACATATCGTCCCTACCATGTCAAACTATCCAATATGCAAAATTCCGTTTTTAGATTCGTTACCATGGTACCCTAATTTCTAAGATATGCTTGGTTTCAAAATGCTGAAATTCTCATAGACGATAGATAACTCAATAAGAAAAATTTTTATATTTTTAGCCTGGCATTTTTACTAATACGCCGACTTTAAATTCACAATTGACGACGCTTTGTGTTCTTCTGAAAAGTACAAATTTGCATATTGGATAGTTTGACATGGTAGGGACGATATCCACGAAAAATTCCACTTTTTTGTCACGTGCGACAGCAAGCAATTAAGCTTATATTTCAGAACAATGTGACACGATTTTTCTTATAATTTTACTTTTTAAAAAGAGTTTGCTAACGGCCTACACAATTATATAAAGCATTGCAAAAAAGAATCCGTTTTCTTTGGAAAAAAAAAACAAACATATTTTTTTTTCGTCGCGCGCTACAAAAAGTTGACATTCCTGTGGAAATGCCTATACACAGCCTGTTCTAAATATTTCCCTGGTGTTAATTTTATTCCGAGAACAAAATCCTTCTATTCCAAACATATGGCGAGAGAAATAAAAAGTGAGTGAGAATTGCAAATTTTCGAAGTCAGCTTTTTGTTACCAGCTGCTTTATTCTATCTGAAAGTTTCTGAATGATTTATTTTAGAATTAGAATTCCCGGGGAATTGTTATTCAGAATAGGGCTAATAACCTTTGGAATATTTCCTTTATTCTAAGAAGATTTTCGAGTTTTCTTGCCCTGACTTGAACTCGAATCAGTATTAATTCAATTTAATAAACTCATACAATATGTATTTTAAATTATTTAAGAAACATACATTCATAAATAACAAAACCATGTTGAAAATATTTCATAGCCCCAATTAAACGTTGTGCGTATTTAACAAAAGAGCTTTTTGCTTTTTTGTACATAAATTGCAATTAGAAATGTACTGCAATGTGCACTAAAGCGCGAAATGCAACAAATATTTAATAACACACTAGTGTGTATGTACGAGTAATTTTTTTTTGTTGCTTTATTACCTGGTGGTTTGGGGCAAAAAAAAAACTAAAATATTTTTTTCTACAATATTTTACAATTGTTTTTGTAATAGATGGTTTTGCAGTACACATTTGTATTAATTTATAATATCAGCAACAACAAAAATTAATATTAGAAACATTTTATCATGTTATTAAAAGTTTAATCGAAACGTTTTTTTCTCATTATTATTAATAGTTTTTTTTTCTCTAATTTTTTTTTTCACTTAATATTTGTTTTTGTGGTTTAATAGTTACTGCTGCTGTTAGTATAAATTTTAAGCTTAAATGCACACCATTCTAGTTTCAGTAATTGTCAGTTTTTATAAAAAAAAATTTTTTAATAATTTTTCTACTTATTGCTTCAAGTTGTTGTACAACTAAATATGTATGTATGTATGTACATTTTTTTGTATGCGAATGCAGTTGCTAGTTAGTTTATGTTTTCGTTTTCATAAAATTTTTAATAAATATATTATTATTTCATTTAATTTTTTTTATTATTTATGTTTCATTCTAATTTTACTTTTTTCACTTTTATGAGCATTCGTTGAATTGACCAGTTTTTATTAGAGTTGGGATTACTCTTTTCCATTTGAAACTGGTTAAATGGAAAAAAATAGCAGAAAAAAAAGTTATGCATAGTAATTTGTTGCTTTATGACATGCACAATTTCAAGTTTTAATTTGATCTTTTTAAACTCTTTTTATTTATTGAATTTTTTTCCTCTTCTTTTTTTCTAACGAAGCATTGTATTCTTTGTGAATGAATATTTAGTTTGATAGCGTTTATAAACAATTTCCTGGCTATTTAAATAGATTATAAGAAAGAAAAAAAAATACAAATACATATAACTAAAATATTTTTTTTAGAATTAAATAATGTACACACATATTTATACACACAGAAAAAAATACCAATGTAAAATCAACATGCAAAAAGTTTGATTCAAATTCATTTAAATCACATTAAATTTACAAGAAATAATATGTTGTTTGAGTGTGTTGGTGTTTATTTGCTTTGTTCATAGCAGCAATACACTTGTGCTTAGTTGTGTATGTTGTTTTTTTTTATGTTTGTAAACAGCCGACAAACTGCTGCTGGCTGGTAGGCAGTGTACTAGTCTTGCAGTGGGAGGACCGCCTGTTCGAATGCTGGAGTCAAGTAAAAGTATTTTGAATTTTTTTTAACTAAAACTTTTCCAGTGAAAGCATTTTGTTATTTTTTTTAACTAAAACTAAAGCTTTTCAAATAAATTGTATGTTAAAGGATCAGTGAAATAATGTTAAATTAAAATTTAATTCAAGATGGTACATATTAGTGTGTATCTTAAGAATATTCAAAGTTGTTGTGAATGCAGCGGTAAGCATTTTGACTACCATGCGATGAGTTCCGAGTTCAAATCTTGTCCGGGGAAGCTAATTTATATACAAACATTTTTCCGGTGTCTATGTCAACCACACGTAAGTTAAGTAATTAATTTTGATTCAACATGATTCTTCATTTCGATTTTAACAGTATGTAAATGTTAAATCAACGTGAAATAAAGTTATTTCAAAAGGGAAAATTTTCTTTGACTATTACTATAAATCATGTTAAATTAACATGAAACACACATGAAGCAAAATCATTGCCGAAAAAGATTAGATTAACCGTGTTTAAGTAGATTTTAAGTTGAAATTTTTCTGTATGTATAAATTGCAAACTGAAGTAATGATTTTGTTAAAGTGTATTGAAATGCTCGAACCTTAAAACTATACTTATGATGAACGTTCAGATGTTAGTATACAAGATTAATTCAGTGAAAACTAGAAAAAAATTGCACTCTGCTTAGCTAAGAAAAAAATATTAAGATTTCTATATACGTACACTAATCCACGGATAACGTCCCCAAGCTTAAATATCATTCACGTTTATTTACCTCTAATCTAACATTTTCGTAGTTTTGTCTACTTATTTTTCTTATACACAGAGAAAAAAAAAAGATTTGTAAATACAATTAATTTATTTGTGAATACAATTAAAATATTAAAAAAAAAAAAAAACAAACACACATTTGTAACATAAGAAAACAAAATCAGCAATGATTCCAGCAATGATTTCGCTTCGCTTAAAGAAATTTGTTTTTTATTTAATGTTGATTTAACATTCCCTGTACTGTTCAATGAAATGAAGAATCATGTTGAATATAAGTTATTTCAAATTGGAACAATGTAAATTTAATACTAAAATAACACGAAGAACCATGTTGAACCAAAGTTATTACAAATTGAAACAACATGAATTTAATTTAATGTAGTCATTGCATTTTATTAATTATTTAACTTGCGTCTGTATATTGGCACAGGCAGCTCAAAAATTTTTCTATGTACCTATATAACTGGCTTTCAAGGACAAAATTTGAAGTCGGAAGTCATTGCGTAGTAGTGAACAAGCTTACTACTGCAGCCAAAGCAACCATATCTATGTATATTGTTTACATACACAGTAAATAATTACCATCATGAATAAAATTTTAATTCAACATTATTCAATTGATCATTTAACATAAAATTTATTTCAAAAGTTTTACAGCCTGGCTCACGATGTCGGCAAGAAATTTTCTTTCGCTTATTTATATTGAAAAGAAAAATAAAATAAGAAAATTTGTTTTTGTTTTCAATATAAATAAGCGAAAGAAAATTTCTTGTCGACATCGCGAGCCAGGCAGTTAGTTAAATACAATACAATTTGTGAAGCTACTTTGACTTGTCTGCAGAATATGAAACTTACAAAAATAATTTCTTTGAATAAAAAATAGAAAAATAAGGGCCTGGTCCCACTAAGTCGCCAAAAAACCTTCGATCGACAACTTATATTGAAAACAACAATGAAATAAGAAAATTTGTTTTAATTTTCAATATAAGTAACCGTTCGAACGTGTTCTGACGACATCATGGGACAGGCTGTAAAACTTTTACATAAAGAATAAAAAAAAACTGTATCTTGTTCCAATGATTTCTTAATAAAAGTTTTAATTTCTCTCTGTGTATAACAAATGAATGAAATGTCAACTAATTAATTTTCTTCTCTATTACAAAATTAAATTGTAACTGATATTTTATTTCGATTGTGTTTAACAAAATCTACCAATTTACAGAATTACAAAAATGACAAACAGAAATAAGTATAAATAAAAAAAGAACACAGAAAAGAGGAAGAGGAAAACAGTAAGCACACACACACACACAAGCACATATATGCACTTACACACACACACATACACATAATAAATAGTTACATATATACTCACTTACTTATTATTGTGTATAAAACAAAATTAAATTCAATTAAAATTAAACAAGGTGAGATGTTGATGTCGAAGTCGATGACGTCGTTATTGTTAATGCATGCATGTTCTTGTTGTATTGTTAAGCTGTTACACGTTCAATATTAACGTATCAATGCGTGCGTGTACATGTATGGTCTCTTTGATAGGCAATTGTGACATTTTCTTAAGAGAGTGATTTTTTTGTTTTGTTTTCCATTTGCTCGACTTTAACTTCCACGTTTTTTTTTGTTTTTTTTTTAATCGTTTAAGCTGCTTAAAAAACCAAAAATAAAATTGAAATAAAAAACCAACTTTAAGTCAAATGTCGTTCCATTCATAAATAAAAAACTAAAAAAAAAAAAATCTAAGAAATTGTAATGAAATTATGTCATAAATCGAGCGAGGTACGGGTATATACTCATAGAATTCCTATAACAAGAAAATTTAACAAGAATTTGTTTACTCGTATCACAGAATTATATATGAACATACATACATATGTTTCATATAATATCTGTATTATTATAGTGAATAAAATATTTACCCAGAAAATGTTAAAAGATCTACACAATTTTGTGGGTCCTTAACTCCAAAAATTGTTTTACATATATATACATACATACATACTTATGTATGTATGTATATACCATTCTTTAACTTCAGGAAAAAATCTAGCACCATCAGATATAAAAAATTTATGTAGAACAATTTTTGGAAATGCATATTTTTGGAGTTAAGGACCCACAAAGTTGTGTAGATCTTTTAACATTTTCTGGGTAAATATTTTATTCACTCTGATAATACAGATTTTATATGAAAGCTTATCAAAATTACTAGATGATAAGCATATTTTCAAAGAACATCTAGATGTATCTTCTTAGTTTTCATAATTAATAATACTCGAAAATAACCAAAAGAAAAGCTATATATAATATATATAGTTGACCGGTCGTGCACAAATGTATTACGTATCGGCTCTTAATAGATTAACAAATTGAAAATAAAAATTAACTCTTTCTGAAAGATTGTTTCAAAATCTTTTAAATTATGTCAACAGTGACCTGATACACCCAGAGAAAAAATAGCTTAAAATCAATAAAAAAAACCATATTGAATGAATAAGAACCATTAACGAAAGTCTAGTCATATTGAAATTTCTTATTTCAATATTGAAAAATATTAATTTTCAGTATTTATTTATTAATTTTGTTTATTTTTAAATATTTTAATACCGTTTTCTATTATATTGAAAATGATTGAATTAATGTGACGCATTCTTATTTTTAAGTAGCAGCTTTTCCCTGAGTGTATGCTCAAGCAATTTATGCACACGATCCGATAGTAAACAGTTTGTCAATTAAAATTTACTTGTATCAAGGGAACCAAAGAGATTTCTGTATGCAGAAAAAACATACATACATACATGTTTACAGTCATCGTCACTCGTTTGCTTTTATGTTCGTGCAAACGTTTACGAAAGCTGAAGCGCACTCTGTGTGTGAAGTCTGTGGCAATGAGGAAAAAGTGCTTAAGTCATATTTTACTGCCTTACAGGAGAGCAATTTTAAGCGTTCTAGTCGATTTTCAGAAATTTATTTCTTTTACAATTAAATTGGGAAATTCTCTGTTATCTCCTTTATTTTTTAAGCAAACATCGTACTACACACTATAAGTAATACATTTAAGTTGAAACATACCAAAGTATAACCTAAATTAAGCTATTATTCCAAATGAGACTAGAGGTCTAAAAAAGACAAGTCGCAAGTCCTGAAAAATCACACAAATAAATTGAGAATTAGATCAGGGGTACTTTCGAATATGCAGATTACGGAGGTACCATTAACTCAAAATCAGCTTATCTCGACTTAAGCACATTTTCCTTTTTGCCACAGAAGTTATATTTAAAGATTTATCCATCATTTGATCCATCAACTCGTTCGAAATTTGATCACATCTTAGAAAATTTTAATAATTTTTCAAAAAAAAACTCTTGAAACTCGAAGTTCAAGAAATTCTGAGTACGCACGTTTAGGAGGACTATTTGGACATTAAACTAGGACCAATATTGTCCGCTGGAATTGTCTCCTTCCCAAAAAAAAGTACGTATTCCTCAGAAAATGACAAGTTGAAAATTTGGCATCTGTGTCAAATGCATGCTTTTCCGAAATATACTCATGGGCAAGAATAAAGGAATCTAATAAAGGAATTTATAAATTTTTTGCATTACTTATTTCCATTTCGGTTGCCTCATTTACGCTCTAACAGAGCTCGGTTGAAGAACAAAGTTTATGCCTAGGGTTATACATTTTAAAACTTAACTTCACACATTTAAGCAAACTTATAGTACTCATGATGATATAGTAGCTAGTGTGGCGCCTAAAAAAAAACAAAGGACTTTCTTCGAAAGCCCGAGTTTAATCCCTGGTCCACCCAGTCATATCAACATCATAGAAATTGTTACATTACATTAGTGTCAATGCTTCTGAAAGGTTCTAAAAGTGTGTATATCATTATGCCCCTCATAATGAAATTTTGGTCTAGCGAAGAGTTGTCAGAAGAGGTGGCATTTAAGAATTTTCAGAAATTCCGTTAAAATGCCTCTCCGTCATAATATTCTTGTCGCTAAAACACGCCACTTTAACGCATGTCGCTCATCGCTCCACCTCTCATTGCGTGGCCACGCCCTAAGGAAGGCATTAAAGTCCTGCACATTACCATTTATAAGACCTTTCAAGATATGAGAGATTTTTCAAATACTTTACTACAGCGAAATATTCCAAAACAAACGCTAAACAACACTATTGGCAAGACTTTTCTTTCAGTTATTTGTCTTGCCCACAGTGTTGTTTAGCGTTTGTTTTAGAACATTTCGCTTTAGTAAAGCATTTGAAAAATCTGTCATGTATTGAAAGGTCTTATAAATGGTCTTGTGCAGGACATTAGAAGGCATTATTGTAAAAATACATAAAAAGCGTGCTGTAGCAGATCGTGATAATTGGTAGGGTATAAAACTTCTCAAAAAGGCTTGCAAATAAAATAACTCCCACAGTACGTCCGGAACAAGCTGAATTTCGCCCGCATATATCATGCCGAGACCATGTTAACAACCTTTGAGTAATTAATGAGCAATGTGTTGAATCGCGATCACCTCATATTTATATATTTTGAGAAAACGTTAGATAAGCTTCCATATAGAGTAATTGGTAAATCCTCCCTCGCATACAAGCAATTTCCAAGAAAGCTAATATCTCTTATTAAAGCGCTATATGGGGAATTAAATTATGGGATCCTGCATGAAAATAGCTTAAGCAGGAAGGTATAATAAGCCCAATGCTTTTAGATTTAGCTTTCAGATCAGCCACACAGTGTGGGATTTACAAACACCTCTGGTGGACGTTGAGTATGCTGACGATATCTGTTTGTTAACGTTTATTATGACATACAATGCGTGAAATCGGCAACATGCTTTTTATTTAAGAGTCTAGTAGTTTTTTATTACAACCTTTGCTGAAGTCTAAAGGATATATTTAGAGCCGCTACGTCCAATCCATATGCACAATGTGCAAACTTTTACCAAAGAGCTTTTGTGCTTCCACACCGACGAGAGTACAACATCCACAACAACAACACAACAGACAACAATTCTTGCTCTTATTGTGCAAAGAAACAAGAACAAATTTAAGAGCTTTCAAAGCTCAAATGCAAATATTAGTGTATGTGTGTTTGGACATAGCTGATTTAGAGATACTTGGGAAGTTGCTTAAAAGTAATTTTTGTATACATATTTTGTGCTGGAATATTTTGTACTTGCAAATTGCAATCGATGTAGCGGTTTGAGAGTTAAAGCGTCACACACAAACAAACGAACTCTCTTTCACATTTATAATATTAGTAAGGATGTGATAATTTTAAGGAATAAAAAATTCAAACTAATCTGAAAAATAGCAGAACCGAACAACGTGCTGTCTTCGCAGGCCTCTACATACGAGTATTTATAATTACCGTGCAGCTGTTGCACCGCTTGTGGTGTTAGTTAAATTTCAGCCTTATATAAAAAGTTTTCCAATGAAATAGGATACGAGAATTGTTTTGATTCAGTGTATCGCAACTACTAAGAACTTGTCTGTAAACAAAGCTCAAATCGTAAAACCGATAATTACCATAGTTCTGGTCACTGTAATTCATTCAATATTGTTCATGCACATGCGTGTCAATTAACTTTTTGATTTGGAAGCCACATTGAAAAGTGAAAGTAAAGCAAATACGAACTTTGTTGAATAAAGTTTGTGAATGAATAAAGAGAACGAATGAATATGTACTGAAGGAATATTTTTAATTCAATTTTAATTACTCTTAGTTTGTAACAGTTGAAGTTAATTTTAACTACTGGTTTCCATTTAAATAATTTTCTCAATTCATTTTTTTTGAAAGTACTCACTCATATGGGTTGCTATTTTAACTAAAGTGTTTCTTTTTTTCTTATTTTGTTTTTTTTTATGAAACGGTCATGTGTTGATTGCTTGGTTGGTTATACATAAATCCATTAAGATGACAGGTAAAGTGTGTTGGATTTTACACCTCTCTAAAATTTATTGTTGTTGTTGCGGTTGATGTTGAAATTTCAAACAAAAATCTTTTCTTTGATTTAAACGGAAATTAGATTTTTTTTTAAATAAATAATAACCTAGAAAATGAGCCTTTAAGTGTTCAATTAATAAATACAAAAAAATATATATTATATTAAAAAAAAATGTATCATGTACAATTATGATGTGTTTAAGTTAAGCTGTTCACATATTTTTAACGAATAATTGTACCCGGGAAAAGGTAACAGCCTTATTTATAAAAATTATTAAGGTTCTATAAGGGCTTAATACGCAAAATTTTGTATGGAAATCTGCTTTCAACAGGAAATGTATCCTAAGTAATCATTCATTTGAATTAAAAAATCTTTTACACAAGCATTAATTTCCATATAAAAAACCCAATTTCAACAAATCGTCATCATTTATTAAGTGCAGTTCTAGGAGTACAAGCCTTCCGCTCTCACGTCTTTTGCCAGACATTCTGATGAAAGGCCTTCAAGTTAAAGGCTTTTGCGCTTACTTAAAAAAAAACGTTACTAATTCTCTTCTCTCTACTCATAGAAGTGAATGTGGAATATCTACCTTATATGGAGAGTTGCCAGATATTGCTATTTCTCGCCAAACGTGACGATTTTTCAACTTGTTCGGCTTGTAAATTTTTGATTTGGTGACATGGTGATTTTTCTGGTTATTTTTTTTAGCAAAATTGAACTTCAACATTTTTTTAATTTAGGAAAATTAGTTTTTTGAAAGAGTAGTTTCAAAAATTAATCCATCCAAAACTTTTCTGCAAGAAATTATAAGAATTTAATTTTGATGATTTCTCTTAGGCCCAATAATTGACTTCTCAATTAAATGTAATTTAGCTAATTGCCACTTATATTTAAGTTGCACTTAAATGTAGTTTAATTTTTTCAGTGGTTAATTAAAGTTTTATTAAATTACGTTGAAAGTACGGCAGCACTAAAAAATTTCCAAATAACAGCTGTTTAATATAAATAAAAAAAAGTTAGGTTATCAATATGTAGCAAATGAGAATTGCATAAACACGCATTTTATGAAACAAAAGGAGCATCAGAACGCATTTTTCTATTTTATTTTCCATGTTATCAAACTGTATATTGTATATGTTATATATTTGTGAAAATTAAACGAAATTCTTTTTAATACGACCACATGATGTTCATGTACATGTTTTCAATAAACAAACACCAGCACAATAACATATGGTATGCTCGTAAAACTTAAGTAGGATTTATATACAGAAGGCTGGACATTTAAGTTTCATTTAAATGTCTCTCAACTTTATACTGAAAAATTGAACTCGGTACTTCAATGGCACTTAAAGATAAATGACACTTAAGTGAGAAGTCAATTATTGGGCCTCATATTAATTGTAGTAATTAATGCGTTTTGAATATGGATGAGAAAAACTTACAAGAAATAATTTTTATCGATTTATTAAAAATAAGAATAGTGAATGAACCAAACAAATTCCTAAACCTGAAGTGAGAAGTTGTTTGGAGTTTTGCCGCTGGGGCTGTCTGTGTGTCTATGTAAACATATCATAAACTAAGAACGGATCCACAGATCGCAAGCATATTTGCTGCATTCGAAACATGTTGAGCTGAGTTACTCGTAGATATCGTAAGATAGTGTCAAATCGGTTCGGTTCGGAAGATTTCGAAAATGTTCGAAAATAACATTTTCCCAAACTGTTATTTTAAACAAATCTTAAAACTCTTAGCAGACTAAGCTAAACATCTAAGCAGCTCTAAAAAAATTTAAACACTTTTTTCCATTTGTAAAATTAGTATAAAAAAAAATAAAGTGCGATACACACATACATATGTACATACACACCTAATCAAAAGTACTCCTATTGGAAAATAAAGTTTAATAAGAACTTAATGAGTACTGCACGTTAAAAAAATGTTTTACGATTTAATTAAATTTTTTCATTAAACTTCATATAAAAAAGTTGTCATTATTATACCAAGTGTTAATTGCTTATGGCATTACACACAAATTAAATTTTAAATAATTCTTTGCACTTACCACAGTCGCTGTCACTGTCATCTATTGTGCTGGCTTGATCACCACTTATACTACTACCGCCACCAGCGCCGACGGTGTTACTGCTTGCTGTTCCATGGCCATTGACGTCGCGTGAATCGCGAGTATATAGGGAGACAGAAGGCGAACGAGAACGGTCATCATGCTCAAGATCTTGTGATGCTTGATTGCGATACGTATGATGGTTTTCCATTTCTCTTAAACGTTCTCGCTCATCGCGCTGTAAGGCAGCATAATGAGCCGCGGCAGCTGCACTAAAACCGTTATGAGTAGTTGGAAACCCCATTAAGGCAGTTGGCGGTATGTGGGACAAGGGATGATGTGGCGGTAAATGAGGGTGAGCTGATGCGTTAGTGGTAGCGGGTGGTGGTGGGGGCAAATGTTGCGAATGCTGGCTTGAAGGATGTTGTGGTGGTGAAGCCGGCGGTGAAGCGGCCAGTGGTGTATGTTGTTGGTGCCGTTGTTGCAGCAAATGTTGCTGTTGTGCTATATAATGCTGCAAGGCGGCATGTTGTTGTTGTTGACTTAAGTGGTTTTGTGGTTGGTGTGAATGATTTGATTGATGTGCTGCTAATATATCCGTTATCATAAAGCGGGAGCGCGATACTTGTAAAGCTGAAAGAGAATCGCTGGTAACTCTAGAATTAGGCAAAGCTACAGAAGGATTTGTAGCCGAGGTGGACATTTCTGGAGGCATCGTTGTCATTGGATTTAAATTTTTTCAATTAGTTACCTAAAAACACCTTTGTATTTATTTAATACTTAAAACCCTTGACAGCCTTTTTCAACACTCTTTTCTTAATATTCCTTTTATGTATTGATTAATTAATACAAAAACACTTGGCACTTGCTCTTGATTTATTTTAATTTTATTTGTTTATACCGCCGTTAACTTTTAATTTAACTTTAATTTGTTTTTAACAATTTGATTCCTTAATTTACTTAAATAGGTATTTGGCGTTGGTTTAATTATCGAACTATAATCGTTCGTTTTTTTTTTCATTCATGTGTTCTTTCATAAAACACAGGTTAAAAAAAACCTACTACTCACGTCTTGGCTTAAATGCTGTTCGAACGATACTAAATACCAGGTGCTTAAGTCAAATCAAACAAACAATCCATATAACTCTTGCTATAGTGGAAGTTGAAAAAACCAGTAATTTGTGGCGCCAGTTACTTTTATCATACATTTCCACATCCATACATACATACACTTATTCACATTTATATGCTCTTATATTTACATATATTAACTGCTATATAATATTCCTTCCCTCTCTCACTAACATGACTGATCGGTAAATATTTTTCAAACTCCCCTTTTTGGCTGGGTGTTTAATTCAAACACAAAGTAGTCACTCTCTTCTTATGTTTTCTATCTTTATTTCACTCAGTGAAAGCAAAAACAACAACAGCAACAAAGCATTTTAAAGTAAGTAAACAAGTGACCTTTTAACATAGTGGTGTATTAGTTTCTTTGAGTCTCTCTGTAATTCTTGAGTGTGTGTGTGCGCGCGTTTATTATCTCTATAATTTGGATTGTTTGAGTGGGCATTTATTGGTTGTAATTGTTTTCCATTGGCATTCATAATAGTCTTCAATAAAACAGCATTCCTTCCTTGACGTGACAATAATAAACATATGTATTTCGGTATGTAAGTATGTTAACTCTCTTACATTCATATGAAGGCTGTTTACTACAAGTAATTTTTTTATTACATAGCCATGGATTTATTTTATGGCTGAATTGTAAAGTAGTGTGGAGAAATTCAATGTGGTCCGTGGTGTGGTAAATATTCTAGGTATACGACTGTAAAATGGATTTTTAAACGATTGCAAACGCTGTTTGCTATTTATCCATTTGGAAAAAAAGTTTCAGATTTATTTATACATACATACGTGCAATAATGTACTCGTATGTACATACATACATATGTATGTGTGTATGTATTTATTACAAAAGCAAAAAAAATATAGGAAGAAATATATTTAAAAAAACATTTGCTGAACATATAAATGTTGTTTTTTAGAGTGTCACAATTTTGAGTTGTCATCACTGCTTTATTTGAGCACCCATTTAACAGCTGATAGTTGCTTTTTGCTTATGCTATGTTTAGACGACAAGTTGAATCACCTGCTTCGCTCTCTGAATCATGTTAATGAATCATGCTGTTTAGACTGCGCATTCGTGCTTCGTGTGCAGCGTGCCAATTTAGTGCTTTTAATACTAGATTTAGAGTTTTTTAATTCATAACAGTGCGGAATTTTTCAAATTGTTGCTTTAAAAAGAAATTAGTGCCTTTTTTTGGTGCTTTTCACCTTTGATTTTAGTGCGTTTTACAAATCTACTAAATATTAATTTGTTACAAGTGTGGTGGCTTTATTTTCACTTTCAAAAACTATCTGCTTTCACCCCTTTTAGACATGCAAAGTTTCCTTTGCAGAATGTTAATTCAGCTTGGTGAAATATGAAGGAAGAAAAACTTTATCTTTCATAGTGAGAAAAAATAATATATTTCTAGAAATTACAGAGGATACCATGCACGTTATAAAATAGTTTAATTACAATAATCTAATTACTAAACACTGAGGGAAGCAATGTATTGCTTTCTTGATAACGAAAGCTTCCAAAAATACTTCTGAAAAGTACTAACTTAAGGCTCTCTAACAAAGTGGACAAAAGTAAAAAAAAATGTAAACCAGTAACTTTTCCACTGAGTACATAAAAACTACACATTATTACTTCTGTAAATGGAAACAGTAAGGCAAAAAAATTAATATCTTTTTGGAAACTGAATGCATTGCTTCTAGCTGAAATTGAAGAAATGGAACGAAGTATTAGAAATTTAAGGATAAATAAATGGAAAAATTTGCTCAGAACTGATAAATTTTCGATCGAAGTTCATAATTCTAGAAATTCAACTGATCATAATCCATTTCTAATACTGTCAATATTTCCTCTAGGACTATTAACATTACCATGTTCAAATGTTGAAGTAGAAATAACTTTTAGTGCTAATAACTATTTTAAAAGTAAGTTAGAAAAACAATAACTTTATAAATCAAATTGTTTCATTCATATAAAATACGGTCTAAAAAGAAAAGGCTTATGTTGTTCAGAATGTAACATACTGAACCATGTTCATGTAAAAATTAATTCAGACGAAACACCTAAAAATCTAATTGTTTTATTAAAACAGTTTTATGACCAGAGGAAAAAGATGAAACTGCATTTCTTGAAACGAGGAGTATAATTCTCGTTGATTATCTTTTGTTAAAATAGTACACCATAATTGGTGGCAAATAAATAGATAAATATAAAAAAAAAATAAATAAAAATATATTTATGTACATACATACATATGTACATATGTACATACATATATACGAGTACTTATTTCATTTAGTGCTTTTTTATGAACACACAGTGGTTTTTGCTCTGAAAAAGTTGGCATCACTGTTCGCGTGGCATTTTTTTTATGTATATTCACACATACATACGTATCATACGCACGTATATACATGCATACACATAAGCATACATACTTTACATAGATTCCACTCATGCGAAATCTTGTTTTTGAAGGCATCTCTATATTTTCTTCTTATTTTTTCTTTTTATATTATTCATAACTTAATTAAATTTATTTATATTAAACTCACATCTATGTTTTTTGGTTTGTTTTTATTTGTTCGCAAACACACACATACACATATACCTATTTCGTTTTGATAGCTAGTTCAGATAAAGTGGCGATTAACTGCGATAAAAGTTAGAGAAGATACCAATTATACGTGCTTCGCAAGTAGATTCATATTGAATCTACTTGATTCGCTCTCATAATTTTGTATGGCGAAGCAAGTGGATTCGGTCATGATTGGGGCGTGAAGCATGAATAGAGAGCGAAGCACGTACCGTCTAAACATAGTATTAGTTTGCTTTGAAATTTCATTATAAATCGACTTACAAATGCAAAATTTTTAATCAAAATAATTCTTCTATTCGTCAAACTCATCGTGCACTTCTTCCATTTTCCGATTAAGTCCATTTCTGGTTGAATGTGTACGTAAATAAGCTGACTTATTACACAGAAAAATAAAATCATTGAAATGCAACCAACAAAAGAAATTGTTAATATTTAATTAAAAAATAAACAATCATCATTGTTGATATAACAAACTTAAATTTTTATAGTCTATTAAAATACTCAACAAAATTATTTCTTAAAATATATCATAACGGAATGCGCACATGTAAAAGAAACATAAGAAATCATGTTTTGTGTGTATTTATTGTTTGCGCTTTAGCTGAGCCGGTTTAACTCCGGGAAAAGACATTTACCTCCCTTTTCACAATGTATGATTAAGAGTTAACGTGAACTTTAACTACAAGTTCTGCATACAAAACTTTCCGTTAAGGTCCCTGTTAGCTTTTAATTGCACATTGTGAAAATCGCGCTTAGTGTTTTTCGCAGATAAGCAAAAAATCGGTTTGAGGTTTGTGATTGCATATCAGAAACATTGTTCAAAATTTGTACGGAAATTCAACAATGCGCATTGCTAATATAACAATAACTTTAATTGAAATAACTTTGAAATGTAACAAAATAAAATGTTAACAAAATAAATAAATTTTACATTTGCTAACGCACTAATAGTCCCAAATTATTATTTTACTTATTTAGTCAAATATTTTTATATTAAAAAAAATACATACATTGAAATTTATTATTGTGGGGTATTTTTCAATGTATTTTTAATAAAATAATGTTTAACTAAATAAGTAAAATAATAATTTGGGATTATTAGTGCGTTAACAAATATCAAACTTAAATTGTACCAATTCCCATAAAAAACACTAATAAATAAATTTCAACAAACTATTTGTTGATATATTTAATTGAAAATAATTTTCAGATTTTCCTTTAACTTACTATTTCGTTAATTGTATTTACAAAAATCGTTGTGGGTTCAAAATCAATTAATTATTTTATTGATGTAACAAAAAAAATAAATGTGTATATAGAAGTCTTTTTTTTTCTATGTAAATTAAAACAGCTAATTTTAGATATATGTTATTTAGACTATTCTTATTAAAAGTCATTTATTTTTAAATTTAACGAAGTTAAGCTTAGAATATGACATAAATACCCAATTGTAAATAAATTTTTATCATTACTTAAAAATGTAATGATTTAAACAGCTGACTAAATATGTATTTTCAGTGTACTAACTTAAACATTTTGTTAAATAAATAGCTTATGTGCGTATGTATATATAATTATATATAACAACACATTCATATATATTTATAAATTTTTCCACATGCCACATTCCTTCTTTGAAAGAGTAAAACTAGCCCATTGCAACATAATAAAACAATAGAAGCAATTATGTACAACAAGTGTCCTTACTAATATAACCAATAGCGGACTTAGACCTATGCCCGTTAAGCTGGGGTCAAAATTTAAATATTGAAGAATTTGAATATTTATTGCATTAATGAAAAATACGATTAATAGAACACTGCTTAGAATTTAGCCAAAAATTTGGAATTATTATATGTGAATTAAAAAAACCTTTATATATCGCACTCGTTCAACAATACTGTATTATGTAAACTTTACATACCAACATGCTATTATAGCATATGTAGGTGTAATCCGAAACGGATAGGGTCAATTTTTATTGCCCCTTTTTTCAACCTAACCTACATATTAAGAGAAATTGGGAAAGGTTATTCGATGAAATTAAATATTTCTAACACAGCTTATTTACGAAGGTTGTGACCTCTGCTATAATTCTCTAATTCATCTATCGCTTACATATAATTATCGTAAATTCAGTAAATTAAATTTCATATGGAACTTAAACGTTTTTTAAACTTAAATGATTTATTATGAATAAAGCCTGTCATATCTTAGATATTCAGAAAAATCCTTTTTTTGTTTTTTATGGCCTATTTCCCACCTGCGAAAGAAAATGTTCGACTTAATATTTATATTGAAAACAAAAACAAATTTTCATATATTATTGCTGTTTTCAATATAAATTTTAAGTCGAACGTTTTCTTTCGCAGGTGGGAATTAGGCAATTAATGTACCAAATCTTTTTTACTTCCTTAAAAAAGAAAGATATCCTTGAAAGTACATTTTAATGTTCATTAAAAAGGATATTAGCTGGCATTTTTCTTAATTTAACAAAAAAAAAACCAAAACAAATGGCCCCAATTAATTAATCAGACAATTTTTTATATTATGATTTGTTATTGAACTCAACTTAACTTATTTGTATGATGATGAAATAAACTTTTCAGTTTAAATAGTAATAATTGCTAAGTAGAAATTTAATATTATATGAATGTGCAAACCGAATATCGATGACAATAACTGCATGCACACATACATACATATATGTATGTATATATCCTTATTTAGAAAAGAGTGCACACGTCCATAATATGTATGTACGTATGTAAGTACATATGTATGTATGTATATAAATTTTTTACGAGAGGTCAACTGAGATGTCGAAATTTAACAATAAAATTAAAAATCAAAATATTTGACCTAATAAACTAACTCACTCATTATACATATTTCTAAAAAAAAAATCAAAATAAATGTTATTAACAAGCTTCATACAAACTTTTTTTGAACTTAATTTAAAGGAATGACAAACTACGGCCATCTTGAAATAAGGAGAAAATAAGAAAAAATTCAGCACACTGAAAAGGAGAATGTTTATAGCAAGTAAACTAGCAAACACCATTTAATTTTCTCTCTCTACAAATTTCTCCTGCACTCAATCAAATTCAACATTTCTCACCTCGCTTGGAGAAATATGTTGGGTTAGCTGCTTAATTTTTTGATGGTGGTGTAATTTCATTCTTATAAGAATTATTTCAGATTTGGTATTCTTTAGACTTTTTCTGTGCAGCATCTTTCAGTTGTTTGACTTTGTAGTTTAGATATTTCTATGACTCCGCCCAGTTTGCACAAGAGTGCTAAATAAACATCTGGTTAAACGAGTTTCTTCTGTGGCATATTTCCAACAAATGCGCAAAGCATCCATCCATTCTATCCATCCCACTTAAAATATGTTCCATTCATTTTCAAATTTATTTAATAGTTGCAAATTAGTTCGTGCTATTTCAGTCTTTCATGCGTCAAAAGGATATACATATTCTTGTTGTTGCTGTTGTTGTTTTTTTATTGCAATTGATGACTTTTTTTCAACTTGCATTTTTTTGTTGTACATTGTATTACACCATTCTTTTGTTATTTTTTCGGCTTTTAACACTTTTTTGTTTGACATTTAAACAGTAAATTGACGCCAGTTAAATAATGATGGCTTTGATGATAACAATGATGATGAAGTTTTTGGGTTTCTTTTTTCAGTACGAACACGTAAATGGTTTCTTGAATTAATATAGCATCTATATATTTTTATACATACCTATGTATGTACGTACGCATGTACATACAATAAATATGTATATACATATCTACATACCGAGTGTACATTAGCCAACTTTGATTTTTTAGATATTACTACGTTGCAATGTACAGTAAATCCTCGATTTGTGCAACAATTTTGATTTGAGACGGTTCAAGTATCCGAGATACTTGCAATGTCAGATTAAAAATTAAAATTATTCAAATAAAATATTGTTTTCTTTATAATGGAAATTTTGTAGGTATTTGTGTGAAGATAAATAAATTAAAATATAACTAGCAGAGACAAGAACCAAAACTTTTAGCAGAGCCCATTTTGCAGCTAACAGCAGACTCTTAACCACATAACGGTTGTTGTAAAATTTGTGAATATTATTTCGGGAGCGAAATCTAGGAATGAGCACTAGGACCATACTCACCAGTTCATGGAAAATATGGTCCGAGCCATGATTAATGGAATTATGCCAATTAAAATTTTAAAATATTAATTTAAGCATTTTTTTTTTGAAGTTGTGTTTAATTTAAAGACGGGCAAAGATCTTACCAAGGCTGAGTTATATAGGCCAATAAGCTTTTTTCACTTTGTCACATTGTTTTTAAGACTATCCAACCTTAGAGCCAGCTAACGATTTCTTTTAAATAAGCTAACCGTTGACTTAATCAACAAAAAACAAAAATTCTTCTAATTTAAGTTAGTTTTTAAAAGGTATCTGTTCGAACTTAATTCTGTTTTTTTTTTGGTTTAATTGGTTTTTATTTTGAGGAAGCCAAATTACATGTGATAATATTTCAGACAAATATATTTGTGCTGACAAACACTAGCAGAACGGAACAATATGCAGTTTTCGAAGGCTGATACATCCGTAGTGTAGTGCAGTGTAGTGTCAGGTAGTAAAACTAAATTTCAATATACCTATATGGAATACGTGAATTGTTGTGATTGATCGTATCACAATCTGTTGTAAGGTTTTTTTTTTTTTTTGAATGAAAGCTAAAATTTGCCCTCACTAATTTATTATCTTTTCCTTACTAATTATGCAGATGTGTGTTACATAGTTTACTTATATGTTGATAATATTTTTAATAGTTTACTTATTTTAGTTTTATTTAAAACACAACTGTTTGGTTTCTTACTTTAAGTTCATATGTATATGTAAATTAATATATAATTACATACATATGTATATTAATTTAACTTAATTTCAGTTTCTGTACGAATTAATTTTTATTTATTTCATTATATGGAATTATAAATTTAATTTATCCTTCATTTATACCAGGAATTTTAAAAACACCGCTCACGGAAATTGCTCTTAAAACAATATGGGATTCATGCTTGAAAAATCGCTAAAAACCTTAAAAGAGGAATGAAATGTTATTTAGACCAATTTTAAAAATGTTAAAAAAATAGTTAAAATTTAAAAAAAGAACTTTCAAAAGTTTTCTTGCTTTTCACCGAACAGTTCTTCTAAAATAGCTCAAAAAGTATGTTAACACAGAAAAAAATATTACCGCAATAAACAAAATTTAATTGAATATAAAAACAAAAAAACAATTAAAAATTTATTTAAGTCAATTAAACTTTTGTTTAAAAATATTGTTAATTAATGGACTCAATTACATTTTTAATTATTAGTTAGTTTTATTATTATTGTACGAACTTCATTTGTTTCTATATTTATGATTTGATTAGGCTAAAGTTCATATCGCTTTGTAAGCCAAATTACATGTGATAATTATTAATGAACAAATAACACCAAAGTTAATTTTAAATATTCTGACAAACACGTAGTAGAACGGAACAACTAGCTGTTTTCGAAGCCCACTCCAGGAATATCGTTTTCTGTGCAGTCGTATACTCATGAATACAAATAACTTTTATTAATTTGTTAGAAGCACACTACCAAATTTAAGCCTAAATCTTCTTTTGAACTTTCAACTCTACTAAATAATACGTATTTACGAGTATGTATAGCAATCTCTCTCTTTTTTTTAATCTTATTTTAATTTTTTTGGCTTTCTTTCCCACCCAGCCTCCACATTGCCATCAGTGTGTTACTTTTTTGTAGTTGCGCTGCCAAACAACCAACCCCTAAGTATCATTAGGAAATCCTTAAAAATATTTTTGTGTCATTGTGTTGCCTCTTACTTACATACGAGTGAGTACTTATTTCCATTCCTCTTTTCACCCAAAAAGGAATTTCACACTTGTTTGCTAATTGCCCACAAATGATACTTCGTGCATACAAATGCACAAAAATACTTTGCCACTAACATTTTGCCAAGCGACTAAAGCTGTTTAAAAGTCTCTTATACGTTGGCATACATTACATTACCCTCTTGCTAAGTATTACCAGCTTTTACTAACAAACAAACAAACACACATACATTTTTAACCCTCTTTCTAATAATGAAATACAAAGCAGGAAAAAAGTTCGAGCAGCCAATAACCTGATATTTTTAAGAGATGATGAAGAATTAGAGGGTATTTTGTTGAATGCTTCCCTTGGGAGGCTGATGAAGTTCCTTTTTTTATACGAGGTATTATTAAGCTTTCGAAAAAAAAGGTGTCGTAATTGCGCAGATTTCTTTTTTTTTTTGCGTACAAACATACATATGTATGTATGTATGTTTGTATGCTTATGTAGCTGCATTGCAGCACAATACACGTAATACACATAAAAATTACTCGTAAGTGAATGATGGCAGCTTGATACAACAACAAAAAAGTGTTGGTACATCCTTTTGGTACCATTTTAATCCGTCTGTTTGCAGCTGTAATTTAACATGGATTCTTGTCTTTACGCAGCAGTTTTGGTGTAAATGGAAATGTTTACCATGCATCTCTATTTGAAAGCCAAAATGAAAGCCAGATGAAAGCACAATTAAGTACTTTAGCTTTCAAACTCATTTTTATATCACGATAATGGTTCTTTTATGATGCTGTTGTATTTATTTTTTTATCCACTTCAAATGGATTGTTGATATATGTATGTGCATATGTGTGTATGTATCTGAAGTGTGTTTGTTGCTGTTGTAAATTGTTGGTTTTTTATCAGCGTTGCCGATTTCTATGTAATTATCCAAAAAATGGGACACAAAAAATTTTTCTTGAACTATTTTGGGACTATAAAATTTTTTGTGTAATTTTTGTGTAATTTCGCCCTAACATCATACACAAGTAAATTTTTTAATTACACTAGTTTACAAAATGAAATTTTTTTCATGTACATTTTATGAGATATAGAATTCCTTATGTATTTTTTTCCGCTGAATTCGAAAATCAAGGTTAAATTTTTTTTATGGACCAGTTTTTGAGATATTGTGATTTTTTCAGTTTTTCGACCTTTTTTCACTTGACCCATCATATCTCGAGCTAGAACTGTCCGATTGGATCGTTCTTGGTATTGAGATGACAAATAAATATGTATAATCGGATCTTTAATTGGTATAGCGGTTCAAAATATATCGATGAAAATAGGGCACATTTTCAAAAAAATTATATTTTACAGTGATTATATGCTGACAGAAAAGTACAAATCGTTAAAAAAAACGTCTGTTTTCTGTTCATGTACGTAAAGATAATACTTTTACGTAAGAACTAAGACCAACCAGAAGAAAATCGATCGAAAAATTAAAAAGTTATTAGCAATGTATTGAATAAAACCAAAGTAAAAATACATAAAAATAACAAATAACACAGGTCAACAAAATGAAATTTATTATGTCAAAGGTTTCATAGTAAATTTGTATATACTAAGTACTGTGTATCAATCCCTTTAAATTAGTTTTTTTGAATTGACTCTGTATCTCGAGATTTTCCGTTATAAAAAAAATAGGATGCTGTATCACATAATTGGCATTAAATCGAGAACCAGTCTTCGATTCAACAAAAATTACACAGACGGCTAGGAAACAAATTGACCTTCAAATTATGTCTTTATGAATTTTTTAAAAGTCTTACAGTTTCAGAGATATTCAGAAAGTTTTATACAATAAAATAATTTTTTTTCAAAAAAATTTAAAAAATCGTTTGTTTCTTAAAAAACTCATTAAAATTTTAAACTGAATAAAATTTTATATTTTATTACTAATTGTGATACATTCATATGTTATAAATAAAACGAGCCAAATTTATTAAAAATCATTCCATTAATTCTGAATTTATTCACAATTAAGTGCTAGCATATCATAAAATGACGACCATAAAATGGACGTAATTTACGAAAAACATTTGTCACGAATTTGGATAATAAAATTCAATAATTTAAAAGTGTTTTTCGTTTGTTAGTGTATTCATGGTCAAATGGAATTCCCACAAGTTACGAATCTTTGTTTACACTGAAAAAAATGCACACTGATATATATTCTTAAATAAAAAGCATTACTTATTATCCAACACAAAATTTGTTTTGTGTAATTTGTAACATTTTGGATAATTTTGAAGGTTCGTCTTCGATTATTTCGAAGATTCCGGCAACACTGGTTTTAATGGTGTGTTTTTTTTTTTGTGTTCTCTACCAATGTTTATTTATGTAAATTAGCCAAGTTCTGTGTAGTGCTTTTTTCTGTCTCTCCCTCTCTCTCTCTCTCACTCCTTCACTATTTCTTAACTGCTGATAAAAAGGCGTCAAAGCGGAAGTTCTTAATTTGTGTAAATTGGTTCAGTGTATAATTTATGAAGCTGATATATACATGTATTTTTTTTTTTTTTGTTAACAGCAAAAAAAAGTTTTATTCTGTTAAGTTGGCTTTTAGGAAATTATCTCATTTTAATGTATGACACTTTTTGTAAACACCAACATATTAAAAGATTTATTGTATCCTAAGCGAAGGAAAAAAAGATGATAATATACATACGCACACTATCATAAGACACTGTACGAGCAAAGACTATAAATATATATTTATATATATATATAAATATATATTTATAGTCTTTGGTACGAGTGAGTATAATGCAGGAAATATTGTCCGGATTCAGTATTGCCAGAAAAAAAGAAAATTGTAGATGTCTAAAAAAGTGAAAGATATTAGGGGTGAATAATAGATGTGTTTGCTTACTTTTGCAGTAAAATGCAGTAAATGAGTAATTAATGGGAAAATTTTAAAATTTACTTTTTATTAGCTGTTGACAGAAAAATACGCCAACGGCAAAATAGTAAAAATTAGTAAGATTAAGGAAACAGCTGACTCCAACTCCACATACTGTTGAAAAATATATAAACTTTTGACTGTTCAACTCTTTTTTCTTATTGGTAATATTTGTAACTAATTTCTTTTTGATTTCCTTAATTTGTTGTTGGTTAAATTAATAAGCATGTCTTAATAAAAACTCCAAAATTATTATTGATCATTCACGTACACAAACGGAATCACCCTTATCAGGAATAAAAGGCGAACATTTTGTTCACGTGAAATATTTCCCGTGAACAAAAAATGGTGAACAAAATTAGAGAATAGTATACTGAAACAACAACAAAGCAAACATTGGCGATCACAATTTTAGGAAAGGAACACATTTCAAGTGAACTTTTATTCTCGTTAAGGGCGAATAAATCTAAAAGCCTTAAATGGAGTTATTTTTTTAGCATTTTCTAAGAATTTTTTTTTGTTAAAGTCTACTGACGAGTTTCTTAAGCGGAGACGAAATGCCCAAACAAGAATTTTTCATTTTAATACGTTGCAGACTTAACGTCTCATAAATAAGGCAATCAGCGCAGAAGTGGTGTAACCCACATCTAGTTTTTTAAGCACTTGCTCGTTTTAATTATTTAATTGCTTTATTACTTTGCAATATTATTTTTTTTTTGATTTGTGCAAAAATGAGTTTTCAGCTCCATTTTCTTTAGAATAACAAAAGGTGGTCTACTCTACTTTTTTTTTTGATAGTTAGTGTTGTAAATAATGTACCAATGTGGGTTACACCACTTTTGTGCTGATAGCGTCAAATAAACATCCATACATCGGTATTTTCTAAACCTAAAATAATAAGAAAATTCAATTTAATAAATTTCAATTCCTAATTTGACTGCAAATATGTTAAAGCGATTTAGATGAATAAACTGTTGGTCTAATTAATCTACCGATTTTAGTTGCTAATTTACTGCTAATATGTACAATATGATATCCTTATTCCTGGCTGATGTAATAGATATACTGGCATACATAATTTACGAAACTGAACCCAATAAAGTAACGCAGCTTAATCTTCAATTTGATTTTGGTTGTTACTATTGAAATAACCGTCTTAAATTGTTAATGTACTGTTGTGTTAGTTAAAATACTTCCTCAATATAAGGGCAATTATGAATAAAATTTCGCAAAAAAATTTTTCCCGGGAACAATAACAAGCAATAGGGAAATCAAAAACTTTTAATTGGAAAAGGAAGAAATTTCTTGCGGAATTTTATTCATAATTCTCGTGATGCATTTTATGCAGTTCTTATTGGAAGCAAAAATAATTGTGTAAAATTCTATATGACGATCCCACACTTATTTTGTATACAATAATTTTTTTGCTAAATGAACATTTTAAGAGGTTCCTGCTTATGTTAGGTTAGGTTAGCTGGCTGCTGGTAAGGAAGGGTGAAATTTAGAGTCCAGCTCACTTGGGTCCAATACAATGATCCCTTTGTGCTACCTTGGAGAGAAGTTAGTGAGAGTGGGTGAACGGAAGGGGTAGTGATAGAGAAGACAGGTGCTGAAGGAAGAGATAGAGGACAGCTTCACTCTTTTACAATTCTGTTTTTTTGCACGTTTTTAATAATGCAGTGATTGCAGCGCCTCTGTTGTCAAATGAAGCGTATTAAATTTTGAAGCTGTGCTTAGTAGCCATTTTATTGGTTATTTTACTTCGCCGATTATTATGCTATACAATACCGACGAAGGAGCGCGTTCTGATGTTACAGTAGATTAGCATCTGCTGAAGCCGGTGTAGTTTAGTGACCAGTGCCTCTATGCCTTCTTTTTTCAACAACAACTGATACAAAGGGACACTAATGAACATCCGAAAAATGCGTATTGTTGTTATCTAATAACTGTCGGAGATCGAGCTCGAACCCAGGACCTTCGGTTTTGCAGTTAACGTGCTAACTACTTCAGTGAACTCCACCCGGTTCCTGCATTAAATATTGTGACTTTTCGAAAATAAGAATCAGTCTAATATACATACTTTTATGTTTATTTACATATGCTCATTTCA
Source organism: Tachina lurida (assembly GCA_944452675.1). Lineage (NCBI taxonomy): Eukaryota > Metazoa > Arthropoda > Insecta > Diptera > Tachinidae > Tachina > Tachina lurida. The sequence goes on along the minus strand of OX101755.1, from coordinate 111,140,091 downwards.
ACAATATTTTGCCGAAATTGCCATTTGTTTTACTTCAATTTATAGCATTAAAATCATCAACACTTCAAAGAATATAAATCATGATTTTTCGAAATTCCCAAAAAAGCAATCACAACAAACAATTCTTTCTTAATGATAACAGATTGTCGTGTGGCGTCAGTCAGTCACTTTGGCCATACACAGTTAAACATTACCTCTTTAAACCTTTTTTTTTTTTCTTTAAACGCTCCCTGATTTAAGCAGAAAATATCCAAATCATTATTTAATTTTTACACACATCCTGCTTAGCTTTAAATAAATCCTTAACACACTAGTTTTTTTGTATGTAAGGTAAAACCCGAAAACAAATTAATGAAACGGGCAAGCCTGTTCAGTTTAAATACTACAACAACAACAACAAGCATATGCATGAAAGAAACTTAAAAGCTCACCTAATTGTGGCTCAACACAACATATACCGCTTTTTTCATCTTAAGACCATTGAAATTTGCCGACTTTAGTTGTTTTATTTTTGGATACAGTCTTCACAAGTTTTCGACCTTAATATGTATGACGCGCCTACAATAATACCCCCTTAAGATTTAAAGCTTAAAAAGTTAAGGTCGTGTTGAGAGTGAACATCACAATTCATTCATAATTAAATTAACGAAGCTAGACCTCAAAGTAATTTTGATGCTTGATATACATAGGAAAAAAAGATATAGCTAAAAGTTAACAAATTTCGACTGAATATTAAAATTTAACCAACCAATGAAATTGGTTAAATTAACCAAGGTGAAACAGTTAAAAAAGTTAGTGTAAAAATTTGTTATAGTACAATTTAATTTTAATATGTAGAAAATTTTCAATATTCATAATCCATCTAATTTCACTCATACCCGAATCGAAACAAGCTTGATGTTTGAACGTCAAACTCTTTCATATTTATTAATTTTGTAGCTCTCCAAATTCATATCCTCATTTACTACCTCAGCTATGAGACTTCAACCTTCCAGTTTAAGATGATTATAAAGCGGAGATAGCGTAGAGAGAGAGAGAGAAATTTTAACTTACAGACAGTACATTGACAATTTAATTTGGTTATTTAATAGCAACAGCGGAAATTAATAATATTAACCAACAAAATAGTTTGCCAGACCAAAAGCAACAAGTATATATAAAAAAAAATTAAATAAACCCGACTGCGACCAAATTAAATTTCAACGTTAAATATGCTAAACAGTCATTCGAAATGAAAAATCATAAGATAAACCTAAAGATGATTTTAAAATACCTGTCGAATGATACCCATTTTGATATAGTTCGCCGACTTTTTATTTTATTCGAAATTACAAAATGGCGTCTGTTGGTCGCCATATTGAATTTTGACAACTTGCATATCTTTCGTGATACTGCCGGGAGTAAGACAAATCGATTGCCTTCTTTGCATTGCGCAGTCGGGTAAAAATGGGCCTGAGCTTTTATGATTTATTGCTCAAATTAATTTTTTTTTGTAATATAAAAGACCTTTTCAGCCACCCTTGTATGATTGGGAATTAATCGTATATACAGGGTTATCCATTTTTCAGTTTCAAAAGTATAGTTAAATAAAACACATATAAAATGGCCGCTCCTAGATTGAGGTAGCTTGCGACCACTTTCTCGCTCATTTCGGGCGGTTTACTCGGCGATAACTTGACGAATATTGGTTTTCAAATGCTTCAACGTAAGGGGATTATCTGTGCAAACACGGTCTTCGATTTTGCCCTACAAAAAGTTTCAACGGCGTCAAATTGCATAATATATGTGGCCAATTAACGTTGCCAAAACCTGAAATTATGCGTTCTGGAAACTACTAATGCAATATATCCAAAATCTGTGCTTTTGTGTGGCTTAATGCTGCGTCTCGTTTAAGGCACATATCGTGCATTGCATATTCTTCACTTGCAGGCCACAAAAAAAGTCGCTTATCATAGTGCGCTATCTAAATTGATTATCTTCGGATTATCTGCCACACTTTCACTAACAGCATGAGGGGACCGTTGCAACGCGTTGGCTGAAGTAGTAAGCACGTTGACTACAAACCCAAAGGTCCTGGGTTCGAACCCGGTCTCCGACAGTCATTAAAGTAACAACACCACGCATATTTCTGATGTACATTAGTGTCCTTTGTATCGGTTGTTGTGGGAGAAGTTCTAGTGATGCAGGCATAAAAAGGCACTTGTCACTAAAGCTACTCCGGCTTCAGCGGATGCTAATCCAAATTTAATACGCTTCATTTAACACCACTGGCGCTGCAACACTGTCAGTAAGCGTGCAAAAAAGCAGAGTTGCAAAAGAATCAATCTTTCCTTTATCCCTTCCTTCATCACCTGTCTTCTCTAACACTAGCCCTTCCCTATCACCCTCTGTCACTATCTTCTCTTCGCCTGACAGGTAGCACAAAGATATAATTGTATTGGATCCAAGTTAGCTGGACTCTTACCAGTGTGCAGGCCTGATCAAAGCTGAAACGGTGCCAGTCTCTTCAAATTAGCACAGTAGGTCGGTCGATCATGCTCGAAAAGTGGTCACCACTCTTGTAGTAAGTTTTAAAAAATGTTTACGCATTCTTCGGTTATTAAACGATTCATATTCATAAAAGGCAAGTAACCGCCTATCCCTGTTCGATCGACAACTTTTATTGCAAACAACAATAACATTAGAAAATTTGTTATTGTTTTCAATGTAAGTATTCGATCGAACGATTTCTGGTGACATCGTGGGACAGGCCGTAAGTCACACATCAGATGACAGTTATTCAACAGCTGACAGCCTTGCCAGACTGATGTTTTTGAAACCACCAAATGCATAACCCGTTATGAGTATGTATTATTGTTAATACATTTGGGTGGATAAATTAATATTGATCATTTAAGTGATCCGTCAAAAATTCCGCTATTCGTTTGATTTTGTTGTTATAATATTTTTCAAAAGGTTTTAAAATTCATCCATTTTCATTCATTCAATAATTTTTAGCATTATTATGGCATTTAAAGGCGTTGCCAAAGCTTCAACATCTATAAAACAATTTTGTTGGGGTACGTAAGTGCGTATTTGTGTGTGTGTGAATATCTATTTTCAGTACGTGATTTCATTCATAATGCATACATACATATGTATCTATGTATGTATGGACATTAGGGTGGATCAAAATATTTTGTTTTCTCGTAACGACTTCTGATAGCGAAATTTTTTTTTGTATTTTTGTCTGCATTAGACACCTGTAAAATATTATTAATTTACTTATAGTGCAAGAGCCCGCGCTTTGATCGCCAATTCTGTTACATTTTGAATATAACGACATAACATTTTATTGCAGAAAAGCAAAGTTCTCGAGAATTCAGATACACAAGCAAAGCATTCATGGAAACGCATATATTCTTCTAGGAAATATTTTTGATCTATCAAAACATACATATAAAATAATACATAATAAAAATATAAGTTTTCGTGATTTTATTGTTTTAACAATATTTTTAGTTTTAATTAACAATAATTGATGGTAAATAAAATATTAAAATTTAAAAAATAGCTTTTTTTCAAACATTTTTAATTCATATGAGCTCTGGCGCTGGCTCAAGAAGTGACGTTTTTAGTTTTTTCTTTAGCAATTTTTATATGTTTTAAGGTGAGACAGAAAAATATTGCTATCAGAATATGATACGAGAACTTTTATTTTTTCTCATGCATCAGTGATCCACCCTAATGTATATGTATATCAGTGTGGGGTTGCTTTCATCTCTTAGTTATATTTTTTTCATGTTCCCTAAATCAAATGACTATGAAAAACAAGAATACAAGAATATGTATATAATTTTTTGCGTCACGTCATGTCATTTCATCAACAACAGCATCAAATCATGTCAAAAGAGAAAGAAACAAAACAAAAATAATGCCAACGTAAAAGATACTAACAAACGTATTGAAAGAAATTAAAAACTCTAAATTCTGTTTTCCTTCTAGAATTTTTAATTTGATGGCATTTGTTAATCACGCAATGCTGTCGCAGTCGCTTACGTTTTGTTAATCCATTCATTGTCGTTCAAAGTCGATTCCTCTCTTTTTTATACACATGCACATACATATCGCTCATTTACTCAAAGAATGTCATAACTCAAAAAATGCAATTTTTGACTCGATGACGCACAATTAATCTTCGTATCGTTATTAATGTTTTGTGCACAAAATTTCATACAAATATCTCGTTTACTCAGCTCCTGAGAGAAAACTTAAATTTTCTTTCTCCATGAAGTGTAAAATTGAAAACCTTAAATTGAAAACCTTAAACTCGTTTTCTGGCAAATTAGTTTCTTTGAGTTATGACGTTCTTTACGCTTAATGTTGTTGTAGCTAATGTTGTTTGTTGCTTTGACGGTTTTTTGATTTTTGGTTGATTTAATTTCCTCTTGAGAGGGGATTAATAGTTTAAAACTTCTTCCACATACATATGTATGTATGTAAGTATACGTATCATATATATCACTCCTTCCCTAATCAAATGTTTGTCTGTTTGTTTAAAGTGTTTGATTTATAATCAGTAGCTTGAAAGAATGTCTTATTCAGGCTTATTTATATACATACTTGATTTTAGGCAACAATAGCGGAAATTACTCTTCGTTGCATATCTGCCCTGGCGATTGTTTTCGTTGCCTGTAAGTTTAATTTGCTTTTGATATCTACACGCATTTTTCAGTAAATATTTTTAACATCCCAAGTGCGCATTTTTCTAATCGAATTTAGAAATCAATCTCACTTTAAGCGAAAAAATTCTGAAATTGGCAGAAATTAGATACGTCGTGCATATTTTTTTTTCAAAAGTGTGATGCTATGACTTTTAACTTCTTTTCCTTCCCATTTCTTACATTTTTGGAAGAAATCACCAAACATCCATATTTTATGTCTCTGTAATTTAAGGCGTGGAATTTTCGCGTCTGTATTGGCATTAAAGTTAATGTTTTGATAAACGGGGCATAGTGAAGAAACTTTCCTTCTTTTTTGGTCTATCTAGGCGCATGGTAGTGCGCCAGGCCAAGTTCCGGCTAATGCACGCAGTATGTATACGTCGACTCCGCTTTACTGGAAATAAACAAAACCCAATTTTTCAGTTATCAGATTTTTTTTCTAAAACGTAGTTCGGACTACTGAAATTTGTTACAGTTAAGCGTACTAGCCACTTGCATTGACAATATAATAGAAAAATACAATGAAGTACGTAAGAACAGAAAGGACAAATACATTTTGTCATTTAATTTTTTAACGGATAAAACATGCACAATTTTTTCAGCCTTAAGCCATGCAATCGATTTCTAATAAATAAATTTGTCATTGTTTATTTTTTCACTAAAGCGAAGTAAGTTTTATGCAAAACGTAGTTGTGGGCTTGCTTTTGGTTTTCGGTAATACGATATTTTCAGTAAAGCGAAGTAAATAAGACGTGCGGGGATTTGTATCGCTTTCGGTAATCCGATTTTTTTTAGTAAAGCGTGTTGCGCTAAAGCGGAAGCCATTAGTCGTGTTTTTACAACCTTTAAAAACTTTGTTCCCCGCCATGGTAAAATTCTAAAATTTAATTCATAGTTAGAATTAGTTCATCTCACCTCACATGCGAAGTTTGAAAGTTAAATACAGGTTACAATAAAAGCTTCTTGAGATAAGGAGGTGCAGAAAGTGCATATTTTAATACATACTCACTGACTCACTCATCTATAGCACTTCCGCTATACCTAGAGAGCTAAAATTTGGTACAACGGGGCGGGTGTACGCCCATAAAGCTCAGAATTTAAACAAAAATCTAAGGCGTTCAACTCAAGCGATTTTATTGAAATTTTGCACACGTGCTGTAACAATACACGGTTTCCACTCGGAAACCGACTTAAACTCCTTGAAAATAAGACCTAATCTATCAAAAAGCAAATGCATGTATATTTTTGTTATAATCAGTCGATTAAACTGTGTTATTTAAGTGATTTGATTTTCAGACAAATTTCTTCTTTAAGAATTTTACTTTCAAAGAACTGTACTTTCACATGTAGTCCCATCCATATATGGTCGAGTATTTCCAGCGTTAGTAGTTTATGGCTCATACATACATAGTAAGTATGTTTGTACATAGAGTGTTGTTGTTACTACACTATTTGACCCTCATTACAGATTTGTTCAGATCATTTTCGAAATTTATTAATTAGTTAAAAAAAAAAAACAAAAAATTAAACAAAAAATCACATTTTCGCTTAATAAAAAATTCAACAAATTATAATGCGATTACGAAGGAAAAAGGTGGGTGCTCATTAAACAAAAATAAAAACAACACTAAAAGTTTTATACTTTACATTTTACATTAAACAATTGTTTTCTTCAATGCTATCTATTAATTAAAAATGTGAGATATTTAAGCTACATACATATTTCTATAACTGACTCTAAAACTTAAAATTATGACATTAAAAAAATGTCATTTTTAAAATGAAATTAATTTATAACAAAATGTGGCAAGGGTCGTCGTCACACGGTTTTATGATTTCCAATTTGTTTACTGGTTTCTTTTTCTGTTTTTTTAATTAACATATAAATTTCTACAATTGAATTATAAATGTGAAGTTGAGTTATCACCTAAAGAGATTTTTTTATGATTTTCTTAGTTCTTTTTATAGCTTTTGTTTAATAATTGTCACATTAAATGTGTTATGCATCGCTGAAGTTGAATGGTTTGGTGGTTTCTGAGACCAACCAGAAATTTTGTGCGACTGTTTACCAAGAATTTTGACCTTTCACTTTAACGGTCTGCAATGCTGGAGTTAACTTGACACACATAATTAATACTTAACCATAGTTGTAGAATATTACGAAAGCGTTAATTTATTGATGCGCTATGAATTGTAATTAGATTTATTGCTTCCTTTTTTTTTGTAGAGAAGAATTAGAAATTTACTTTCGGGTCTTATAATTGAAAGAGCAGAAGTTGTTTTAATATAAAGTAGTTTTTCTTTACAAGTGAAGAAATTTAATTAATCCGCATATGAAAGAGATGAGTTATTAAAACTAATGCTGCTTCATGTTTTACCCCTTCTAGACAGGGAAAGTTTACTTTGCAAAGTTTTAATTCAGCTGGGAGAAAGACAGAAAGAGATTGTATTCCTCCCTCTGTCTTTCACACAGCTGAATTAAGACTTTGCAAAGTAAACTTTGCGTGTGTAGAAGGGGTATAACATTAAATAAATATTAAATAAAATATTACATTTTTTTTTTCAATGGAATTTGTGTCTATTTTAGATCTCACGGTGTGTGGTAAGTTTCGTTAAAATCGGTTAAGTAGAACCACGTTAAGTATAATAATAAATTTTCATGGGCGTGTCAACGCCCACTTTTTTACAATGGTATCGATTGGAAGCTATACTATATCAGACATAAAAAGAATTTTTACCATCGATCTAAAATGTATTGAGTTCTGAAGTAAGAATGTCAAAAAAAATACAGACGAACTGAAAACTTCCTCCTTTTTTTTGAAGTCGCTTAAAAAGGATGAATTACAAAAGATAAATAAATATAAAAAAATAAAAATTTCTTAATCGGGCTTAAGTTCAATAAGAATTGAAAATACTGAATTTAAGCCCGATTAAGAAATTATTCCTGATTAAAATTCATTAAAGTCCAATTAAATTTAAAATGTCACAAAAAATAAAAATTTTAAAAATCTCCGTTTCATCAACAAGAAAATTTATGATAACTTCCAAACGGCTGGACCAATTTTTTTCAAGTATAGGGTAGAAGCCAAGGGAATTTACCTCATGTGATCTAATTCACCACCTATAGGGATCATCATCAGATAATTTCTCTGCTGTCAAATCAAAGCAAAACGTACAGCAGGAAATTTCACACTAACAAATATAAAAGACGAATATGCAGAGTTGCAAATTGAGACCTCCTGGTAACAATTCGCCTTGGGTCGAGCCGTTTGGTCTCTACATGGACATGTACAGACACACAGATACACAATACAAACTTATAACATGCGTTTTTGGTCGGGAGTTAAAAAAAAGCAAATCAAGTTTCAAAAATCATTTACAACTCATCCCAATTTCAAACAATATTTTTTTCAAAGCAACCCGAAGAATAAATTTCCTTTTACAATTTTTTAAAATTTAAAAACTCCATGAAAGTAGGGTTCCAAAATCATTAAGGGTTTTCATGAGAATGTTCAAAAGTCTCGCAAACTGTGCAATTATGCATATCTACACTCTCGTAAATAAAATGTCAAAAATTTTATAGAAATTTATTTACACAAACATGTTAAGTTTGTCCAATAATTTTGACTCGAAAACTTAAGCTGTGCAATTGGGCATTTTGTAAATAACAATTTCTTGCTTTTTAGACTTTCTTGAAGCATTTTTAGACACAAACGAACAGACCAAACGGCTGGATCAATTTTGATATAGATTTTTTCTGTTTGAAAGGTGACTTGATCGAGAAGGTTCTTAACTATGCTTGAGGAAAATCGGTCCAGCCATTTCGAGGATATCACATATTTTCTAGATATATCGGGGTTTTTAAAATTTTTAATTTTTATTATTTATTTTTATAGAAATATATAAATATGTTTTTAAATTAAAAATTGCCTGAAATTTTCTAATTTTATTTTTATTAAATGAACTTTTTGACGTTTGTTTCAAATTTGCATAGACTGTTTGCGCAAGTCTCGCAAGTTTGCTTAATTGCACAATTGGCAAATTTAATAGTTCTCATGAAAACACTTATTTTATTTATTAATTTGTTTTTCGTTTTTGTTTTTGTATCTTAGTTCGCAGTAATAAATTTATTTTTATTCCTAAAAAAAATGTGCATTATTAAACATTGTAATGGTTAATAGTCTTAGCAAAACTTTCACCATAGTCAAATATTAACTCTAATTCCCTTCTAACATTAAACTGATTAGCGAAAATTTAAAAGTTTTTGATTTTTGACAATTCTGTTAAGTTTCATAAGTTTATTAATAAACGTGTTTAGTTTTATATAATTACCTTTTCATCTTGAAATTTTATAATTAATGTTATTTCGTTGTTTTTTTTAACTCTAATAAAAATGTTCTTTCTTTAAAATAAAGACAAAAATTATGTTTTAAACAAGTTAGCACGCAAGCCCTAAAGACATAGAGAAAAAAACTTCATCCTTAAACAAACACATACATACAAAACCAAACATTCACATTATTAAAGTATGTACATACACATACATACATACCTGCACAAATATTTGTCGGCTAAAATGCATATATATATTTATTTTCAATTTTTTCTTTCCGCTGAACGCTCCGTGAGCCGTTGATATTGTTTATATGCCGATGCTGATGATTATAATTTACGTGGCAATTTAATTGTGATTAATTTTTCTTAAAAGCCAAAAATCTTGAATATATCAAGAAAAAAACGCCGCTGTTAAGAGTTCTTTTTCGAAATTGGCTACTGTTTCATTTTACACGGTAGCGTTTTTGTTATAATCGTCTTTTGCTTTTTCGTTTTCTTGCTGCTCTTTACGAAATACATTTACGTTACCACCTGAGGCGCGCACAAGGTTTAAAATTTCATTTCAGTGTTAATTTATTTGATTGTTTTAAATATGTATGTATGTGAGAGTCTTACGGCCTTAAGTACCACTTCACACGAGTCAAGTCTTATTGCTAAGCTTATCAATTTTTCTTCTTTGAACTTTCATCGGCCTTCACACAATTCAAGTCCTATTTTTTAGCTCATATTTTGTATGCATATTTGTGTGTATGCATGTGTGCTTTTTTAACATTACGAATGGGGGAAAGCAAAACATATTGACAGTACATAAAGCTGAGTACTCGTTTCTTTTCCCCTCATCTCTCTCTCTCCTACAAACTAATCAGCTTAGCAATAAGACTTGCATTGTGTAAACTAGGACTAAGTAATTAAAAAAAATTTGGTAAATAAAACTTTTTAATAATAAAAAAATTCTTTTAAATATTTTTCTTGCTGCCAGTTTATGGAAGACAAGTAAAAATGCTCGTCGTCCTTTTTTACATATATTGAGAAACAAATTTGAGTGCTTCGTTTTTGTTTTCAATATAAATACACAGACGAGAATTTTTGATTATCCTCGATAAACTGGCAGTAAGTTAATGTTTTATTACGCAAAAAATATATAAAGCCTAAACTATATGAACATACATATGTAATAAAAATATATTTGTTTTTTCTTTCTTTTCAGATGCTTCCTTGCAAATGGTAAGTGCTTTTGCATTTTAAGATTTTGCTGCTAAATAAAACCTTAAGCAAAAATTTGTGCTGGACCATTTGAGCAATTAACAAAGTATTAACAATAAAATCGTTTAATTCAAATGTCAATTTTAACAAATTAAATAATAATTTGCTAGAAATAATGCAATAAAATATAAGCATGCAACATGTGGCAAATATATACATATATTTACAAAAAAAAAAAAAAAACAAGCTAAAACTAATAACAAACATCAATAAACAACAACAGCCAGAGCAAGAAATAAAAGCAAATAACCAAAGTACAAAAACTTGTTAAAATCAAAAGCCAAATCAGCAACAAACGGCAAAAAAAATTAACAGACTTTCGTAGCAGCCAACCAACTTCAAAAGAGTGAGTAAATTGAACAACAAAAATACATTTAATTTGTATTTATTGGCGATTTTTAAATATAAAAGAGCAAATAAATGTTGTAAAACCAAATGCAGCAACAGCGATTCCCGCACGAGCATTACTGACTAAGCAATAGGGATGAGCAATTTGGCTGAATTGTACACTTTGGGCAAGGTTGGCAAACGGTATCGCAAAAATACCGATACCGATTCAAATACCGCTAAAATTAGATACCGGTATCGTTACCGATACCGAAATCCATTTCGGTTAGAAAATACCGGTATGCAGATTACCGTTTACGTCTATACCGGTACGTACCGGTATACCGATTCCGGTATTACAACTTTTTTCACCATGAGACAACTGCTTTTCATCAGTTGTATTTTGGTTTTTATTTCGACCATTGTGTTCTTTTTTTCTTTACTATTCCAGACGCCAACCAATCCCATTTGTCAACCAATATTATTGCCATGTTCATAAAACATAGAATCTCAAGAAAAAAATAGCAAGGCCAAAACTAAAAATATTTAAAAATGTTTTTTAATGGATACTATGGTTTCAAAACATATAGCATAGATAAGAAGCTTTGTTTTTCGTGCATTGTTTCGAAGTCAACTAAAATTAGTTGTTATTCAGAATACCAAAAAAACAGTTGTTTAAAAGTTAAGTTGTTTTAGTTTCAATCCAACTTAATTGAGTTGTAAAACGTAATATCTGCAAAAATTGCAAAAATATATTTCAATTAACTTTCTTTCTTTGCTGTTGGTCTTGTTTACACACTTCACCGTAATATATAAGGTTGGTAGAGAAAAAACTTCTAAACTTTTATATTTGAAGTTAAAGATTCCTCTTGAGGTGAAGAAAAGTACTTTTAAAGTGAAGGAAGACATTTTGGCGACCACTGTGGTACCAATTTTGTACTCTGTGTTTATATACATCTATTAAATTGTACTTTCATCATCCTGCAAGCTTAAATACACCGAAAGCGTATAAATAGAACGCGAAATACATCACACAGGAAGTTTTTTAACAAAAAGTCTTCTAACAAAATATTTAAAACAGTCCTGTGAATTACTCTTATTCAATTATGTTTTATAAACAAAGTTATAAACAAAAATATTGCCTAAGAACGTGTCCAAAGTAGAAAAATGTCGGAAAAACCGAAGAAATCATATTTGGTGAAAAAATAAAGACTTATGTGAAATTTACTGAAACAATATATATCTATATGGTTCAAAAGGTCTTAGTCTCTTCTTTCTGTATCCGTTTATAAATTTAAAATCGGTTGATAATTAACTTAGTTGGAGGTTTATAAGCGTCTACGGGTACGAAAAACCGGTTTTTACCCGTAACTCAAGATTTTGGAGGTATCTGGAAAATTCCGAATACAATTTCTATTGTTATACTCGACAATACCTAGCAGAAAAATAGTAACATGTCCCAGGTATTTCGATTTCATCAAAATTTGTCATACATTGTAATATATCAGTATAGACAAAACTTTTATTTTTACTATTTTGTTTAATTAACCAAAATGTATACTTTATATGTATATGTAAAGTTTGGACTGCAGTCTCCTTGTTTCACTTTTTTAATAAATTATTTTTTAATAATACTATAAAAACATCTATAGAAATAAATAAGTTTGTATGCTTTTATACAAGTACATATGTTAATGTAAAAATACTCCCTTTTTGAAGTAATTTAATAAAAAAAGATTTTTTGTTATGTCCACTGCCTGAAATAATAAATTTATCACTAATATCGGTATACCGGTATTATAAACTCGATAACGGTATGTACCGGTAATACCGATACCGAAATAAAAAAAATACCGATACCGCTACCGATACCGAAATTTAAAAAATAATTGTACCTGTATCAATACCGATACCGTTATTTTTTTCGGTTTCCAACCTTGACTTTGGGTAATGGAAATTTTTTTGCCCCGCATATTCATTTGAAGGATATTGTGATGCTCTTCTACTCTGTAATTCAAAAACGAGAGAAACCACTTTCTAATTTGTATCTTAATAATATGTAAACTCAAAGGCCTTTTCTTTCGCTTCGAATTACAGAGTAGACCCCCTGGTCAGATCCATTCACCTCAATAAGGAAAATTTTTCTAACATGCATTAGTGTCTATGACAATTCATATCACAGGAAAGCACTGTGTCCATATTTGTAGCAATAAAGTAAAATAACTAATAAAACTAAGCTATGTAATTCACACTAGAAGCGCTGCAATGATGTTATAAAAATTAGCAAAACCTACTACTAGGGCTGTAGAACTACTTAAGCTTAATAGTTAAATACTTTCACTATCTGTCCTCTCTTAACTATCTCTTTCTTAACGAATGCCATATTAAGCGCCTGCGAGGTGAGCTCGGCAAACGTTGTCTTACTCCCAATGACTTTTTTAACCACAAATTACTCCACGCAGTGGTCACTTGTTGGGTAAAACACAAAACAAAAACCTGCCGGGTATTGGCCCGAACTTGTGTTCAAAATTTAAGCTCCACAGCTCCTATAGTTCCACAGATCGTGCGTTATGAACAAGCACACATTAAAATTTTTTATATACGAGGGCTACTATTTATATTTCGAGAACTGGCAACACTAAATCCAATAGCTAAAATCTGGCAACACCATAATAAAGTTTGATATTTTTTAGCATAAACGTACTCACAACGTTGTGCTGTAGAAGTGCTATTTGTGTTGTTTACAGTGAAAAAAATTCAGAAAATCAATTTCACAAAAAAAAAATGGAAATTTCAAGAGAAGGTTTTCATTGGATTATTTTTCACAACTTTCGTCGTGGATTATCTCAACAAGAATGTGTCGATGAAATCAGTTCTAAATAAAGGTACATCAAAACCCACAGTATATCGCTGGTATAGTGAATTCTATCGTGGTCGTAGTTCCGTCGCCGAAAAATTCCGTTTAGGTCGTCCAAAATCAGTTATTGTCTCACAAAACATCGATGCAGTGCGTAAACTGATAATGCAAGATCGTCATGTCGTCGGTTGGTTTCTGGTTTGCTGCAGACATAATGTATTTTGTTATACTGTGCCGCAAACCAGAAACCAACCGACGATGTGACATATGAGAAAAAGGCATCCTAGCACTTCAGTTCCACTTCAATACATGCGATTTTGCATTAAAACTTAGTTGTAAAACAAATTTGTGTTCGCAAACAACTCGGTCAGACTTCTGCAAGATTTTCTTGTGAATGAATCGTGCGATCGTGTAGAATTATGAATCAGGGCCTTAAAAAAATTATTAAAAAGTTCAATCGTGGTACTTCAAAAGACGTGACAGGTGACGAATCATGGATATATGCTTATGAGCCGGAAAAAAGCAGAAATCGACCGTGTGAGTATTTCAAAACGAGCTAAATCCAACAAAAGTTGTTCGTGGAAGAAGCACAGCGAAGCAAATGGTCGCCTGTTTATTCGGCCGAATGGATCATGTAGCCACTGTTCCGCTTAAGCAACGTAGAACTGTCAATTCTGAGTGGTACATTTGTTTGCCGGAAGTCTTCCGAGAAATTCATAAAACTAACCCCCGAAGACGAATCATTCTTCATCATGACAATGCGAACTCTCACACATCTCGTCAGTAAAGTCAATTTTTGAGCAGACAAACAACTTCTTCTTCTTCTTGTTCTTCTTCTTCTTGTTCACAAGGTAAACTGCTCCGAAATGGCAGTTGAAGCATTCAAAAACCATGTTTTGGAGGTGTCTCAAGAGGAATGGAAAAACTGCTATGAAAAAGTGTATTGATCATCAAGGGGAATATTTGAAAAAACAACAACGCAATTTTCATTTAAAAATTTTTGTTATTATTTGAAATATAAAGAGTAACCCTCGTATAGATATTTATTATCGTCGTTCGAGTGTGGAGCATAAAGCTATAAGTAATATATTCCATTCTCTTCTATTACATATTTATTTCCTTAAACTCCTATGAGCATCATATCGCTCATTTACTTCAATAGTGTTATAAAAAAACATTAGTTTTTTGAGTTAATAATGCAGAATAATGCGGCATTTCGTATTTTATCTTGTGTAAAAATTTCATATATAGATACCTTGTACCATCACCTCCTGAGAGAACAATATTTTTTCATGTTTTCATTGAGTTGTAACGCGTTTTTATCTGCAAAACTGTTTTTTAGTTTGTGACGTTATTGAAGTAAATGAGCGATATGACGATTCACTTCTATTGAAAGCTAACAATTTTATTTCATTCATGCCTCTAGTTTTTTTTCAATTCAAGTGCCTAGTTGCTTTCGCTTTGTATGTCCAAGCCAGTTTCATATACGTTTGAGAAATTCTGATGTAATAAGCGTGTTAATGGTTTTAAAATGTTTATTTGAAAGAAAAAGCAAAAACAATCATATTAAAATAATTTAAAACATTATGAAAATACATATGACCTTTATGACTACCGCTTGAATACCCCAAATGTATAAAAAAAAATTTATTTATTTTAATATTTAATTTGTATTTAACGCTCGACACGAATACGAATCGAAAAATTTATATACGTATGGACTCGTCTGCATATCAATAATTCCACTGTTACATTTTGGTACCAATTTCTCATAGTTATTGGTGGTACATTTTATTATTTTCCAATATCATCCCTAATAGACAAACATTAGTGGGTAAGCATGGGTGTTCGGCCATACACACACACACATACACAAACATACAGACATACCCTCTAGTCAGCGTAGAACCATATGTCTCTATGTCAACACTATTTTCTCTAGCGACAATTGCACTAGTTGAAATGTCGACAACTTTCCTTTTATGCAAGATTATAGATACGTTAGAGACAACAGTTCTAGTGTATTTCTGGTGACATTATCAATGAACGCGTCAATAGTTTGTTTTTTCTTTTTTATTATGCTATGCAGTTATGTTAAAAACTGACGTGCATATGTATGTATGTATGTATTCAAGTTTGCTGCCCCAACCCCTATAAAATTGTAGACGATGTTCACTAAAATGTACTAGTGAATCTTTAGTTCAAATGTCTCCATATGGTATTAAAAGAATAGTGCTAAAGTCTACTGGTAGATTTTCAATGGCAGCCCTTGTAATATGTCAATAGGTGATTACATTGGCTGTGGTATACCTAGTCAGTTTTACTTTTGACAATGTCACTAGTAAATCTCTACAATTTTACTATTGACATCAAGGGAGGAATATCGATATTGTAGACTAGAGCCCCTAAAATTTGCTAGTGAATCTTTGGTGTCAATGTCTCCATGTGGTCCCAAAAGAACTACTTAGTCAGTAGTGCTACAGTCAAGTGGTAGATTTTCAATGACAAGCTAATGTTAAATGTCAATATAATATTACATTGGCGGGGGTACACCTGGTCAGTAATACTACTGACAATGTCACTAGTAAATCACTACAATTTCACTATTCGCATTTTCTGCAGGGTAGTCTTATGTTGTTGTATAAAGTGGATACGTGTGGTGGAAATATGTATCAAAAGAAATTTTTATCAGAACATTAAATCGAGTTTACGATGCAATTTTGTAGCGAATTAAATGCAATTTGTGAAATTAATTTACGAACATTTGCACTTAAATACCAAAACTAATAGATAGGAAATGCAGATAAATGTTTTCTATGGATGTTGTTGTTGCTGTTGCTGTTATTACTATTCTTGCAAGCAGGAGTATATACTTATGTATCTATGTAAATATATATGTATGTATGTAGTATATATAGAGGATGTAACAGGCACAAGTCCACAACAGCCTTAGTTATGGGTGCTCTGGTGGTCTTCACACATTTTGGCAGCTTTGTTATGTTGCATAATTAAAACCTGCCTGATTTTCTGTCTTATCAGCTAACATGCATGATTATCATTCCTTTTCTCTTTGTTGCTGTTGTTTTTATTGTTATTAGTTACATAAAAATAAATCACTAAGCTCTACTATTACCACACACACACATATACATACATACATGCATATCTATGTATGTATGTATGTATGTATATGTATATGCATTTATTTATGTATATGGTTTCAAAATTGGAAGAAAAAATATCATACGAGTACAAAAAATTCATGAGTAAATGTTTGGTATGTTGCGATAATAAGGCGATTTATATTGTTACCAAAAGATGTTTTTTTCGATTCTTCCCTTTTGGGATTTTTTTGTCGACAGCATACAATATTTTTATAAAATGTTGCATTAAAATATTTGATTGTCACTTAAGATAATATGAAAATCCATAAAGATGTAATGAATTAAAGCATATTTTCAACACAATGAAAAGAGTAACACTCAGACTGCTATTATTACACGTAGAGAAAATGCCTAATAAGTTATATCAGTGCTGGAAAAAAATACCGTATAAGATGCATTTATAGCCAGGCTTGATTAATCCTAGAAGATAGTTCTTCGTCGAATCGACGATGCTTGTTGCAATTTTGCCATTTTCTTCAGGTAAATACACCTATTTTATTTACATTTTTCGTATAGCACCTGAGGTTATCATACTCCTAGTATGTTAATTTTTAGTTTGTTTGGCGTTGTAAAAGTTACTCTTTTTAATCGACTTCAAAAAAGGAGGAGTTTCATAACTCGGTACATTTTAGACCGATTGTAAAAATTCTTTTTTTGTCTGAGAGTATATGTAGCTATCCATTGGTCCCATTGTAAAAAATAATTGGACGGGGATGCCCAAAAATTTTTTTTTGTACAACTTTATGATATTCTGCACTCAGGGAAAAGCTGCAACTTAAAAATGCGAACGCGTCACATTAATTCAATGATTTTCAATATAATAGAAAATGTATGGTGAGACACTTAAAAATAAATAAAATTAATAAATTAATACTGTAAATTAATATTTTTCGATATTGAAATAAGAAATTTTAACATGACTAGACTTTCGTTAATGTTTTTTTATTAATTCAATATGGTTTTTATAGATTTTAAGCTGTTTTTTCCCTGGGTGTACTTATTTGATTGCTGCGAACCCTATAAAACACCTTTGGTTCTTGTAATTATACAAATTGAAAGTTAAAAAATGGGTGGAATTACGCCCATTTTTAAATTTATTATAATATTTCACGCGTTTCTACTTAACCGATTTTGACGAAACTTACCACACACCTAGAGCTCTAAAATATACACAATCATTCTTTTAAAACAATGGGCGGAGTTACGCCCATTAAAATGTAATATTATATTTCACAACCTTCTATTTCACCAATTTTTACGAAACTTGGTACACTAAGCTTAAATAAAAACACAATCCTGCGTTCAAAAAAGTGGGCGTGCCTATCAAATTTTAGTATAATATTTCACGTGCTTTTACTTAACCAATTTTTATGAAACTTTGCTCACCCCTTGAACTCTTAAAAAGAACCAATCTTGTTTTAGAAAAAGTGTGCGTGGCCACTTCCCATAAAATGTACTACTATATATCACGAAAGTCGGCACCCACCCTGAGCTTTAAAAAATACTCAAGCGCGTGTTAAAAAAAAGTAGGCGGGCCTACGCCCGTGTAAGTTTAGTATTAAATTAAATGTACTTCTGCTTATCAAAAGTATGCACTAAAAATGTGAAAATAAAACTTTAAAAAAATTAAACCGACTTAAAAAATAAGCACTAAAAAGCTAAAAATAATATACATCTAGTTAAATAAAATATTTTTATATATGTTACCTATAGTAGGGGTGGAAAACTATCGATGGCACTATCGATATTATCGATAGTTAATTATTTTTGACTATCAATGTTTTAATTCTGCCATCAATTAATACTTGAAAACAATCGATATTTTTTAGTCACTATCGATAGCCACTAAAATCACTTATTTTTCATACAATTATTTTAGTTTTGTTATTTACTTTATTTTGTTGAACAAAAAATTTTTTTTTTTAATTTTTAGTGTAAATAAATATGTACATTATACAAGAACCATACAACTTTGATACTATCACGATAGTATCGTCCATATATCGATAGTGTTTTTAACTTTCGATAGTCTTGAATTGATACATCGATATAGTTTTTAAAACTATCGAAAACTTTCATTTATAGTGCTGTTTGAAGTTAGTGCCAGTAATACTGGTACTAAACACATAGGAACATGTCCGGTAAAAAATTGCAAGTACATACTTTCTATAGATCATTGAAAGTTGGCATTAAGTATCATAATGACGAAATTAAGACAAAATTAAATTTCATTAGCATCGGCCACGCCCGTCGTTCACCGCCCATGCGATCCAAATCCAATATTTTCGCATAAAATAAAATATTTCCTATCCCAGAAAAAGTTTTCAAACTTGGTACAAACACTTTCTACCCGGTTATAAAAGGGTCTGATTAAACCAGTAAACGAAAATTTCCGAGAAACATTTTTTTAAAGCAACGAAGACATTTCCATCTTATATTTTATTAAAATAAAAGATGGGAGAAAGTAAGGCTACATAATTGAAAAACAAAAACAAGTTAAGTTTTAGAGGCTTACAGATATGGGCATATCTTTTGTACACTCTGATGTTGTTATCTCCTTCTATTTCTCCCATTTTTCGTTGTCTTCTGGATAGAAATAAATTCAGAAAAGTGCGACTTTAACTCGCACACGAACGGTTCCCTACGGACACTACATATCCCCCATTTACTCAAACAACGTTATAGCTTATAAAAACCAATTTGCCAGAAAACGAGTTTAAAGTTTTCAATTTACATACAACTTAATGGAAAAAGAAAATTTAATTTTTCTCACAAGAGTTGAGTTATAAAGATATTTGTATGCAATTTTTACACCATATGAAGAAAGATATGAGGATTAATTCTGCATCACTAAATCAAAAATTCCACTTTTTTGAGTTATGACGTTCTTTGACTAAATGAGCGATATGTAATACTACACGAACTAATCGAATATCTTACCTGATGTAGAAATTTTTTTATAATTTAAGTACGAGTATCCTGTGAACTTTTTCTATTTTTGCGATTTATTTCGTTTTTGGAATTTTTTTGATTTATGGCGATTTTTTAGCTTAGCGTTTTTTATTGTTGGCGATTTTTGTCGGTTTTTGACGATTTTTTAGTCTTGGCGCTTTCTTTTAGTACTAACGCTTTATTTAGTTTTTAGCAGTTCTTTTTTTGTTTTTGTTTTTTTATTTTGGGATTTTTATAGCTTTTGCGTTTTTGAAAATTTCAAAAGTTTGTCTCTTACGGTTTTCAAGATACCGCAAGTTATCAAAATTACATTAACTGTTACAATACCCTTTAATTCTGATTTTCTTTTTAAATTTCAGCGTTAGTTGGTATAGTCTGCATAAAAATACACTCACTAACTTTGACAATTTCAAGTATCTATATATAATTGTCTGTATATTACATTAGGATTTAATTTTAATTTTAATTGCTGTAGCGGTCAAAGTTTTACATATTCTGTGAAATTTTTAGATTTGTTGCTCTTCTTAAGAATTTCTTAAGTGTAGTTAGCATCATATAAGAATGTCACACAATTTTGTCAATTGACAACACACACATACACTACTCAAGCATGTTGTAAGTATGTTCGTATACTTTTATATGCACGTACATATCATACATATACATATGTATTTATGTATATGTGTAAATGTCGTTTGTTATAAATCTGATCTTATCTTGAGGTAATATTAAGCCGCCCATCATTAATACTTTGCAGTCAGTCCAGGCCAGGCCAGGCCAGGCCATTCAATATGATCGTTATGTGTTGGTGTCGAAATGCATTAAATGAAAGCCCTGCTTTAACATGCAGATCGATTGATCGGCTGGCAGACAAACACACAAATATAAAGGCAAATAAACAGACAGACGGACAGGCAGGCTGACATAACGATATGCATTTTATTATTTTAACAAATTCAGAAACCAAAGGTGACAATATCGGTTCTTTTTGTCTTACTTCGTCTTTCTCTTCAACTTATTACATTTCCTTTGTTTTTATTTTTTTTGTTTGTAGTGATTTTTGCTGCCTGGCCGTGACGGCTTAGCCGGCTACAGCCGCGCCGCCGATGATTTTTGGCAGCCGCCGCCGCCGTTAATTTTTCGGCTAAGGATCGGCTTAAAATTAGCCGCCGATTTAAGTCAGACGATTAAAATTAGCCGCCGATTTTTTAAATTTTTTTTTAGTTTGACTTTTTTATGCTGAATTTACTTTAAATAAGTTTTTATATGGAAAAGAAAATAAAATAAATGTGTTGTTATCCTATTTAAAAATATGATGATGATTTTATAATTTGATGATTTTATATCATGATGAATCAAACAAGTATTTGAAAAATACCGGGCCTCATTCACGATACGGAAATATTTCCTCACCCGCATAATAAATATACAATATCTCAAAACATATGTAATACCTTACGAACTTTTAAACTTGATAAAAAAGAAATTGTTGTGATAAGTGATGGTGCAAGCAATATAATTGCGTCTATGAATCTTGTTAACATGAAAAGACTTGGTTGTTCCAGTCATAGCTTGGACAGACTAATTGTGCATGATATTTTACAAAACAGAGAATTCGGTGTCTTCCATGGTATTGTAAATAAATTAAAACGTATTTTAAAATGTCTAAACTACAATACAGAAATTGTATTGAAAATTCAAAGTGCTTTTGAGGATGATATTGTATTCCGTACACTAAACGAAGTTACGGAGCTGTACAATGTAATAGAGACTGAGGAGCAGTTTAAACTTTATGATGATCAGCACGATGATATTGATTGTGATTTGGCAAAGAAATCTATGGGAACCCTAAAAAACGCGAATGACACCAGGTGGAACACTTTGTGTTACATGTTTCGCAGTTTTTCCACTAATGAAAAAGTCGTAAACATTGCATTGGTTGAAATTGGAAAGACAGAGCTTGCCCTTAATAAGATGGAGAAGTTATTATTGGCCGAATTTTTAAAGTTCTTAGAAATTTTTGAAAATGCGACAAAACACCTTCAAGGAAGAAAATATCCAACTATTAGCTGCAATATTGTTTTTCATGAACATATTTTAGACTGCCTAACAGAAAATTATAAAACTGCAACTTTTGAAGAAAGCATAAATATATATAACTATTCAATGATTGCTTTTGCAAAAAGATTAAAAATATGCAAAATTCATGTTGTTGCTGCCTTGCTAGACCCCATACAAAAAAATTGGCAAAGAATAGATAAGTGGCTTAAAAAATTCCCGCCAAACATAAGTTTGATTTGTACGAAGAGTTAAAAGATGATGACCCCGATGGAGGAATAACGCGAACGGAACTTATTTTTAAGGAAATACAAGAAATGTATGACAACGGTGACGTTTTAAATATGCCAACATCCTCATATATGGCGAAACGACAAGTAATAAGCTTAAAAATAAATTGCTACAATAAATTTTAACGATAAACTTTTTTCAGAAACAAGACAAAAATACATTTAACTGGACCATTGCATCGTTTGTTTCTGCTACATCAAATAATGAAGAAGATGATCCACTTAAACTTGAAGTTTTGAAATACTTTGCAATGACAGATCATGACGCAGACACTTACAACTTTTGGAAAAAATATGAAAAAGTAATTGTCTTTATGATCTAGATAAATTGCACCAAATTTGCTTACAATAAAATTTTTGTATTTTAGGAGTACCCACAAACGGCTAAGCTTGCTGCTTATATTCTAAGTATACCGTCTACAAGTGCATCTGCAGAAGAAGCCTTTTCTAGCGCTGGATCGCTAGTAACGGCCAAAAGGTCAAATTTGAGCCCCTTAACTGGGGAGCAAGTTCTTTTTGTTCACGACAATTATGATTTAATCAACGATATTCTCAAAAAATAAGGAGATTATATATCGGTCTTGTGTACATTGATATATGTACAATTATTTGCTTATATTCAAAATTTTTTTGACAAACAAAAGAAACGAAGGTTGGAATGGAACATACAAATGAGTTTGTATGTTTGCATTTATGTTTATTTCCACTTATTTTCAAGTATGTATTTGAACTCCAATTTTTTTGATGCTTATAACAATATTATATTATATTTTTAGTATAGATATTTCGCAGTTTAATGCATTTAATACAATAAATCAGGGCCTATTTATCACGTCAATGCAATCGTCCTGATGATATTCTGTGTTTTCGTGTTTAAACTGTCAAAAGTTGTTTGCACCACATACTTTAAATCATGTTTGTGTATATTTCTGACAACTTAAGCATAAAGTTGTTTTTGTATTGCTGTGTTTTTTAAGAATTGCATAGAGCTAATAAATAGAATTTCACTAAATTTCACTCCCACTCACTTTGGAATTTAAAACCACTTATACGCGCTAAATACGTAATATATTTTCTAAATCCTTTTTCAATCGTCATAGTTATTGTTATTATATGTACATATATCGTCTACTTCTAATAATAAACATTTATAATAAAACAAACCTAATTATTTAACAGTTTTTATTTATGTGATACATATTTAAATTTAATTGAGCTAGAAACTAATCTTGATTAAAGTTTTTATTTATTTTTATTTGAGACAGTATAGAGCAACCGCTTAAGCTGAATGAAAGGAATTTCATATTTAATACTGTTTTGTGTCTTTGTCTTTGTATAAACTAGCTTTGATGTCAATGTAAAAGAAAATGCTTTTCATATTTCCAAATTTTAGAGACTTCAGTACAAAAGTAACGGCCAAATTATAAACGATAATAGAACTGGGTTACTCCATTCACTCCCAATTATTTCATTTGGTGTTTCCTTTCCCTATTTATGCCATTTATCAACACATATACATATACATATTTTTAGTTAAAATTGCTAAATAACACTGTACAACAGCCAAAATAGCCTTCCGATAAAAGTATGCGGACTATATGGATTTCGATGCGTTAAATTCAAATCTGCTGTCAGTTTTTCTCTATCACGTAGAGATTTTTTTTATGGGCGTGGCTAATTTTGCCCCTAAATTAGTCGGCCATACTAATATATTTTACTTTAACTCGAAAACCGCTATTTCGATTTTAATAAATAATAAACCAAAAGACGCGCCACAAAATTTTGTTAAAAAATATTACTAATCATTTTTTACCTATCTTTTATGGTTTGGGAGTTATTCAGAATTTAAAAGGGACAAAAGTTTTTTTTATGCAAAAATCGCGTAATTTTTTTACATGAAAATTGCAATAAAAAAATCAGAAACTCAAAAGTTTCATATTTTTTTAAATTTTCTTAAAACCACATATCCTAGGAATAAAACAAGCTATAAAACGTGAAAATCCAGCAATAAATCTTGATTTTATTCACAATTTAAAGCAGGTACCTAAAAATGGAAAAATGTGTGTAATGCATTAAATGCAGTCACATTTACATCTGGCAGTGATGGGAAAGTTGGTACGATCGTACTTTTTTTTATACTGTTTGACATGAAAAAGTACCGTAGTACTCCCCTAAGAAATTTGATACTCTCACGGGCAACTTAGAAATGCAGTCAGAAGACTCGCACATGCATATATTTTGCCAAGAATTAAATTGTTTTTTCGACAAATAGAAAGAAGCTTTATTAGTAAAGATCTTTTAGAAAAGTGTAACCACAATTAAATATCAATATCAATATTTCATTCAATGATATTTTATGTGGCACAGAAGTTGATCTATTGAAACAACTGTTTTAAATCAGTTTGAAGAAAATTTTAAAAAGTTTATATTAAGTTCTAAGGGCAAAAGTGGACTTTGACAATAAAATGTTAGTTTGGTTTAGTAAGTTTCCCCCTGAAGGTATTTTATCTGTTAAACCAATATCATTATACTACTTTTAATTAAAATGTTACCAGGGAAAAGAAAAATAATTTGAAATATTAACAACCAATATAGAGCACTGGCTTATATAAAAACGCATTAGATGAATACATGTTTCCTGATATATCGAGAGTAGCTTACGGAATTTTATCCATGCCTCACTTCGCTGTAAATGTCGAAAGGATTTTCTTTTACCAAAATTTCATGAAAACAAAATATAAATCAACAGCCATCGTATTCTGTAACTCGCTAAAGCTAAATCCAATTTTCGGCTACGAATGCAATTTTCAAACGGGTATTGATAAACCAGGTAATGGCTTAAAATGTAATTCGCCGAAATTTTATTGCTTTATGTCATCGCCAAAAATTTTAAATTTTCTATTTGTTCAACATTTTAGCGGTCGAATTTAGCTTTAGCTTTAGCGAGCTATGGAATACGGAGGCAAGCTTTATGTTCCAACAGTATTAAGTCTAATCCAGGCTACACCTATTTGTATATTTGTACCTATGTATGTGTTCCTTTTTTTTGTAAATGAATTTCTTATAATTTTTTGTTAATAAAATTTAAAAAAGAAATATTATAATTTTTGGTACTCTCGGGATCAAAAAAGTACAAAAAAAATTTGTTTTTGATACCGAAATGCAAATCTCATTTCCCATCACTGACATCTGGTAATGCTATTGAAAGGGCATTGCGGGCAGGTAACAGAACTTTAAATTGTGAATAAAATCAAGATTTATTGCTGGATTTCACGTTTTATAGCTTGTTTTATTCCTAGGATATGTGGTTTTAAGAAAAATGTAAAAAATATGAAACTTGTGAGTTTCTGATTTTTTTTTTGTAATTTTCATGTAAAAAAATTACGCGATTTTTGCATAAAAAAAACTTTTTTCTTTTTTAAATTCTGAATAACTTCGAAACCATAAAAAATAGGTAAAACATGATTATTAATATTTTTTAACAAAATTTTGTGGCGCGTCTTTTGGTTTATTATTTATTAAAATCGAAATAGCGGTTTTCGAGTTATAGTAAAATATATTAGTATGGCCGACTAATTTAGGGGCCAAAATTAGCCACGCCCATAAAAAAAAATCTCTACGTGATAGAGCAAAACTGACAGCAGATTTGAATTTAACGCATCGAAATCCATATAGTTCGCGCAATTTTATCTAAAGGACAGCCAAAAAATGTTATTTTGTTGTACAGTGTAATCAAAAACTAACTATACCGTAAGTAAATTTTAATATCTGGATTCCGTCTTTTTGTAACAGCCGTGCAAAAAGCGGCTAGCCGATATATTTGTCGGCTGACAGCCGAATTTGAGCCGCCGCCGATGATTTTCATGCCAGCCGCCGATGAAAATCCTTCGGCGCAGGTCTCTGTGCCTGGCTCATGATGTCGACAAGAAATTTTCGTTCGCTTATTTATATTGAAAACAAAAACAAATTTTCTTATTTTGTTTTTGTTTTCAATATACATAAATAAGCGAACGAAAATTTTTTGTCGACATCCTGAGCCAGGCAGTTGGTCTTGTGTTGCTGGTATTGATTGTAGTGTGTAATATTTGTGGCACAAGCCTTACAATGTTTGTAGTGCTCGAGTTTATTTTATGCATGCTGCTGTTGTTTTTTCTTAATCAAACCTTGTGTCTGTAAGAGTTTCCAATTGATTGGCGCTTTTTATAGGTAAAAAAAATGATTGGGATTCCTTTTAATTTTGAGCTTTGTTTTTTTTTCTTTGGCTCTTCTGCTTTTGGTTTGTAAAAAGACGTCACTCTGTCTGTGCTCGTCGTTGGCTTTCCTTTATTGAAATTTAAATTTCTTTTGGTTTCAACATACATGCATAGTTGTATCTTTGTTATACATATTTATAATGCGTTTTCTTCTTGCAGCTTTTGGTTTTGTTGCCTTTCATCTGCACTAATTTCCATATTGTTTCATTTAAAATCTTATAAATAACTCAAGTTAATTTTAAATTCTCTTCGTATGAGTGCTGGGCTGCTTTCAAACATTTATTCTTTTGATCTTTGTAAATGAGATTTTTTTTTAATTTTTTTAAACAACAAAAAGTACAATATTCTTGTTATAATTATCGTTTAAATACACATAAATTTGATAAATTAGTTATGATGGTTCATTGTTGTGGAAATGTTATTTGAAATTAATTAAAAGACCGCACACGTTTAACACAAATTTTTCATCGAACACTTATTTGGGCATGTGGCCGACTGGCCAGTCATCGAACTTATTGAATTGAGTTGAATTGAATTGGGACAGAAAATCTTAAAAGGCGTCAAATGTCTCATAGATAACCTAAATATAACTTTGACCAAAGTTAATTTATTTTGAATGCTGTTGGAAGAGAGAATTTATATACAGTACGAGCTCGATTTGAGCAACTGAATGGAAATTGAGGTTGTGGCTTTTAACGGAAAAAGTTGCAATAATCGACCACTTAAAACTTCATAAAAACCAAATTACAGTAGAATCTGAACCTGTGGCTCTAATTTCTGGAAGTGTTTTTTTTTTGTTTGTTTTTATTTCCACTAGAAAATATTTTTTTTATGATTTTGAACTAAATAGGCGAAAACCCAAATTAAACGCTCCTAAATTAGAACCGGGGGTTCTAATTTCCGGAAGTTTTTTATAGTATTTTTTTTTTTGTATTTTCACTACAAATTATAATTTGTTCGTGTTATTTCGTAGTGTGTACAATTCGGTCATATCGTCGCTGTTTTAACTAACCGACCAAACTGAAATTTTTTTGAAAAATTAGCTAAGTCCACTACTAGACCTTATGAGTCATAATAGACCTTGTTCATAATTTTTATGACTGTAAACATTATTGTCGAGCGTATAACAGTAAAAATATTTCAGACGTTTCCATAACAATACATGTAGTAAACAATCATAAAACTGCTCTGCTGTAATATTTTAAAAATGTTAGATAGGTCAGTTAGTTAAAACAGCGACGATATGTGTGTGAAATTTGATATGCTTGTACAAAGTGTGGTCAATTGGTGACTGAAGGTCAAAGTGAAGTGTTCATACGTGTGAAAGTTGCAAAAATAAATCCCAAACAAACGTATAAAAATACCTTATGTTTTTTAAAGTTTTTATTAGTAAGTCATCTGATATCTCCTTCTTTACGAACAGAGAAAAATTAAGAAAACGTAAAGAAGCAAAAAAGTGTAAACAAAGTAATCAAAACAAAAATAAATTTATAACTGTGATAGTGTCGATTATTTTTGTTACGAAAATCACGTCCTAGCTCCTGTGTCGGGCATAAAGAGTATATCTCTAAAGCTTTTTAAAAGTTTTTATATGAATTTAATATGTTCAATTAATTAAATAAAGCTTACATAATTAATTCAATTAATTAAATAAAGCTTACATAACTAGTTTTATTATTATTTTCTTTAAAAAAAAAATTCCAGAAATTCGAACTGCCTCGTGCACAAAGTGGTTCTAATTTATGAGATTCACTGTATAATTTAACATAAAATAATTTATTTTTAATAGTTAAACACAAAAAAATTCATTTATGTGATTAAAAAAGTTATAAGTTAACAACCTTATTTATAAAACTTATTAAGGCTTTAGAAGGGCTTTTTAAGAAAAATTATTTACGAAAGTTTGTTTTAAAACCCCTTTAAAAGGCCTTAATAAGTTTTATAAATAAGGCTGTAATATTTTATACATGAATTGAAACTTAAAACCAGTCTTCATATTTTGCACTTACGTTTATTTGAGTTCTACTTATCACATCACATCAGATATTGGTAAAATTCTACTGTTGAAACAGTGCCCCGAATTCTCTGTGCACCCAAAAAAAAGATTGGTTGGAAAATGGTTAGGCTAACAAAATATCATTTGCATAAACTATATTTCAGTTCACACAATCAATTTTCTGTTAATCCAAAAAACAATCCATGTTTATTGCCATAAGGGCATAATTGTAATAAAGATATGATTCTGACATTTCTTGAATTGATTGCATCAACCGAGCGTATGCTTTTGCCATAACTAATTCATTGATTGGTTAACACAACCGAATAAAATATTATGAATTGGATGTTACTACCAACTTTTGGTATTAGCAAATAAAAAATTGTCGTTCTATATTAAGGTTAAAATAAACACTTTCTATCAGTTGCTGCAACTAACTATAGGTTGAGCTTACTATCATAGTTTATACTCGTTGCAGCAAATTAAAAATTAGCTTCTGTGACTTTCAAAGATATTATGATTTATGAATTCTCAAATGGTTTTTGAAAGTCTGTGCATAAGATAACAGGTTTGTGGCTGTTCAAAATGTGTGGTTGAAATAAATAAATTTCAATTATAAATAACTTATGACAATATGTTAAATAATAAATTTCTTAAATTGTATATTTTTATTTGCGTTTATTGCTTATTTTATTTCAGCAAGGAAGGCCAATTTTTCTTTCACAGGTACCAATTATGATATTGTTTCAGTTATACTAACAACATTTTCGGTAGCAAGATAAATTTTTTTCAAATTCCATACTGTTAACCAATTTTTTCTGTTGCTGCAACTATTTGTTTAAAGGTTATAATTAAAATATAGTGGTACCACAAGAAAATTGCAGTCGTTATACGAGAATTCTATATAGTTGGTGCAACCACCAAAATTCGATTGGCAACAAATTCGGTTGTCTCAACGAATCTGTTTTCTCTGTGTGGTAACTCAAATAGTGAAAAGACAAAAAAGATTCTAGGTTTAGAATGGCCAACACTTCCGACTTTCATTAACTTAATAACAGGACATAAAAAGTTAAAAGATACAACATGCAAGATGATACAAAATGAAAAGCTTGCCACTGTCCAGCATTCAGTGAAATTAGAAGATATATTTTTCACCTGAAAAACATACCAGCTATAGAATATCTAAGGGATTAAGGCTAGAAAACTCTAATCCGAAACGGATTGGGTCAATATTGATTGCAATTATACAATTTTAAAAATAACCAGTGCCACGCCACTCCCACACAAAATCGAGATTGCTTTTAAAGTGATTTGAAACTTTGCATTTTATTAATCAATATTTCTTTATTTCTCTGCATTCTGTAATTTTTAATTTTGTTTATTTATTTCACTTTGTTATTTGTTTTTACAATTTTACCTTATTAGTTCTTTGAATAAAATCCAATTTGAATTAAAGAAGTAATAATATTTTAAATAAAAACATATTAATACTCACTCGTACACATAGTAAAACTCAAATAACAATAATAATTATTGTTGAAATATAATTGTAATGTAATGGACTTGTAAATTACACAATATTTCATTTAAAAAATAC
Organism: Tachina lurida; assembly: GCA_944452675.1. NCBI lineage: Eukaryota > Metazoa > Arthropoda > Insecta > Diptera > Tachinidae > Tachina > Tachina lurida. Next base: position 111,110,296 of record OX101755.1, on the reverse strand, counting down.
TCACACAAACAAACTTCTACATAACTAAAGTAGAATCAGACAAAGAGCATGATTCCATTTGCATATCATTAGCCAATATGATAAAAAGTGTGTGAGTGTGTATGTATGTGTGTGTGTGTGTATGTATGTGTGTGTGTCTGTTGGTATTTGTGAGCGAGCACAGACAACATCAATTTCATAATAAATTGATTGCTGTAACTGTTAAAAATGGAATTTCATTCGGGCGCTTTTTCTTTTTTTGGAAGGAAGAGCATTTTCCACATAAATAAGTTTGCAATACGAATTCTTAGAATTCTGGCATTGATGAATGTAAGAAATTTTTGCTGCTAAAATAATATTGAGCCTTGTATGTTAATATTTTCGCAATAGAATTACTGCCAATGATATCTGAAATCTATTTGAATTGCATGTAGGGTTTGGGATTTCGCGGACTTTTGCGCTTCCCGGGAAACGGGAATGAAATAATCGCTTTCCCGGGAATTCCCGGGATTCCGATTTTCTGTCCCTCAGAAAATATCTATACAGTGTGAAAAAAAATAAATTAATTGAGGGTAAGACAACGTCTACCGGGCTCAGCTAGTCTTTTGTAAATGTTGTTAAACAACATTTTTTTTTGTACGTTGTAAACAGCTGCTCATATCATATAAACGAAAGCTTGCAACATATCAAAATTTTAGGTGTAAATGATATAGATTGGAAGAATTTCGATTGAAATATAAATATATACCATGAAATATAATTAAAAATATTTTCAACTTGACATTATTTTTACAACAAAAAATTTTAAAAATCCCCTTGATGTTGATCACAAAAGAAGATACAACAAAAGGTAATTACATATAACAACTTAGAAATACATACATATGTATGTATCTATATGTATCTTCGATTTCAGTCAGACATCTATCAGAAATTTCGTGCAAATGTCTGACTTCATTCTTAGACACTTCGTAGATATTTCTGTCAGATAATAAATATAGATAAGAATTTGTCTTGTAGGTTATCTGATCGATTTCGTACGGATATATCTGCGGATTTTATATATACATAAAAAAACATTATCCAATTAATATTTTCAATTAAGAATTTAATAGATTGAATTAAATTTTTAATTGCATTGATTAATTCGAGTGGAAAAACTTAATTGATATTACTTAAATAAATTTTTTTGTTGATATTAAAAAATACAAAAAAAAATTTCAACAATTTTTTGGGTTGGAGTCTACTGAAGAGTTCCAAAAGCGGGAACGAAATGCATATGGACCATTGCTTAACAATAAAAACAAGCCAAATTTTCGATATTAAAAAATATTACTTTTTTCTGTATAATTCGCTGCCTGGGATACTTGTGAATCCATGTTGTCACTTATCTTTATATTCATATAAATTTATTTTCATTTAAATTCTTTTACATTTTAATTTGATCACGTTTGTAAAAATACCATTGCAGAGATAGATGATGGAAATGTTGGCAGTACGTATGCAATGTTTGCCTTTTTTTACATTATTAATAAATAATTGAGTCGAAGGAGGTGACAAGGAATTTTATTTTATAGTATGTATGTGAGGTAGTTTCAGTATGTTTGCCTTAACCCAGCAAAATCTTAAAAAAAACAAGAAAGGGTAAAATTTTGTCACAGTGTGTATTAGATTATGTGTTATGTAATGCATAAATAAATACATGCACATACCACAGTAATATTTGCACGTACATAAACATATGGGTAATTCCATACATAAACATATGGGTAATTCCAGAAAAAGGTCAGTAAAAAAACTTTTTGATGTGTTAACATCTATACGCTAGGGGATAAAAGTCTTTTTCACAAATTTTAAGTAAGATGTGCGATGCGTTATCAAATCGGTGTGAGTTATGTATGAGTGTATTAGTGTAATCATACGGACAACAAGAAGTACAGAGAAACTTAACAGCTGCATAAAAATACACTCAACCGAATTTTAAAGCATACCTTCAGGAGCAATGTTAATTTCAATAGAAATTGCTTGTGAAGTATAATAGTGTTGCCAGTGGGGATAATTTTGTTAAAAAGTTGTAAAATATATAATAAATAAAATAAATATAAACTTTTAAATAAAAGAGCGTTTCACAGAAAAAACTAATTTTCCATTTCAAACACAAAATTCTCTGAATCAAATATTAATTTTTTCAATTTAGGTCCTACAAAGAAATTCGTAAATTCAAATACAAAATTTTGTAATAATTTGTTTAAAAAATAACTTTGTTGAGTAAAAAAAACAAGCCACGACGTTTTTCGGCTTCTTGTCCGAATTCACACGTATACAACACGAGCATTTAAAGAAAACAACAACATCAGCACATGACCACGTTGAGTCAATCAACAAGCAAGGAAAACACCAATACAAGCAAATGAAATTAAATGATACAGTTTTTTATATAAAACAAAATTGAAACAAATAATTTACTGGAACAGTAAAAATATTTACCGAAACTAAATTTTATTTCAAAACACACGTTTGTTTGAAATTTTTTTGGGAATAATTTTTTCTGTGTTTAAATGTCAAGTATTTGCTTAAAAGATATATAGCAGTATGGATAAAGAATTTATAATATTATATTATAACATATCTTCATTACGTACTGTTGTCTTACACTGAAGCTGGTGCACGACAATTGGGTAACAATTTTGGGAGATTTGGGAGATTTTAATAAAAATTTTGCAAACCCACAGTCGCAAGCTTTATGAAAATCTTTATTTGACGTTTTCCACTTGCATATGAGCAATTCTCCACAAACCCCACAACTAATAATTCCACTACTAAAGATGCAGTTTTCCATAGATTTTTAAATACAGTAGAGTCAAAAATTTATATAGCCTATTGTAGTTACCATAAGCCAATATTAAAAAAAAATCATTACTAGATGCTTACGCATCCTGTCCCTGTGATCGGACTCACGTTCCTTTTTTTTTTTGTTGCTCAAAAATTTTTGTTTTGTTTTGAATAATAAAGCATAAAGGTAAAAGCGTTTTTAATTTTTGAAATTTTTTTACCGAAATATGGGACTTTTAAAAGAAATATTTTCTTTGCTGAGCCTTTTTCTTTAGCGTTTATTTAAAGTAATTTGTATTATATTTTTTTTTTACTTTGCAAATTTTCTACTAACAACAACCCACGCATTAGCAGAAAAGAAGGAGAATAGAGTTCTAATAAGGGAGGTTGTTTGAGTTTGCTTACACTTATACCGTAATGTCGCAGATTTATTAATTTTCTCAACAGCAAATAAGCATTTGTTATTGTTTAATTACTTTTCAATTAAAGTTCAATTAATATTAACAAAGTTACTGCGCTTAGATCTCTTGGGCGAAAAAAATGTCGCATCCGCCTTGTCGCGTCCGTATTTGTACTTTAACCATTTAAAAAAATTAAAACAAAATCTTCATATTTTATAAATCTACATGTAAACGATCTTCTATCACCTTCATTTCCACATTCACAAAAAATAAAAATTCTTCATAAAATCTTGCTAAATGATGCATATTTCCATAACTTCTATTTTTGTCGCGTCCGTTTCTCGCTGACATTTGCTTATATATTTTTACTATATTATTGATATCGCCAAAATTGTTTCTTAAATATACTACTGCTTCATTGCTTCAAAACACACATCTTAAGTGTTTGGATCTTTCCATTCCTTTCTTGTTTTTGCTCAAGAAAAGTGCACGAATGTCGTGTCCGTCGCCTGGGAATTGGCCATATGTATGTAGATATATCCATGCCATGTGCTCAGCAAGAATCGCGTGACAAAATAGTTCATTCCTTTGGATTATTTTGATGATTTGAATCAAATATTCATTCATATACTTTCAAAACTGGATGAATAGTGCCAGCGAAACACACTACGCATTACATAGAGAATTAATTTTTTAGCCGTACGGCTTGCATGTGGAATCAACTGATTTCGGAAGGCATTCCTATCACTTTAAATGTCGAATGATTCAAACCGAATATTCACAAGCATTAGTTCCTATATCCTACGCCCCGAAACCTATTTTCTTCTAACACAAAGAATTGTTTAGCAACAGACGATTCATCTCTAGATTTCCCATTAACCCAAAAAAAATATTATCTTGTTATAATTCTAAGACCCGACACTAATTTTCCTTCCAATGCAAACTCTTTTAAGCGGGGCACTCTTCCCTATAAACCTTTCTTTCACATCATATCTTTCATATTTTTCAGTCTGACTGGAATACAAATGTATGAAAACGGAAAAGGAAATAAAATCTCTCATAGCATTTATAACATGATGATAGGAATATTGCATACCAGGGATGGCAAAGTTGGTACAATTGTACCTTTTTTGGTACTATTCAAACTCGGAAAGTACAATAGTACACCAATGACTAATTTAGTATATTTAGGGAATCTCCAAAGTTTCACTCCGCATGTCTTTTTAAACTATTTCATATGTCAATTTTCACTTTTGAACAATGAAACTCATATTCTTGTCATTTAAGAACAGTCTTGTGAAAGCAAAACGCAGCGAGAAAACCAAAAAAGGGGAACTCATCCATTTTCAAATAATTTTTCTTCTAAATTCGGACGCTAGAGCAGTTGTAATCATATGCCTTAACATCCTAACTTACAAGTAAACTTGTGAAAATGATTCGGTAGCCAGAACAAAGTCGATTGTTTTAATAAAATCAAATAAAAATATGTAATTAGAACTACAAAAAATTGTTGAGTACAATTAAGTTCAAAAAAGTAAAATTTTTGAAAGTTGTTGGTACATTTTTTAAATTCTCAATGCCTTCCCTGCTGCATACCCATCCATACAGTCTACTAATGCTCTAATTCATTCAAGTGTGCATTAAATCATCTACATCATCGTCATCATTATTATTATCATTATCAACCAACAATCTCATCTTATTCTCATCACAATCTGAATAGTCAAGTCAAACACACAAATCTATGTAGTATTTACGAGTATGTACACAAATTCAGAAGGTGTTGAAGCGTTGAAATGTTTTTGTTCATTCCATTTCAAAATCTTGTTATTCAAACCGTTTTTACCCTTTCCCATTATTAGTGTGGGCCATTATCATTCTGCCTGTCCTACAGCCAAACAAAATCTAAGGAGACGTTCGTCCAATATCCCTATTAGCAAATACTGTATGCATGTATATTGTGTGCGTGACTGTGTGTGTGTGTGGGCTTTATTTGCTTGATTGTGGATGTGTGTGTGTGCATGCTTACAACTTGATTTAATTCTCTTTGGAGCTAAAAGTGTAAAATTGTAAAATGTGTCGAGTGGAAATGACTCTCCTATCTGTGTGCTTTTGTGATATACATACATGCATGTATGCATGTATGCATGTATGTAGTAGTAGCTGTATGGCCCTGTTTTACTGTTGATTGTATTCATAACTATTGATTGTGTGTGTGTGTGTGTGCGCCCGTTATGTGTGGTTATTTGCATTTCGTTGTAATAAGTGGAAAATTATATTTGCCTTTTGTGTGCCACAACGATGAAACTGACTGATGTGTATGAATAGTAATACTCACTCGCTCGTACGCGTTTATGAATGTGTGTTTGTATGTGTGTGTATGGGTGTGTGTGCGTGTTTGTATTTCCACTAGTTAATATTCATGGATTGGGAATTTACAAAACACTACGCAATTTTTGATTGGTTTTTATGCCATTTTTTAATTTTCTTTATTTTTTTATTTTTGAAATTGTTATATTTTACATGCAATGTTTTGCTTTTTGCGTTCTTGTCTGTTGGGAGTGTAAATATGTAAATAATTTATGAATGTGGGAAAATTACAAATATGTATTTTCCAATTTAAAATTATACTTATGTATGTAAATAACATGCCCATTTTTATTTTTTATTTTGTGTAAATCACAAGAAATAAATTTGATTGAGCTGTAATTCAGAATTAAAGTGCGCTTTAATGGTTCAAAATATGTACATACATACATATATGACCAGCTATCATTTTTTTATCACAGTACAATCAGCTTGATGGGAAAAATTACCGCATACGTGCTCATTTTTCGATCATAAATGATACTATCGTTGTGAGAAAATGGTATCCTATAGATGAATCATACCAAAGAATCATTTATGATACGATTTTCTGATTCATTTTTGAGCAATTTTCTGTTAGTATTAAATCATTAAATCACCTTTTTGCGGTTTCTTTGCATTTTGTTTCCCTATTTTCAAGAAATCATTATTTGATCTGAGGACAATCATATAGAAATCTCTATGGTTTTTTTTCAATAAGGAAATCTTATAAATTTCATAGAGAAAACCTTTTTGAAAAAATCAAAAAGAAATCTTGTAGTTTTTATGAAGTTATCTTATCGATTTTTTCAATAAAAAAAAATTGCGTCTTTATTCTCTGTACTTATGTATTTTCATTTAAATTCTAAAATGCATACATAGTATGTATGTATGTATGTAGTATGTTGTAGATGTTATTTAGTTATACATACATATATACACATTAGGTTATATTCTTAACTAACTTACTCACCAAGGATTGAACCACCAAACTTCTACCTGATAGACAAGCACTCTAACCAATATGCTAACAAGCAGCCTAAATAACCGTAGAAATTATTGTGCAAACATTCTTATACAAAAATTAAAAAGATCATGAAAACCATTGTCTGTATGTCTATTTATAGAAACGAAATAACAAGACACCTCATAAAATCAAGAAGATTTCCTTATCAAAAAAATCAATAAGATGCTTTACACATACTCATATAGGAACCTACTAAAATCAAGAAGAAAACCTTATTGAAAAAATCAATAAGGCAACCTAATAAAATCAAGAAGAAAACCTTTTTTAAAAAATCAAGAAGGCAACCTAATAAAACCAATAAGAAATCCCTATAGCTTACAATTTATAAGAAAACCTAATAGAATCAAGAAGTTTTTCTCTATGGATTGTTTTTTTCTGTGCCAAAAATAACGGAAATTGAGTAAAAAGAGTTGTGAATAATAAGACTTCTTCTTGATTTTATGTGGTTTTCTTCTTTATAAAATTAATAAGATTTACCACACAAAAACAATAAGGAATCTCTATGAAAAAATATTCGCTTCTTTCTGCTCGGATACCCCTTAGCCTAAAAACGGTTCATAGAGAAAATCTTCTTGATTCTATGAGGCAGTTTTTTCTCTGTGTGTATGTACATATGTATTAATTAGATACATACGCAATTAAATGTATACATTTATGTATATTAGGGATGTAACGAATACCAGTTTACCCAGCTACCCTTTTCAATCGAAGAAGTGTCTATTGTGAATAGTATGCAGAGCTTTTTCAATCGCAGACGAGCTCATATTTTAATCGTGGAAGATACTTCGTACGGAAGAAACTGTTACCGAAGACGATTATATTTATTAGTCGTAGATGCAATCATTTCAGATTTATCTAGACATTATTTTACAACTCTTTTTTTGAAGAACATTGAGAATCGTATGAGACTCTTCGACGTTAATTTTATATGAGCATTGGGTGAGTTGTATAAGAATCATTCGATAATGATTTGTGGAATCGCACAATAATACTCAGTATGCTTTTTATTTTGCAAGTTATGTATAGATAAGTAGATATATGAAAAAAACCAAATTAAATTTTTTAGTTCTCATTTTTATTTACATACATATGTATGTATGTATGTAGATGCAACCAGTCTTTATACATAGAAAATTTATGATTAAGAGTGCTAAGTTTTCAATTTGCATACAACTCAATGAAGACATGAAAATATATTCTTCTCTCAGGAAGTGATGGTACAAGCTATTTATATGAAATTTTTACACAGGTCTGACGTTCAATTTTTGCCTTTCAATTAAAATTCAATTTTCAATACACTCACACTTTTTTTACTTACACACTCAAACTTTTTAAATTGAAAACTAGATTGCTTTCAAATACACCTATCCAAGGCACATTCACAAGGTAGTAGCGGAAATGCAGCTGAGCTATTTTTTTTTAAATTAAAGTTCATCCGAAACTTCAAAAATATTTTACGAAAGAGAAATTAAAAGAAAATGTAAAAAAATTTCAATATGAAAAATATTTTATTAAAAAAATTCTGTGAAAACAAATCTAAAAATATGAAAAAACTATTAAAAAATTGTGAAAAGTGCTAAACGTTGCAAATATTGTTAGTGGTAGCTGCCGTGGACAAATATTTTCAAATTTATGTGAATAATTTTTATTATTATTATGTTAAACAAATTATATTTTTGAAGTTTTGGATGAACTAAAACCAATGTTGTTTTTTTCATTGTTGTATTTTTTCATTGTTTTTGTAATCCTGATATTACCTGGAAATGAATTTGCCTTGCACCTATCCATTTAAACGGCAATTTAATTTTCAATTTGAATGGCTGCTCACAGCACACATAGATTGAACTTACAAATTTGAGTTGTCTCTTTGTCGGTGGCATTTAAAAAATTAAATTGAAAATCAATTTGTGCAACAGCTATCAATTTCAAGAAATTTTGACAAACAGTATATGTGATGATATTGAAAGCTATTTATTGAACGTGTGGCTGCAACGTAACTCAAAAAATTATACTATTGAAATAAATGAACGATATGTTTCATTCGCTTACAAGTCATAATTATTCATTAACTCATATTTCTATTCCGACACAAAATGTTTCACCGCAAAATAATTCTACAAATACAAACTCAAACTTTAATTATAATCGCCTTGAAGCCACTATTGAAAATCTTGTGCAAACTATAAACAATTTTACAACAAATATGACTACCATGATGCAAGAAATGTTGCGAATGCAGAATACTCTGCTTCAAGCAATACTTAATAAGCCATGAACACGTTAACAATATGTTTCTGGAACGCAAACGGCATTCGCCAACATAAAAATGAACTTGAGCACTTCCTCACGGAAAAAAATATTGATATAATGTTAGTATCTGAGACTCATTTGACTTCGAGAAGTCTTTTTAAAATTTATGGCTACACTATATATGATACAAAGGACCCTAGAGGAAGGGCTTGCGGTGGATCAGCAATTCTAATAAAGTCAAGACTCAAGCACTATGTTCTTGATAACATTTGTGAAGAATACCTACAAGCAACAAATATTGGCATTGAAAGTTTTTGTTCAAATTTCGTTATATCATCAATTTACTCCCCTCCCAGATTTTCAATCACTGAGAATCAATATGAGGATTTCTACAAATCTCTTGGACCTTGTTTTGTAGCAGCTGGAGACTACAATGCGAAACATACGTTCTGGGGTTCGCGCCTTGTTACACCCAGAGGTCGAGCATTGTTCAACACTATTTCAAAAATGGGCTTGGATGTCATTTCGAGTGGGGAGCCCACTTATTGGCCTACTGACATACAAAAAATTCCGGATGTTATAGATTTTGGAGTCATAAAAAATATCTCTAGGGATTTAATTCAAGTTCAAGCTTCTCTTGATCTCTCGTCCGATCACTCCCCGACGATCATTACAATTTGTAGCCCATTAAGAAGTAACTTACCTGACCCATATGTGAAGATGATCAATCGTGTTAATTGGCTGGGGTTCAAAAAATATCTCAGCAGTCATTGTACGGAAAGCATTACGCTTAGAACACCCGATGATATTGAATCAAACATTGCCAATCTCAGCGAGAATATTAAACAGGCTGCTGAACATGCCACTATCTCCCATCCGCAGATTGGGTTTAATAAAATTTATTCTACAGACATTGAACGTCTCGTACGTGAAAAAAGAAGGGCTAGAAGGGAATGGCAACAGCACAGATCACCACAAAATAAAATCAGATTTAAAGAGTGCACTAAACGACTCCAAGAGTTGCTTGCATCTGAAAAAATTGCATCTCTTAAAAATTATCTGGAGGGTCTTGATGTTACACCGGCGTCTAATTACTCCTTGTGGCGCGCTGCCAGAAAGCTTAAAACACCCGTTGAGTATAAGCCACCTCTACGCACATCTACCGGAGGTTGGGCAAGAAGCGATACTGAAAAAGGTAAAATATTTGCTGAGCACTTAAAATCCGTTTTTACGCCAAATATATGTACTGGTGTTGCTGATTTGCCGAATATAGTCGCTCTACCCCCTCAACACATAAAGTTTAAGACGCGTGATTTACAAAAATTAATTGCCGAACTCAACCCGAAGAAAGCTCCGGGTATTGATGGAATTAGTAATCAGATGCTGATGAACTTGCCTCTTATTGCAATGAGAATCCTGTTATTCATATTTAATGCTATTTTACGACTGGAGTATTATCCACACAACTGGAAACTTGCCAAGGTTAAAATGATTCCAAAGCCGGGCAAAGATATAACAAAGGCTGAGTCATATAGGCCAATAAGTCTACTATCTACAATGTCAAAGCTTTTCGAAAAACTGCTCAAAACAAAATTGTTCCCAATTCTAATTAGTAGTGGGTGCATACCAGACCATCAATTTGGTTTTAGAAGTCAGCATAGCACCATTGAACAAACTCACAGATTAGTTCAATTTATAAGAAGAACCTTTGAGGGAAAAAAGTATTGTTCTGCGCTGTTTATTGACGTTTCCCAGGCATTTGATAAAGTGTGGCATGAAGGCCTTATTTTAAAATTGAAGACTTACTTACCAATAAACATTTTAAATCTTTTGGAAAGTTACATTATTTCCCGTAAGTTCACTGTTGCGGAAGGAGACTTTACAAGTAGGCCTGAAACAATTTCATCTGGTGTGCCACAGGGGAGTATACTGGGACCAGTTTTATATTTAATTTATACTTGTGATATGCCTGTGAGCAGTAGTATCCATACTTCCACATTTGCCGACGATACAGCCTGCCTTAGTATGCATGAAAACCCTGATGAGGCATCCCGCAAACTCCAGGAACACATTAGCCAGATGGAGCTTTGGTTAAACTTATGGAGAATCAAGGTAAATGAACAAAAGTGTGTTCAAGTAACATTTACTTTACGAAGAGATACTTGTTCCCCCATTCGGATTAACAATCAAGTTGTTTCTCAACATTCACATGTGAAATATCTTGGTATACACCTTGATCGACGACTTACATGGAAACACCACATTGACTCTAAGTTAACTCAAATGAAACTTAAATTAACTCAGGTACATTGGCTGATTGGTCGAAATTCAACACTTAGCCTAGACTGTAAACTTTTAATATACAAGTCGCTTTTAAAGCCAATATGGTGCTACGGAATTCAACTATGGGGCACTGCTTCAGCTTCAAATGTAGAGAAAATTCAACGCAGGCAAAATAAAATTTTACGCATGATAACATCGGCTCCATGGTACATCAAAAATTCAAATATACATCGTGATTTGAATATGCCACTAGTGACTGAAGAAATTGCAAAATACGCTGGCAAATATTTAACAAAGCTCGAGTCACATCCTAATCCGCTTGCCCGTAATATTTTGAACTTTACTGGACACATCCGCCTAAAAAAGAGGGACACAATGGCTCTTATTCACAGCACTCCAGATGGGACTTCTTGAAAATACTTTTATTTTTTTTTTCCTTTTGATTATCACTACTTACATATGTATTATATATAACTACTACTAAGCTTATGTCCGACATTGGTCGGGCCTAATTATATTTTTTAGATTTAAGATTTGAATACTTATTGTTAGTTCATATATGAAGATACAATAAATAAAAATTCATGCATTAAAAAAAAAAAAAAAAAAAAAAAAAAAAAAAAAAATATTTTCAAAAGCTTATAAAAACTTTTAATCAAAGAATAATTTCTTAATCGTATACTACTTCGAAACGAAAGGAAATGGTTTCGAATGTTTATAAAATGTAAATTCGAAAGCATTTTCTTTCATTTCGAATAACAGAATAGACCACCTGTATTTTTCAATTCTTAAGTTCTGTAGGATTGGCAAAATGATTTTATATTGAAAACGGCTTACAAAGTGTAAAAATTAGGGATGTAACGAATACCAGTTTAGCGAATGCGAATGCGAAAACGAATAATACATTTTAATTTTTGCGAAAGCGAATGCGAATGCGAATGCGAAAGCGAATGCAAATATTACAATACGTTAAAAAAAATCACATGAATATAAATTTATCTAAGAACATGAAGTTGTGTACTACTTGAGTCTTGAATTCAGCAAATATTTATTAATTTATTAGAAATAAAAATTGTTAAACTGAAAGATATATGAAATCATATTAAAATAAGTATAGATAATAATTTAAGATAAATTTACAAAAGGTTAGGCAATCAGCCCATTCGTACTTTGGCCCTAAGACCTTGTACTAAGTTCAACATTTCCTGTAAAATGCTACCAAAATACATATTAAGAAAAATTGGAATGTATTGATCATGAAAATTTTTTTCAGAAGTAGTACTCTCTTCATCTTAGGAAAAACATATGAAATATATCTTCAACATTTTATGTTTTCATGCGAAATAATATGAGTGGGTGGGCACTTGTTTCGCAAAAAAAGAAGGATTAGTTAATATTTTTGCATTTCAAATTTTTTGAACGAAGTAATGATGTACTTACCATTTTTCAAAAGTTTTAACAGACTGTCTTAAGTAGAAAATATTTTCGCACAATTCAAACACTGCCTTTTCTTTTTCAAAAACTGGAAAATATTTCCAATATTTTTTTCGTTAGTATTCGCTTTAAATATTCGCATACATATTTGCGAATGCAAAAGCGAATGCAAATAGCAAAAGTAAGCGAATTATTTGCGAATGCGAAAGCGAATGCGAACATTCGTTACATCCCTAGTAAAAATATTTAAAAAGATTTTCAGCTACGGTCCGAAAAAATTCTTGAAAAAAATAAAATGTATTCAGAAAGAAATAACAACGGATGATGTATGTGTATGTAGTACATGTGGTAAAAATCTTAATATGTTACTTGTTTCGCCCTGTGTATGACAATAGCGTAGGTAGTGCAGCTTGTTAAAAGGTTTAAGGCTGCACTACTCAACCGCATAGTAGCACCACTACTACGCTCAGCAAAGTTCAACACCCAGCTAATAAATTGACAACAATGGTGAATATATTTTAATGAGCTACCAGATGTGTGTTAGGGTTTTAATAATGCTAGTTTTTATGATGGCATCTTAATTATCTAGTGGCAGTATCAAGGCAGATTCATTTCCAGGTAGTATCAGGATTACAAAAACAATGAAAAAATACAACAATGAAAAAAACAACATGGGTTGTAGTTCATCAAAAACTTCAAAAATAGAATTTGTTTAACATAACAATAATAAAAATTATTCACATAACTTTGAAAATATTTCTCCGCGGCAGCTACCACTAACAACATTTGCAACGTTTAGCACTTCTCACAATTTTTTAATAGTTTTTTCATATTTATAAATTTGTTTTCACAGAAATTTTTTTAATAAAATATTTTTCATATTGAATTTTTTTAACATTTTCTTTTAATTTCTCTTTCGTAAAAAATTTTTGAAGTTTCCGATGAACTTTAATTTGAAAAAAAAATAGCTCAGCTGAATTTCCGCTACTACCTTGTGAATGTGCCTTGGGCAGTATTGTATTTCTTTCCAGTGTTGCTAGCAACATTAATTTAAACCCCGCAAAGATAAATAACTTGTTTTCAGCGATAATTTTAAATTGTATTTTATTTAATTAATATAAATTGTGTATACCTTGAACTAAAAGCTTGTATATGTGTAAATATTTGTTATCGATTGAGCTGGCCATGCATGAATAAAGCAACAACCTGCAACAACCTTAGAATTATGAAAAATCGCTTGATTGTTATCACTGTTTGAAAAGTGGAGTAAAAGATGTGCAATAATAATGAGTGCCACTCAGAGAAGCAAGTCGACCGGCTCGAAGCCGACGGCGCGCCGCCGCCGGTTATTTTTCTCTGCATCATGCCGCCGCCGATTGTATCGGCTCGCATCGGCTCAAAACCAGCCGAAATTTTATCTGCTCAAAAAGACAAATTTCGGAGAAAAAAATTTGAAAATCGATTTTCAGTTTCAATTTTTATTTTTTCTTTAAATTTTTATACGCTCTTTTGCGCCGCCGAAAATTTTCTCGGCGCGCCGCCGCCGCCGATAATTTTGCCTCGACTTGCTTCTCTGGTGCCACTCCGCACAATTAGTTTCGCAAAGTACAAAACAAAATAACAAAGGAAATAATATTAAAAACTTGCAAACAAAAATGAAGATCGTCAGCACACAAATAACTGTGATAGTGATATTAATCAATTTAATTAATTTATCTAATGGTAAGTGAAGAAAATTAATTTTTTTTTTTAATAAAAATCGAGTTTGTGTCTTACAGTCTTTTGTTTTTAGTTTTCTTTATAGAAAAAAGAAAATATCTATTAGGTGTTAATTAAATCCTTTAAAGAATGAGAATTTTATTATTAATTTATTTTAAACATAGCATGTATGTACTTCTGGTATTTTTTTTAATATTTTTTGTTGTTATTAATTTACTTTTATTTTAAAGAAAATTAATATCCAAGATCTTCACTTGGAAAGTTTTTTGTTTTCATATTATGGATAACACATCGAGTTTCATGAATAATTTCACTTTCCTTTTAAAGTATTATCTTGCAAAATTTCTTTTGAAAACAAAAGAATTTCAACAAAACTCGTTTAATGTTTTAGTTGAATACTTAACAACTCTTGCGTAAAGAATAATTAATTAAAACACTTCATACTTTTGCCATGAATATTTTGTATGAAAATAAGTAGAAGTTTAATTGGTTTGCTTTTTATTTATTTGTAATCAAATTATTGGTTAATTTTTTTTTTTTGAATGGCGAAATTACGTTTAGCTTTACTAAGGCGATGTTATTCTTGTCGTTCACGAGGTGAATTAGGCAGCTGCAAAGATCCATTTACTTTCAATGCCACTGATGTAGAAAGTGAACCTGGCCTGGCGGCCATACCTTGTGCGTCTGGTTGGTGTGGCAAAGTTATTGAGGGAGGTGGAGCCTACGCCGCAGATGGTAAGTGTTTTTTCGTATTTAATTTGTTTAACAATTTTACCACTAATACTTCTTTCAAACAAAAGCAATGATTATATTTAAATCATGACAATATGACTTCTATGACTACGTTTTGAATCCACCAAAATAAGTTGTTAAGTTACAATAAGTTGATTTTTCCAAATTGCTCTTTCAGATTACGATCAAGCCATACAACGTATGTGTGTGCAACGAGGCCCCGATGACAATCAAGACCGTTGTGCCAACACAGTCTACAATTATAAAAAGGTGTATATGTGCTTCTGTCAAGGTGATTTGTGCAACGGCGGAGAAACAATAAATCAATTACAATTTAAGAAAATCGTAATTGGTGCATTACTGACAACTTTACACAGATTTGTTTAAAACCACAATTGAAATTTCGTTTAAAAATTAAAAAAGAAAGATGTTCAGGACCTTTTATGTAAATGGAATGGATTTGAAGTGGAGAGATCGAATGGGCTTTAATTTCATGTTGTGTCATTTGAATGATCTACAGCAATTGAAATTAGTTTTAAAACTATAAAATATTTAACTATCAAAACAAAGAGGAACATTACCAAAAACTATTCAAAATTGTCTAATTTAATTTAAACAATTAAAGCTTGCAGTATTGTTCAAATACTTTTTAACTGCTCTGAACAAATCTGCATATATGCAACTATGTAATACTCTATTGGAAAATAAAAATTAAGTAAAACAATTTTCAAAAAAAAACATTTTATTATTAACTCCGCTCGAGTTCATCTGTTTAAAAAATTCTTAAAAACCGGTTTAAAACGGGTTAAACAAACAAACCCGAAACGGAATTAACCTAACCTTACCAAATATAGAAAACCGGGTACAAACCGGCTAAAAAATATTCACCCTTATTCCATTTGTCGACATTGACGTCACTTTAACACAATACCAAAAAACTGGGGCTTGTTTACTCGCTCTCGAGAACAATTTTGTGCTATTGATAGTATATTTCTGTTCCCTAAGGTCTAGAAAAGAGTTTGAGCCTGCCAACAGGAGTCATTAGTTTTCGAGAACGGGTATACAAGCCCCAATTTTTTAGTATTGTGTTAAAGTGACGTCGATGTCGACAAATGGAATAAGGGTGAATATATTTGACGCTGGTAATGTAGCTTTCAAAATCGGTTTAGCGGTTTGTTCCTGCAAGTGTAAGAAAAAAACAAACAAACTTGCTTTCACATTTATAACATTAGTAAGGATTTTCAACCAAGTTGTTTTCATTGATTTTAAAATGAGTGCAATTATGTGCAAATTTTATCGGAGTAATGATTTTATATATGCATTCATTTTAAAAACAAGAATTTTATATTTATCATATATGTACATATGTATGTATCTTTATTAAACTATTGATAGTTACTTTAATTGAATTAAAAAGTCAATAGGGCAAACAAAAAAAGACTTAGAAATATATTATATAGTAATAACTTGTTCATAAACATGATGGGCGGGTATTATTATATGTCGATTATATTATATAATAGTTTTTGTATTTTTTTTGTAATTAATCCACACAAATATTTGTAAAAAAAAAACATTTGTTTACGAAGTCAAATTGTGCTAAATGAAAGACCCTATAATGAGTTGTCGATATTGGAAAAACTATTGTGGTATTTTCACAGCACAATTCCAAAAATAAACCTTTAAATAGATAAATAATATACATATGTATATGTAATGATTGTGTTTCATCAACTGTATCAAATAACTGAAAATATCTTAAATCCTAGAATTAGTTGCTGTTTAAGTTTGAGTTTCCGTTGGAGATTTATTCCAAGCGTATGACACCATCTTCATTATTATTGTCATTGACAATATTAGAGGTAGATAATTGAGTTTTAAATGAATTGACAATTTTAAATAAATTATGCATTTGTATTTTATACGATTTGCCAGTTCTCTCTAAAATTTCATGACGATCCTTTTCTTTAGCAAATTTCAGTTCCAAATCCTGGGCGCAGCGTTGTAGATTTTGATGATGTATAAGTCCTAAAAAAAATCACAAGTTGAATATTTATTGCTCTATTACATATTAATTTATATATATGTACATATATGTTTGTATGTATATTATTATGTTGTGTACCTTCTTTTATAACCTTATCATGTTGCCTTTTACAAGATGGACACTTTTTCAAATCAACCAAGTTCTTTTTGTGATCATCGGCAACATTTGGATCATCTTCTTCGCGATGACACTGAGCATGATAATAAAATTTACACTCTTCGCACTGCTCTAGATTTATGCCAGTTTTTAGGCACTCATTGCACATACGCTTTTCATCTGGTGAGCTAGATGTTGAACGTGAAGTTGGTGCTGAAATCATTTCAGACACATTATCGGCACTTCGTCTCTTAGTACGTTTAGCTGGCAAAGACTTTTTCACCTGCGGCGATAGCAGGAAAGCTTTGCGTTTCTTCTTATTAGCATCAACATCAGTCACCACACTGTTGGGGTTATGCTTTAAAAATATTTAACAAAAAACAAAAATTATTTCAATATCTCTTTTACGACTACGACGGAAGCTTTCTTCAAAACAACTACAAAATATTTCTAGGCTCACCTCAATCCTTCCGTAATGGTAACTATTATTTTGTACGCAGCGCCTACGTCTTTTAGAACGCCTTTGCTGCATTTGAGCATGTTGCTCTGGTGTAAACAATTCAAACATTCGCAAAAACATTTCTTGGCCATATTCTTCGGCTTTAGTACGCGTCTCTTCAAACTCATCGGGCCAATAATTTTGAGGTGGGGTATTATCTCTTTCCGGTGTACCCCCTTCAGATGATGAAGTTCGACCAGGTGATTTTCTAGAGCCAGAAGCGGAACCCGTGATAGTTACTGCTGCTACTGCTGCTGCTGCAGCAATACCAGCTCGATTAGCTCTACTCTTGGTTAGAGTGGATTTCTTTACAACTTCTGGAACAGTCACAGACGATGATGTATGTGTTGGTGGTTGGGGTGTGGGTATTGGTATGTTGACATTTGTTGGGCCTCTAACTGCTGCCTGTGCTCTCTTTAAGGCTTGCCTTAAATTCAAACGACTCATTTTAACATTTGTGGATACTGGCAGCTCTATGTCTTTATCTTTTTCTTCAGTTTTCTGCTGATAAATTTCACCCAAACTTTTAACAGGCTTTATAATTCTCGGTTTCACATCTTCCACCATTAAGTCTGGGGCGATATTTTGTTGTAAAAGTTTTTCCTCCCTTTTCTTTTTATACAAATCACCCAAAGTTTTAATCGGTTTATTTATATTAGGCTTAACATCCAACGGCATCGGATCGTGGGTCATTCTCTGATTAAATGGTTTCAAAAGAGAAGGCTGAGTTGCCGCCATATTGGTATTTAAATTTTTTAAAAGACTTTCTCTACTTTCCAACGAAATGGTATTGCAATAATCTTTTTTGCGATTATTGGAATACATTCTAGGAAATGTTTGCTTATCATCAGCAACATCGTCATCATCTAAATCGATGATTTCCATGTGATCATTAGTTGGCTGAGGATCCTGATCCTTAGTATCTTTTTGAACTTCAAAATATTTTTCAATTAATTTTTCTTCCCCATTGCGAATCATTACAGTTGTGGGCATAATTAATAAACTTGCATCGTTTATTAATGGTACTAGTTGTTTGGATATAAAGGAATTGGTTGTTTCGCCATCCGTTGGTATTTCGTTTTTCTTTAACATTTTCATAAATTCATCTATAATACGCCTTAGGCGTAAAAAGATGAAGTTTTGTTCAGCATTTATTTCATAAATTTCTGTCTCCAATTCGTCAAGAATGCGTTTCTTTTGTTCGGGGTCCTAAAAATGAGATTAAGGAACAATTATAATTGGTAAGACATTTTTATTGTTGAATTTTTAACAAAAAGTTTAACAATAAAACTAATGAATCATAATAATACTAGAACAGAAGGTACATACATAGTAAGTTATTAAATGTGTGGCTTTTACAAAACTTATTACGGTCTTATATCTGTTATCTGTTTAATAGCGCTGCAATTAGCAAATAGAAAAAGTTTTGTGCAACAAATGTCATGAACTGCATAATGTAAATTAGGTATTAGTTAAAAAAAATATTTATAACATACAGTAGAATCCCGATAGTACGTCCATTGTATTTATAATTTGTAAGAAAATGTTGGGCTCCTGCAGAAATTGCGTTAAGTGGAAATAATTCCATGCATTTCACTCCCCCCGTTTATTCGTATTTTTCAATACAAAGTTAATGCAAAATGTTTTAATTTCAAGGGGAATATACTTACAACACAAGGAAAGAATATGTTGAGAAAGTTTCTATTGGATGATTAAAAGAACAACTATGCTACCGCACTTGTACACACTGTATTTGTATTTATGTATGTATTTTTTTTATTACTATCCTGGACCGCCTGGACAAAAGAATCGTATCAGTATTTTATTATAAAAGTCAAAATTTTGTACTTTTACTTTCAATTACATTTCATAAAATTTTTGGAGGGGATGTGCATACATTTAGTTTAAATATGTTTACATTTTTAGACATGCATGCACGTATGCATGTTTCCATACACGAAAACTTTTTTACAACCTGATACACAGGCAGGCTAGATTTAAGAACTTCTGAGTGAGTGGGTGGGTGGGTGTGTGTGTATGTATGTGTGCTTAAATCATAAGTACATTTTTGTAAGAGAAATATGTATTTCGATAAGTATCCAATTGTGTATGTATATATGTATGTACTAAATACTCCAACATATACGATGCCAATCCTAACTACAAGATGTAATCACTAAATTTTTAGTGCATATGTTCATATCGCTCATTTACTCAAACAACGCCATAACTCAAAAAAAAATGGAATATTTGAGCTAGTAAAAAATAAAAATTATAAAAATTTCATATATCATATATCTTGTTTACTCAACTCTTGAGAGAAAGATAAAATTTTCTATTTCGATTATGTTGTGTGTAAATTGAAAACTTCAAACTCGTTTTCTGACAAAGTGGTTTTTTGAGTTGTGACGTTGTTTGAGTAAATGAGCGATATGTATGTATATATCGCGCAGTAAACAATTTCAGATGCTGAGTAGTTTCAAACAACTGTTTATACTATACAAATGACGCAAGTATGTGCCAAGGCCTATTTATATAAAATGAAACATAATCAAAAAATCAATTTCGAATTTTTGTGTAGTTACGTCCGTTTGCATTAAAGGTGACGATATACTGTCCAACTTAAAGGGATTATTGTATTGGACCCAAGCGCCTTATTAATCATTATTAAAAGCAAATGCATAATCCTAGATGATAAAATCTCATACTTTTTTCAAATACAGATGGCAAATCCTTTTTGACTTAATACCTAAGTATGTAAATAACAATAATAAACTTCAAATGATCATATTTAACTAATTTGGAGTTTCGCAGATACATACATGCGTACATTATACCATATAGTATATACATATGTATGTATGTACATACATACATATTTACTGAAGGAAAGTTCAACATAACCTAATATTGAATCTTGCAAAAATAAGTACATATGTATGTATGTATGTATGTATGCACAAACAGATAAATATGATGTAAATAAATACCTATACGTATATGTACCATCGTTATTATATTACTTCATATTAAATATATTTGTTTCAGCAAATATGCAGGAAAATATACACAGGTATACTTATGAGTAAAAATAAATTATGTAATTGATTAAAATAGCCATCATTGGTACCTATGTTATTGCTTTTAAAAATCTTAGCTTTAAAAAATTTTACACCTTGTAGGTATATATACATATGTATGTATGTATATAGATATATGCTTTATGCGGTCCATAATTTATATCTCGAAAATTAAATAAAGAAGCTGACTTTTAAAGACACCCTGAAATATTTATATATACATACATACTTATGAATATATAAGTATAAATGTATGAATGAATTTAACTAATCATCGTAGGTATTTATGTTATTGATGTGACGTCGTTTTAGGTTGTATGCTTATTTTATAAGAACAAAGACTTTTTGTTGTACAATAATTAAATAATGTAAGCAAATTATTAATCAAACTTTTTTACATACATAGCTATGTATATTTATTATATAGATATGAAGGTACATAACAAAAAAGAAAGTGAAAGTATCTTAAGCAAATTATCAAACAGATAAAAATGAATCTAGCACATGATGTTAAAAAAAATAATAACAACAGGCTAAATTATAAAACGTGTACATACAATTCGCTGGATTAACAAACATTGAATTAAATAATATGGCAAATAAAAAGTACATATTTTAATGGATTCAGTTATGAAATGCATTAACAAATATGTATGTATGTATTTATGTATATAATATGTACATAAGTATGTAAATGCAGAAAGCTACTCATACATACTTTGTTCATAATTTTTTTTACTTACTGCATCTGGCTGTTGTTGAAAAACATCCAAAACCATCTAAAACAAAACAAAAATAAAGAAATAGAACTTTTAATAATATTTTCATGTTATACTATTTTAATAAATTTAAATGCATAACTAACTATTGTAAAACATTAGAGGACCAACGTCCAAATTATTTTTACTAACAAGTTTGCAAATTGTTCATTATCTACATACAGAAATATGTATGTATGTACATATGTATGCACATACAATCATGTGTTAGTATGTATGCCTGTGCGTACATATAATTTCCGAGACATATTCACTCACCTGATGAACCTTGATGTGAGCCTTCAAAGCTCTTTGGCAATAGATTATATCATGGCTTATATCTTTAGGTATTTTAAAAAAACTTTCCAAATAAAATTGAAATAAACGATTATCTGTCATTTCACGGGATGGCAAACTCATTGTTGAACTAGAACTGGCAATAATGGGAGCCGTGGAAGACATTTTATTGTTTCGCGTTCTACTTTAGTTATATCTTGATGATTGGTGGTTATATTAAATAACACAATTTGCCTTTAACTGTTTCCTTATTATTTAAGATATTATCAGCTTATTTTTAAACTTCAATTGTCTATTTAAGGTATTGTTTGCTTAAATTAAACACAATTTAACATTCTGTACGAAATGTTACTTTTGGTTTTTTAAATAATTTGTAAGTTGTAAATGCTTAATTTTTTCAAAAAGGCTTTACAGAGCTCTTGAATTAAAACGTTGTTTTTCCTCCAAAAAATTTTAACCAAGTGTGGAGTATTAATGACGGGCAAGACGACAATTTGTATGTTCTTTTTTGAAATTGTGAACAAAAATTACATTCCTCAAGAAAATTAGTTCTCTTTACTCTATGACCATTCTCACAAAAACAACAACGTCTCATTCATTGATTCAATCGCTTCAGCTTTTTTTGACAGTTCATAAACAAAACAAGCCAACAACAAGAACCAAAGCGCGCTCGTTTGTAAAATCGTTTGAATTTAAAATATATTAGCAAAGTAGGCAAAATGGATATAAAACTAATAAATTTAGTGTTAGTGAATTTCTGCACTTTTTCTGTAAATATTTTTCATTCCACTTTGTAAAGACACAAAATTGTTTAATTATTTTAATTAGTGCTTGTTCTTATTTACATTGTAACGTTGCATTTATTTGACACTTGGCAATTTCTTACGTCAGAGAGAGAGAGCGCCAGTTATTAGAAAAGTGTTTGGTGTTAATTAAAAAAAATAAAAGTGGGAGTGATGGTATAATATACTATTATCCTCTTAGGACGACTGACTTATGTGTAGTGCGAAAGTTTAATGAAATGTTAATAAATGTCCTAATAAATCAGCGTCAGAAAAATGTATAATTACATGTGATTAAGAAAAACTTGGCATTACTTAAGTGTTTGATTATTAATAAATTAAGCATTGCCATACCAAATTACAAATTCTTACACTTGAAAAATCCTTGGCATTCACCTCGATCTGGGTGTAGTATGACAACAATAAAACATACCCTAAAAGAATAGTATCAGTCAATTGACCGGTAATTTCATCGATAGTCATGCAAGATATATCTGTCATTGTTTCTGTCACATTATTAAGGGCAAAATGAAAAATGTTATGGAAACTTTTGTGTACGTGTGATCTCACTCTAACGACTATATAGTCGCACTGCTCACTCTACTGATTTTTACTAATCTCTGAGGGCATAAATATTAGTCAAGTTTGACTGATCATAATTGATGCATATACCCATCAACTCAAACGAAGTGATATACTAATAAATATAATTTTTATATTAATTTTTTTTACCACTTTTATACATTTTAAGCTTATAAACCGAACGAAGCAAATTAACTATCATGTGCATAATTAGTAAAGAACAAACGACAATGGCAAGACTGTTGTAAATTAAGAGTTGGTAAAATTGAGCTTTTATTACAACAAATCTTTCAGCAAATTGAAATAAGATGAATCAAAACAATTCACATATTCCATTTGCAATGATTCAAAATTCATAAAATTTTAACTGTGTTGGAAATTTCTATCGGTATCGGATGCCGTAATTTGCCCAACAGAATTGAGCCTTATATCGTTATTCACATTGTGTAATATGTAGTTTCATACAAATATCTTATACATATATTCATCTCTTGAGACAAAACTGAAATTTTCTTTTTCCTTAAGCTATGTATGTTTGTGCATGGAAAACTTTACAATTCTTTTCTTTTGTAACCCTACGTCTACACCTGATATATTTTTATCATAACAGATGTCAAATTTAATGTAGAAAAAAGAGCTAACATAAAAAAAATTGTTTTTCAATATAAAGTTTGAATTTTGTTATGATAAAAACATATCAGGTGTAGACGTAGGGTCAATATCAAACAACATTACGTCGGTTGGTTGTTTGTTTGCTGCAGACATAATGTATTTGGAATATTCTGTGCCGCAAACCAATAACCAACGGACGATTAGTTTTTGAATTATTATTATTGCAATATAGCAAAAGTACGAGTCATGTGTTAAAAGAACAACACAACAAAGTACTTATTCGAAAAAAATATTTTTGATTTTTAAGAGGTTAACAAAACAACATTTCATATACAATTTTTTCATAATTTTTTTTTTAATTTTTAAAAGAACAAACACAACCCGCAAAGCGATTAGCTTGTCTGCGGAAAACACCCAAGGTCTCTCGTGGGAATCGAACCCACGACCTCTGGACTGAAAGGCTAGCATCGCTGCCACTCAGCCACAGGGGAACCCTAATTTTGGCGTTCTTCTTATGCTATGTTTAGACGACACCTGTTTCGTGCTCTATTCATGCTTCACACCCCAATCATGACCGAATCAACTTGCTTCGCCATACAAAATTTTGAGAGCGAATCAAGTAGATTCAATACGAATCTACTTGCGAAGCACGTAAAATTGGTATCTTCTCTAACTTTTATCGCAGTAATCGCCACTTTATCTGAACTAGCTGTCAAAACAAAATAAGTATATGTGTATGTGTGTGTTTGTAAACAAATGAAAACAAGCCAAAAAAACATAGATGTGAGTTTAATATAAATAAATTTAATTAAGTTATGAATAATATAAAAAGGAAAAATAAGAAGAAAATATACAGATGCCTTCAAAAACAAGATTTTGAATGAATCGAATTTATGTAAGTATGTATGCATGTATACACGTGCGTATGATACGTATGAATGTGTGAATATACATAAAAAAAATGCCACGCGAACAGTGATGCCAACTTTTTCAGAGCAAAAATCACTGTATGTTCATAAAAAAGCACTAAATGCAATATACATATTTTTTATTTATATTTATCTATTTATTTTCAATACAGAGAAAGCCCACATGGCTAATTATATATGTATTGAATGAGTAGAAATTAAAAATTTAAGTTAACTACAATTTTAAATATACATTTCATAGGTTTTTGTAATAATTTCAATTATATCGAGCCATATTTCGATTTTGCGTATAAGTAGAACATGAGTAGGAAAATATTTGAAGTTCATTTAGCAAGACACTGCAATTATGGTGTATTAAAAAAAACAATTAGATTTTAGGTGTTTCATCTGAATTAATTTTTATATGAACATAGTTCAGTACGTTACATTCTGTAGCTCGTTTCTGTATTTCTCGCGTCGTAAAATTTCCCGCATGAAACAAGGGAATCGTGGAAACAGTGTAAATTGAATCACATAATGGCTTTTCTCACATAAGTGTTTCTGTATCGTTACTTTGCGAGAACTATCTGTCATTTAAACAAATTTCCAGCAATTATTGGAACGATGTGAGAAAAAGTGTTTCTGTAACAATATTTTGTGAATAGTTTCTCGCAATTCTCGGATTTTAAATTGTACAAAAACATGTGAATTTTTGAATTTGTGTGTGAAAATATGAAAAATAAACTAGATGAAAAGATATGCAACGAATTGTTGAACTAAAATTATTATTAACGATTCGATATGATTATATTTATTTAGAATTCTTTTTTGGAATTTTCTATAATAGAGACAGTTGCTAGAAAAAACTTATTTCAAGCATTTTACATTCACTTTATATTCATGTTCATTATTCAATTTTATTTTTCTTGAAAATTATTATTTTTTTGTTATTGAAATAATATTTTTGTGACTTTTGTTTTCATTTGACTTTCGATTACTGGAAATATTCCAGTAAAAACAGATTCAGTGTTGTCTGTTTTCACATTCAAATACAGAAACACTTTTTTTCACAAATCGAGAAACGATGGAATTTTGTGTTTCACACTTCATGTGAGAAATTTTACGATGCGAGAATTACAGAAACGAGTTACTGAACAACATAAGCCTTTTCCTTTTAGACCGTATTTTATATGAATGAAACAATTTGATTTATAAAATCATTATTGTATTTTTAACTTACTTTTAAAAAAGTTATAAGTGCTAAAAGTTATTTCTACTTCAACATTTGAACATGGTAATGTTAATAGTCCTAGAGGAAATATTGACAGTATAAGAAATGGATTATGATCAGTTGAATTTCTAGAATTATGAACATCAATCCAAAATTTATCAGTTCTGAGCAAATTTTTCCATTTATTTATACTTAAATTTCTAATACTTCGTTCTATTTCTTCAATTTGACCATCATAGCAAAATTTACTGATTCCCAGAAGAGTTTTAGTAAGCCACCAGCTAGAAGCAATGTATTCAGTTTCCAAAAAGATATTCATTTTTTGCCTTACTGTTTCCATTTACAGAAGTAATAATGTGTAGTTTTTGTGTACTCAGATGCAAAAGTTACTGGTTTACATTTTTTTTACTTTTGTCCACTTTGATAGAGAGCCTTACGTTAGTACTTTTCAGAAGCATTTTTGAAAGCTTTCGTTATCAAGAAAGCAATACATTGCTTCCCTCAGTGGTTAGTAATTAGATTATTGTTGTAATTAAGTTATTTTATAACTGTAATTTCTAGAAATATATTCTTTTTTCTCACTGTGAAAGATAAAGTTATTCTTCCTTCGTATTTCACCCAGCTGAATTAACATTCTGCAAAGGAAACTTTGCATGTCTAAAAGGGGTGAAAGCAGATAGTTTTTGAAAAGTGAAAATTTCTTATTTGGTGTTTCTTATAAAGCCACCACACTTCCACAAATTAATATTGAGTAGATATGTAAAACGCACTAAAATCAAAGGTGAAAAGCACCAATTTAATGCCTTTTTTTAAGCAACAATTTGAAAAATTCCGCACTGTTATGAATTAAAAAACTCTAAATCTAGTACGAAAAGCACTAAATTGGCACGATGCACACGAAGCACGAATGCGTAGTCTAAACAGCATGATTCATAAACATGATTCAGAGAGCGAAGCAAGTGATTCAACTCGTCGTCTAAACATAGCATTAATGTCAACACATTACAATGATACCTTTCACTACACAAGTGACACATATTATCGTATAACTGGATGCACAAAAGATACACACAAGTTTTCAATGCTTAAATACCAAAATAACATATACATATACATAACACAGCATTCAGACGATGAAATTTATGACGTATATTTTTCTTGATTCCCTTTTGAAGTTTCTACCAAAAATTGTTTGCGTTTATACGATGATTATTTTTACATGTCTAGTTTTTTTATTGATTTTGATTTTTATTGATTTTATTGTTTATACATACATTTGTAGTACATACCCTGTCGGAGAATGTGTGCTTGACTACAAAAATAGTTAACTTATAGTTAAATTTTCTTAGACTGACTGAAAGCTAACTGCAATGTCATCCAGAACAAACCCAAAACTAATTCTTAAGTTGAGTACGTAATCAAATTTGATGAGAGCCAACAAATTTATTCTCAGCTATTTTGAAACTCATTTCAGTTTTATATTAACATTTTGCTGTTGTTATTTTAGATGGTACCTTAGCCGAGTGGTAGCGCGTTGAGAACCCCGGAATTTTTTATTAATTTACTGACTACCAGGTGATTTAAAAAACTCAACCTTAAGTTAGCTTAAAGTAGTGCATAGTGAGACAATTGACTACCGCCTAGGATATCGCAATGTTAAAATAGTCAGTTGATTACATTGCAAAGTAATCAAAGTTTCAGTCAGTACTAGTTGAGAAATAATTAGCTTAAAGTTAACCGAATTTCCGACAGGGTACTTTGTTAATAAAATTTTGCTTCGAAGAACACACCAATATGAGAATATTAATAATAAAACGTAACAACAAGAACACAAATTAGTGTAAAGAAAAATATGAAAAAAACCATAGAAAACAGAAATCGAGTAATTTTTTCTACCCCTCTTTCTTCTCTACCCCGTTCGCTGTCAAACCAAAAATGACGTCAAAAAATAGACTTCATAAAAGCCTTCGTGTGAATTAGGTGTAATAAACATATCGCACTTCTTCCTTGTCAACTAATTTTTACAAAATGTCAGTTCTCGTTGTAACCGATTATATAATTCAATAAGTTATAGATAGTCTGGCATCCCTTTACATTAACTCCCACAAAAGTGATGCCAAGCTATACAAATGTCACTGCTAGCAGCCAGAGAACGAAGCCCATCGGCTATGATCCGGCTTAAAGACACCACCGGCAGTTTTTGACGAGTTGCTGCCGCTTTTTATATAAAATCCCCTTTAGTCTTACATTAACGGAAAAGTGTCGTAGCTAGCAGGTTTTTATTTATATTAGCCAAATTTTAGCTGACACACTAGCCGCCTACAGATTTATTTGTCAGCAGACGCCACTGTAGGTATTTTTGGTCAGCCGCCGCGGATAAATCAGCATCGGCCTCGTTCTCTGTTAGCAGCTGTTCAGTATCATTAGCACCGTAGCTGACATTTCGGATTTTGGAGGATAATAGGAGCAAACATAAAACAACTGGAAACGTTCCTACATATTGAAATAACAGGTAAGTGGAATATATACAAATGATTGTTAATTCCCGACTATGAACGGATGAAATGTTGTGTGCCAGTGCAAAAAAAATGTTTTGTTGTATGGTCATAACCTGCAAAATTACATAATGGATGAAAATTATAGAATTTTGGAAAAATGAAAGTTTTCGGTGCTGTTATAAGTTTTGTTAAATTTTTAGGTCATCATGTCTTTTGCTAAGAATGCTCGTATGTTGGCGACCCGCGGTGCCCGTATCGTTCAAACCCGTGGCTACGCAGACGAGATGAAACTGACTTTTGCTGCCGCTAACAAAACCTTTTATGATAATGCCGAAGTTCGCCAAATTGATGTTCCTTCATTCTCTGGCAGCTTTGGTATCCTAGCAAAACACGTTCCAACTTTGGGTGAGTTTTGCTTCTCTTTGTTCAGTATTATTTAAAGTAAATTTTAAATTTTTAATACATCATATGACAAAAGCCGAATAGTTTTGATTAAAGCAATCAAAATATGCTTTAGACATAAGATTCATCCAGTGTTTTGAGGAGCTGTTACTGCATGTCTCGTCATATCCTAATAGGGAGTCTAATTAAAAAAAAATGGGATACAGACAATAATAATAATATTTATTAATTTTGTTAGTTTTGATAAATTCCATGCTATTTTTTAAATGGATGTGTTTTATAAATACAACTTAAATTTTTCTAATGCATATACCTATTTATAACAATTTCTCTTAATATAATAATATTAATATGTTAGCTGTCTTGAAACCTGGAGTTGTACAAGTCTACGAAGCCGATGGTAAAACTGCCAAATATTTTGTTTCCAGTGGTACCATCTCCGTGAACGAGGACTCCTCTGTGCAAGTTTTGGCTGAGGAAGCTCACAATGTTGCCGATATTGATGCGTCTGAAGCTCGGCAGTTATTGTCCCAATATCAGTCAGCTCTTTCGTCTGCTTCCTCTGACATGGTATGTTGGATATAACATGATCAAACACATAAAATATTTAAAAACTAATTTTTTTCAGGCTAAAGCAGAAGCTGCCATTGCCATTGAAGCTTGTGAAGCTCTTGTGAAAGCTGCCGAATAAACTTTATTAACTTCTGTTTAAGTCCAACAAAATATATAATAAATGCTTTAAACATACATACATATAACATTTTTGAAATTACGTGAATAATCAACTTGGCAATTTTTATTTAAGTGTAATAAAAGAAATGGGTTTAAAAGGCCATACTTATAAAGTTGTTAATTTCAATTTAAAAAAAAGATTATTTAAGTTTCTGGACGAATTATCTTATATAATCTTAGTGAAGGACTGGAAATTTAAATTCATCGTGACAACAATGTTACGTACGTATACATTTATATTGTTTTTGTAAATACATACCTACATACATATGTATAATGGAGTGGAAAGAAAGCAGTGGTCCAAACGCTTCAAGCGTAGTGAATCATAATATGTGGATGATTGTTATGGAATGAATGGTATCGGACCAAAACAATTGTTCTTTTAAATAACTATCTTGAATAATAAAGTAAGTTGTTGCTATAACTGGAGGATGATCTCTGTTATATCGTCGCTGTTTTAACTAACTGACATTTTGTAAATTTTACAGGAGGAGCTTTTATGATTGTTTTCTACATGTATTCTTATGGAAACCTCTGAAATATTTTTACTGTTATACAGCCATGTTCTGAAAATCACTTTTTTCAAATCACTAGTGATTTCAAAAGTAATAATGGTCATGCAGATATTTGTTCGCTCTTTTTTTAATTTTTCTATTGTATATGTATATCATCAAATATCATTTCTGAAAGAAATTTATCGTATATGATTATTACTTTTCAAATCACTAGTGATTTGAAAATGTGATTTTCAGGACATGCCTGATAAGCTCGACAGTAATGTTTATAGTCATAAAAATTGTGGACAAGGTCTATTGTTATTACTATTAAAGCAAGTGCCCGATTTTTTTTTGAGTTCAGCCGTTACTTATACCCATAGGGGCATTTCTGATATGGCAACACCAGCATATCTAGCTCCTGTCAGTTTTACTCTGTTGCATTTTTCTTCTTCTTCATATTTACGGTATTCGTAAATTATAACAGTGCGCGTTTAACTTGGGAAAATAATTTACATATAAAATTAATTAAAAAAATATGTGATAAAAAAAATAATAGTGCTGTGTAGTGTTTAACTCATCGAAGAACTAATAATTTGTTTAATATTTGTAATTGTTATTTCGGATAGGTTATTTAAAAGTTTTGTTGTGTTGTTAAAATGCAAATTGCAATTTATTTGCATGCATTGTATGCTGTTTTATCTTGTTATAAAAAGTAGCGGAAATAGAAAAAATATCTTGCATAAAATACTAAAAAAAAAGAAGTTTGATAAAATATGAAAAATATTGAGAAAATAATATGTTTTGTTCCAAAATATTTGTGTGCTTGTTTTTACAAAAAGTTCCTACAAGTGGTAAAACGTATTTAAAAATACGTATGTATGTATGTATGCATTGTAAAATGGAGGAAAAAGATGTGATAAATCACCAGTGAGTGTGTTTGTGATGTTTTCAAAAGTATTGGATAACGGTAAATGAGAAAAAAGGTACGTTTAAAAAATTTTCTAAACATATCCCTCATTTACTTTAATAACGTCATAACTCAAAATAATTTGAAGCTAGAGTTAATGAAGAATAATTCCACAGAAAATGTTTAGAACTATTTTGTTGTATTCTGTGTTCCAAATGGAACAAAAATGTGAAAAAGCCAGGGTATCCCACGTATAGAAGCTTCCTTCGGTTGTTTCGAACGACCTATACCTTCGTATAGGAAGTAGGAGTTTCCAAGATCCACTTCTAGAGTTTTTTATTGTCTCCACCAGTTAAATCTTATTAAAATCTTTTGCATTTGATAATGAAAAATTCCACAGTTAGTTGCGGTAACCATTAACAAGTACGAGTGAGACGCAAAACTCTCGAAGGCCAATAAACAACAGTGTCCTGGTTGCACTTACGAAATAATTGCCAACGACGCGTGATGTTGACTCGCCCAGAGCTGCTTTACGACTGGGTTTAGAACTAACTATTTTAACACCAAAATCCGAAAAAAAAGACAAAAGTCCCCTATTGGATAGAGAACTGAAAAACAACACTGAGCTATAGACCTTTGAAATTCCACTACAAAGTTGTGATTATACGGTATATGTATACCTATTTAGCTCTGCCGTTCGAAAATTAGCTTATCCGATAGAAAATTGAAAAATAAGAAAAATATTTAATTAAGGCACTGCTAAATATTTGCTACACATACTTCATTCGGCCGAGCTTAAAGGTGAAATCAGACGTGCCATAAACATAACTATAGAAAACAGCCGTTCGAACCAAACTAATGGGCAACACTGTTTTTGATTATAGGTGACTCGCTATAAC
Source organism: Tachina lurida (assembly GCA_944452675.1). Classification (NCBI taxonomy): domain Eukaryota; kingdom Metazoa; phylum Arthropoda; class Insecta; order Diptera; family Tachinidae; genus Tachina; species Tachina lurida. Next base: position 111,078,466 of record OX101755.1, on the reverse strand, counting down.
CATAGAAACCAATTGAATTTTTGATAGGTTATGGCTATGACACGTCTAATTGCCCCTTTAGGATTTTCTCCACAATGATGATTCCAGTATCGGCCAAATTTATAAAGATATGTATTCTCAAAAGCTTTCCAATACTTAATATTGGAAAATATGCCTTATAACCGCCACTTTTTTATTTAATTGTTTTTAATGGATTAAAAGCAAAGGGATACAAGTTCAAAAATAAAATTCTGAGTATTTAATTAAGATTCAAACTTTTCTTTTCTTGTTTATTTCCTGCTAGTAGTGCAATTTTCGGTAAAAAATTCAGTTTGAGATTATCATACAGATATGATTTTTTGTAGAGTGAAACTGAAAAAATTAGGTGCCAGTTTATAGAAGACAAGTAAAAAATCTCATCTGTCTATTTATATTTTTGGCATTTATACCGCTTTGCTTTTAAGCCCCTCAACTTAAAATTTTCTATCCAATATTTTTTCTTCCTTGAGAGGTGAAGCCGAACGTTCATACAAATGGCCTTTCTTCTCAAATTGACTACTTTTAGTATAAAAACTACACATTAAAATTGTTTTCTGTAAAACCATCTTTCTTGAGTTATGACTTTGGCGAAGTAAATAAGACATATTCTGTTGTATGCATATGAATTTATTTCAATATTTTATTGTTTTATTTAACTCGTGTCAAAATGAATGCGATTTAAAAATATTTGTTGTAGGTTTTTACACGTCTGGATGCATTACATTACTGTGGTTGAAGTTAAGTGATGTTTTGTTTAGCAGCAACGAAATGCATATACCTAGAGTCTAAAGTCTAGTATCTATACATGCTAAACCATGGCAAATATTTTTTTTAAATTAGCATGCATATGTATGTACGCTTGTATGATAACAACCACAAATCCATACAGACAATTTGAGCTGTGTTAAAATCGTAGTTACAAGTTTGTTAGGTATGTGCTTTGCTCGTTTTTCCCTCAAACTTTTCTAATTGAATCTTAAAGGAATACATACAACATGTTAGAAATTATTAATCTATACAAAATTATATTATTTTGTTAATGAATGTACGTTTTATGATATTTTTAAATATTAAAACCTATGTATGTGTACGCTAGAGTGGCCGTTAGTTGTATGGAGAATTTTTTTTAATTTCTTATATTATCTACCCCCAAATCGGTTCAGTTTTATGTAAAAAAAATTACAATAAAATTTCATATCGAAAAGTTGTGTTTTAGGGGGTGCATCTTCCCCTCAACGATGGTCCTCATCAAGCCCATTTATTCAATATAATTTTTGTTTGTTTTTTGTTTAGTTTTCTTTTGACTATATGTATATGTATGAAATAATTTAATATATGTATATAAGCTGTTATTGTACATGCTTAATATAAAAATTTCCATATACATACATACATAAATATAAATTTGTTACATACAATTTTTGGTATTTTGTTGGTTCTTTTCCTCATTATTTTCTAAAATATTAATTTTAGCAAAAAACTTTCTTTGCCATATATAATATTCTTGTAAAATGATTTTTTAAAATGATAGTAATATGCAAAAAATTACATTGAAAAATGGGCTTGAAGGCCAACTTTGAGGAGCGGACGAATTATAAATTAAACTTCGGTTTAATTTATTTATTGTTGTTCTCTTAAGAGAAACAACTTTTATTTATGATACCTTTCTTAAGACTGATATAAAAATTTTTATTTATATAAACTTAGAGTATATTTATATTACTTAGAATTAAATAAGCAAGGTAAACATAAATGCTGACGATGCTGTCTGGCAAAATGTGGGAACGTATTTTAAAAATGTAATTGGAACTATTAGGTTCCCTACACTTGACCAGCCAATACTATTAGTTTAGGCGATGGGTATGTAACTCCTCACCCCTTTGTTTTAAAACACCGGGTTTTTTTTTTTTTTTTATTATATATATTTTTTTTATTTATGTTAAGCCATACTTTTCTTTTATTCTTTTTAGTTCAAAATCTTCCGTTTCTGATTTATTTTTAATTTTTATTCTGTTAACTGTAATATTCTTTCTACCTTTTATTATGACAATTAATATAATTACAATTACAAGTACAAATACTATATTTATTCCATAGGAGATATTTTTATGGACTTTTAGTTCATTTATTTCATTAATATTTTTTACATGTTCCAAAACAATGTTTACAAACGCAAGCCTTGTGTAGTTACGTTTATAATTTGTGTTGGTGGGAAAAAGAATTTTTCGTGTATTATGTGTTTTTTGTTCTCAAAGCTTTGATTATTAATCGTAATACTACAGTTATTTATGTTTATTAAGTAATTTCCAGATAATATTAAATTTCTATTGTCACAAGTTTGTGTTAGCTTATTTTTTTAGCATTTTTCAATAAAATAGTTTCCTTCGTCTAGTTCTATTGTTTCTGTTTTGTTATTAAATATATACTTACAATTAGCTTTAATCGAACAATGGTTGCTTTTTTGGAGATGCCTTAACATAACATTTTCCTTATAGTGCAAAATAACATTATTTATTTCGATAATATTTTCATTAGGTTCATCAATTTCGATATTATTTGCATTTGGCACTGAGGTAAGTAGTCTTAATTGTGTAATTATGAATTTATCAGGAATTTGTATAGCTATTATTAAAGAACTGTCCTTGAAAGTCATCACTCCGATTTTAAGCAGTTTTAGTTTATAAAAATCAATATTAAAGGTTTCGATTTCTGTTTTTGTAAATATACTAGGGTGAATAAAATTGTTTTTTGCAGATGCAATATTGTCCTGAATTTTTTCTATTTCTTCTTCTAATAAATTTAATTTAGAGAATTGGTCTAAGTATAAGTATCGTTTTACTATTTCATTATTATTCTTCCTAACCTGTTCAAAAGCGGATTTTATGTTATTCCTATCCTCCTCTATTGAATTTTTTAAATTAATGAGTGATTTATTAAATGAGTCATTAATGATTATCTGGTTGTTTACTGTATTTATTATGTTTCTATTATTTTCTTCGATTGTAGCGATATGTTCCATAATTTCTGTCCTGTCCTCGTCGTCCATTGTTCCGAAAAGCCACTTTTGTGCTGTGCCAAAGATATTTATTAAACCTCTCTTTCCCCTCTGTTGTTTTGGTTTTATCGTTAGAATTTTTTCATGTATACTTTGAACTTTTTGTAAAAGAATTTGGCGATTACTTAAATCTACCATTATTGTCTGGTAGTTGGCTAATTTGTAGTGTACCCTTCGTTCCGATTGTGAGAGTTAGCATCACTATTATGACTGTCGAGATCTGTAGGTTTTAAGATTGAAAAAATTTTTTTCTTAATATTTTCTAAACGTTTGGATAAATATTCAAAATCTATATCATCGTCACCACTATTAGGACCTGTCCTGTCCATATTGCTATCTTCAGCCGAAAATTTAAAAGGTCTTTTAATATTGTCAGTATGGACGTTTTCCAAAGGTCTTTTAATAAACTTTGGTTGTTCTTTATGTCGTAAGCTTTTATAGTTTTTTATGAATCCTTCTTCCCTATTTTCTACATAATTCTCACGGGATTCATTCCGTTTTTGAATTATTTTTGTTTTAGCGTTTTTTAATCTTTCCCTTATTATGTTATGATCGATTAGTTTGTTTTGTACGTCCAAGGGACTGCACTTTATTGTGCTATGGTAAGTACTATTATATAATTTTATTGCTTTAAGGATTTGGCTATTTATTGGAAGTTTTTCTTCCAAATTAAGGACTCTGATTTTTTCTGTTATTGTATTATTGAATCTTTCAATATCCGAATTACCGGTATGGCTATTCGGTTTTGTGAAATGGTACTGAATTCCTTCTTGGTCAAGGAAATTTCTTACATTCACGTTGTTAAATTCATTGTCTAGCACAAATTTAGTAACATTGCCTTTAATGGTTAAAAATGCCCGAATTTTCCCAACTAGTGTTTGACTGTTTCTGTCAAACAGATGGAAAGAAACTACATGTTTCGAGAATTTGTCGATAAAAATTACAAATGAGTGTTTGCTATTTACATAGGTATCGACATGAATAATTTCATTTGTTGTGAAAGGGGTTTCAGTTAATTTGAATTTATTTTTTATTGGGTTTCTGTCGTACTTCGCCGACGAACAGACATGACAGTTATTTATTATTTTATGTATGGACAATTTTAAATTTGGATTATATATCTTATACTTGATGGTCTCAAAGGTAGCAATAATACCTGAGTGTCCGCTTTCGAATTTATGAAACAACGATATCTGTTTATTTAGTTCGTCTTCATCCTCAATATCTCTAGCAAAGTAAGAACATTTCACAAATTTAAATTTGTTTCTGTCGGGAAATTCTTCTACCAACTTCAGTTGAACCTTATTATAATCATGATCACGCAACTGTGAATATATTCCTATTTTTCCTTTATTTATTTCTCTCTTAAGAATGTTCGATATGTCTTCTTGCTCAATATCGTTTCCATCTATATAAATTCTTTTATTACCAAAGATTACTTTAACATTTGTTTCTTTTCTTTCTGTCAAAATTATTTGGGTCTTAAAACGGTTAACCACTGTGTCCAATGTAGGAATATGGTCATTAAGGTCTTCTTGTTGAGAATGTATTGTCGCAGCTGTTGAATCATTGCGGTCATTGTGATCTTCTATATTTTTTATTTCATTAAGGTTCACATCGATACGACTCAAAAAATCGGTTTTTTTATTCTCTTTGCCTTTTATGTACTCAATCCGCCCGTCGTACTCACCCAATTGGATAAGCCATCACTGTAGTCTTGGATTAATATCCTTTGCAGAATTTTTTACTTGCAACCACCTAAGTGGCTGTTGATCAGTCTGTAGATCGAATTCTCTACCATACAAATATGGTCTGAAGTATTTTACACCCCAAATAACTGCAAGGAGTTCCTTTTCTATGGTCGGATAATTTTTTTCTTGATCGTTTAACGTTCTTGAGGCGAAACTGATGGGATGTCCCTCTTGGGAGAGAATTGCACCCAAAGCATAATTGCTAGCATCAGTAGTAAGTTTAAATCGTTTGTCAAAGTCTGGGAACCTTAATATTTATTTATTTATATATGCCATACGGTATATAAAACCGTATGGCATAAAGCAAATCAGGGCAATCAATAGAACCATTGATAATATCATATAACAGCAAGGCAGGTTGAACTTTTCTACGAGACGCCAAAGTACGTAGACCAATAAACAAGCATTTAGATTCATATGGAACAGATGATAAATAAAGTAACGAGCGCGTAGCATATTTGACGAAAATGCGTTGAACTCTCTCTATACGAGCAATACGATTAGAGACATGGGGATTCCAAATAACAGCAGCATATTCTAGTTTAGACCTAACAAAAGACGTATAGATATATTTCAGAGTGTATGGATCAGCAAACTCAGAACAAGTTCTCTTCAGAAAACCCAGTATTTTATATGCTTTAGGAAGTAAATACTCAACATGAGCATCAAACGACAAGGAGTTATCAAATATAACACCTAAGTCAAGTTTAAGATTAGAGGTATTCAACACTACACCATCAATATAAAAGGCTACAACACTGGGGGCAACAGACCTATAGAAGGAAACATGCACACATTTATTAATGTTCAGACTTAAACTATTTAGGCGACACCACTCACTAAGATTATAGAGCTCAGTTTGCATAATTTGGGCATCATGAATCGAATCTAATTTTAAGAAAAATTTTAAATCATCAGCATATAATAAATAATTTGATTTCAAGAAACAACTACCGATATCGTTAATAAAGAGGTTGAACAATAAAGGACCGAGTATACTACCCTGAGGTACACCCGACATTTGCAGATAAGGCACAGAACTATAACCTTCAATATTAACGGAACAAGTTCTATTGGACAAGTAAGACGTAATCCAGACTAAGAAATTAGAATGGAACCCCATTAACTTCAATTTAGATAATAAGACCGAATGCGATAATTTATCAAAAGCTTTTGAAAAGTCAGTATAAATCACCTCAACTTGGGCGCCGTTAACCAGGGCCTCTAAACAGTATTCCTTAAATAGCAACAGATTCGTTACAGTAGACCTTCCAGCATAGAAACCATGCTGGTAAGGCGAAATCCAACTCTTTGTCAGGAAGAACAGTTTCTTATGAATGATGTGCTCAAAAATTTTAGAGACACAAGTTAATTTAGAAATTGGCCTATAACACCTAACGTCATCTCTCCTTCCATCCTTAAAAATAGGAGTGACCGTCGCATACTTCCATCTATTAATAAATACACCCTCCTTAAGTGACAAGTTGAAAATAAAAGTCAATGCAGGAATAAAAGACGAGGCAGCCTTCTTCAATAAATGAGTACATAGGCCATCAAAATCAGATTTGAATGAGATCTTAGCCTGAACGATTGCTTCAGATACATCATCCTCAGACAAAATAAAGAATCCCACGTTTAAGTTAGTATGAGTCCCTGAAGTAGAAATATTATCTCCAGGTGGTTCGAAGTTAGATTTAAAAAATGATGCAAACATATTAACGGCCTCTTCGCAAGAGTTAGAAACTATCCCATCCAGCTGAACTGTCGAAGGAATATCAGACGATTGTTTCTTAGATTTTATGTAAGACCAGAATGACTTAGGGTTACTTATTATCTCCTGTTCCTTAGATAAGAGAAATTGTTTATAAAGAAATTTATTCAAGAAGTTGAATTCACGGCGGTAGTGAAAAAACTTGGCTTCAGACTCAGAATCACCCATATCTATAAATTTCCTATGAAATTTATTACGCAAATTCTTTAGATTTTTGAGACCCCTAGTGTACCATGGTAGTTTATAAGGCTTCTTATTCTTAGTTGGAATATTATTACAGCAGATATCACGGGTGTTCCGTAATCAGTTGTTTAAGTTTATTAAATGAATGTATATAACTAGGGTCGAAAATATTTACCACTTTATTTTTTTTAAATAGCAAATCATTGGGTATGCAACTTTTGCATAATCTTTTATGAATTTCCTATAATACCCAGTAAGCCCTAAGAATGATTTTATTTGTTTTTGACTTTTAGGTAATTTTAAGTTAACAATGGCGTCAATTTTATTTCTGTTGGGTTTTAATCCCCCTGAAGTCAGTATGTGACCCAAATAAGAAGTTTCTTTTGCCAAAAAAACACATTTGTTTATTTGCATCTTGAGACCTGCTTTTTCGATAGTAGAGAAGATCTTATTCAAATTGTCTATATGTTCTTGTAGCGATGTACTAAATACCAATATATAGTCCAAATACACTACGCAAATTCTATTAATGTAATCTCTTAACACTGAATTCATCAGCCTTTGATATGTGGCTGGAGCATTCTTTAAGCCGAATGGCATCCTGACAAATTCATAATGTCCAAAAGGTGTTGAGAAGGCAGTTTTTTGTCTATGTTCTGGCTTCACTAAGATTTGATGAAATCCTTTAGCCAAATCTAAGGTAGAGAAATATTGGGCTTTCCCCAACTTGTCCAATATCGATTCAATATTAGGAATTGGGTACTTGTCTGCTATGGTGTTATCATTCAGACTCCTATAGTCGATAACAATGCGCCACTTTTTGTTCCCGGAATTATCTTCCTTTTTTGGTACAATCCAAAGTGGGCTGTTATAAGGAGAAGAACTTTCGATTATTATTCCCTGTTTTAACATGTCCTTTATTTGACGTTCGATCTCCTGTTCATGCACTTTTGGATATCTGTAAATCCTAGTATACATATATTGGTCTGTCTGTTTTTGTTACTATTTCGTGCATAATTTGATGAGTGAAAGTCAGATTATCACCTTCCCTATAAAAAAGTTTGTTGTATCGATTCAGTAGTTTTAAAATTTCGCTATTTTCCTCTCTATTTAAGTTTGAATGACCCACAAGATCATAAATTTGAGCTGGTTCTGCTTGAACGCTGCAAACATTCTGTACATCAAAAGGATATATGTTAAAAAATGTTCTTTTGTTATTAACTTCTATAAAGCCTTTTTCAAAATCAATCTTTATTCCCAGTTTTTTTAAGACATCCTGTCCAATTATAGCATTATATCTCTTTCCTTTCAAATCATAAGCCATCCAAGCAAGTTTACCTCTGACCAAAAATTCGTCTGGATATGGGGTCAAAATTTGTCTGTCCATTTCTGTAATTCCGTTTAAAGTTTTAAAATATAACTTGTTTTCTAAATATTTAACTTTAAAGTTTGGTAATGCTTCAGGGCAAACTATGCTAACTGTAGATCCAGTATCAATTAAACAATCAATTTTACACTCCGCAATAGTAAGTTTTACTATGGGCAATTCTGAACTTGGGCCTCTGTTATAAAATTTACATCATGTTGAAAATCAACGATTTCCCTAGCTCCTGGTGCTTGGTTTTTATGGTAAAGGTTCCTAGTATGGTTAGAATTAGGGAAATTTCTTACATTCGTATTTTGGTAACACTAATTTCCTAAATTTTTCTGACTAATACCTTACTTCATGTAAGGTATCGACCTCCATACATTTAGAGCCACGAGAATTCTGTGAATTCACGTTAGTATCAACACTCATGTGAGACAAAAGTGTTTGTGATGAACTAGGTTTATTATTGTTATGGTTATGAAATTGATTATTCTGTCTGGTTTGGTAATTCCTGCCTGTGTGTTCTGTGTTTAAATGATTGTGATTTTGTCGAGTTTGTTGACTTGGATTTCTGTTAGTATTTTGTGAGTTATTATTGTAATTATTTGAATAATATTTTCGTGTTTGGTGTCCATTCGTTTGATTTCCATAGTTATTTTTGCTAAAATTGATGTAGCGTTTGTGTCTACTGTCGATAGCTCTACTATCGTCAAGTAATCTAAGTCTCGTATACCTACTAATTATGTCATTTAAGGTCAAATTTTTGTCTAAATGAACCCTGAGTGGTCCGTCTATTTTCTCTATTAGGATATTTACTAAATCCCTATCAACATTTTCAGAACTATATAGCATAGATCTGTTATCATCTAATTCATAAATTTGGCTTATCTGATTCTTGGCTTTTTCAAAGAAATCAAATAGTTCTCCTAAACTGTTTACCTTAATATAACGACAACCATTAAATATTTCGGCGTATGATGAACTCGGTCTAGCCTGGGCTTTCAATTTGCTTTTCAACTGCTCCCATGAAAGTTATCCAAGTTGTCTTATGTGTGTGCTGAAGTCTGCAGTGATCTTCTCGTTTATGATTATTTGGACTCCGAATTTTATTAAAGCTTCGTTGTTTTCGCAGAGACCTATTATCATCTCCACAGACTTTATGAATCCATTAATGTTGCGGTTACTACTCAACGGTCTTATTTGGCGAAATTGCTGAATAATGTCTTTCGGCTTCATAAAAAGGTAATTATGTTGTTGAGCCTGTTGTTGATGTCCCTGCAACTGTTGTTCCTGTAACTGCTGTTGTTGGTGTATTTGTTGTTGTTGCATTTGTAGCCCTTGGTCCTGCAATTGCTGTTGTTGTAAATTTAGTTGTAGTAATTGTTGAAGCTGTTGTTCTTTTTGAGCCTGTACTCGTTGTTGCTGTTGTTCTAGCTGTTGCATTTGCAGCTGTTGTTCTTGCAACTGTTGTTGCTGTTGAAGGATTTTTTGTTCTTGCTGCCGCAGAACCGCTTCTAATTCGGCTATCTTTCCTTCCATTTTGTCAGCTTGCTGTAGATCCCTGCTTGCATCGAATCTACTCATTATTCTTTCACTTTAATTATTGTTATAAACCCAATCTAAAATTTTCACTTGAAATCAGACTTAACTCAGACAAAAACATATGCCAGTCACAAATACGAATAATAACGTATTAAATAATCTTGTTTTTTTTTATGTATAATGTATTTTGTAAGATAATAATTTTATTTCAATATATTAGAATTTCAAATATTGCTTTTCAAAGTTTCAGGATTTATTTAAAAAAATTTTTTTTTTTTTAATAATTCGTTTTTGTTGTTGTTATGGTAACTATTTGCTCAGAGTTTTGTTTTGTTATTTTTGTCAGGCAGTTTATTTGTAATCAGTTTTTATTTTATTTTAGCGGTTAAAATAGTTTATATTTTCCATTAAATATTTTAAATTATCCAGTATTTTGTTTCAGCGACTGCGCCAATTATAAATTAAACTTCGGTTTAATTTATTTATTGTTGTTCTCTTAAGAGAAACAACTTTTATTTATGATACCTTTCTTAAGATTGATATAAAAATTTTTATTTATATAAACTTAGAGTATATTTATATTACTTAGAATTAAATAAGCAAGGTAAACATAAATGCTGACGATGCTGTCTGGCAAAATGTGGGAACGAAATTTAAAAATGTAATTGGAACTATTAGGTTCCCTACACTTGACCAGCCAATACTATTAGTTTAGGGGATGGGTATGTAACTGACGCACACAACTTATCGATATGAAATTTTTTTGCAAATTTTTTACATAAAACTGAACCGAACGGTGTACATTAGTGGCCCCCCAACTAATGTACACCGTTTATTATTTTTTTTGAGCTTTAGGTCTGTTTATTTTTCGATTTATTAGTTTGATATTTCGTTAACCTTCGGTTAACTTCTTCGGAATATTTCTTATTTTTTGTAAGTTGAGCTTTTATCAACATCACGCATTGTTGGCAATTATTTCTTAAGTGCAACCAGGCCACTGTTTATTGGCCTTCGAGAGCTTTGCGTCTCACTCACACTTGCTAATGATTACCGCAACTAACTGTATCGCTTACAGTTAATTCTTTGTGGAATTTTCCATTATCAAGTGCAAACGTTTTAAATAAGATTTAACTGGTGGAGGCCATAAAAACTCTAGGAGTGGATCTTGGAAACTCCTACTTCCTATGCGAAGGTATAGGTCGTTCGCAGCAACCGAAGGAAGCTTCTACACGTGGGATACCCTGGCTTTTTGGCTACGTGCTATTGCCATTTTTGTTCCATTTGGAACACAGAATACTACAATTTTATCACTGAAACGGGACCTAACCACTAAACGCAATACAGTAAAACTTACAGTTCTTTTTGAACAAAACATAATTTATGAAATTTATTTTTCACTAATTAAGAACTAAATTACATAAAATAAATTTATAACGTAACAGTACAGGTACACACATACAGAATGAATAGTTTAATATTTGTGTGGTGATTGTGGGTGCATTGTAAGTGTATGAAAATGAAAGAAAATTTCTCTTAGAGAAAAAAAATTACATAAACTTTATTAATGTGATGGTCCATAGGATGTAGCCGGAACGCGAACAGGTTCAGGAGCTGTGAAAGCAGGTACCGGTGCACTATAGTCACCAACTGGTGGAAGGTATTGATTAGAAGACGCTAGTTGGGAGGCAGATGTTTGCAATGGTGGCAAATAACTACTGTCAGGCGCAACAGAATTGGAAAAAGATCCAACCGGACCACTGTTTTGAGCTTGCACATGCTCATGGATCACTCGTATAACTTTGGATGGAGCACTAAGTTGTGGTTGAACAGCAGAATCAGAACCGAAAGGAGAACCACCGTTTTCATGAATAACCTTTATAACTTGAGTAGGGGCAGAAACAGCCTGAGGGGCCGGTGCATACTGGTGAATAACTTTGACAATTTCTGGAGCAGCTTGGCGTGGGGATTCTTGGTGGATGACTCGAACAACTTGAGGAGCGGGTTCTATGTCATGGCCGGGATCTTGATTGATAACTTTCACTTTGATAACCTTGACGGGACCCCCACTGCCGTGGCTCCCACTATAAGCAGGTTCACCTCCAAATCCAAGACCGGATCCTCCACCAAAACCACCAGAACCCCCACCGTAACCATCAGAACCCCCACCGTACCCACCAGGGCCCCCACCGAAACCACTAGGGCCCGAAAATCCTGCATTTGCAACAGCCAATAAAGCACTCAAACATACAAAGAACTATTAAGTCAGAAATTTATTATTTTTTTATTTTTAATTTAAAAATCTAAATAAAATCTACCTTCATTTTGATAATTCCTCCGTTTTAGTGTTATAAATTGTACTTGTGCCTATCTCACAAAGTGTTTGCCAGACGAATGTTATTATTTAATGACAAATCAAGACTTTTTATACTGTCCGTCATCATTTTTCGACAAAAAAAAAAGTATTAAACAATAGATTTTCATTTCTTTTAAAACATGTCAACAAATTTTGATGTAACTCTCTTTAAAAAGTTGTTGTATATGATGAAGATCATCTTTTGCCTGCGTACATAAAATATTCATAATTAATTTGATTTAAATTTGACGAAAATAATGTGACCAACACGTTTAATTAAGTCTTCTTTGAGTCATTTGGGTCAATTATTACTGCCCCTCTTTCAACCTAACCTAACCTAAACTAATCCTTCCCACTCAAAAAATATGTTAAGTACAGCCAAATACATAGGTATATATGTGCCCTTAATTATTAAAATGGTCCAACTCATCTGCATTCCTGCTTCAAAATATTAAATAAATCTCGAAAAATAACTTTAATAAATATTAAATAAATGAAATATATGACTTAGAACACTTTCATAATTAAGGGCACATATCCAGCTGAACCGACACTTAATCTCGTTTTTTTAAACGAAAATCGATTATTTACGATCGCAATTGATCGATTTTGGTAAAAAAATTAAGTTCGAAAATTATGTCTTAAGCTTTTTTTTTTGGCGGTTGTGGCACGATTTATTGGGATTGAAAATATTTATTCCGATGTTAAGCATTCTGCCCGTTTATTAATATTTAATTAACTTAACTTTATTTTTATTTTATTTATTCAATCGAATAAGGGGGAATATTTCACGAATTTCACGAATTTCACGAATTTCACGAATATACGTATATGCACTGTCGGAAACGCAGTTAACTTCAAACTAACTTTAAATTAAATATTTTGTAGTTAGTACTAGGGATCTACTATGTAATTCGAAACAAAAGAAACTGCTTTCGAATTTACATGTTATAAGCATACAAATTCGAAAGTATTTTCTTTCGCTTCGAATTACAGAGTAGACCCCCTTGTTGACACTTGGATTACTTTCCAATGGAAACAATTACATAACTATTTTAACATTGTGATATCCAGGCGGTAGTCGATTGTCCCGCTCTGTACAACTTTTCAACTAACTTAAAGTTTGCTTTAATTAAGTCACTTGGAAGTCAGTTAATTTTCAAAAAGATTTTGTTGGGGTTCGAACTAAGTATCACACGCTGTATAGTCTCAGCTAAGGTACCACCTAAAATAATAACAGCAAAATTTTAATATAAAATTGAAACGAGCTTCAAAGTAGTTGAGATCTCACCAAGTCCGGTGAGGCTCCACAAATGTCTATTATTATTTATAGTTTAAATTAGTATGTTGGTCACATTGTTCATGTCGCCGATAGTTTTAAAAATTTTTCCGTTTACATGATTAAAAATTCATTTGCAACATTTCCAGTTTTTTGTTAACTGTTTATAATTTTTTTTTAATATTTTAAACAAAAAAAAAATCGGTTAACAAATTAGGTTACACCGATACACTATTAATCTAAATTTCTTACAAATCGTATATAAAATAATTTTGCATAATACGAGTGGTAAAAATTGCTTAATTACTAGTTTTTTTATTATTTCGTTGCTAACAGACATTATGGTGACGGCAAAAACGTCTTTAAGTTTAATTAATAATGTTAAGCCAACAGAAAGAAGTGTTTAGTTTATAGTGATGTCGATGTTAAGCCTACGGAAGAGAGTTTGTATATATTACATGCAAATGAATAGCAGCGGCTGCATAAAATTCAATAAAATAATCAGAGTTTTGTATAATTCGTTTTGCTTATTTTACACTTCTAATGTAAATTTTACACTTATAATTTAAAATTTTTATGCACTTAATTTACTAAAATTTGGGTTAGCAGAGCGTGTGAAGGTCTGGATGCATTTTCTGAATAACCTTGAAACACATAAATTGGTTATAATTTAATGTTTATACTACATAGGTTAGCTGAATATTTAATCCATTTGTCGAGAGTAGTTATCATCATAACGATAGCAAATTATTATAAAAATTTTATGATTGTAATATTTTATACTTAAATTAAAATTTTTATCGAAAAGTTAAATCAAGTTACATTATAATGTACTAGCTTTTACCCGGGGCTCCGTTCGCGTTTATCCAATATTTTGCAAACTATACTTAAAACTTATCTTCTGATATTTGTTACTCGCTGATAATGTTAGAAAATCGATATAAAAAAGATAAAAAGGCGATAAAAAAATTAAAAAACAGAATAAAAACCGGTTTTAAAACAGGTTTAACAATCAAACCCGAAAAGAAAATTGGCCTAACCATGCCAAAAATGTGTTTTTCGAAAAAAAGAAACCCGACCTAAGTATAAAATACTAATTCATTTCGATTACTAATAATGGAAAAGTAATCTGAATTACCTAAAATTACTGAAAATAATCACAAAGAATCAAAAGTAATCAAAATATAATCCAATTACTTCTAAGGATTACTTTTGATTGTTTATTAATAATCAAAAGTAATCTTTAAAAGTAGTCGGCTTACTTTTTGATTACTTTTGATTCTTTTTGATTATTTTTAGTAATTTTAAGTAATTCAGATTACTTTTCGATTATTAGTAATCGCAATCAATTATTTATCAGCAATTCTTTTGAAGGCAATTATATAATCATTATAATTCTTTTTAAAATGTAATCTAATTGATTACTAATCTTAATCGAAATTTAACAGCTCTGTCTTCAGATCGGTTTAGGGGTTTGAAAATCCGTGCCAAATATAAAAAACCCGTTCCGTACCGGATGAAAAATAGGATATGTTTGATCCTGGTAACATATCTTTCTATTGGTGAAATAATTTTCAAAATAAGTTCAGTGGTTTCGACGTGAAAGCATAGCAAACAAACAAGCAATCTCAGTTTCACATTTATAATATTAGTAAGGATACTCTGTCAATTTATTACATGACTCTTCAAAGAAAAAAACAAAATAGTTTCATAACTTGCAATATCTTATTTTTAATTTAATACATTTAGCTAAAAAATATTTATCTTACGAGTTTTTCTCCTCTTTTGGAATTTTATTGAATTTGAAGCTGAGCTGGACCAAATTAATCTTGTAAGCTGCTAGAAATGGTTTCAGTTCCGTAAATTTAGTTACGAAGTGCTGAAACTCGTGTTTTTGGAACGCTCGAGTGGCCGCAGTTTCAAGATATTTGCGAGCCGAATAAGCTTAAATTAGACGCCATAATGCCATAGCCATAACCAAACCAAAATTCAATTGGTTTCTATGGTGAGAGTTATGGCGTTATAGCGAGTCTCTCTCTAATTTAAGCTATACTTTCTTTTTCCTCGGCAACCTGTTAACTTAACTTATGATAACTGTAAAAACGATAATATTGCGATATTTTCGGTAGTTCTTTTTATTTTTACTTTTTCCCGAAATTAATATTTTACTTATATAGTAAAATATTACCGCCCCAACCCCTTTAATATTCATAAAATTTAAAATGAGTTCGAAAAGTAATTTAATAATAATTGCCACATAGTTGAATGCAATGCATACACATCAAACACGTGCATATTTACTCTAAGAACGTCATAACTGAAAAAAATGGAATTTTTGAGTTAATGATGCAGAATTAATCATCATATCGATCTTCATATAGTGTAAAAATTTCATACAAAAATCTTGTTTACTCAAATCTTGAAATAAATAAAATTTTCTTTTTTCATTAACAGCCTGTTTGTGTAAGACGTTGACGTTCTAAATCTTGGCATTTTTGTAATAGATTAAAGAAAACTTGTACATGTTTTCTTTAATCTATTACGAAAACGTCAAGATTTGCATAGCCAACGTCTTACACAAACAGGCTGTTAACTCCAACTTCACTTTTTGAGAGGCATCAAACTACAGTTGGCTTACAATTGAAGTCATTAAAAGTCGTTGGAAATTGAAAATTCAGCACACATCTCCAGAACGATACTTTTTAAAATCATTCTACCTCTTTTATACACTATTTCCATATAAGATTTTAAATTTATTTGTAGCTTTAAGTCTAATTTAGTTTAGATACTTATAGGGGCACATACATATCGCTCATTTACTCAAAACACGGAATTAATCCTAATATCGTTCTTCATATTGTGTAAAAATGTCTGACAAATATCTTATTTAATCAACTCCTGTGGGAAAAATGAAATTTTCTTTTCCATTAAGTTTTGTGTAAATTGAAAACTTCAAACTCGTTTTCTGGTAAATTGGTTTTTTTTAAGTTATGACGTTGTTTGAGTAAATGAGCAGCCAAACTTTGAAGATTATTCAGAATTTAGAAAATTATGCAAACAATTCTTTGGTTCCAATTTATCTTAAAACTCTCTCTACGGAGGAATTAACAAATAGTCAAATAGGAAAAAAAGATTGAAAATGTTCTTTTTTAACATTTCAACATTTGACAAGTCTAAAAAAATCGTTTGAAACATTTTTGTTCCTTCTTGAAATGTAACAATGATTTAATTTAAAAATATTGCTCGTAGAGTAGGTAAGTCAAATTCCCATAGTCATTTAGACCCTTCTGGTCCATTGTGATACCACGTAAACTCTGGATGAAACGTTGCACTTCAACACTTGCAATGTCTGAAGTTCTCTCAGCTCAAGAGCGCCCATGGTGACCCCTCCCTGTCTTCCTAATCCAGGGCAATAGCACGGAAAGTATTCTAAATTTTAATTTTTATCAATATCTTGGCAACTGCGGCAAAGTCATTGCGTACAACGTTTAACCTTTGTGCATGCCTGCTTATGAGACAGTGTCCGGTCAACACGGACACTAACACCGAGATTTGTTTCCTATTTCGTGAAATCAAAGAAACCATATTTTTGTTATTAAGCGAGTCCATAACTGGTTGTTGATCATTCACATGCAGTTATTTCTTGTAGCTCACCTGCTATTTGTCTAAGTTTGGGGGTCTATTTTTTTGCACAAAAATCATACGAGATATTTTATTTACACAGTAATTCGAAAACAGTGACCAATTTCCTTTCAGCTGATAGCTTTTCGACATGAGTATCAGCTGTGGCTCCGTTGGTGGTAGCCTTTATGTAAAAAACATAAAAATTTATGCTCATAGTCATGTTAAATTAAAGTTGAATTGGCTGCCGCCCTAAGTGTACATCACTTGGGTTGATTAATAAGAAGTTTCGTTGTGATTTACATTCATGTACAATAACAAAAAAGATTCTTTGGTTTTCTTTGCCAAAAAAAATACAGTTTTTTTAAGACCTTCGTTATGAATTTTTTTATACACATTTTATTTATTATATTAAAATTAATAAATAAATACAAATTTTCGGGAATCTTTTGTACAATTAAATAAGTGGTGTCTATTATAACTAAATCAAATATACATAAGTTACTAAATACAACCTTAACTAAAAGCCTACATCAAATGGCACATTACCATCCGTGACCATGACCATGTGATTCTTTGATACGCCTTATTTTAAGTACACCACTTTCCACTACATGTCCGCCAGAGTGAAAGCCCTTGCTACGTCTAATAACTGCATCGCCCATATGCCCGTAGTGGGCAACTAGCTGAGAATGTAGATCATCGCCACCGCCACCACCACCGCCGGATGTGAAACTGCCACCAGAGTTAAAATTGCCCGCGGCACCATGATTAGTTCCAGAATTTTGTAAAATAAATGGCAGAATTTGTGGCAAAATATCATGAAGTTGGGAATCATAATTCTGAGAATCGCCATGTCCATAACCGGCGTCCAGACTAGCTGAATTTTGGCTGATAATCTTTATAATTTGAGCTCCACCTACACCTCCACCTCCATTACCATAACTAGATGGCCCATAGCTATAGCCGCCCCCGTGACCTGCGCTCAAAATTATTTTTATAACATGTGGGGAACCATTATAACCATGACCGTGACTCTGAACACCTACGTGACCATGACTTGAAGCTGTGGCACTACAGGCACACACCGTTGCTAATAAACAAAGCAAAGTCTAAAATGAAAAAGAAAACACTTTTAATATTTGTGATATTAAAAACAAGTTACAGTACATAAGAAAATTAAATACACACCCTCATATTTGTCCAGGCTGCTTTTAAGGCTTGTTGGATATTCCCGATTATTACTTAAACTGAAGCGGCTAACAGCTAATGGCTAAATGATAACACTCTCGTGCATTTCTCCAGTTTTTATACTTATCCCATATGATGACTGAAGATGTTCCCCTTTTAATGCCGCTTAGCTGGTTTGAGTATCAGATTTTTTTACATCGGTAGCTGCAGAAAAATCAACAACAATATATAATAAATACATACATAATAATTACTTCATGACCCTAACAGCAGCAGCATTATGGATTTTTAACAGACAGCTTGTCTGAAAACAGAAAAACAAAATTGAACATATTTCAAAACTATCTTTTAAAACTGAAATAAAACTCACCAAACAAGCGAATCAGTCAGTGAACGCCAGTGTTTCGTTGCGCTTTACTAAAACAAACTAAAAGAAGTTCGTTAATGTTTCAATCGTTTTGCATAAATTTTAAACATACATACATACATACATACATACATACATATGGATGTAATAAATTTACATATGTTTGAAACTATTAAAAATATTATTTTTTCTTAATAAAAATAAGAAAGAAAAAAAAAACAAATTGAGAAATTAATCCAGCCTCATTATCATAACCCAAACCAAAGTGAAGAAATAAGAGAAATTGTTATTTTTTTTCAACTGGAATCACTAACCTTGGTCAACATGATTGTCATTGTGTGTTTTTTGCTTCCTAGCTGCGCTCTATTGATTATGAGCAGGGAAACCAGAAATATGCTCATTCAATATGCAGCAAAAACTTGAAAATATGGTCTTAAAAATAACATAAATTGGCTTATTAGGAAATGAAAATATATTTTTAATTCAACAATTCAATAACGTTTGCTTATAAAATAAGACAAAAATAAAATAATTAAAAAAAGAAAACAACAATAAAAATTAATGAAAAAAAAGTTTCAACTTCAAAAGAGATCACGATATTAGAAGTAAAGCATTAAACACATTCACCACAGCAAGCTACCGACTACCAAATGTCAAGGATAGAATACACATGTTTATATGAGAATGATTATTTTGAAGACAGCAAGGTAATACGGCGACAGGTTGTTGTCTATGCTGATTTTGTCGTTGTTCTCCAATTAAACTAATTTCTATTTCTTTGGCTACAATGAGCAAATGCAGTGTTACCAGTGTAATACAAAATTTTGAATGAATGATATTGTACAATTATTTCATATTATTTATGTAAAGAATAAATTGATTAATTTTTGTACTTTTATGTGAAATAAATAGATTTTAAAAGAAAAATTAATTTTTATAAATGCAAAATATATGAAAGTGGCAACACTGAACTATGTATTTGTACTTGAATATCAGCTGCAGATGGTGCTGCTGTCGTCTTCAAAATAATTAAGTAGCTGGCTACGAGGCGACAAATCCTGCTAGCGGCATTTGAAGTCGTGTGTGCGTGTAGCCTGCTGTGGTGAATGTGTTTAATGCTAACCCTTTAAAAGTGTGTTGACTCAGATTTTCAAATAAAAATCGTTGCCCCCGCACATCTAAATAAACTATTTTTATACGTTGAATATGTTCTTTCAACGTCTACTGATGTAATCGGGGCAGGGTCCGTCACATATATCAAAACAAATTTTTAGGGTTCCGTAGACCTTTGGCCGCTACAGCAACAAATACATGACAGATAAAAATTAAAGGGTGTTCCAAAACGAGCAACGAAAAAGGTTAAAATCCCATGTAATATACATACAATTGTATGCATACTAGATATACCAAACGGACGACACAATCGTCCGTATTCTAAACAGAAACAAAATCTCTTTATTAAACCTAATTCAATTTATTGAACTCTCTTCCTATAAGTTTTATGGCTTTCATGCAATAACAAAAATACTACACAAATATACACGCACACACACACACTCTGTGTAAGCTAACAAATGCGTGTGTACTATGTTTGCATGTAGTAGTAGCAACTTTAAACGCTTATAGCTCCCAAAATACTAAACCGATTTCAATAAAATATAGATTCTGCACATCTGTGCAAAAATTCCTTTAAAATAATATAAATCTTTCCAAAATCGGTGCAGTAGTTCCGGCGTAAAAGGGATTACAAAAAACGTGTTCGCCTATTAATTATATAGATACATATATACACTTGTTCCATCAGTTAATGCAATTTTGACTATGTAATTTTGACAACTTGCTGTATCTTGGAAACCGTAAGAGCTAAACTCTTGAAATTTTCGAAAACGGTAAAACAAAATATCCCAAAATTTTAAAATCGCCAAACCAAAAAAAAAATCGCCAACAAAAAAGCGCCAAGTTAAAAAAAATTTCTAAAACGAAAATAAATCGCAAAAAAAAACCGAAAAATCGCCAAAATTAAAAAAATCGTCAAAATGAAAAAAGTCGCCAAAATTAAAAAAATCGCCAAAATTAAAAAAATCGCCAAAATTAAAAAAGCGAAAAAAAAACAAATAAAAATTCAATTCAGTTGAAAAAACGTCAAAAACGCAAAAAACGCCATATTAATGCTCAAAGTCCAACACACGGAACCCTGCGTGCCCTAGTCAAAGTCGCACTTTACTGAATTTATTTTAAATTAATGTCAAATATTATTTATTTAATCGTCAAAAAGTTAGGTAATTGGGGAGTAATTTGTTTTATTTAAAGAAATTGTATTTATGTATGTATTAAAAACTTTTTTGTCAGAATAAAACAAGCGATATTTTTTCCATTGGTATCTATCGGTAGTTTCATCTTTTTAAATCCATAAGTATTAATTCAAGATATTCATTATTCGACATATTGTCATAATTCTATTATAAGTGAAACTTATTTGCTGGTGGTTAATGATTGTCTATATGCATTTATACTGACTACAGTCCTACTGACGATTTAAAAAAATTTTTAATATGTTCATTTCGCATTTTGAATACAAGAATGTCGGCAGCTAAAAATTGTTTGCATATAATATATGATCGAAATTCATAGACTACATAATATGCGCATGCATTAAATATTAGAAATGAAATTTAGACAGAGAAAATAAAAATTTTGATGGACATGTGACTAGCAAGCATATTAAATTAAAAAAAATCTATAAAGTATTAAAATATGACCTAAAATCCTCAAATATGATCTAAAATCCTCAAATATGATCTAAAAATTCTAAAAATATGCGTTTAAGACAGAAATATGCATAAACATGCCTTAAAGGAGAAAATATGCAAAAATATGCACTAACAAATCAATGCCCAAATTCATAAAAAGTTCTGAAAGGGATGAATAGCTTATCTCCGCATTAATACGTCACACGAGAAAAAACATGCAATTGCATGTTTGCGGTTTCCCTGATTATGAGTTTCTTCGATTTTTTTATTTATTGAATTTGATTTTGATTATCTCTCTCTCTACTTTTGCTAGTAAATATAATATGTTAGTATTTCTCTGACCCAATAAAGTTTATGGCTTTTATTTAATACTTTTTTATATGTGTCAAATATTGCAATCATGAATGAAATAAGTTTTTGATGTTTTTTTTTAACCGATTAATTTCATTGGGGTGTTTCAGATTGTAGGCTTTTGTAAGATTAATTGTTTATATTATTATTTTTTATATTATACTACTAATTAGTAATTACTAATGGGTCATATTTGACATTAATTTTTGTGTTATCTACTGCACCGACGAACTTTAGGACATTTAAATTTCCATTTGCAGGGCAGTGATGCATTCCCGAACAGGTTGCTCTACATGATAAGCGCCAAAAAAATGCAAAATCACGTAACTAACAAAGAATTCAAAATCGCATTTTAAATCAATTATTCACCCTTATCGCGAATAAAAGTTCACGTGAAATGAGTTCCCTTTCTCTAAAATTGTGATCACCAGTGTTTGCGTTGTTGTTGTGTCAGTATACTATTTTCTAATTTTGTTCACGGGAAATATTTCTCCGGGAACAGCAACTAGCTTCCTCCCTCCCACCTTTCAAATCAATAACTTCCCATTCCAATTAAATGGATTATGGGTTAAAAATAAATAAAACATTTCATCAAATAAAAACAAAGTTCATTAATCTTTAAGGGCGACTTTTTGAGTTCAAGATTAGAGATTAAATTAACCATAATCTTCATTTGTGATTTTTGGGTAGTCGATTATATGGTTTTACTTGCTAGTTTAAGCGGCCAATCGTGGTGGTTTAATCTTATATTAATATTGACAACATACACTTGTGAAACATATAACTTTTTTGTAAAAATTATATGATAAAATAATTTAAAAACACATAAATAAATATATATGAGTAGGTGAGATGCAAAACTCGTTCGCTACAAAAATTATAAAAATCAAGATAATGAATGATTGATTCTAGTAGTTCTTCAGGAATTTTATAACAAGCAATATAGAGATTGTATCAATGTATGCTCTTTTTTATATTCTTTCATGAGAATTTAAAGTATTCCACTAATTTGGTCCATTTAATCAGCTGCTATGCGTTTTTTGCTTTTTTCCATAATTCTGTTAAAGTGTAACGAACGAGTTTTGCATCTCACCTACTCATATATTTTATATTATTAATCTATTTACTTTAAAATGTGTAATATTTTACTTGTAAATAATAAAATATGGCAGTTTCTTCTTCTTCCCACAAAAAATCAAAGGGTGTTGATAACATGCATGACTTGGACAGAAATTGTTGCCACTATTTTCTTCCTCAGTATGATAATACCACACATAATAAGAAGTTTAAACTACCACTAAATTAAGTTAATTTTCGGATTAGCTAATTATAGAAATAAACTAATCTTAATCTCGATCCCAAAAAGTCGCCCTAAGTGAATTAGGTTAATTATTTGATTTAAAATCGTTTTGTATTGTACACTTATACAACATCTGCACAATACGTTTGTTATGGTTGAAAATGAGTGTGATAAATTTAGATTTATGGGAAATTTCAAATAATTTTTTTTTGGTTGTAATTTAGTTGATTTTTTCAAAATCTATCCAAATGCCACCATCCAATCGTAACAACAAATATGTGGGATCCAATTTATTGTCTTGACGGGTTTTAGAATTCACATGAATTTTATATTTGCGCAAAATTGCCACCAAAGCTGCCTTGATCTGAGTTAAAGCGAAACGCATACCTGGAAAAATAAACAAAAATTTTAAAGAAAGAAAATTCAATTAAAGTTGAATTTAAGACTTAGGTGTGTTCCGAGACCTATAGTAACATTTCATGATAAACATTTTCGCAGAATATTTTGAATACATATGTACATGCCTGTTTTGAAGGTGATTTTGGTTTTTTTATAAAAAAAATTGCAAAATGATCAATTTCCAAAAAAAGTTAGAGGATTAATGTGTACGAATAAAGTGTTGCTTATAGTGTTCTGAATGTCCGTGTTTAGACTAGTGGACATTTGGATGGAAAACATCAGGAATTCTCTTTTGTTTTTTCCTTCGCGTTCACATACATACATATGTATGTATGTATTAGGGATGCCAATCCCAATCCCGAATCACGGAATTTAAATTTTTTAATCCCGGATTTCTCGGGATTCAGCCAATCCCAAAATTGTTTACTAAGTTTTGTTTGTTTTATAAAAATAAATTCATCATGACTCTCCCTCATGTGAAGATAGTAACCGTGGCAACACAATATTGATCTTTTATATTAATCTGGATTCACCCATTGTTTCCGAACAAAATTTTTTATATGTAGTTTCACGTCTCTCTTCTTGAGAGAGAGAGAAAATATTTTTTACGAACAACTCTTAGCTTGAATTGATTTAATTTTATATTTTGCGCGGACAAAATCGAACTTAGCTGCCAACTATTTTAATTTTTCGGCAAAAGTTGAACTGAGCTGCCACATCATTTTATATGAATAATAAAAGCTCCGACTATACTTGTATTTATTAGAATAGAAATAAAGGAAAATTTAAAATTAAAATATATACATATGGAGTTGTAGGAAAGAATTGCATTAAACAATTAAAAAAATGTGTATGACACAACAAGTTGTAACCATTTGCCGCTGTCCGGTCACTTGTAAAATTAATACGCATCATTTACACACGTATTTGATATGGTAGCTTCGATTTTCTGGACAAAATTTTCGAAATGGACAAATCGTGCTGCAGAAAACTCAGTAAAAAATTGTTGTCGGGACAAAAATTTTGTTCGGAAACAATGGGTGAATCCACCTTTAGTTTGTTTCATCCTGTGAATGAAAATGTGTTTCCACGTTACATACTTGTTGTTATATGCTTACTAATATTATAAATGTGAAAGTGAGTTTGTATGTTTGCTAGAGTTTCACGCCCAAACCGCTAAAACGATTTTAAAAATTCTTTCACCAATAGAAAGATACATTACCCGCGTCAAATATATGGATTTTTTATCCGGTTCGGAAGCGGGTTTTTATAAATTTGGTACGGATTTTTTCCGTAAACACATTTCCACTTTTAAGGACGTTTTTTTTTTAATAAATACCTATAATGTTCAAAAAACCCAGAGTACCGAAAAATCCGTGAATTATAAAAAAAAATCAGAATCCCGAAAAATCCTAAAATCCCGGGATTTGATCCTTAGTAATCCTTAGTATGTTTATGTAGCAAATAATAGTGTATATTCTGGAATACCCGCCGACTTGGTGAAAGTTACATTGAAAGCAAACACAAAACTGTGTAGATGTAAAAAATTTTATTTTTTTAAATAGAGATAAACGCGTGAGAAACTCTCACGTTTATTTCATTTGAGAAATGTATGGCAAACAAACACAATTTTTGAAAATTTGTTTTTGTTTTAATGTAAAGATTCTGTTCTTCGACGCGTTTTCCAGAGTAGCCACCCATAACTCAACAAAGCGTCTCGCCGAGTATCGAACACAAAAACGATTCTCTCTTCCCCACCCGTAAATTGCTACCACATTCAATGTTTTCCTTCCAAATGTTTTCGTGTCTAAACGCTAACAATACGAGTAAATGTTCGGAAGACTCTTTCGGACAGGTTCTGAAAACCATTTCGTTTTCAAACCGACACAATTCAAGAAAAAATTCAACTACACCGAAAGAATTTTGCTTCATAAGTCCAATGAAACAATTTCATTAAAATTTTTTCCCAAATCTAATTATAATTTCACAAATCCAATGAAAATTTCATGAATATTGTGAATGAATTTCATTAGAATTGCTTCGTTGGTATTATGGTTTCGTAAGAATATTTTATTGGATTTATGACAACAATATTTTCTAATTATTAAGAAACCCCTTTATATTTAAGTTATTTCATTCTTTTCATGAAATTATTTTATTGTTTCGATGAAGTTATAGCACTGCATTAATTACACTGTTAAATAAATTTGATGAAGTTTTCAATAAAATAATTTTAACGAAACGGGTTTCATTAATCCAACGAAGAGTGACGTTCGTTGAATTTTAATGAGTTTTTCATTAGATTAATGTCGAAATTCATAGAATTTCTGCCGAAAATTCTTTCAGTGTAGAAAGCTAACTCATTTATTGCAGTTTTTTATTTGGTTTTAATGTTTTATATGCTTGAAATGTTTTATCCGAACTTAATTTCAAATGCATTAAGTTATGCGATGAAAAGAATACTGTTTTCCGTTTTTGAAATTTTGCGATTTCAAAACGAAATGGTTTTCATAACATGGCCTATATACACCAAAAACCTAAGTATAACACGATTGTCTAATTTTGTTTATTTCAGAAGGGTGCAACTTTAAATAGGCCGTAAATTGGGTTTCATATGTATATTTTTTTTAGTCACTTCTACAAGAATCAGTTGGCAGAACATTGTTATTCTTGTGTGTGTTTGACAGTGTTATTTGTATTTCTTACCCAAGCACACTCTGGGTCCATCACCAAATCCAAGGAAAACGCCCCTGTCCTTATACATTTTAAGACCACCGTTCAAAAAGCGCTCTGGTTCGAATTTATCTACATTTTTGTAGTGATTCTCATCCGTCATTATGGCTTGAATGGGCAAGATTACCGGTGTTTTGCTGGGAACTTCTAAAGTGCTGCCATCTTTATTTGTCAATTCGATGGGTTCAGTACAAAGCTTTACCAAATCTGCAGCAGGAGAAAAAAGTCGGAGAGTTTCTAGAATAATGAAAATAAATAAACCAAATATCTGCTGTTTTTATCAAAAGCACTAATTAACCATGCATACAAGCATCCAAGTATTCTAAATCCGTAATAGCATCAAAATCATTTTCTTGTCCCAATTTTTCAAAAATTTCTTGCCGCAGCTTATTTTGTTTGTCTGCATTGCGACCCAGCTTTAATAATAACCAGATGTAAGATATTTATAAATAATTAGTTGCATCCAAAATACATACCAGCAATAGGCAATGGGATAATACTCCAGCAGTTGTTTCAAAACCATCAACTAAGTACGTCATGGTATGTGCCGTCAACTGTGGTATTGAAAGATTTTTTTTATCTTGCAATTGCAACAAAAAGTTCATAAAATCAACGCGGTCTTCGTTTACACCTTTCTCCCATTGCGTTCTTCTTAAACTCAAACAGTTCCGCATTAAATCAATGAAAAAGTCTTCTATATGTTTCGGTACCAATCGGATTTTCTTTATTTTTACTAAGGCCGAAATTAGGCCAACCACAGTCATGTAGATCATTAAAAAAAAGGTCTGCTCGAACATTTTGTTAGCATTATTGAAGATAGGAGCAGATTTTTCAGTGAAACTATTAGCTTGTATGCCTAAAACACAGTCGCTAACTACTTCACAGGTAAAACGTAAACTTAACTGCAATTGGAAAAATTTTGTTATTATTTGTCAATGAATTTTCTTTATGTGGTACACATACATCTTTGCCATCTATGCCGTCTTTAGAACCAACTATCATTTCTTTTTCAATATAATCGGTTAAAGCTGCACAGACTTTTTTTGTTACCGGAAATACCGTCTTTATCTGAAAATTTTGTAAGTTAGATTTATGGTTTTGAAAGGTGTTTCTAATAAGAGCAAGCCAATGCTGAAATGTTGCAAATGTTACCCGCAGCGGTTACACACACTGTCATGAACTGTAGAGATCAGTTCAATTGGACTAAAGAATTAAATCCAAAAAAAAAGGAGCTCTAGCTATCTTGTTGGTGAATCCAAAAACGGATGTCCATCATATCATATAAGCTTTGTCGCAATGCTAAGTCCAAGTTTACACTATACAAATCTTATTGCTAAGCTGATTAGTTTGTTAGGAGAGAGAGAGAGACGAGGGAAAAGAAGCGTTTCTGTTCCCCTCGTCTCTCTCTCCCTCAAACTAATCAGCTTAGCAATAAGACTTGAATAGTGTAAACTTGGACTTAGCATTGCGACAAAGCTTATATGATATGATGGACATCCGTTTTTGGATGCAATCGTGTGCCTTGGCATAGAAAATTGACATAAGTGTGCGTGTCTAATAAGCAACAAAGTCATTTCCTGTGGGCTTTCAACATTGACCTGCACTTACAGGAAAATTTTATTATTTAAAGATTTTTTTAAAATTCATTATTTACCCTATTTTGGGTAAAACCAGGTGTTATTTCTGCTCTCCTTTCTTTCCATTTCCCTCCAGTTAAAAAGAATGGATTCTCAGAAAATATTGAGTCCGAATTTCCGTCCGCCTGAAAACAATAAGTAATTAATTTTGGTATTTTAAATAATACCTAGATAGAACTGTTTTCCTCTTGGCCAGTAGGCAGTATAATAGTCTAGTATTCGGGGGTGGCTGGTTCGATTCCTGGCGGAGACTCTGGGTCTTTCCGCAGACACGCCAAAGTATATACTTATACATACATTTAAATATGTATCTGATATTAATGGCGGGATATTTTACGTTAATATAAGCTATAGAAAATTTTTATTAAATATAATTACTTGCTGAGATAAAGAACCAATAAACCAATTTTTTCCACCTGTGCTGGTGTGTGGAATATAAAAATATGTATGAACGTTGCTTACATTATATTTTATTTGTTTTTAAATGTCTGAATAAGAATTTGAAATTTTCAGTTATATTTAACGCCCACTAAACAATTAATTAATATTCCAGATACGTAACATTTTCTTAACATATGCATGTGTATATACTTAAGCAAGTGTTTACAATATTTACTTACAAACATTGAAATTTCATTATCATGAAAATTTTTAAAGTCCGTCACTAATATACGGCGAACCAATTCCGCATTGGTAATTAATAGTTGTGGAGTGCGACAATTGAAAACACCGACAAAATTCTCCGTATTTTTGTAAGATCTATTGAAAATAAAAGGTTTTTACAAAAATTCCACACTATTAGAACTATATACATATTATAAAAAAAAATTAAAATTACATACTCATAAATATCTTTAACATCCATGGCCATATGTCTTTTTTGTGTATAAATACTTGGAAAATTACCCACAAATGGTTTTGGCTTTGGTCCACGTATTCCCCGTTGTTTCCAATAATTAAAATTCCGTGTTAAAAATATATAAAATGAAAGCACTAAGCCTACGCCTACTCCGAGTATGGCAACCAACATTTTGCGTTATATACT
This sequence comes from Tachina lurida, assembly GCA_944452675.1. Lineage (NCBI taxonomy): Eukaryota > Metazoa > Arthropoda > Insecta > Diptera > Tachinidae > Tachina > Tachina lurida. The sequence continues at coordinate 111,049,751 of OX101755.1, read as the reverse complement.
GACTTGTATTGATTTAACAACAACCGTTCACTACGAGCTTAAAAATTCATCTGATATTTACGCAAAAATAATTCTTAAATTTTTCAAAAGCTTAATATATAAAAAGCTTTAAAATTTATTGTCTTCAATTACACAATTGAAGGTTAGCCGCGAATAACGTTTTAAGTGACAAAATAATAATTTTGCAGGAAAGCCAAAAAACGTATTTTAAGGCGAGATTGTTTTTTTCGTTTAAATTTTTTTAGCGTATCGAAAATAATGATAACTAGCATTATCTTTTCTTTTTGTATCTCTGCTACATTTATCAATTATTTTCGACAATTTCGTTTGCATGATTTATTAGTCACTTACAAAGTTTTCCACTGACTGACTGATTGTAATTGTATTTTGACGGCGATCAGATTCATAATTTTGGATGGTTTGATGTTTGAACAACGCAAGAGAGTTATGTTAATGGTAATCTGTGAAAAAACTGGTTTTTAAAAAATTGTCTTTTACAACGTTATTCGCGGCTGTGCTTCAATTGTGTATCACTATACGTACTAATTTGTTGTTTGTTAAATTCGCATATACATATAATGCAAAGTTTAATACTTTAGTATGTGTGTAAAAAATAATTCTATTATGTTTGAAAAAAAAGAAAGATATCAATCGAAGAACTTGGAAACTTAATATTATTAACATCATAATAAATTATTGATTATTGCTTATTTAATTTCATCAAATATTGATCAATTGCGAATATCGTTACCTTAATATATAAAGGCATTAATACATTTGCGGTATTCGGTGTTTGGTGCAAATTGTCTTGCGTCATTGTAAATGCAAAACATCGTAGCTTTTCTTTAAAATCCAACAATAAAATACACACACAATCCAAAGAAAAGCTACGATATCTTGCATTTGCACTTATGCAAGACCATTTGCATCAAACATCGAATCTTGAAAAATTTTTTAATTAAATTTTATTGATTGAATCTTAAAAAAAACATCAATTATATTTTTAGTTAATGTAACATTTTTTTAGTTGATGAAATCAAAAAAAATTTTAACTGAAATGGCTGAGTTAATACTACAATTTCCGTGATTGGTTGAAAACGAATTAATTATTTAATTGAATCTCCGTTTTTTTAATTGACTTTTAATATGTACAACTTTTTGTTATATACATACATACATATGTACATGCATTCTTATAGGTACGTCTGAAATATTTTAACTCATGTAGGAACTTACAGTCAAAAATATTGTGGATAAGGTATTTCACGACTAGTAATGGACTTAACTCATATTTACTTCCTTTAAATATTCTCAACATAAATCATTTTGAAATCTAAAAACATATTAGGGGTACTCGTTGAATCTGGTAAATGACTTTTATCTTCCAGATTTTACTCCAAAGTTTAATAGCTTAAGATGCATTTGGCAGCCTAAACGAATACCTCTATTATTTTTCAATCTGCTTAGTATTATTTTTCAGTTTATTTCTTCCAGCTTTTTCTAATTTTGATAACCTCATTACGAAAAGTTCATACCGACGGTCCGATTCCATAACATACTAAGTCGACATAGCATGTTAAGCTGGGAAAATCATTTCTGAATTCATCGTTTATTAACTTAGATTTTGTATAAAATTTGATAGTAATCGGACCATTCTATCAAAAGTTATGAGCAAAAATGTACTCAGTCCTAATTTACACTAAGCAAGTCTTATTGCTAAGCTGATTAGTTTGTATGAGAGAGAGACGAGGGGAACATAAAAGTTCCTTTTCCCCTCGTCTCTCTTTCCTAAAAAACTAATCAGCTAAGCAATAAGAATTGCTGAGTGTAAATTATGACTTAGATGACCACTGTAGGTGAGCAAAAATTGGCATGAAGTTAGCATAAGTGGCAAAATTGAATATGCTCTTAAAGAGTTTTGCCATGATACTTCACATTAAAAATGATGCTAGGACTTAGAGCTGGGTTAAGAATAAATTAGGTTAGGTTAGCAGGCTGCTAGTGAAGAATGAAAATTTAGGGGTCTAGCTCACTTGGGTCCAATACGAGGATCCCTTTGTGCTGTGGGTTAAGAATAGGGAATGCGTTAAGAATAGGTAATGCGACCATTTTTAATGTCAAATTAACACCTAATTAAATTTCGTCACTTACGCTCACTTCATGCCAATTTTAGCTTATACATTGGGCCGTAAGTCTACTTAGAGAACAATCTTAAGTATTTTAAGTCACTTTTAACTATGATCTACAACAAATTTATAAAGTTCAAATAAACTAAAAAAATTATATTGCAATTATTATATGATTACAAAAAGTCTCAAGTTTCTATCTCATAACATTCCCGAGATATCATCAATAAACTTTGAAGGCGTTTATCTCAAAACTGGCTTTTTTAACTTAGCATGTTTTAGAACGGAGCCGTCGATATGTATCTGAAACCATGACAATGAACTAGTGAAAAATGCAAGTGGTCTTATCCAGGGTTACCGCTAGGAATTTAAAAAAAGTCGCACAAAAGGTCGTTTTGTGAAAATAAAGTCGCACAAAAAAGTCGTTTGAGAAAATAAAAGTTGCACCTCTTTTTTTAACGTTTTTTATTAATAAAAAGCATAAAATAAACAAAAAAACAATTGAAACAAAACAAAAAGCTTATTGCAGAATCCATTTTTATCGTATTTCACAACACATGCAGTTGCATTATACATGCTTATATGTATATGTACCCAGCAAAAAATTACACATTACCATATAATGACTTACTTTTCTGATTACCAAATTTCATTACTCGCTTACAAATCACATTACCTAAAATTTAAAAAAATTATATACAAGTTGCTAAATGATGAGAATAATTTTTTTATATTTTTTTTTTTTATTTTTTTATTTTTTTTAAAGAGAAGTAACACTCAGGCAATTAATGCCTACTGCTAATACTAGGTGTTACCTTCTTTAGGAAAGGGATAGTGAGAGAGAAGACAGGTGGTGAAAGAAGAGATAGAGGAAAGCTTCATTCTTTTACAACTCTGCTTTTCGCACGTTTTTAATAATGCAGTGTTGCAGCGCCTCTCTGATGTTAAATGGGGCGTATTAATTTTTTGAAGCTGTGTCTTGTAGCCATTTTATTGATTATTTTACTTCGCCGATGATTTTGCTACACAACGAAGGAGGGCACTCTGATGTTACATTAGGACTAGTATCTGCTGAAGTCGGTATAGTTCAGTGACCAGTGACTATGCCTTCATCACTTGAACTTTCCTACAACAACTGACACAAAGGGACACTAATGCACATCAGAAAAATGCGTGGTGTTGTTATTTAATGACTGTCGGATACAGGGATTGAACCCAGAACCTTCGGTTTTGTAGTCAACGTGCTAACTACTTCAGCCAACGCCACCCTAAATAGATTACGTGAACAAGTTGCCAAATAAAAAAAAATAAGTACTTCTCAAGAATCGATTATTTTAGTCTCACGCCTTGTTAAAATCATTAAGTTGGTAATCTAGTAAGGAATAACTTCCACCAAAAATGCTTCATTCCAAACCCGATTACCGTTTTTGAAATTTTTTTGCTGGGTATGTACATGTTTTCATGTACCCTGAAAATTTAAGCTAAAACTATTCTTTACAACTTCTACTGAAAATTTATGAAACATTTCTTGAATACATTTATACATGACATGCATGTTGCAAAAAAGTGATAAAAGTGTTTCCAAATGAACAATAATCTGTGAATTGCTTTTAAATTTTGCCGACGTTATTTTGACGTTTTTTTTTTTTGAGAAAAATAATCAAAAACATTTTAATTTACTGCAAATTAACTGTTTTTTGAGAAATTTCACAAAAAAGGGTAAAAAGTCGCAACAAAATTGAAAAAAGTCGGAAAAGTCGGTGACAAAAAAAGTCTCACAAAAAGTCGCAGACCGCTAAAAAAGGGTCAAATTGCGACTTTAGTCGGGTCAACGGTAACCCTGGTCTTATCTTCTTCAAACAATTTTACTTCGTGCGCCCTCTCTCTCTCTCTCTCTCTTTTAAACAGCAAATATATCAGTGTTGTCTTGATAAAATTATATTGGGTACCTGCACGACTACAACAAAATTGCAACACCAAAAACACATGCATTTTATTGGTATAAACAAGCAAATATGTGTCAAAAACAGATGTATTTTGTTTTCAAAATTAACAATTAAGTACAATTAGACGTACCATAGCCATAACCAAACCAAAATTCAATTGGTTTATATGGTTATGGCTATACCGGTATGGCGAGTCACCTATAATCAAACACAGTGTTGCCCATTAGTTTGTTTTCTATGGCTATGGTTAAGTCGCACCTTTACACGGTGTTAAAATACAATTGCTGACGCGACATTCATGCATGATTATAGCCATTCAGTGTTGCCAATATGTGTGTAATTACACAGACTATGTAATTACGCTCATGTGTATTCCATGTAATTATGTATATATATACTTTTTGCCATCGTTCCAAAGTGGAACTGGCCATGTAATTAGATTTATGTATAATTTTAATTAATTAATTTTAACCTACACAAAAGATGTGTAGTGTAATTTTCTTCAACGTGTAACACTGTAAATCATCATTCACTACACATACACTAACATTTTTGTAGCTTATACGAGTACACAAAGTTTGACAACTTTTTGTATGGTATACATTAACAGGCTGGGCTTGTGCATGTACCTGGTATAATTGTACCATGAGTGTTGCCTCCTTTTTGGAGAGTTCCCATCGAGTAAAAGGAACTGTTTTCTCTCTTTACAATTAAAATTTCGTTATGAATAACCATTTGTTTCAGCTTTAAATTAATATTATACACAAAATTAATTTAAATAAGCGTTTTTTTTTTCTTTTTTCAGATAATACAATACATAAACGGTAAGTGCCTTGTTTATTAATTTTATTTAGTTAAAATATATTGTTATGAAATGTTTTGAAATTCTATATACATAGTTATCTGAAAATGTTCATAGTAATTCAAAGTCCAAAAAAATGAAGTCCAAAAAAATGCCACCATCTAAACGTGCCAAAAAATTGTTTGGATCAAATTTGTAATCCTTGCGAGTTTTTGGATTTGATTTTACTAAACATTTGCTCAAAATTTCCACCAAGGCTGCCTTAATTTGAACTAAAGCAAAGCGAATACCTAAAAAATTTAATAATTCTCCATCAATCAAATCGAAATTGAAAAGGTTGACCAAAATTTACCTAGATAAATTCGCGGACCATCTCCATAGCCCCAGTAAGCTCCCATATCGAAATACTTCTTTATGCCGCCATTTTCTTCGAGAAAGCGTTCTGGCTGAAATTCAAATGGATCCGGGTAAATATTTTCATCCATCATTATGACATAGTGGGGTACAATAACCAAAAGACCCTTTGGAACTAGAAAAGTTTTGCCATTTTTATTGGCAATTTCCAGAGATTCTGTGCAAACTTTACGTGCAAAAAATATTATGGGAAAAATGCGAAGAATTTCTGAAAAAAAAAATATTTTACTTAAAAAACTTAAATTTATTTCGTTTTATGACAGCTACCATGTATACAAGCATTTAAATATGGCAGTTCGCATATGGTGTCGAAATCTCTCTGTTTACCAACTTGCATTTGTATTTCCGAACGTAGCTTCTGTTGAATTTCAGGATGGCGAGCCAACTTTGTGTTTTTTTTAATAATTAGATGTAATGAAAAACTTTTAATATATTTGTCTTTATATTATAATACCATTAATAAGCCATGGGCCAAAACTGAAGATGTTGTTTCGAAACCATCCAACACAAATGTCATGGTATGTGAAGCGATTTCCATTTTTGTAAGATTTTTTTTTCACTTGCAATTGCAAAATATAATTTAAAAAATCTGCTCTTTCTAAATTAGTTTGTTCCTTAAGTCTATGGCTTCGGTCATAAGATCAATAAAATAGTTTTCAAATTTTTTCGTAATAAAACGTTTTTTTTGTAGAATTTCAAAATGCCAGGAAAAAGTCCTGTCAAAGTGTTGAATATAAAAGAATATTCAAACATTTGATGTTGCATGATAAGCATAGGCGAAGAGTTAAAACTCTTAAAACTATCACTTTTTAAACCCATTACGCAGTCTGCTATTATATCGGCCATAAAACGAGATGATAGCTAGTTAAGTAAAAAATAAGTGCTATGTCTAAGTAGATTTACGAATATTTAATTGTAAATGTGAATAACGTATCTTACATCCTTAGCATCTAGACCTTCCTTGGACGGTAACTTAATTTGCTGTTCACTATAATTGCACAAATGCTTACATATTTCGACAGTAACGGGAAACATATTTTTAATCTAAAATTTAGTGAATTACAGGTGAATGTGTTAGTAACTATTTTTTTTTTTACTTTTTATAAACTTACTCTTTGAGTACTTAAGGCGGGTGTAATTTGGGATCTTCTTTCTTTCCATTTATCACCGCCAGCGACGAATGGATTGTTGGCAAACAGGTAGTCCGTTTTTTCATCAATCTTAAGGCATAAAAATAATTTGAGTTTTAATGAAATGAATATTTTTTTTAACAAAATGCTACTTGCCCAAGTTACATGCCCATTGTCATGAAAATGTTTAAAATCGCTAACATAAACTCGTCTAGCCAACTGTGGACTTAGAATGAAAAGCTGTGGAGTACGATTTTTAAATATGCCAACAAAATCATCTGTATTTTTATATGATCTAAAAAATAATGCACAAATATGTACATTAGGGGTATAACTATTGAACAATTTTTTAAATTATCAATGCCATATAGACCATGAAAATTTATGATGAAAAGTGGGGTCACTTTTTCGCGTGCGTTAAAAAAGTTCCCCCCACCCCCCCCCCCCCAAATCACTTTTGGGGGGGGACTTTTTTTGTTTATTAAAAATACAATATCCCGAATACAATAATACAATACAATAAAAATACAGCACGTAAACTCATTTTTTGAACAAAATGGAATGGAATTTAAGTTTATTTCCCTCAACAAAGGTAATTTGTAGTATCTGAAGTTAATATATAGTACATAGTTAACTGTATGTATGGTATTTAAAAAATAAAAATTCAAATATTATTTTTTGGAAGCTTTTAGAAAAAAACTGCTTGGGGGGGAGGTTTTTTTTTATCAAAATTGATCTCAAAAAACTGTTTTCTTGATAGGTATTTTTTTTTTGTTATATCCCTAATGTACATATGTATGTAGGCCTTAAATTGATTGATTCATTTAATGCAGAAAAACTTACTCATATATATCCCATATGTCGTACATAAAATGCCTTTTCTTTGTTACTGCACTTGGTAAGTTGCCAAAAATTATCTCTGGCTTGGGTCCATTAACACAATGTCTCTTAAAATAGTTAAAGTTCCATATCAAAAATACATAAATTAATGCAACAACGGCCAATAATAACCAAATAGTTATTAAATTCATAGTATTCCTCTTGAACTTGTATGTATTTATTTAATCAACTGCAGCGTTATTTATCTGCCCGCTACTATTTTTACAAGTATAAAGAATGATTTTTTTCTGTCGTTTGAGCTTTTCGCGCAATTACGGTGCTGTCAGATTAATTTTGACCATTATCGCCAAATTTAATATCAAAAATCGCTCAAATCGCCAAAATCGCCTAAGTTTCTTTTGGTATGTGCCCACATTATTATTTTTAATTTTAATTATGAAAATATTTTTTATAAATTATAAAAAATAAATTGAAGCTAAATTTTTAAATTTGAATATTTCAGTAAATATACAAAAAAGGTTTTAATTTAAAGTCGATCCCTGAAGGTGGAAAACATATCTATATCTTGAAAATAAATCTATTCTGAACGCACCAATAAGATCCACCAAAATGTGGAAAAGATGCAACATATTTAGTGAAGTATATACAATAAATATTGTTCATAACGTATACGTATATTGAAATACTCAAATATTCGAGTAGATACAGAACAGGAAATGACAATGAGTAGTAAAAAATATACTTAAGTAAATAGTCTTATGCTCTAATTATGTTCGAAGATTTTATTGTCTTGTCCATGGACGAAGAAAAGAAGCAGTTTTGATTCTTTAAAACAATTATTATTTATTGTCTATGCTAGAAGGTTCGTGTATTTGCTTTATGATTTTTTTCATATATTTTTCAAACTATTGTATAATAATTTAATTGAATTTTTAGGTTTTAAAAACATGGCAATAATATTTATGTTTTTCATTATCAAAGGCAACAACCATTTTTGAAGAAAATAATTTAGTGAATTCAAAGACAAGAACTCAGAAGCATTTTCAAACAAAAACGTCCTAAATCTTCTTACTGAATTAGGGCATTAATTATAGTAACTGTTTAATGATAATTGCAGCGCAAACAATTCGTACACTTACATATTTCTCAAGCAACTATGACTAAAGCCGATTCCAATATACAAGAGCGTCTCAGCGTCTCTACTTCATTTATGCATATCAAGCACATTGAGTCTCTGTCATACTTATAGTCGGATTATGCTTATATACAGACTATGGATTTATTAGTTGAACAAAAAAATATACGCATGATAGATATTCGGGATATTTAGTCATCATTCGCCACTGTATACATACTAAAGTCCTGCACAAGACCATTTATAAGAACTTTCAAGACATGAGGGATTTTTCAAATGCTTTACTACAGCGAAGTCTTCTAAAACAAACGCTAAGCAACACTGTTTGCAAGAATTTGTTTCAGTTATTGCAAGTATAGGAGTAAAGAAGAAAATACTTCGTGACTGAACAATTTGTGATGCTTGCTTCTTTCTACGCATGGGTGTGTATGTACAAGCGTCATGCATGTACATACACACACACATTGTGTGTATGCTCTTCTATTTTTCTGCACACAAACAAACGTTCACATGCATTTACATTAGTTGTGTGCGCTTGCTTAAAAAAAACCTCCCTTAAACACATAATAGCTTACCATCTACATCTTACACACACACTCAAACGTACAATATGGAAAGTAACAATCATACACGTATCAACATTACTTTGTTGACTGTTTGTTCATAACAAGAAGTCTTCACGACATTGCTTGTTAGCACTCATATACACGCATACAAATGCATCTCTCGTGCTTTGCTTATAATACGACAGCATTTAGTATTGGTTTAGTATAATGCAGCCACGATAATAAATTTAAAAAACAAGACGTATTTACATTTCAAGACAATTTACGCAGGTCTTTAATACATACATACATACATACATACATGTACATACATTTGTGTATGGAAAATGGAATGGAAAATGTGCTTTGTCTATTTGAAAACATGCTTTATGTGTGTTTGTGTGTGTGTGTGTAAATAAAATAGCCCTGTATATACGCATGCCCAGCCGAGTAATAGCCAGAGTGATTATAAAAATACTCTGGCTATTACTCGGCATTTGATTGTAGCTCACACAGTTTATAAATTTCAGTTGTTGTCGTTTGTACTGTGTAATTTAAAAAATGTGTATAAACATAGTTGTTGGTTGTTTATAGTTATACGTATACGGTTTAAAATTAACGCGTATGTTTGCATATGAGCGTGTTTTTATTTTTAGCTGTACGCATTCATAAGTTGTTTGACGGCCAATACCAAGAGATTAGTTAATTGCAAAAACATGTGATGGAACTTTAAAATTATTGCAAAAGGAATTTTCCAGATTTGACATGTATTTTATATGTACGTATGTACATACATTTGTTTCTCTCAAAATTTAGTAATTTTCACTTATTACATTTTCTCTATTCTTTCGCCAAAATAACACAGTTTTATCCGTCTTTGTGATACAAGAGTATTATTATTGCTTCTAATGAAATTTTTGTAATTTTGAGAAATTGAATTTGAAAAAGTGCATTTTGACTTCCGCGTTGCAAGACACTATTTGAAAAATTCGCATTTTGAATTTTTGCAATATTATTGTGCAATAACTGATATTGTAATATACAATTGACTTTGTATATTATATTGGTTTATGGCTCAATATGCCGTATAAAATCAAAAGTCTTTTGATTTATATTGCACAACAGGAAATATTTTGTAATGTGTTGACAACATTATACAATAATTATTTCTAGATAAGGTTAGTGATATATAACCAAGGAAGAAAAAATTTTCCTTTTGTGGCAACGCTGTCCTCACTCTTATTTAATATAACTTTATTTTGAGCTTTGTTAAGTAAAGCTTTTTTAAGTTTAACGAAATTTTACATACTAAAATATGTATGTATGTATGTATGTTGAAAGTGATTCAAAAAATACGACTACTACACGTATTTAACTTTGTGTAAAGGTGTCTTTACATGGTAATACAAATTATTACGACTTTGTAGAATCAAAATATTATGACATTTTCTCTGTGCTTGTAAAAAGAGAACAAAAGTCTGTTGTAGGTATTTTTCATATTCACACGTAAACTATAAGTAAAATCAAAGCAAAGATATTAAACAGCTGAGTTAGTAACCAAAACTGCGGGTAAAGTAGCTGATTGTTGCAGTTGTACAATATGTATTTACAAACACAACTTGAAAATATCCTGAGCAAGGCGAATTCATAACAGGTGACCCTAACAGTGCTGATGATTATCAGGTGTTCGAAGACTGCTTAAACCCCAACTGTCAAAATCTCTTCTTCTATCTAATGTTTGTTTACATTTAAAGTGAAAAAAATTATATCGTTCTTTATGTTTAAAAAATATGTTTTAAAGTAAAAAGAATTATATTGTATGAATACTTATCACAATGGAGCCAATTGGATCTCCGAGTGGGGGTGCGGTATAGCACCACCCTTCTTAACCTATGCATTCTGAATTAACTCTTGCAAAATGATTAATTGCATTAGTTTATTGATGATTTTAAAAAAATTGTATCTAATACAAAATACTTCTACCAATGTGTCTCGCCTATAATGCATGATAGTCTTTGGTACAGAATCGTGCACGGATTTTCGCACAATATAGAAATAAGATTTTATCAAACGTTCTGCATTACTTGAGGCAAAGAGTATTTGCTCGTTCCATCATGTCAGCTTTTAGTTGACTAGACATGTTTGTGAAAATCTGGATGTGTAGTATTTATATACAAAGCCCAATTCAATGGTTCCCAAATTCTCAACCATGAAATTGGTGGCTGGTAAACGACGATGCAATAGCGTTGTCACCACATCAACAATTTTTACGTGATATTTGGGAAACCTTAAACAGATACATAAATTATAAATTAAGTTTATAGAAATAAATATTCAAGCATACCTTAACATTTCCTATTGCATTTAATTGCCACAATGCGCTGCATTTCTTCAATAAATAAGACGTACGTTTATTTGTTGTACACTTTTAAGTAACTTTGTCCATTTTTGTGAACAATTTCATGCATTTAAGCATAATATTGCGTTTACGGCCATGATGAGCCAGTAAAACACATTTTATACCACTGATTTCGCGTCCAAAAAACCATCGGAGGGGCTGCAATAAGGCAGCAAGTAAGGTTTCTTTACGTTGTCCAAAAATATCAAGATCATCTAACCTGAACCGTCTTTCAACATTTTAATTACATTTATTTTACAAATATTGTTTCTGTGTTGTTGATGATAGATGCACATGGATAGTAAAATATGTTTTTATAAATGTGAATGTATTGGTATTTGAGTCAACTGTTTTTGACAGATGGGGTTTTGTGAAGCCAGACGAATTGCATGTTGTTTTTATTATTGTTGTATTTTTGTAGCGATAAGGCCACCTGTTATGAATTCGCCTTGATCCTGAGTTGATTTTGGCTGTTTTTGTAAAAGTGTTAACACCTTCAATAAATACCATTAATGCTGCCAATGGTTACTTTGAAATACAACTCTGTTGTGATGAGAATACTTAATACTTAGAAATGGACTGTGTTATTAAATATTGTGAAAATGTGGCTTTCAAGGAAAAAAGTTTGGAAACCACTGTTGTACTAATTTCATACTTTGTGTTGATATACGTCTATTAAATTGTACTTCTCATCATCATGGAAGCTTAAATACATAGGAAGCGTATAAACAGAACGCGAAAACCATCATGCAGCTAGTTTTTTTTAAACAAAATTCTTCTAATAAAATATTTAATATCTCAGTCAATTTCTAAGGAATGCTCCAACACAAACCTGCGAATTACTCTTAATCAATTATGTCTATTAAATAAAGTCATAAACAGTATGGTTCCAGTACAAAAACATTGTCTAATGCGGCCCCTACACATTGCAACCGGTCGTACAATTGAGTTGCATATACCAGTTGATCTTTCACTGCACAGGCTGACCATTTTCTAACAAATTTTCATCAAACTTTTTTAAGAAATTGTTTTTACAGAGTCAACATGAGCTCTGATTTTTTTTTTAGCTCTAGTGACCATAAATAAAATTTTGATGGAGAAAAAAAAAAATTAAAACCAGTTTTTATATACATACATATATTTTTCAATAAAATTGCACGTTGGCATATTTTATTCTTTTTTCACACTTATTGTTTACTTCGCACGATTTGCTCACAAAACGACAGAATGATAATTAGGGCAATTATGAATAAAATTCCGTGAGAAATTTTTCCCGGGGAACAATTCCAACTAATAGCAAGTAATAGGGAAAACAAAAAATTCTAATTGGAAAACGGAGAAATTTCCCGCGGAATTTCATTCATAATTGCCCTGAATGAAAAACGAAAGAAGTAATCACCATCATACGCATCAATTTGATAGCTAAATTGTTCGTTAGTTGAATGAAAATCAAAATTTGTTGATTTTTTATTCAACTGATAACCAACCATTGGTAAATCAGACCTCTAACATAGCAATTAGTTGTACAACAGGTCGCAACTTGTAGGGGCCACATACGAACAAATCCAAAGTAGAAAAGTGAAAAAATACACACATATACATATATGAAATTTACTGAAACAAAATATATATGGTTCGAAAGGTCTCAGTCTCTTCTTTATAAATCCGTTTATAAGTTTAAAATTGGTTAACATTCAAGTTAGTTAGAGGTTGATAAGTGTATACGGGGGTATGAAAATCGGATTTTTTATCCGTACCTCAAAATTTTTTGGTTGTGTTTGGAAAATTTTAAATACAGATTATTGTTATGCTCGAAAATACCTGCCAGAAAAATATTAACACGTCACAGGTATTTTTTGTTTGTTTGTCACATAGTGTTATTTAACAACGGGGCTTCGTTCTTATTTTGAAATTTTTTAAATTTGGTTCGCGAATCGGGACCGTATGATATTTTTATTTTTACGTTCTTGATCTGGATTGTATTGTTCTAGATTTGCGAACAAAAGTTGAAAAGTTTTTTACCATTGGTTAATACATAATAACATTTTTTCTCTACATACAGTATACTTAACCTTCCCGACCAGAGGTCCAGCTTTAGGCGGGATTATGCCGCTTTTCACAGGTCAATCCCGCCTCAAATTTCTATCCCGCTTTTTAGAATTTTGAAGAATTCAATCTCTTGTTCGATTTTTATTAAAATGTAACTTATAAAAATAACATAAATAGGAACGAATTGTTTTAAAATTCTCACTGCATTAGTTTTCCAGATATTTTTTAAGTAAACATATTCTCTATTTGAGAGGAGCCATGCTCATTTCTCCAATTCCTATTATTTTCTATCATTGGCAGAATCAGCGGAATTCCATGTTTGTGTTTGTAGTTGATACCAAAATGTTAAAAAACTAATATTTAATTTACTTGGGACGTGAGACACTTTTTGGTCCATTTTTAACTTCTTTCCATAATACTATTCTCATTATTAGCGTTACTGTTTAAAAAATAATAAAATTTTTTATTGTCTTGGCTTCAAAGATATCTTATGGAATGGAAGCAAAGCAGCAAGATCGGTACTCAGGTATTATTTTTGAAGACACTTGTTAAATTCTGAAATTGTTTCCAGATGCAATGCACAATATGAGCAGGGTTATCCCCACAATATTTCAAGGTTCTCAATATATTAGTTTTTCAGATATCCCACGGTAAATATTTTTTCTTTTTGGCAGGTTTCATACCAATACATGTTTTATTCGAACTTTTTTTTACATTATAAAAATCGCTACTCACACAAAATTTCACGTTTCTTGCTGAAAAATATTATAAAATAATAAAAAAAAAATTATGGGAGGTGCCACATTAAAAAAATACCGAAATCGTTATAGCCGCTCTTAATTGATGCGATTACCAACGAACGATATTTGATTTTTATTTACATAGATAAATAATTTTTTTAATATATACATACTTTTGTTTATTTAAACGTGTTTCTTTTCAGTTGAAAACTTTGTTTCCTAAGTACATACAAAACTATGTGTGCATATTACACATCCCGCTTTCTAAAAGATATTTATTTTGAAATCCCGCTTTTTGGCGGTATTTTCTTCAAAATCCCGCTTTTTGAAAAAATCATCTGGTCACGTTAAGTATACTACATAGTGTGTACCGACCCGAACAAATTTTTATTTTTAATTTTCATTTGTATAATTTTAAAGCTTATTTGGTCAAGTACTTTTGAGAGTTTTTTCAGATTTTTTAAAAGAGGGTTTAGGTCGTAGAGTATTGTGACAACATTGAGAACAAGAGTCGGAGGACGGTCATTCGGCGTTATCATTTTAATGTTATGAGTACATTAAAATGTTGGTAAACGAATGTTGTAGTGATGTTAGTTGTACCCGCAGAAAATTGTAGCAACATCGTGCTGATTGTCTTTTTCTGCCTGGGTAAGCACGTAATCGGCCCCCACAAGATAGGGACCAGTCCGAGTTCTAACACTTCCTATGAAGCGGAGCAGTTACTTTTACATAGGGATGACCTAGGATGGGTTTAATTGATACTTTATATGCACCTTGTGACTTGTCACTGAACTATCTTATAGGGACCTATTCGGTGTAGAATAATATAAATTATGTATAAGTCATTCCGACATTCAGTTGTAACAATGAAAACTTAAAATTTTTTTATTGTTACAAGTGCAATTATATTATATTATTTTTTTTTTTTTGGGATTCGAACTGACAACCTCCGTCATGACAGGCTTGCACCCTAACCACTCGACCACAGGGGCACTCATATTTAAAAAGCATAAATACTAGTTAAGTTTAGGTTAATAGTTACGGGACTGGTTCCAGAGTGGCTTGGCGGTCTCTTTTGGGGGGAACAATTATTATATTTATATTATTTGATAGGTCCTGCATTCAACCACATCGAACTTGTTCAGTGCCGTTCACTGCCATGCTAGACAGAGTACCAATTAAACTGAATGAAGATTAAGACGATACATCACGAAAATGCTGACTATGTAACCATTTACACGATTTGTCTCCCTACTTTTAATAACATTCCCATTTCAAGTCATAAGACGAGTACGTTTGAATGAATTGTCACCAAACTTTCTGCAGGGATGATTAAATAATGAGTTGACTAACTATTCAATTATAAAACGAAAAAAAGTGCGACAGAAAGCTGCTTAGCACTCCATTATATTTGTGGCAAAAAGGTAAAAGTGCTTAAGTCGAGATAAGCCTCCATGGTCTGCATACTCGAAAGTATGTCTGGGCAAAATTTTAATTAATTTGTGCGATTTTTCCAGAAGTTATACAAAATGACTTGAGGCTTATCTTTTTTTTAACCCCCGACCAAAAAAAAGGGGTGTTATAAGTTTGTAGTGTGTGTCTGTGTATCTGTATATCGGTGTATCTGTGTGTCTGTACAAGTCCACGTACAGACCAAACGGCTGGACCGATTTTGATTAAGTTTTTTCTGTTTGAAAGGATACTTGATCGAGAAGGTTCTTAGCTATGTTTTAAGAAAAACGGTGAAGCCGTTTAGAAGATATCACATCTTTTCTAGATATATTCGGGGGTTTTTAAAATTTTTAATTTTTGTTATTAGACTTCTAATATCATTGGGAATAATAGCTTAATTTAGGTTATACTTTGGTATATTGCAATTTAAATGTATTACTTATAGTGTGTAGAACTATAACAGAGGTTAACAGAGAATTTCCCAGTTTAACTGTAAAATAAATAAATGTCTGAAAATCGACTTGAACGCTTTAAAGTGTTCTCCTACATAACAGTAAAATATGATTTAAGCACTTTTTCCTTATTGCCACAGATATATTTTACAATAGAACCCTGCTTTATTTAATACCCTTGCATGCAATAATGGACGTTAATAATATAATTACATGTACATCAATTGTAATAACAGTGCAAACAAATATCATATCATATCACATTTGAAAAAGATTCATTTCTGCCCACTCTGTTTTCTCAAAAAAAATTATTTAGTGCCAGTTTGTTTTCAAGCTCAGCTAATGCTGGTTGTGTATTTTTTATTTGATCATATACAAAAATTTAATAATGATTATTATAACAATAGTTTTTCTTACAATAATTTATAATTTTCTGACTTGGAATTTTAACTATTGGCAGAAGAGAAATGTGCGCGGACCCAAGCCAAAGCCATTATTAGGCACATTTCCAAATCTACTGTTACGCAAAAAACATTTTGCCGATGATTTGCACGATATATACAAGTTTAGTTAAATTAAATAATTAAACAAAATAATATTAAAATTTTTGAAATATTTTAATAAATATTTTGATTATGTATGTATGTATGTCTTATTTTTAAGATGTTATAAAAACACTGAGAATTTCGTAGGGGTTTACCTAATGCGCACGCCCCAGCTGATGATATTAAATCCAAAGATAGTACATGAAATATTTGTGACAGCTTTCAATAATTTCGAGGATAATGATGTGGGAAAATTGGTGAATATAAGATATCTTTAGCTATTTAATAGCTTTTTGGTGAAAAATTTAAAATATTTTCGCCCGCAGATTGATAGAAATAAAGATCCATTGATCGCCAATAATCCTTTTATATTAACGGGTGAAGAGTGGCGCTTACAAAGATCATTAATATCGCCAGGCTTAACAAGTTCCCGCATTAAACACTCTTATAAAAATATGCAAAATATATGCCAACAGTTGGTTGCATTCGTTGAAGACCAAAGCCGCCAAGAAATTAATGGCAAAGATGTAGGTTTTTGTTAATTAAAAAGTCGAGCTAATCTTTAAAAAAAACTTGCGTTTGCAAAATATATATACAAAAAATTTGTATATTACTCGTATTTTTTATTTTTGTATTCAACAGCTCGCCTTACGTTTCACCTCTGAAAGTTTAAGTGATTGTGTGCTGGGCATTAAAGCCCATAGCTTTTCAACATGTCCACTGCCAATAGCGGAAAATGTTAAGAAATTTGCTGAGCAGAATATCGCTTTCATAATTTATACCATAATTGTGGGTCTGTGGCCGAATATTTCCTATGTTTACAAATCAAAATTTTTCCCCCAAAATTGTGAGAATTTTTTTATGGATCTGATGAGCAGAGCCTTTAATTTACGTTATACCGAAATAACTAATTGCAATGACATACTAAGTTATTTAGTGAAAATTAAAAATATACATAAATTAAAAGAAAACGATATATATTCTCATACAATGACATTTTTAATTGATGGCTTGGATACAACAGCGACAGTAATATCACATTGCTTATTGATGGTGAGAGCGGAAAGTATGCGATGTATTTTTAATAATATATGTAACTAAAAGTTTTCTTGCTTTAAATCCATATGTATGTAGTTGGCTTGTGAATCAGAGGCCCAGGAATTATTGTATCAAGAAGTTTTGGCAGCCTATGGTGATGATGATTCAATTAGTTT
Source organism: Tachina lurida (assembly GCA_944452675.1). NCBI lineage: Eukaryota > Metazoa > Arthropoda > Insecta > Diptera > Tachinidae > Tachina > Tachina lurida. The sequence goes on along the minus strand of OX101755.1, from coordinate 111,031,963 downwards.
TGAAAGGCTTAACGAAATGCCTTATTTGGATGCGTGTGTACATGGTAAATACATACTGATACATCATAATTCTTTATGATTGATTACAGAGTTTTGTTTAAGTTTTGATTTCTTGCAACTAGTGAACTTTTCACTAGTTTTAATGAGTTTTAGACACAAGGATGTTTTTATAATTAGTACTGTGTAACTCAATTCGAAAGCAAAACTGCTGAACTTTATATGCTTCTAACATAAAAATTCGAAAGATTTTTCTCTGGTTTATGAATACTATTTTCACAAACCACATCTATCATTCGATTTTTCATAACTCAGTCGTGCTATAATTTGTGGTTTGCTTTCAAAGTAGAGTTTTTTCCCCGCATTTTTTCATTTCCCGGGAAAGCGGGATTTTTTTTTAATATCTCGGTATCCCACCCAATAGAAAAAATCATCCAGTTGTCGACATCGACGTCACTTTAAACACAATATCAAAAAATTGCGGCTTGTGTACCTGTTGTCGAAAACAATTGACTCCTGTTGGCAGGTTTATGCTACTTTCTACATAGACCTAACACTGGGTCTTCACGTAGCAATTTCATTGCTGAGAACAAGCAATACCCCTTTTAGACAGGGAAAGTTTACTTTGCAAAGTCTTAATTCAGCTATGTGAAGAGGGAGCAATACTATCTGTTTCTGTCTTTCACCCGGCTGAATTAAGACTTTGCAAAGTAAACTTTCCGTGTCTAAAAGGGGTACAATAACGTTTGTTGCTTGAGGCGGAGAACACGTATGGCAATTTTTTTCACAAAATCTTATACATTTACCCCTTTTAGACACGCAAAGCTTACTTTGCAAAGTCTTAATTCAGCTGTGTGAAAGATAGAGGAAGAAATACTATCTCTTTCTGTCTTTCTCCCAGCTGAATTAAGACTTTGCAAAGTAAACATTCCGTATCTAAAAGGGGTAATTCATAGGGCAGGTGTTGCCTAAAATATATATTTCCAATGCAAAAATACGAATAATTAGAGTTTATTTTTTAATTATTATTCGAACTTCATTTGGTTCTATATTTATGATTTGAACGGGCTAGAGTTCGTATCGCGTTGTAAGCCAAATTACATGTGATAATTTATTAATGAACAAATAACACCAAAGTTTGTTGTAAATATACTGACTAACAACTCACAGTTGAACGGAACAACTAGCCGTTTTCGAAGGCCACTAAATCTTCATCATCAGCGTTCTTCTGTGTTTGGTCCACTGTGTGTGGTGTCTGTTGATGTTGATGTTGATGTAGATTTCTGCTTTATATACGTATCTAACCTTTATGCAAATGGAATATGTGAATTGTTTTTATTCATGGTATTTCAATTTGCTGAAAGGTTTTTGTAATAAAAGCTCAATTTTACCATCTATAAATTTACAAAAATCTTGCCATTGCCGTTTGTTCTTTACTAATTGTGCACATGTCAGTTAATTTACTTATTTTTGTTCTACTTAAGACATTAATTAGGAAATTTCATGGACGCAATCAAATTTGATAATTGCCGCAATCGATATTGCTACGTGAAGACCCAGTGTTAGGGAACGGAAATAGATTGCCAGTAGCACAAACTTGTTCTCGAGATCGAATAAAATTTTTTTGGTATTGTTCTAAAGTGACATTGAAACAAACAACACGAAAAACCCGGGATTTCCTGGATCGGGATTTCCCGTTTAGCATCTCTAACTTTAACCCAAAAGGAGTTAGCTAAAAAATTGCAAAGTCTTTGGGGTTAAAGTCAACTGACGATTTCCGTAGAGCAGTACCTGAATTCAGTAACATTTATTACAATAACCGTATCCCTATAATAAATATAACGAATAGTAAAAAAGGAAACTAACAAGCACAAATTCATTTATTCCCAAATTCACAGTCATTAGTTAACTAGTAGCAATAGTTTAACCAATAATATTTGATTCATAGCTATTTGTTTACCATTTGTTAAACCGCCAAATGTCATTGGTTAATAAATAGTTAGACAACAGCTGATTGATTGTAAACTTTGTTAGTATTGTTGTGAAAAATTTTAGACACATTTCACACATACGTTGTCGAACATCTTCTTTGTATTTAGCTGTAAAACATTCTTTTTGTTTATTTTCTATTATATATTGGTTTTCCCGAATCAATTTCAGAACTAATTCAATATCTTGCACGGTAAAGTTAGACGAGCGAGCACTGTTTTCTCCATTTTTAAGAAATAATATAACAAATGCAAAAAAAAAACTATATGCTATTGCAGAGCTGCCAATAGTGAAACTTAAAAGTTTGATAGGGTTACCATTTTTTGCTCATATTAAGAACTTGAGTTAAACAATGCACTCTGAAAATGAATTATTAGTTAGACAATAGTTATAATAACTAATAATTAACTAATGACTGTGAATTTGGGACTTAGTGTAATTTAATTCTTCTTTGTGCTTTTCGCTTATTGTGACATTTTATATGCAGGGCTGCCACATTGGCAAATAATGGAGGCAAAAAATTTTTGCGCACTAAAAAAAATATTAGCTTGTATTAAATACAATTCTAAATTTTTTTTTTTGGGTAATAATTTCAGAATCATTACGTATTTACCCGCCTGGATTATGGTCTACAAAATGTTGCACCCAAAGATACGATATAAAAAATAAGGATGGACAAATGCTTACCCTAGAAAAGGGTCAGACCATAATTATTCCCATTTATGCTCTACATCACGATCCGGAATATTATCCAGAACCGAACATATTTAAGCCCGAACGTTTTTTACAAAAAAATGCTGGTGTAAAAAATTTCAAAGATCGTGGTTTATTTTTAGGCTTTGGAGATGGACCGCGTACATGTTTGGGTAAAAATCAAAAAATTTTCACAATAACTTCAATTCACAATTTATTTTCTCTACTTGTTAAATTGTGTAGGCATGCGCTTTGCTTTGGTTCTCTGTAAATCAGCCATTTCCTGTCTTATTAAATCATTTTATATTAAAGTAAATGCGAAAAGTTGTCGTAAATTTAAATTGGATGCAAAAAGTTTTCTGGCTTTACATGATGGCGGTGTTTGGTTGGATTTTGAAAATCGTTAGTAAAAAAAAACTGAAAGTTGTGAATATAAAATAAATCCATTGTATTGCGTGAATATTTTTGTTTTCATTATTTCGTAACATTGACCTTCAAAAGTCGTCGATGGTAAAAAAACTACTTTTAAAAAATGAAAGGAGAAGAGGTGACATATTTAAAAAAAACGCCAACTATTTTTTATGGGTAATTATAATATGGAAATATTTTGCTCTTTGTTATTGATTTTTTATAGTTTGTTATAATTCCTAAACGTTTTGCTCCTTATTGTTTTCGACTTTTGGCTGGTGTGCATTATTTTGAATAAAAAAATTAATGTTATTGTTTTGTTTGACAGTGATTGCGTGTTTGTATTTGATGATATTTATGATTTTCACGCAAGAGATGTGATCGTGAGTAATTTTTTTTATTCACGTTCAAGCACGCTCATGTGAGTGAATTAAATAAATTAATTACAATCATGTAATGTAGTTGGAAAAGTACACTGAATCAAAAAATCATTTTTAAAACAATAACGTTGGGTTTTCGTTTATTTTCAATTCAATTCAATTTATTGTCCTTCATATATAATATGTATTTACATTAGCATTTACATCTTAGAATTATATTTAAATAGTTCAAGTTTTGCACTTTTTCTTCTTAATAATTTATAGTAATTTAAAAAATTATATATTACATATATACATTATAATTTTATTGGAGGCATAATTTTAAAAAGACCTATTCGAAAAATTTTCCCAATATTTTAATTAAAACTAACTTAAACTTAAAGCCTACAATCTAGCTAAACTGATTTCCACTGATGTGGGTATGTTCTGACCAGGGAAATCAGAAATATGCTCTAAAAAAGTGTTTTATGCGCATTCAATATGCACTAAAAACTCCAAAATATGCTCTTAAAAATAATATAAATTGGTTTATTTGTAAATAAAAATATATTTTTAATTCAACAATTGAAAAAAATTTGCATATAAAGTAACACAAAAATAAAACAAACAAGAAAGGGAAACAATAAAAAAATTAACTTATTCTTTGTCCCGTAAAAATAATAATTTTGGTTTGAAGTGCACATTAAAACATAATTGCCATACAAATTTTGACTAAAGCAAATAATATTAAGCTTCAATTTAAAAGAGATCACGATATCAGAATTAAAACTTTGGAACTGTATTTGAGATAAATAAGACAAGCTTTTTACTTTTTTATGTGTACATTAGACCGTACCGCAACAAAAATGCGTCTTACACCTTCGAATATATTCGAAGTATTGTATATAAAGTATACTTGCAAAACAATTAATAATAATTTAAAACTATTCTGCTGCAATTTCAAAAGCTCAATGAGTTTTTGCTAGCGTTAAGTCTGTGCCATTAGGGCGGTACATTAGGGTGGTAGAAACTGAGGTCCGGTGGGCCAATATTAGAACGGCATACTTGAAACCAGTGACCGGACAGATAACGAAAACTTTCGGCAAAAAAAATTAAAATTTTGTTTTTTCGAAATTGCCTTGTAATAATACTTTTTTATTCTGCCTGCAAGGTGGTACGCTCTAGTGTACATACTTGTGAAATATTTTTTCAAAACTTCTGTAATAATTTTGATACACTTTTTACATGACCCTCAAAGTCAATGTATATATTACTTACTTCTATTATTTCAATCTTCCGTTCCAATACCAAGTTCGAAATTCCGGTTAATTTAATAATTATTTATATTCAATTTAAAAACATGATAAATTACAAAATTTATTTTACATTAAATTTGACAATGCAAATAAAATTTATTCGTTTAAAATAAAAATAAAAAATCCAAAATTAAAAGTATTTTAATGATATTTTTCAATCACTAATAATAAATGGTTAAGATTGACAACATAAAATCAAAACCAATATAAAACATGAGAAAATAATAATTTACAAACTAGTTTAACAATGATATGAAAAAAATCAACAAAAAAAGTGAAAAATATAAACAAAATACTTAAGCTGGGTTAAGTTTATCCTTGATCACTGGAATGTATTGAATGAATAGAATTATGAAGAAATGACTAAATCTAATCAGTACAATGTGCCACAAAAAACGCAGCTCAATAATGAGACCGGGAACACACACACACGATTTTCCTTATATATTCTAAATAATCTATTAAGGAATATTTAGATACGATGAGACCTCATTTTGTCTTTGCATTTGTCTTTGTTTTGGCTTTTGGATTTCGTTTAGTTCTAGGTGGTAAATACCTTTGCTCAAGCGTTGCCTGAGCATTGACGTTGGATTCGATATCTCGATCATTGAAAATCTTGACAGTTTGTATACTCTGTTTAACTGTTTTAATAGTTGGTAGGTCATTTTCAAAAAATATCCTTTGGCTGCCGTAACGATCGTAAGGATTAACATTTTCCATATAACTACTTAAAGTTTGGCTAGCTGTTTTCTTTGGAAATACGGGCGTCAAAAGGTCAGAACCGCTGTATCTTTGGGAATCGGCAGTAGGTGGCAAATAGTCGGGACCCTTGAATACTTGAGATCCTTGGGATATTTCAAAGGGATGTAAATACTCTGCAACTGGTGGCAAATATTCTGAACCTTTGAACTCTTGCGATCCAGTAGTTGGTGGCAAAGATTGCGGACCTTTGTATTCTTGCGATCCAGTGGCTGGTGGCAAATATTCGGAAACTTGGAATGCTTGTGATCCAGTAGTTGGTGGCAAATAATCCGGGCCATTAAAGGATTGCGATTCAGTGGCTGGTGGCAAATATTCGGAACCCTTGAAGGCTTGTGATCCAGTAGTTGGTGGCAAATATTCGGAACCTTTGAAGGCTTTAGATCCAGTAGTTGGTGGCAAATATTCGGAACCTTTGAACTCTACTGATCCAGTGGGTGGTGGCAAATATTCCAAACCTTTGAAGGCCTTAGATGCAGTAGTTGGTGGCAAATAATCCGGACCTTTGAACTCTAGTGATCCAGTGGCTGGTGGCAAATTTTTGCCACCTTTAAACTCGTGCGATCCAGTGGCTGGTGGCAAATATTCTGAACCTTTGAACTCTTGCGATTCAGTGCTTGGAGGCAAATATTCGGAACCCTTGAACACTTGCGGTCCAGTAGTTGGTGGCAAATATTCGGAACCTTTAAATTCTAGTGATCCAGTGGCGGGTGGCAAATATTCGGAGCCTTTGAAAGCTTGCGATCCAGTAGTTGGCGGCAAATATTCAGAACCTTTGAAAGCTTGCGATTCCGTGGGTGGTGGCAAATATTCGGAACCTTTGAAGGCCTTAGATCCAGTAGTTGGTGGCAAATAATCCGGACCTTTGAACTCTAGGGGTCCTGTGTCTGGTGGCAAATATTCGGAGCCTTGGAACGCTTGCGATACAGTAGTTGGTGGCAAATAATCCGGACCTTTGAACTCTAGGGATCCTGTGTCTGGTGGCAAATATTGGGAGCCTTTGAATGCTTGTGGTCCAGTAGTTGGTGGCAAATATTCCGGACCTTTGAACTCTTGCGATCCAGTGGCTGGTGCCAAATATTCAAAACCTTCGAAAGTTTCTGGTGCTTTACTGCGAAGCACATAGTTGATGTCATTAAATTCCTGAACTAATGATTCTGAAAGTTGTTTAGAATGTCTTTGATTTAGAGACTGGAATATAGAGTTCTGATCAGATTCTTGGTGTCTTTGAGCTTGATGATTTTGGGCGATTTCTTTTATCTGTGTATGTTGTAAAGCTGTAAGTTTTAAACTGTCCCCAGTTTTAGTTATCTGTGCTTGATTCGTTTCATAAGAATTCTTGTGACCATTTAAAAGACTTGTGCCTTGTTCGACCTTAAGTAGGTTTATAGTTAGTTCTTCGGGCAGTTTGTGCAGTTCTTCAATCGCCTGTTCGGCGTTGGGAGGTTTTTCATCCCCATCGTAACCGAGGGGTAAGCTATTGAATTCTTGTTGAAAATCCAGTACATGATTATCTAACAGTGGAGATAAATAGCTTGCATCCTTGAAAGATTTGTCTGATTCATAGCTTGAAAATTTTTCGACTCCAGTAGATTGTATTTGTGATATTGATAATTCTTCGGGTAGTTTATGCAGTTCTTCAATCGCTTGTTCCCCCTTGGAATTTTTTTGAAAATCATAACCAAGAGGCGAGCTTTGGAGTTGTTCTTGATACTCCTGTATATGATTGCTTATGTAATCTGGACGTTCGAAAGATTTATCTGATTCTTCTGGTAGTCTATGTAGTTCTTCAATCGCCTGCTCTGCGTTGGGAGGTCTTTGAAAATCGTAACCGGCAGGCAAGGGTTGGAGTTGTAGTTGATACTCTGGTATATGATTGTTGCTTACTAGTGGCGGTAAATTATTTGGGTCTTTCAAAAATTGGTTTGGTTCATAGCTGAATTGTATATGTTGTTTCTGTGGGGCCAAATTGCTGGGAGTTATTGGCTGTAACTTTCCTGTTGGCGAATTATCTGGAACATTAAATGGTGTACTGGGCCTAAATGGTTTATTTTGATGCTCTACATTGTTTCCTTTGAAGGGAGGCAAGTAACCAGGATCCTTAAATTCATCTTTTCGTAAAAAGTCATTCTTAGAGTTATGTTTTTGATCAGTAATTGGTTTTAATTTTGTGGAAATATGTTGATGGGAAGACAAATGGCCAAGGCTACCGGAGGCAACATTTGATATCAAATTATGCAGAGAATGGCCTGAAGATTGAGGTGATCCCTGCTGTTGGAGTGATAAGGAATCCGGATTCTCAAAACTGACTACGTTATCAAGATCTGATATCTCTAAAGATTTGTGCCTATGTTCTTGTATTGGTTGGTATTCGCTCACAATTTTTTTTATTTTGAACTTTGCAGGTAAAGAGCCTTTAAAATTGCTCACTGCATGTTGCTGATTTTGAAATTGTTCCCAATTTTGTTGCTTATTTGAAGTAGCGTGAAAGAAAGAGTTAGGACTATTACTCTCGGTGGATCCACGTTGATTGCTATCACCATTGCTTGGTTCAAAATTCAAATAAGAAACATTATCCAATGGAAAATCAACTGATGTCTTTTGTGAAGGTGAATAGTTCTTATCGGACTTTAGCGTATATGATAATTTATGTTTGCCATTTCCCTTTGAATGTTCATAATAATCGTGAACATCGAAGGCTTCATATTTAGAATTGGCATAATTTTTCTCTTCAAATTTCTTTGTGGATAATTTGTGTATAGTTGGCGTAAGATATTGTTTATTTATTAATGCTTCGGTAGCAGATGACCACAAGTCCAATAGAAAAAATCCGGCAAGGAGGCTTGTAACCTAAGAAGATATTTTTTTGTTAAAAAGAAAAAAGTTTCGTTTATTCAAAATTAATCCTTAATATTTAGTTGTGTGAGCGGTAATCCACAGGTGCTCGTGTTTTTATTTTTGCTTAAATTGGAGATCCCGATCAAATTTTAAACTCACCTTCATCTTGATGCTGGTCGTGTGTGCCTTCCAAGTCGTCAACATGCAATAATTAACTTAACTTACCTATCCGCATAATTTATACTAAACTTTGAGATTATTAAAAAAATATATTAAATTGAAATCACTACAATTCATTACAAAAAAAAAACACACTCTCACTCACAAAAAGATATGTGAATGCTAAGGAAAAAAAAACTCGTCAATTCAATGAATTTTGTGTGCTCCAAATCTTTGCAGTTTATAGATAATTAATTAATAAAATCTCATCTTCGTTTTGCATATTTAGTTTTTTATTTAATGTGTTTTGTTCCAAGACTTGTGTGAAAGGTTGTTTGTTTTGAGTTTATTCCACCTAATTAAGTTTTCAAATGAATTGACATACATAATATGCATTTAATTGTCTACCACCCTACATTTAATAATTATTGTTATTAGTTATTTTTTTTTTTAATGTAAAAGTTGTCTTGTGAATGTACGTGAACTCGTATGTTAGGTGGAAAATGAACTTGTTGGGCCATAAAAAAACGGAAATACTCAGGTGTAATTTCAACATTGCAAACATAAAAATTTTATAGAAACCACTCGCAATATTGAATACTTTTCTAGAGTATCAATTCGATTAATCGAGGATATTTGTTTTTGCTATTATTTGATTTAATTATGAAAACAGCGAATTTAGATTAAATATTTATTCGAAAAATTTATGTAAATTAATCGACGAATCGAGTAAAATTCATTTCTTATTTTTTTTTAAATAAAAATATTTATTTCGATTTTTAGCTGATAAAATTCCTTACGCTTGATTTTAAGCATATTTGGATTAAATAATTATTCGAAAAATTTATATCAATTAATGGATTAATCAAGTAAAATTAATTTCTTAGTACATTTTTCTTTTTTTCCCGACTTCAAAAAAAGGAGAAGTTTACTCGTATCAATTCACCTGTATTTTTTTATATTGTTAGTTCATAACTCGGTACATTTTAGACCGATTCTGAGAGGGTATAGTTTTCAATTGGTCCTATTCTAAAAAAACGAGAGCGAAGACACGCCCACAATGTTTTCTATTTGATCGGGAAGTGCATTTCGTTTTCGTTTATGCACAAAAAAGTTTTCAAGATGTTTATAAGTTAAAAATCTCATATCTATTTTATTTTCCAAAAATAAAAAAACTATTTATCGTATTATAATAAGATTTGTTATTTACATTATTTACATATACACAATATTTAACAATAAAGGAATAAAAACAAAAGAATAATTCTTAAAGATCATTATGCCCAACCACCTGATGGTTGCCACCCACTACCACCTCCTCCGCCACCACCGGAAGACCAACCTCCACCACCGCCTCCTCCATGACCACCGCCACCGCCACCGCCACCACTACCTCCTAGTTTAATAATTTTGATGATTTTTGTTGAGGTACCACCCCCACCGCCTCCACCACCACCCGAAGACCAACCACCACCGCCTCCTCCTCCCGATGACCAACCACCACCGCCGCCACCTCCATGTCCACCACCACCACCACCGCCACCTCCACCGCTTCCCAAACTAATGACTTTTACAATTTTAATGTCGCCACCTCCACCGCCGCTGCCGCCACCCCCTCCTGACGACCAACCTCCTCCACCTCCTCCACCACCGGACCAATCACCACCACCTCCTCCTCCACCAGAAGACCAGTCGCCTCCTCCGCCACCGCCACCGCCACCATCTTCCGTTATAATTTTAATAATCTGTACATCTCCGCCACTACCACCACCTCCTCCACCACCGCCACCACCAGAAGACCATCCACCTCCTGGTTTGGGCTTAGCTGACACGGATGCAGCACCGATTAAGAGCAAGCAGACGAAGGCCTGAAATGGAAACGTTCAATAAATTAATTTTTTTTAACTATAAAAAAGAATAAAATTGAAGGTGGCACAAATTATTTTAAAGTTGGTTTTGTACGACAAATATTCTTGTATGCTACAAACATATCACGCTCCTCAACTGCAATATGTCTAGTTCTCATATCTGATATAAAGCGTGTTTTTGTATAGTGTCACAACTTGAAGTAGGCATCACTGCTTTATTTAAGCATCCTTTGAACAGCTGATAGTTGCTTTTTAGTTTAGTTTGCTTTGACTTACACCAGAGCAAAGAGTGCACATTGTTGAAATTTTTAATCAAAATAATGTTCTATTCATCAAACTCATCGTGCACTTCTACAATTTTCCGATGAAGCCCATTTCTGGTTGAATGGGTACGTAAATCAGAGAATCTACTAGCTTTTGTCGAAACACCATTACATCCACAGAAAATTACTGTTTGGAGTCATTGGCCAATATGTCTTCAAAAACGATGATGATCAGAATGTTACTGTCAATGGTGAACGGTATAGGAACATGATTCGAAATTTTTTCGTACCTCAATTACATGGCATTAATCTTGCTGATATGTGGTTGCAACAGGACGGCGCCACATGCCACACAGCGGACGCTACAATTGATTTACTCAATGAAACTTTTGATGAAAAAATAATTTAACCTAATGGCCCAATTAAATAGCCACCAAGACCGTGTGATTTAACCATATTGGATTATTTTCTTTGGGGTTATGTTAAGTCACTTGTCTATGTCAATAAACCACAAACAATTGAATATTGGAAATCAACATTCGAAGAGTTACGGCGAAATACGGCTGCAAATTCTGCGAAAAGTTGTTGAAAACTGGTGTTTCAGATTGCGCCCTCTACGCGCCAGCCGTGGCGGCCACATGGCAGAAATTATATTTAAACATTAATTTCATAAAATGTTCTTTCCAATAAAGCCCTTTCATTGATATTAAAAGTACATTTCCTTGTTCTATTATGATTTAAACTTGTGTTACTCTATAAAAAACGCAATTTACTTCAACAAAAGTCCAAATATTTAAAAAAGTTAATTATATTACGTTACTGAAAATGCAATCAACTCAACAGTTACAACGTTGGCATCAGCCAATCAACTTCAAGTCCTGCAGGAATCGTCATAAGCCTAAAATACTTATGTATAGTAATTTTAATATAAACCATACATCAATGTCCGTGTATGGTAATTTTCCAATGAGGGTATATATCTATTTTTCAGAGAAAACTTATTTTTTCTCATAAAGGCAGTGATGCCCACTATTTATAATTCAAAATATTTTCCATTTAGAGTAATAAAATTCGTTTTTAATTCTAACCACAGTCAAGGGAATTTTATTTGCGACAGCTGAATCATTAACCAATTTAAAAATTTTTATCAGAGTTTTGGATAAGACGAAAAAAGCTCGTTGGGCATAATTAAAAAGCGCTAAATTGGCATCGCTGCTATTCGGCAACAAAATTCCAAAATTCCGCAAATGAATAAGTAATGATAAAAATTATGTTTTTGACCTTCGATGTGCTACAATAAAGAAAATAATTTTAAAGTAGTGTTTGCTAATCCGAAATAAGATAAATTTAAAAATAATAAAAATAAGTAACGATTTTTCGCTCACTACGACAGAGGAACGAACCCAATATGCTGTTCCCATACAAAATTATATCTACAATGGAAATGTTGACCATGTAAATTGACCTTCGATAGCCACCAAAATCTAACGCTTCATACACCCCAATTTCTGGTGCTTTAATGTATTTCCACTAAGGCAACGACATTTTGGTCCTAGATTAAAGAAAAAAATGTTGCAATGTTCTTTAGTTTATACAAGAACGTCGTAGTCGAAGTCGAAGTCGAAGGCGATAAATGACAAGCTCGATAAGGGGAATATTTCATTTCACTTAAATAAAATGTATATTTTATATACATATGTAAATATCGTCACCTTAATATATAGAAAGGCCCTAACTCATATTTTTTAAAATCGAGATTTTTGCATTTTTCGTTCCTCTATCGAAATATACAAAAACTTCGTTAAAAAAAAAATAAGTTAGGGCCCTTCTATATTAAGGTAACGATATGTATGTATATTTATTTAACGAAAACACTGTAAACCACACATTTATTTATTGCTGTTCCTTGGCAATAATTGGCTACATTTTTGTAGATTCAATTAAAATATTTTATTAAAGCACAATTCGTGTGGCCTTAAATTCGAATCTCTTGTTTTATTTCTTTATTCCAGTCCTGTTGAACTGTTTCAAGTTTCTTTTTTAAATCACTTAATACCACTTTTACACTTTAACATTAACGTACTTTCATGATACTCTAACTTCAGTTAATCCTTTGAACTTAAAGTTGTTTATGCAAACTTTGCAAACACTATTGGTTTACTGGCGACATGTGGCAGATGTGCAGTACTTTTATACTACAATTGTGTCAGTAGTATAGAGTCGGCCAAAAGAGTATATTGCAACAGGAAAAACTTTAATAATTGCAATCTTTTTTTGGGAAAATAAAAATAGCACAAACAAAAATGCAACTGCATCTTCAGCAATAAGAGAAAAAAAAAACATGCTATGTCTGTGGCTGACTGGTTTTTCTTTTGGTTTGCCCCCTTCTTTCTCCAATGAAAATGAAAACGAAGATGCTTTTACTCTACATCTGCAATGCAACGCATACATAAACATACACACATGCATAAAAAAAAGAAAAGTGCTTTGCTTGTATGTATGCACGAGTATAAAGAAGAAATGTCCATTTGACTGTTGGTGCTGCAATTGCAATTGCATCTATTGTTTAATAAGAGTGTTGCATCAATTTGTTGCAGGAGCAAGCCTGTTTGCTATTATAAATTTGACTTATGCATTCAGTGCTGACAGTAGTTAAATTATTTTTTTTTTATTTATCTAGGTAAACCACTACCCACAGAGTATGCAATAGCAGATGCTCCTTTCCAAAAGCTCATTGCAACAATATTGCGCAATAAATTTTGTTAGCAGACTTAAACTTGTTTAATCAATTTGAAATTATAACATCGAAATCATTTTGCGATGCTAATATATATTATTCTGCTTTTATAACGTCAGAGGAAAGTTGCATTATTCCATCATAAAAACAATTTTGTTTGTGATTAAAACTACATAATATTCGATTATCAAATAAATTTGCACAAATTAGTAAAAAAGAAAGAAAATGTATAAAACAAAACAAAATACATACATACATACTCGTATGTACGTATATGCATAAGTAACACATTGAAAATTTCCTTAAAGAAAATTATGCAAGTGATGGATTGTCTTCTTTAGCTGGTGTTGTTTGAGCTGTAAAAAAATGCTTAGTTAATTTAAGTTATTATCAGGGAAACAGCAAATATGCAATTGCATGTTTTCTCTTAATGCGGGGACAAGATATTTATCCGTTTCAGAACTTTTTATGAATTTTTGGCATCGATTTGTTAGTGCATATTTTTGCATATTTTACCCTTTGAAGCGTGTTTTTGCATATTTCCGTCTTACACGAATATTTTTAGCATTTTTTTTCGAGTTTTTAGAGCATATTTGCGACTTTTAGGGCATATTTTGATACTTTATAGACTTTTTTATTTTAATATGCTTACAAGTTTATGTGTGGGTCAAAATTTTTATTTTTATTTTTCGCCATTTAAAAAATATCATTTCCAATGTTCCAATGTAGTATATAAATTTTTCTTATATTTCTATTACGCAATTGTTAAGAACGTTAGTTTCAATAAAAACTCGGTTTTGCTATTTCTGATTGGACCTTGTCCCGAGTACAATTGAAATAGCATTGTCAATGTATGAAAGTTTATTTAGATGTGACAGGCAACGATTTTTATTTGAAAGTCTGGGTCAAAATTTTGTTGTTTATTGCAATAAAAATTATAAACAAAACTCTAGTCTTATTTATTCAAAATAGAGTTTCAAAGTTTTAATTCTGATTATCGGGATCTATTTTAAATTGAAGTTAAATTTTTACGAGAGTATCCTAAAAAAATTAATTTGTATGACAATTTTGTTTTAACGTGCACTTCAAGCCAAAAGTATTGTTTTTAATACGGCAGATATTCTTTGTTAATTTTTTATTGTTTCTTTTTTTTTTTGGTTTAATTTTTGTCTTATTTTAAATGCAAATGTTGTTGAATTTTTTAATTAAAAATATATTTGCATTTACAAATAAACAAATTTATTTTATTTTTAAGGGCATATTTTTTGCGTTTTTAGTGCATATTTTCAAGTTTTTAGTGCATATTGTGTGCGCATAAAACACGTTTTTTAGAGCATATTTCAGGTTTCCCTGGTTATTATATATGTACATATGTATATACATACATATGTATGTATTATTGTCTTAAAAATGTTAAAGTTATGAGTGATCCAATGATTTAATTTTTTTCTCTTTTTTATACAATGGGGATCATAACGATAAATATAAATATGTTGTTTTTGATATTAAAAATATATGTACATATGGCCGAGTTTACATCTGTGTGCTCAGTGCCCAAAAAAGCATAACCACTAATTACTAATGAAAAACTGTTTGATTCAGATACGTATTTATTAAGTTAAACAGTTTCATACATAACTAATAGACAATTTTATAGAATCCAACATGATTGGAAACTGTTTAGATCAATAAATACTTGTCTGAATCAAACAGTTTTTCATTAGTAATTAGTGGTTATAATTTTTTGGGCACCGACCTCACATATGTAAACCCGGCCTATGCGTGTATTTAGTATGTAAAAAGGCAATATTCATGCTGTCCTTTGATACACAATTTTTAAATGTCCCAGCTCCCTGAAAAACATCAAAGTCAACTACGATACCATCAGAAGTTGCGCATACTAGATTTTCAATCCAACTGGTCATGGCTTCGACCTAATAGCTTGTCGTGCAATACACCTCAAATTAAAGGGATTGAATTATTTGTTCATCAACTGAATAATTTGTGATGTCAGTTGACAATTTGTTTCACCATTTGATAGTTGATAGTTTCTTGATGATAACCCCGATGATGTCGGAACCTCAATGCTCCAGAATGAAACACTGTGTTATATCTGAGGAGTTCGATTGTTCAGTCGGACTATCTGGCTTGTTATTGATAGACTCAAACATTTAAATATTTTCAATGCTTTCATTATTTTCTTCTTCTGCATTTGAATCCAAAGGGATCCAAGTTTCGTCAGCAGCATTATCATCGTCGCTGATGTCAACATCAGATAACACAATCGTGAGCATATAATATAATGTTGCGTTGTGCCTGATCAACACAACTGTGATATCTGTATTATTTTGCACCTGAAGTAATTCTTACTATGTAAAAACTTAATATTAAGTAGCCAAATTATTTCACACATTCGCTCTGCAGTTACCGAAAGCTAAATCTAAGATTTTAGCTTACAATTATTTAACAACAACACATACCCTTTGGACTCATGTATACACATATTGAATAACACAATCCAGTTGAACATATTTTTTTAAGTTTTTTTTACTTTTTTGCTTTTGTTATAGGAAGGAGGGTGTGTTCGTAAATTCATCATTGCTCTGCATCATACGTGCAAACTTTTATTTAAAATACAATACAAGTTCGCTGATAATCTGTTTTAGTAGTAATCGTGTTTGTACACCATATTTGACATTTATTTGTGAGTTATCTACTTCAGTGAACCAGTTTAGAGCATTTAAATTTCCATTTGCAGCGCAGTGATGCATTTACGAACGCAGCCGAAATCACATAACGCACAATCACTGCTTTCAGATAAATTGGCGAAAAGTAATTTTTTTCATATAGTTCAAGGAGACCTCACAATCGATTAAGCTTGGTCTGAAAGGGATACGGTATCCTCTTCGTGACATACTTAGTATATTGATTTTAATCTTAGAACATTTTTGTTTTTTTATATTCGTAATCGTACTTTATTATTAGACGATATTTTATAACTAGGATTGCCTCCTGATGGTCTAAATTCGACCACTTGTCACGTCTTTATTAATATAAACATGTATATATGTACATGTATATTTCCAAGTACAAAGCCAAAACGAAATAGAAAGTTGTTTCTTTTCAAGCAAATTAAAACGCTTTTTAAAACACTTTTATGCTATTAATTTTGAAAAGATATTTATATTTTACATATCTACACAAAAATACCTTTTAAACCATATACATATGTTTCACCAGTATTACTGGACGAAAAGATACTTAAAAGTTTTTCGAAAAGAAATGTGTGCGGTATTTATATGTATATAAGAAGATTTCAAACAAATCATTTTAGTTTGTTTGCAGGAACAACCAGATACTTTGACGAGAGTCAGACTGACAACCTTGCAAGCCACCAACAATTTGTTTGACATTTTCAACCTCCAACCATTTTCCTACATAAAAATTATTACATTCACATTTTCCCAGTATTGTCATAAAACCTTCAAAAGCAAAAAAAAAAAAAAAGAAACAAATTTTCCTGCACACGTTTTAAAAAATGAATGAAGAAACCTACAACTTTTCCATAAACTTATACGGGTATGTTTGTGTAAAACCTTTTGAAATAGCATTTGGTGATTATCAACAAGGAAAGTGGTAAATGATGTAAGAATTGATGTTGAACACGTTTAAACCAACATGCCCCCACAATTCGGCCAACGAATGGTCTGAATATGTGAATGCGTTCCAAGATGTTAAATTAAAACAACAATAGTGCAAATAAAAATTATTTTTTATATAAGCGTTACATTTGCACTTTTTAATATTAATGGAAAGTGCAACAGGAAAATATATTTAAATAAATAAATAAATTCATATGTAGAGAAAAATATTGTTAATTTAAAATTATACCCAATAGAAAATGCTTGACGGCTGTCCGTCTGTATGTCCTTCCGTCAAAGGGTATTTTCTCGAGAACCGTAAGATCTGGCGGACCTGAAACTAGGACAGATTATGTAGAAATTTGGTCGCTACAACAACAAATATATGAAGGGTGTCCGAAAACGAGAAAGAAAAATTTTAAAATCCCATGTAAATAATATGAATATGTACATATAATTATACATATACATATATACGAGTAGATACTCACAATTTGCAAAGTTAGTTTATACAGACTACAACAATTAACACTAAAATTTAAAAAAACCATTTTAGTTTTGCAATTTTGACAACTTGTTGTATCTTGGAAACCGTAAAAGGCAAACTCTTAAAATTTTCAAAAACGCTAAAACTAAAAAATCCCAAAATTAAAAAATCGCCAAACCGAAAAAAATCGCCAAAAAACGAAAAAAAAAATCGCTAAAACGAAATAAAACAGCAAACTAAAAAAATCTCTAAAACTAAAATAAGAGTCTAAACACAATGTTTGCGGTGCGGTGCGATTTCTCGTTGCGGGAGAGAAAAATAAACATAATACAACGGAAGACGGCTACGGCAATACTTGTCATTGTTTGTTTAAATTTTTATTAATTATTTTGTGGATACATTTTTATAAAATGTTCTATGAAATTTACTCTTTGTTTAATATTTTGTAATCGAGGCCCTATTCTCCTTATAGGAACGACGGGAACATATATATACATATATAATATTTTGTAATGCCAGTAACTAAAAACAATAAAACGATTAACATTTTATACATTGGCAGATATATTTGATATATTTTTAAACTTTTATATTTTATGACAAAAGTTGTTGAACTTGAAAATCATTTTTTTGTTCACAATAATGTTGTGAACACCGCCAATTATTCAAAAACTATGGCAACATCAGAAAGAGAAAGAGAGTAAAAAATTTAGAGAATAAGAAAGTCCGCAGAGAAAATAAAATAGATTTTAATTTTATACCGTTCCGCACTGCGATTTTTTACTTCAAAATCGTATGAAAAACCGCACCGCAATAAATTATCGTTACCTTGTGTTCAGACTCTAAATCTCCGGAAAACTAAAAAAAACGTCAAAAACCAAAAAAAAAAAAAATGCCAAAAATTAAAAAAACCGCCAAATCTAGAAAAATCTCCAAAGCCGAATAAAAATTTACCGGGTACTTAAATTAAAAAAAAAATTATGTACCTATTTCTATTTTTCTGAAAATAACGAAAATGTTTTTCCAATTAGTCTATGTGTAAAAAATACTGTATATACATATGTACATAGTATGTACATCATCTTCAAACAGTATTACGTGAACACTTAATATTATATAAGTTTTTTTTTAGCGGTGAGATGCGATTTTGAATGAAAAGCAAAAAATTTTTTTTATTGCTTTTCCTTTCTCGTTAGTGCTTACAATAATATGCAACTACAAATTAGGGAACCGTTGTCATGTTTTATGTAGTAATAGCACATTCAACGAATGCAGTGACCAAAAAACAACAAATATAAGTAATAATATACAATTTATTGAATAATATAAATATTTGTTTATAGTACCTAAAGAAATTTATTTATAAAATAAAAGCTTTGCCTGCGATGTAAGATTACCCTTGTTGTGTCGTTTAGGTTAAATATTTGTTACAAAAACTTAATGAAAAAGATTAATTAACATCATTGCAATATGCAATAAATGTAATAAAGTCCTGCACAAGACCGCAAAAAAAAAGTTTAAATGATGTAAATTTTGAACAACTGATACCTTATGGGCTTTTAATGATTTTAAACAAGATTTCCATAAAAAATGTTGCTGATTAAGCATTTAGAAAGCCTTAATAATTTTTATAAATAAGGATGTAATTCATTGATTAATGAATGCCCGTGTTTAACACTTCAAAGTTCATCATTGCGGGATACGAGAAATACCCACTTTGCATCCAACCAATAATATTTAAAGAAATCGCGAAACTTAATGAACTCCATGAGTGGAGGAAACCCAAATTGATATTGGTATCGAAAAAGAAAATAAATTTATCCATACATCTGTATTTTTAATTTGTATTATAAGATAATTTCTGAAAAACTGCATTCAATTCGAATGCACAATTAGTCAATTTAAGAAATTTAATACAAAGAAACTACGTATGTTAAGTTATACGTAACCTACTGTAGCCCTTTAACGCTTCCTTAGTTTTTACTTTACGTTGCTGTTCTGTGCTGTGCCGTTCTATTTCTAAATTTTAATATTTACTTTTTGTGTAATAAATTAGGTGTTTCTGACCAGAACGGTCACAGTTTTCCACTAAATTGATTAGTTTTGCATCGTCCATTGCTATGTTTCAGTATTATTTTATGTTTTTCTTTAAAAAATGCAATTTTCTAAATTCTTAAAGCACAATCACAGTTTATTTTTTTTTAATTTTCACATGTTGAAGCGAAACAGAACAGAATGAAATAGAAAATCTAAAGGCTTGATTTCTATAAACCAAAAAGATTGATTCGTAGCAGAACAGAAAGTAAAAGCTAATTCTGACCTTAGGCTTATACCCACACAATCCAAATTTGGCATTTAGCTTAGTTAACAAATAAAAGTCAACTGGCTTAGTGGGGTCATTATGAAATTTCTCTTTTTTTCTTGAATGTAAATTACAAAATACCTAACTGCATAGTTAATAAAACCCAAGTTTTTTACTTTCTTATAAAAAAAGTTACATATGCAAGCTTAGTGAATCGCCCGTATTGCGTATATCGAATCGAATATTCATCTACGAGAATTTTGTCATAGAATAAAGAAAACTTATAAAAAACTGGCTTAGTTGGGTCACCTTATAAGTTCGCCTGGGCTGTTATTATGAAATTTCTCTTGTTTTTCTTCGCATCAATAGCAGTGATGCCAATATCGTACAGTTAAAAAACAGCTATAGCTCTTAAAAGTATCGAAACCCGATACTCGTAAATAAGAATCGTTGTATCGATATATCGGTTTTTGAAATATCGGCGATATATATCGATATTTAACATACACTCGTTCTTTGAGATAACCCCATAAAAAATAATTAGGGGCAGTTACATCTGGCTAGGTGCATTTCTGGTGTTGAAATAATTTCGATATGCTCGTTGCGTCAGTAAAATTTAATGCCCATTGAAAAAGTAAAATTCTACCACTTGCTTGTTGCTCGGTCGTTAAATTTTGCATGGTGGTGTAACACGGTTCGATGAATAAAATCTAAAAAAATAATAATAAACAACAAAGTTATTCAATTGTTACACGCAGGCGTGACTTTTGGCTCACCCTGTACATACATATATGTACATCCATATGAACATACATATGTATGTGTGTATGTTTGACAAACTTTTATTGTGGATTTTCGAAAGATTTTTTTCGTGATATTGCAGCATTGTAGAGCTGGGTCCAACTCGTTTATTCGTTCATTTTTGCCACAAACCTATATAATCAAACCCATTTAAATTACATGGGTTGGATCATAGGTTTGTGGCAAAAATGAACGACCGAACGAGTTGGACCCAGCTCTACATCATTGAGTTATTTAAGAGGCCTGAATATCAGTGTTGGGCACAAAAATCTTCAGATTTTATAAGAATTGTGCACTTGCGACTTTTTTTAATTGCAAATATTCAAAACTACAAAAATTTCTTTATATACCTATGAAATCCTTCTCGATTTTGATATTTTTGTAAGTTACGCGTTTTTACATTTTATCTAACGCTATACAACTTCCAAATCGGTTAAAAACCGCTTAACACATAAAACTCATAATTTACGGCAAAACCTATCAAATTGAAAAAAAAATTTTTAAAACTGCCAAGAATTATGAAAAGTGGAAACCGTGTTTGACAGGCTGCCTTAAAATATAGATAGAGCTTGTGAGTCCTTTTTGGGCGCACATCTACTATTTATGTATTAAGTTTGAGCAACATCGGTTGGATAGTTTCGGAAAAGCAGAAATTGATAATAATACTAAAATATATTTCTGTTTTGAAACATCTGCACTTATGTATATGTGTATTACGTGTTATTTATTTAAAGAACATCACATTTTTTATTCAATCTAGGACCAAAATGTCGGAAGTAGACAGGACCCCATAATTGGCTCTCATAAAAAGCAACTGCATTATTTATTTATTTTTAATTACAGGTTTATAATGCTTAATAAGCAAAATTTTGCATAAAAATCTGTTGTATAAACCATTTATTAAAAATTTTTAACCCCCGACCAAAAAAAGGGGTGTTATAAGTTTGTAGTGCGTGTCTGCGTATCTGTGTGTCTGTCCGTGTCCACGTACAGCACAAACGGCTGGACCGATTTTGATTTAGTTTTTTCTGTATAAAAGGTGACTTGATCGAGAAGGTTCTTAACTATGTTTAAAGAAAATCGGTCCAGCCGTTTAGAAGATATCACATCTTTTCTAGATATATCGGGGGTTTGTAAAATTTTTAATTTTTGTTATTTAAATTATTATTAGTTGTATGTTTTAGATACCTAAAATATTTTGTTCAAACATACCTTTCATTACAAAATATATTACAATCTTTTAAAAATATTCCGCAAGAGGCTTTTATTTATAAGAGCAATACATACATACATACATACATTTAGATATAAAGACAAGTACTTACATTTGATGAGATATAACATCCCTAAATTAAAATATGAATATGAAATACGTATGTATGTACATATGTATGTACATATTCTTTCAACTTCTATTCAGATATTTATTAAAAATAACTTATTAAATATCGTTAAGAACTTATGCTCTATCTTTTAACCCGCCAAAAAAAGTTTTATTGGTTTCAAAAAAAAACATTGTTTTTATTAAATTTAAAAAGTAATATTAAAATGAAGCGAAAATTAAACTTTTAATGAAACATGAAAAACATAGAACACAGGACTAAAAAAACTTATAATTAAATTCAATTAAATTTATATGCTTTGAAGATGAACGAAAATTACAATTATGAGTTGAAAATGTAAATTATGTATTACAAATAGTAATAATAACAATAATAATAATAAGTCCTTGTAAATATATAGAGCAGCAATAAAGTCGAGTTGATGAATTTTAAAAAAATTTATCCTTCATCACTGAATTCATTTTCATACAACTGAGAAGACCGCAGTGCGGATCTATGAGAAGTTGTATGACGTGCATTAATCGTAGGAGTTGTACGCCTAGCTCGTTGTTTTGATAAACTTAAATTTGCTGACGTTGAAGCTTGACCATGGTTATAACGTGATGGGGTAGCTATACCTCTTAAACTGTTATTTACTTCACCTGGACCGTCTTCATCCTCACTTATATCACCAATTGCATTTGAATGGACACGTCCATTGTAATACGGTTTGGTGTTATCTTGCATTTTATTATTTTCTTCTTCGGCATCACTGTCATTAAGACTTATGTCGGAATCCTCCAAATCGGAATTCTTTGATTCAAAATATAAAATTTCTTCATCACGCAAATGAGACGCACCTTCAACAAATGCTGCGAAACGCATCGGATCACGTAATTTACTCATAACCTATTAAGAAAGAGATCAAAGCAATTCAATAATTTAAACAAAGATTTATTTTAAATAAATAATTATATGCATATGTATTCAATTTTATCTTAAAGCAGTCTGATATATCAATATTGAAAGATCGACTAACTAAGAAACGAATAAATATATACATAGCTAAATCAAAAACAGTCAAAAGTGGAAATGTATTAAAATGTAGTGTTTACTTCATAAATAAACTGCAAAACATTTTATTTCTTTATCAGCATTTAAGATATTTTGTGCATATTTTGACTGTTTTTGATTTAGTATGCGATATTATTCATACTCACCCTCCATTGATTACAATCTGGGCTGCCGGCAAACTTGCGTAATTCTGCTAATGCTTTTGTCGTCTCCCGTACACCCTGTTCATAATACTCCTCGTTGGTCAGAAAACGGCGTTTTGGTGGGAACTTACGCAGCCAAAATGCTCTACCCTTATACCACAAGGAACGTGGAAAATAATGGGAAATTATTACCAAAATAATTATGGCAGCAGTAGCTTCTTCATAACGACTTGAAAAGTATATCATAAGCAATGATATCAACTGCAAGAGCCATTTAATAATTTTTTTTGACCGTTTATTGGTAGGGGGGCCCCAGCGATAACAAAAGAAGAACGACACAATACCAGTGATGAATATATACCAAAATACATATGTACGATAGGTTATTATAATCAGTTGTATATTCTCCCATAGCATTTGTATAACATATAAACCAATGGTCCAGCCACCAATCAAAACGCCATACATCATAGTGCGTCTGAAAGTTTTTTGTTTTATATAATGTACATATAAATCTATTAAATAAAATGATAGCTCACCTAGGGACTAATTTACTCGACAACCATATTAGCAACATAAATGAGGAACATATGCCCAATGCAACACCAGTAATATAATAAAAAGCAGCATTTTGTGATAATTTTCCAGCATAATAGAATAGCAAACAACCCAGTGTAAGTTGAATTACACGCCAAAAATCTACTCTCACTTTTTGTAAATGTATGCGATAAGGTTCAACTGTCTCAATACCCATACAACTGGATGCAAACGGGGACAAATGTAAGCGTGTGCGTTTTTGATTAAAAAGATTAAAACTAAATAAAGAACGATGTTCATCGTAGTGCTCCTGAACTTCTGCGGGTGTCGCACCATCATATTGCGTATAATCATCACTTTCAATATCCAATATTAGTTCAATCGTTTCAAAGAGACGTCCCAATGTTTTTTGTTCTCCGCTATAGCAGTATGTACGCAAATCTTTTTCGAAGAAACCACGATGTCTAGGCAAAGGTTGATAGATATGAATTTCACCAGCTTCCAAATATGTAACTAAAAGCGATGTGAAATATTTTAAATTAGTTGCTTTAAAGTAAATTAAAATTTACCTTTGCCTCTTAAATTTCCTCCATCACTTTTACTTTTTTCAACAAGCTCTGCAGAGCTTGTTATAGTTACAAAGCATCCCAATATCACATAATTTATCAAATTCATTCTTTAAGTTAATTTGTTTTCTCACATTAATACAGTTTAAAGATTTATACTCGAAAAGATTTAAAATAAAATAGGTAAAAAATAATAAATTTATCACCGGCTTCGTTTGCGTTTGTGTCTGTCAAACTTGTTTTTTTTATGAAGCAGTACCAGATGTGATGCACCATATACTTTAGTTCATGTTTGTGTGTGTTTCTGACAACTTAAACATAAAGTTGTTTTTTGTATTGCTGTGTTTTTGTAGAGTTGCGTTGACCTGATGGACCTGATAAGTAGGCCTTGATGCCAACCTCTGTTTAAGAAACTGTGTTGCCAGATTAAAATGTAATATAAGTGGTGCCCATACATATCAGTTTCTCGAGGGAGTTAAAAAAACAGTTACTCAAGGAAACAGTACTTAAATTTTGCAGGAAGCACTTTTAAGTGTTCAAGTCGATTTTCAGAAATTTATTTCTTTTGCAGTTAAATTGGAAATTCTCTGTTAACCTTTATTTTTTTAAGCAAACATTGTTATGCACACTGCAAATAATCACCCTTATTCTAATTGTCGACATCGACGTCACTTTAACACAACAGCAAACTCACTCCTGTTGGCAGGTTTATACCTTAGGGAACGGAAATAGCTTGCCAGTAGCACAAAATTTTTCTCGAGAGCTAGTAAACAAGCCCCAATTTTTTGGTATTGTGTTAAAGTGACGTCGATGGCGACAATTAGAATAAGGGTGAATACATTCCAGTTGAAATATATCAAAGTTTAACCTATTATTCTAAATGAGATTATAAGTTTAAAAAAGATAAGCCGCAATTCATTTTTCCATAACTTCTTGAAAAATCGTACAAATTGCAGGAGATTTTGTACAAGGAAACTTTCAAATATGCAGATTACGGAGCTACCATTAACCCAAAATCAGTTTATCCCGACTTAGGACCTTTATTCTTTTTGTCACAGAATTAGTTGAGAATTAGAATTGGTAACAGAGTGATAAGGAAATTGGTTTATTTCCAAATTGTATGGTTCAATATGTAAATTTTGTGTTAAACGTTTAAGTTGGTTTAACAGCTCGAAAGCGTTGTAATTCGTTTGTATTTTAAATCAATTGTAAGTTATTCTTTTTGAAAAATAAATTGTTGACGTAATGTCTACGAAATTGTTTGATTTGAATATTGTTTTTGTGTTCAACGTAACTATTATGTCAAACCTGTAAATTATTTTAATAACTCGAAAGACAACATAACTTATAGAAAAGAGTAATAGCTCTACTGCAAATTTCTACAATGGATAATGATGTTTCTAAAATGCATTGGCGCATATTCATAGCCAAAACAAAGTATACTTTAAGAGTTTAAAACCAGTATTTGGTATGTTAATACTGGTTTTACATTTTTAAGGTATAATTTGTTTTGACGATGAATATGCGTAATTAATTTTAAGTGGCATAACATTATTCGGCTATTACTTTGCTTAATATTACCTCTATTACGAGTATCGAATGAGGATTTACTAGGAATTAAATCTGTTAAAACCAATCAATCTATTTCCAAGATAGGTAATCCCGCTTGAGACCAATATTCCCAAATGAAATAAAACTCAGCAAATAAAGATTTTAGGAAGAAAATTATCGTAGATTATAAACGTGCATTTGTTTTATTGTTATTTTTTTCTGTTGGTTTCATGTTTCTCGTTTTATATATTATTTTTTAAGGATAGGTACTTGTATAATGTTAAACTTAAATTTTATTAAATAAATAACATTTATTTTATTGATAATCATTATGTTTGTCAATTATCAGTTTTATGTTTCATTATATTATATATGTATATTTATCGAAATTAGCAAAGAGATACTTATTTATTATTAATAAAAATTGTTTTATTTGATTAATTTTATGCGAAATTTTCGATTTATTTAAATATATTTTTGTAGTTTAGTTGTTAAGAAAGATTGCATTAAAGTTTTACACCGTTGAAAGGTTTTGGTTGCTTATAGTAAGAATGTTGATTTTTTTTGTATTTTTTGTCTTATTAGTTTTAAAAATATTGTTACCCTACGTCTACACCTGATATAATTTTATCATAGCAAAAGTCAAACTTGATATTGAAAAATAATTTTTCTTATGTTAGCTCTTTTTCCCATATGGAATTTGACATTTGTCATGATAAAAATATATCAGGTGTAGACGTAGGGTTATAGAAAAAATATTGAAATTGATTTATTATGACTACACGGAAAAAAATTCAATTTGATTTCAATTATGGAAATTGCATAATCAATACTTTTGTTATGAGTAAAATTTATAAGATAATTTAGTTCTTGATCGCACAAGTAATTGAGCCAATGACGTCACAAAATTGAAATCATTTTTATTATTCATGAATTTTTCATTCGAAACTATTAAAGTAATTTATTTTCTCTGCGTAGATAACTACATACGTAAAATATCTTAATTATTAACTTGTTTATGTTTTCAACAGTTTAAACAAACAAAAAAATAAATTTTGTATAGATAGTAGTTACCTTAAAAAATTTAAGAATTTGTCTTAAAATTGTTATTTCTAGAATATGAATTATAAAATTTTTAAAATTTAAATGCACGTTAAGTTATTTGTTAAATAATCTTATTTATTTATAGTGCATGTTAACAAAATCTTTTTCTAATGTCATGTCTGAAATTTAATAAACAAAATATACCTGCTCAAAACTCAATAAACTATAACCAGTTAAAAATGATTTCGCCGGGTTTGCAACTGTAGTAAAATATATTCACATATGCATAGATTTTTTTTTATTTACTCTATATTCGGTACTTGCCGTAAATTCTAAGAAAAAATGCATGTGTAGTTTGACGAAAAGATTAACTTTTCTGGGAAACTATTGCATAATTCTTGAATATTTCATGTGAAATTTACCTTTAAATGGTAATAAAAATAAGTGTTTGTTTGGTATATATTGTATAAATTCATGTTAATACAAACATAAGTATATACATATGTACATTAGGGGTATAACCAATTTTTTGGCATAGTACCATGAGGTCAACCATGTCCTAGTTAGTAACCATGAAAATCATGATCTTTTGTAATTTTTTTTTCAAAAAAGTTCACGCACCAATTTGTTTTCCTAAACCAAACAAAGACATTTTGGAACACTTAAAGCATGGACTTGAACTAACAAAAATTTTATTTTACATAATCTAAAATTATTTCGAGGCCTTCTTAATGCAATATTAAATATTCATACTTTTATACGGTGATTTTTATTTATTTTTTGTTTTAAATAAACATATTATTAATTTTTCTTAACCAGAAAGAAAATTAAAAAATTTCAAACTCCATCGCTGTTGGTGTGTGAACTTTTTTGACCTTAGCGAAAAAATAAATAAATATACGTTCCCTTATAGTTTTTTATGCTCCATCGGCCTGTGCTATACCAATTTTGATATTTTAAAAAATTGTTAAAAATTTATATCCCTAATGTGCATAGATCAAATTTAAGCTCTTTTCAGGCCGTCCAATATGCATGTAAATTCTTTAATATATACATATGTAAGTATGTATATATGTGCGCTATAAATTCTTTAATATATACATATGTAAGTATGTATATATGTGCGCTATAAATGTATGTAACCTCATGTTATATCGAAATAATTTTAATACATACTTTCCATTGTGCCATTCACCATGCAATTTCCAAAAATTTCAATGAAATAATGTGTGATAATAAAATTTTCTTATTTTTTTCCTTTGAGTTTTGTTTATATGTATATATTTTGTTTATGCATAACTAATTTGTAAATTTATTTCTTCTAGTTAAAAAATTGTTAGATGTTTATTACAGTCTTGTGCAGATGTTGTTTGAGTGAACGTGAAAATGCAAAAATACATACATGAATACTATGTACATATATATTTGTACATACATATGTATTTTATTTGCTCATTAACGAAGTGTATTAGAAAATTAATGAATAATAAAATAAGTGTTTGAAATGAAAACACATTTTTTTATTATTATCAATTATATTTATGTGTTAATTTCAACCGTACATTTTAGAACATTTCTCGAAAACGTTTATTTACTAATTAGAATTAAAAATTGCAGTAATCGGGGCAAATTATGGCATTCGATATCGTTCGAAATTTCAAAATATATCAATAGAGTTTAAATGAGATATTTTTAAATTTCTTCCAATATCGAAGGCCGTAATTTGCACCATGATCTTGAAGAAAACTGTTAAGCTATTATTTTTTGTTAATTATTTTTATCGGTATTCAATACATACACAAACATAAATACTTACATACCGTTACCTTAATATAGAAGGGCTTTAACTCATTTTTTTTCAAATATAGTTTTATTTATACATACATATGTATTTCGATAGAACATTTCATGTGTCGAAAAATGAAAAAATTTCGATTTCAAACAAATTACGAGTTAAGGCTTTTCTATATTAAGGTAACGATATGTATTTATATTTTTACTACAATTGTAAATAGGTACATACATACATATCGATAGTCACAAGTAGAAAGACCCTATCTCGTATTTTCACGAAATTTAGTTTTTCAGTGATTCCAATACGTTTTACACAAATACACCTCTTTACAAAAATTTATTGCCATGTGTAAAAAATAACGCTTTTAAAAGCAGTTGTAGAAAGCAGGTGTACAAGCAAATGTTATGCTTATTCTTACTAGGATCGCCCGGTGGTCTAAATTACACTACAAACATGAGTATACTTGTGTGTTTGCAAATACCATAGGCGTACAAAGGCTATTCTGAGGGGTGTATTGTCCACCCAAGAAGTCCTGTTGCCCCCTAGAATGATTAAAAATTGCATGTAATTATGTATTTTAATACTACTCATGGAAATTACCAGTCAATGCCCCCTCCCCCGCCCCTTGAACAAATTTATAGCTACGCCAATGGCAAATACAAAACAAAAACAAAATATAAAGTTGTTCTTTCGAGCAAATTTAAATCGATTTTTTCCACTTTTATGGCAAGAATTTTGAAAAAACAATTATATTGCGCATATCTACAGAAAAATACCTTTTAAACCATATATGTTTCAACAATATTGGTGGACGATACGATACCTAAAACTACAAAAAAAAAAAATGTGTACCGTATGTACATATGTAAAGTTACAGTTATTTGAGTTAGGGCTTTTCTACTTGTGACCAACTATATGTACTTTCAAATATTTTTCGGAAATTGATGGGTTTTAAATCAAATAATGTTATTATTTATTACAGTCAAAATTACTAAATTTTAGTCTTAAATAATTCTGTGGCAATAAGGAAAAAGTGCTTAATTCATATTTAATAATTTTGCAGGAGAGCACTTTTAAGCGTTCAAGTCGATTTTAAACACACTATATATAATACATATACATAAGTTAAAATATACCAAAGTACAGTTGAACTTCTATAACTTGAACTTCTATAAATTGAAGTTTCTATAAGTTGAAGTAAATCGCATGGCAACAGCGACAAACAGGTAAATTCCTTTATATTTTTTCCTATTACTTGAACTTCCCTAACTTGAATTTCTCTCTAACTTCAAGAAACATAATAGTACAAAACCCTGCAAAAATTTCTATAAATTGAACTTTTCTCTGCAAATATGACATTAAAATTACAACCACCTGACCAGTGTGAAATTCGATGCTTGAAAGCTCATTATCGAAATAGAATATTAAAAGAAGTTATAACGCGTGTAGAAGAAAATAGCAAAAGCGATATTAACTTACTAGACTGCATCCGCATAACAACCAGTTGTACTCTTCAAGACTTTATTGAAGTCGATAATGAGCTGGTTGTCGCAGATTTTCCAACGGATGAGGATATTTTTGATAATGCTCTCGAATCAGTATCGCACACTGGAATCACAATAGATAGTGATGAGGAGGACTGTTGCACAGCCCTCCATGGGGTACTTTTGAATATGCAGATAACGGAAAGGCATAGTTAGTTCCGCTCCACTCGACAGTTGAGTAATTTTCAGGGATCGCAAATAACGATTATTTTCCAAATTTAAACTAAAAAAATCACAATAATAGAGAAGTGCTACGTGCATAAGGAATATACAACGATACTCTATGTTACATGGACTACCTATAGATGCAATGACTTTTATTTTTTTTTGATTTTTATTTATTCCTTACAACATAACAGTTATTTCTTGATTTTTATTTATCCCTCACAAAATAAGAGTTATTTTGTGACTTTTATTTATTCCTCACAAAATAACAGTTACTTTTTGATTTCTATTTTGTTGCTGAAAAAATTTTAATTTTTAAAATAAATAAATAATAAAAAAGTAAATTTAATTTAACATATAAGAGTTGTTTTACAGACTCTGGCGATAAATTCAATTTTAAATCGGTTAATATTCATTTTAACGCAAAAATTACGCTTTCTACATTTTAAAAATTAAGCAAAATAATAAAAATCAAACAGTAACTATTATTTTGTGAGGAATAAATAAAAATCAAGAAATAACTGTTATTTTCTGAGGAATAAATAAAAGTCACAAAATAAGAGTTATTTTGTGAGGGATAAACAAAAATCAAGAAATAATGATTAAAAAGTGATTTAAAAAATAAAAATTATAACCGTTACGGTCCCTGGTCATTTTCCATCATACATTTTTTTCGCTACCTATAGTCAACATGTTTTGCTCAGCCTGAACAGCTGATCGAATAGAGTTATGCCTTTTATATGCTTTGTTAGGTGACAGGAGCAAATATTTGTTAAATTTTACATTACAAATGCGATAAAATAAGGAAATAAAGATATAAAATTAAATCATATAACATCGTACTATCTTATATCAAAATATAAAAAAATCGATTTCAAAAAATAATGAGTTAGGTCCTTTCTATATTCATGTAACAATATGTATATCAGGCATATTCTGAAAATCACATTTTTCAAATTACTAGTGATTTTAAAAGTAATAATGATCATGCAGGTATTTCTTCGCTCTTTTTTTAATTTTTCTGTTGTATAACAGCATCAAATATCATTTCTGAAATAAATTTATCATATATGATTTTAAAAACGTATACAGGACCATTATTACTTTTAAAATCACTAGTGATTTGAAAAATGTTCTTTTCAGAACATGCCTGTATGGTATACCTTTCCTTCTTTTTCGCTTTTATAAAAAAAGTATGACACCGTTTTCGCATCATATTTTTATCGTATTTATACGTATGTATGTATGCCTACACAAATATATAAAGAAGTAAAAAAAAGCATATTTTTTGGTGTCGCACTCTACAAAAAGTTGACATTCCTGTGGAAATGCCCATACATATGTAGATATCAAATAAATAATTTAAATTTTTTTGCGAATAGTAAGAAAAGTTTTAAATATATGAAGTTATAGCTGTACCGTAGCGAGAGTCTATATAGTAAATATTATGGCAGGTTCATGATGTGATACCGTTTCCTCAATATCGTTCTTTGGTTTGTTGGGGTTAATATTTTGCTTAAATCATGGCGATCACAACTTTAGTTAAATTTGAAACGATAAAGGTTTTACCCATTGAATGTTATAAATCATACTAAATTAACAATATTTGGCATTGAGAAATCATGTGATTTAATATCGAAACGGTTTACAGTTTTCCATCAGATCACTTACATACATATCGCTCATTTACTTCAATAGTGTCGTAACTCAAAAAAATCCGTTTTGCAGAAAACTCAATGAAGACATGAAAAAATATTCTTCTCTCAGGAGGTGATGGTACAAGCTATTTATATGAAAATTTTGCACAATATAAAATACGAAATGCCGCATTATTTTGCCTTATTAACTCAAAAACTAATATTTTGAGTTATGACACTATTGAAGTAAATGAGCGATATGTATGTATGTACGAGTATCTATGTAGTTATTTTTTCTTTTCATTCCAGAAGTAGTAACTTTATAAACAATTTTAAAATTAGTTTTCTGTCTTAAAAACTTTTCAATTTAACTAATATTTTCCAATGAAATAGTTTTGAACAAAATAAAACAAGAAGTTGTTCAACTTATTTTAAAAAATTAAGGGGCTGATTGTGTAAAACGCTGAAAAATTTTATATGGAAAAAATTTAGATTACAAAAACAAAATACATACAAAATTTATCAATGCTAAGCGTTGCGTTCTACAAAATAAAGCCCCAAATAACTTTATTCATAAAACTTTTTAATAATTGCAAAAAAAAAAAAAATAAGCTGTACATGAATAAAAATAACAGAAGCAAAAATAAATTTAACAAAATCAAATAATTCAACTAAAGAAACAATAACAAAAGTAAATAAAAATACATATGTAAATATGATGGTATAATATTTAATTAAATATTCGAAAAAAAAATACATATAATTAACTGAAAAACTTAAGAGATTCTTAGAAAGAGAAACTTTCTCACAATAATTATGTAATTTCACTTTAATATTTCTTTTTTTTCAACTATGTGTTTAGTCTTAAGTCTAGCTTTAATATTTTTTTGCTATATATGTTTTGTTTCCTATATCTCAATATTTTTTTCATTTAGAATTTAAGTCTCGGTCCAGACATGCAATTTTTTTGCAGCAACTTTTTATTTTTCATTGAAAGAGAGAGAGAGAGAGAGAGGAACATAAAATGTAAGTGTTTCTATTTCAACACTCTCCCACATTTTCAAGAATTGCTGCAAAAAAATAGCAAGTCTGGACCGGACTAACACGTTTTAATTATGTATTTAATTAAAGTAATAATAAAAATGACTAACAATGTTTTTAAAATTTAAAATAGATGGCACGTATGTATGTATTTAAAGACCACGTTGGGTATGATCACTAAGTATGTTAAAAGTAGTGTTAAAACTGGTGAAGGAGTAGCTTTGTTATGAAGAATGGAAAAGAGAAGAGTTAGTACTGAATATAGTATACATGTATGTATGCATGTATGTATGTATATGATTGATGGAATGGGTAACACTTTTTAAAGCTGTCTTATTTTCTTTACTCTTTTATACACATATAAAAATAACCAATAGTGTTTTTATTTTTTTTTTAATAGGCATACAATATAAAAAGTAAGAAAAGTTTTAGTTTATTTTTTATTTCGGTTTAAGATTAGTTAAAGCTATCTAAAAAGTTTTTTTTTATGGATACAGGGTGAAAAAGAAATTTAGTTAGTTAAAAGTTAGGGCGAGAGATTTAGAGTTAAAAGAGGTATTTATAATATATATTAAGTTTTTGTATTTTCTTAATTGTTTGAAATATTTTTATGAATCTATATAAATTTATTTGAAAGTTTTTTAT
Source organism: Tachina lurida (assembly GCA_944452675.1). Classification (NCBI taxonomy): domain Eukaryota; kingdom Metazoa; phylum Arthropoda; class Insecta; order Diptera; family Tachinidae; genus Tachina; species Tachina lurida. The sequence goes on along the minus strand of OX101755.1, from coordinate 110,998,282 downwards.
CTTGGCTAACTTTTTTCTTTAACTGCATAAATATAGACTTTTAATAATTATTTTAATTAAGAGTTTTTTTTAAATTTCAAAAATTTTCAAAACTGTTTTTTTTTTTAATTTTTTTTGTATTGTTGATTTATTGATGTACATACATACATATGTACTCGTATGTATGTATGTATGCTTAAACTAAATTTCCTCTCAAGTTCTTCATGTTGCAGTTGTATTACTCCTGAAAATATAAAAATATAGAATATTATTCTTAAAATTACTTAAGTATAGAGTTTTAAGCAGCATGGAAAATTTCAAAATTTCAATATTTATGATTTTTATTTAATTTAATTTTTATTAATAAATAATTTATTTATTTATCTGGGATGTATTTCTATTCGCTTAATAGATCTTCCAAAGTTTCAAATGTTTAATTTTCAATATTCGCCAAAATTTGAACTAGTGCAAACATTAAGGTGAAACAATATTTGAAACCCAAACTTAAATTGAACCAATAGTTCGGAGCTGCACTAATAAGTGGACATGTTAGTGTAAATAAATTATTTTTTATATGAGAAAATGAAACAAAAGAATATTGTATTGAAAGCCAATGATTAGATAGTTTACATATGTATGTACATATACATACATATCGTCACCTTAAATGCAAACGGACGTAACTATACAAAAATTCGAAATCGAGTTTTTGATTGATTATGGTTCATTTTATCAAACTACATGTTCATGCAAATATTTACACCTCTGCGGTCAAAAATGTCGACTTTATTAAAGAAATTCAAACGGACGTAATTACGAATGCATCTATTTTTTTATTGCAAAGAACGTAACTAACATAAAAGCTTAAATATATATAAAAAGGAAATAAATGGTTAAAAACATAAAGTATCCATACTACAAGTAAATATCGAAGAACATTTTCAAGAATACTTTATTATTATTGATGTTGTAACGTTTTTTGTTTCTCCTGTAAAAAATATAAAAGTGTAGTTACGTCCGTTTAGATTTAAGGTCACGATATGTATGTACATTAGGGTGATTCTAAAAAAAATTCGTATTTTTTCCTCAGAAACAGGTTTTAAAGTTTTGTTTAGGTAAAAAAATAGGCCTATTAAAATATCATATCATAATATTAATGTTGAGATGGTGCGCTTAGCACTTTTCGATTTCCCATACGATTTACATGGTATAAATTGATTTTATTCATTCTGATTGTCATAAGTAAAGAACGGAATGTCGTATAGTAAACTTCTTGGTACGCTTTTGTAGAAAATTGAACGATATATAAAAAAATTTAAAATAAAAACTAAAAAAAAAAAGTTAAGTTACTAAGCCTACTATGCTTATTTTTCTTTTGTGATTTTCAAAAATATTATTATTTGTGAATTCTCAAATAGTTTTTGAAAGTCTGTACATAAGATAAGAGGTTTGTGACTGTTCAAAATGTGTGGTTGAAGTCTACTGACGATTTGTTACAGCAACAATGAAATGCATATAGACATCGCTGAACCACCAGCAAATAAATTTCAAATTAAAATAAACTTGACAATATGTCGAATAATAAATTTCTTAAATAAAAACTAAAGCTGAAATAAAAATATTTTAATTTTTCATTCCATTCACTTATTTATATCAATTTAAAAATTAATAAAAGTGTTTTGTTTTCCTCTATTATGAGAAAAAAAACGAAATTTTTTTTGGATTGGTATGTGAACTTTTTTGACCTTAGCGAAAAAATAAATATATGTACGTTCCCTTATAGTTTTTTATGCTCTACCGGACTGTGCTATGCCAATTTTGATATTTTAAAAAATTGTTAAAAAGCTATATCCCTAATGTACATACATATGTATGTATATATGTATGCTTTTAAAGTATTCATATATCGTCGGTTGGTTTCTGATTTGCTGCAGACATGATGTATTTTGAATATACTGTACGGCAAACCAGAAACCAACCGAGATATGATGAGTGTTTATAAATATTTTATATATTAAGTATCATATGTGCCTGTTATAATTATAAAATTATATTATCTATCTATCTATCTATGCATCTATCAAGACTATTGACACTTGACATTCTACTCTGGTGCCAATGAGACTTGATAGAAAGCGAAAACAAAGACAAACAGTAGTAGTTGTTGCAGCTTAGTACGCGCTAATTAAATTGCAATAACTACTATATGATTTAAAAAGTTGTATAGAATTAAGAAAAACAAGTGAAACAATTCGTATTTCACTGTGTAGAATACTAACCTTCATTATCCTTGTGTATTATGTATGCTGAACAAAAATTGTTGTAGAAGACTACATCATAAATGTGATTTTTTGTTTGTTTTCGAGATACTCGTAGAAGAAAAAATATTAAAAAACTTTTTTTCTTTTGTATGGTTTCTGGAGGTTTTTTTATTGCATTTTGACTTAGAATTATCCATTGATTGAATTCGCATTGGCATTGGCGGCTGCAGCTGCTTGCTGTGACAGTGTCTTTTGGCCTTCTTCAGCCGGGGAGGGGGTTGTATCACGGCGCGGTGGCATACGTTCATTAACAGCATCCAAGCCCTTAGCTTCCGCAAACGATGTAATTTTGTGATTTGGGGAAAAGCCTTGCATAGCATTTTTCAATGATTGTTTGCCACCTGATAACGCGCCTAAAGGCAAAGCGCCGGTCGGTGTTAGGCCCTTCAATTGGAGAACCGATTCAGACTCTTCACGTAAAACAGAGAAAACGCGCGCCATTTTGCCAATGGCACGTATCTTATTGCGTATGACTTCTTTGCGTAAGGCAGCCTCATCGTCCGAGCAGGGTTCTTCGTTTTCGGTCATCAGTTCATCGTCCGAACAAATGTTCAAAACATTCACCAGCATTTCCGTTACCTTTTCGCCTACAAATGGCAATGACCAAGTGAAGACGTCCATAAAGTTTGGCAGCCAATAAGGGTGAGGGGAACAGTTAAATTGGCGTATATTCATGACATTGTTTTCATATTTCAATACAGCAGCCTTATTATTGTAAACATCCAAATAGTTGGGTGCCGAGAATATGGTGATTAGCGACGGAAAGCCGGTGGTTTGTGATTTCCGATACATACGGTAGCCAGCGTCCTGCGCTTCGTGTGCTCGTATAATCGAAAGCAGATTGTTGTTTTGCAAAAAATCGCAACATGCTGCATAACTGTAGAAATAAGAGCAGCCCCTTACCGAATTGTGCGTATAAAAGTCAGAATTCTTTTCATTACCAAAGTCCTCCAGTGGATCGGACCACAATAAATCACACATTGGCCCAAAAGCAGGAGGTTCTTTGAAACGATCCAGACGGCGTATGTCCTCCAGATCGTGAACTTCAGGTGACAAACCGCCATGGACACAAAGGAACTGTTGGTTCATTAAAGCCGCCAGCGGCAAACAATCAAATGCATCCATGCACGCATCATAAACACGCTCCGAGTATTTTATTTTGCATTCTTGTTTAAAAGTAAAGTATTCAGTTAAATGGCGACACTCATGATTGCCTCGCAGTAAGAATAATGTTGTGGGATATGTGATCTTAAGCGACCACAAGTACAAGACACACTCAATACTAAAATAGCCACGATCTACGTAATCGCCCAAAAACAAATATTTCGTCGAAGCTGGCGAGCCACCGATTTCAAATAACTTCATTAGATCATAAAATTGCCCATGTATATCACCGCATACTGTCACAGGTGCCTCAATATCGATCATGGTCTTCTCTTGCCTCAGCAATGCAGCACCATCACGTATAATTTTGAGAGCAGAGTCCTCTTCGATGCGACCCTCCAAAATAAAATGTTGCTTAAGTACATCGTGGTTGGGTTTACCAGTTCTTGCATCGAACACATCAGCTAAATTAAGTTTACGACTGGGCGGAAAGGGTACACTATCGATAACACGATCTTTAGTATTTATTGGTGGTTTCTTAGTGGGACTATTGTTGAGGCTATTCGAAGTTGTATTATTCCCACCGCCTCCACCATCACTGCCTGCTGATGATGCTTGTGTTGTTGTTTGTGATGATCCTTTTGTAGTTGCATTTACGGCTGTTGGTTTCTCATGTACATTATTATTTGTTGCTGAGTTTTGTTGTTGTTGTTGTTGTTGCTGCTGCTGAGTTGGTGGATGCTGTGTTGCTGGCGAAGACATGGTTTTCTTAATTTTTTTTTAGCTTTTAGTTTTGTTTGTTAAAGCTTTACCTATTATTTATTGTGTATTGTATAAGTAATTTAGTTTTATTTGGTTCTAAGAAATATTTTTTATGAATTTTTTTCTTGTGTTAGTTTCACTAGAGATTTTTCTTTATTTTCTATGCCTCAAGGCTTTTGCCTTCTACTTTTGCTTTGTTAGTGCGTTTGCTGGATTGTTAATGGTTGTCGATTGTAGCAAAATTTCATATATAATTTATTATATTTTTCGAGTTTCTTTTTTCGGGGGAAGCAATTGTTCTGGTATGTTTTCTTTTTTTCGCTAGCCTATGTAAACAAGAACATCACGGAGTGACCTGAAAATTATAAGAGGTGTAAAAGAAAGTTTGAATTCATAAAAACAGTTATCCAAATACCTACATACATACATACATATAAATTTACCTAAATATATACATACATATGTAAATGCAATAAAACAAGCACAGTAGAAGTTAAACAAAGATTAGGAGCGCTCAAAACGGATATTGTAAACTGAGAAAAAAAGCAAATGTTTACAAAAATATATATTTTTATCTACAGAACTACAAAATATCCACACATAAGTATGTGCATGTGTACATACATATGTATGTACAAGCATGTATGTACATATGCATTTAAAATTTACTTTTATTTTATTTAATTTGCACTATTTGCTCAGTTGCATACCACAGGCTCACAGGTAAAGTTGCATACAATAGAAAACAGTTGTTTTTGTCATATCAACCGCCAATATCATTTACAAGAAGAAAAATAAATATGTATGTATTTAAATAAAAACTTAAATTTATTATTAAAAAACCCAGTCTCTTCATTTTGCTTTGCATATACACACCTATTAAATTTTTTCAACAAATGTATTTTTAACCGACTTCGAAAAAACGTAGGAGTTTATCAATTAAGTCGGTAGATTTTAGACCGATTGTAAGAATTATTTTTTCTCTGAGATGGTATAGCTTCCGATTGGTCCCATTGTAAAAAAATTGGCGGGACACATATTTTTATTTGATTTTGTGATATTGTACTCATTTGGTTGCTGCGAAACCTATCAAGCACCTTCGGTTGTTGTAATTACACATCTTTAAAGTTGGAAAAATGATCGGAGCTACGCCAATTAAAATTTATTATCATATTTCACGTGGTTCTACTTCACCGATTTTTACGAATTTTACCACGCATCTTGAGCTCTCAAATAGGCACAATCTTCCATTTGAAAAATTAGCGGAGTGACCGCTATTAAAATTTAATATTTTATTTTAAGTGGTTCTACTTTACCCTATTTTTACAAAACTTAACACACACCCTGAACTCTCAAAAACATACAACCTTGAATTTAAAAAATGGGCGGAGGCACGCCCATTAAAATTTAATTTTGTATTGCACGTACTTCTTAATCAACAGATTTTCAAATTTTTTTTTCCAGTTTTGTCCCATAATTTTTTTAGAAAATGTTCTTTCAGATCTTTGCATTGCAGTCGGTTTTTTTGGTCCCATAATTTTTTTAGAAAATGTTCTTTCAGATCTTTCCATTGAAGTCGTTTTTTTTGGTATGTAGAATTATTTAAAACAAATTATTTATTTATGGGATTTTTGAGTTAATTAAAATTGCTTTTACATATTTTAAAAAAATTTTTAATTTTATTTTTAAATGAATCCTGCGAGAAATGGGACATAAAACTTTTCACGAGTTACTTCAACCATTCGCAGGAATGCTAGTCGTATCACAGGCATTTGCAAAGCAAAAGCAAAAATCTCGGTATTTCGGTACGAAAAATTTCCACTCTTTTTAGTTCCTTCATAATTTTTCTATACTCTTCTAAAATTATCATATAAATAATAAAAACAAGTCATTCTTAATAATAAATTGAAAAATTAACTGGAAACTAATTTTATTCATTGAATTATAATCAAAAACAATTTCTTCCATTAAGAACATAAGAAACACCTCGAAGTTATGTCAAATTTAATTAAAGCATATTTAAAGCATATACATATGTACATATGTATATAGTTAAAGCAAACAAATATTTTGTATAAACTATAATCTATTTATAAAATGCCTGATATAAAAACCAAATTCTTTATAGAATTTATTTTATAATTTTTTTTTACAGTGCTGTACAACTTTAAACAAAAGGCAAGTTATTTATTCAGCATAAATAAAATCTAATTGTTGTTTTGAGAGTAAATTTTTTAAATTTAATTTTTACAAAAGTTATTTTTATTCTAGTTTAATTAAAAAGATAGTAATATAAATATAAATTAATCGCTATTCATGTAGATACGTATATTCGTTTTTTATTGACAATACTAAAGGAATATGTAGGTATGTATGTAAGTAAAGCAGTGATAAAATAAAAGTATTTATTGAAAGCAAGTTTTCTGGTTTGGTATTTATAACTTTTCGGCAATTAGAATTAGAAAAAGTTAATGGTTTTATATAAGTTATGTTTTCTTATTGGTACGCTCCTCACACGAAGCTCAAATTTTTTAAATATTCTTATGTATATGTATAAATATTTATGTATATCATGAACTGATTTCAATCTTTATTTGAGTAAAATCAAGGTATGTAGCTGCTACATTTATGCAAATTGTTTTTTATCTCTAACGACAAACATACGCTGTTATTTCTGGCGGCATCAAATAACTCAGTGTTGCCAGTTTTTTTCTAGACCTTATCCCCAATTTTTGATTTCTCATCCCCAAAAATCCCCAAATTGAGTTTTTTTGATTCAAATTGTTTCTTTTGTGAAAAAAAATAAAATTATTTTTAATTTTTTTTTAATTTTATTTGAAAAGTAATGACAAAAATAACATATTTATTCAATAAAATTCATTTATGAAGAGGTGGTCGAACAGCATCATCTCTAATAAATACAAAGAGGGATTCATGCAAATTTTTGGGTACGTGTACATTTGTATGACCGTGTCTTGTGATCTTTTCTGCTTTAATATTTTCCATATCCTCCTTAAACTGTTTGACCCATTCAGAATTAATATTTTTTATTTTTGTATTAACAAAAAATTCTCCTGTCAATGTCAGTTCCATACCATACACTGATCCAGCAGGAGACATTTTCAAATCATGGTTGATGGATGTCCTCAATCCCAACATAACAATTGGTAAAACATCTGACCAACGAGATTTTGAATGGTACATAATTGCTGCTTTAAGCGTATTACGAATGTCGTATTTCGAATTTTATTTTTGATAAACTTTTGAAAATGTGTACTCGTATGTATGTATGATTTAATGAGAAATCTTCACTTATGAATTTTTTTTACGGGAAATTGGGCTCTGTGACCAAACCAAACCCTTCTTATTCTGATAATTAAAACTGTGAGGAAGAAGTCTATCATCTCACACGTCTGTATAAGTATGTACAGTGCAGATTCGGTTAACCAATAGAAATGTTAGGCTGTTGCGAAAACTGAGTTTGTTGCGAAAACCGAGTAAAAAATTTTAAATGCCTGTTTTCCACTAAAAAGCTTATTTTAAACTAAATAAAAGGTTAACTTTTAAAATACATAAATGCATTTGCCAATAACACTTCTTTAGTGGTTGCTAATTTTTTTTCTTCTTAATTATACATACTGTTGATTTATGAATTTTGTATTGATTGCAAATCGTTTTCACAGGTATGCCACTTCCAAGTTTCTTCAGAATTTCGCTCTTTAGCTTTATTGTTAGTTTAACAAATTTTGTCACTACAGGCATTTTGTTTATCTTACTGGAACAACCACTCACAAACAAAATATTTTTTTAACTACGTTGGTTTCGAAAACAGAAGCACCACCCATAAATTCTTAGTCATTCCTAGAATAGTGGCAAATAAAAATGATTTTTGATTTATTTATAAAAAAAACTGAAGTAAAAAACAAAACGAAAGAGAGAATCTTAAATTTTTTTTGCTAAGTTTGAATTTGCGAATATCGAGGTGTTGCACTTATCGAGGGTTACGTTAATCGAGTCTGCACTGTATATTGAGTTATCTTGTGCACTTGGCATAGCTTTATTCTTTAATGAAATCCTGTGAAGCACACACAACGCACCAAAAAATTAAATTCGATCAGCTTAATCTTCTAGCAAAAATACCTATACGTTGAACAAACTAATGTTGTGTTAGAGTTATCCTTTAATGTAAATCGCAATTTTTCTTACTCGAACAATTAATCGAGCGATGAATAATAAGAAAGAATTTGTGGAAAAAATCGCAAATATTTTTCAATTAACTTGCTTTTTAAATAGAAACAAAGTAAATACAAACATACCAACTTTCATTACGCAACGTTTAAATCAATCACATGTGCTAATTCTAAATGTCGAACAAATATTAAACTAACTTTTTTACAGAAAATTACTTGTTTCTTTGCTAAATGGTTCTAAACAAATAATTATTTATTTTAAAATTTTTGCAAAACAAAAAAACAATAAATTTTCAAAATTGTAATTTGGTGCTGAGGTGCTAAAAATAATTAAAAACAATCATTATACTACTTTGAAAACAGAAAAAAAGAAGGAAAGCGGCACAGGGAAATAATTTTTTAGTGAAAGCAAATATGTATGTACGTATGTATGTATGTATGTACTTTTGTACATATGTATGAAAAAAATAAACTTAACAAAACGAATACTTTCAACGAAATTTATTAAAAGTAATTATAATAGCAAACAAATTATTATTTCAGAAGACGAAAAACTACAAAGAGAAAAAAACAAAAAATGTATGTATGTAGAAAATATATGTATGTACATACATACATGTATGTACTATATATATCGCTCACTAAATCATAAAGAGTCACAACTCAAAATTGTAAAAGTCAATTTCTTTTGAAATAAAGTCTTCTTGAAGAATATAAAATACCGTTATGCTTGTTTTTATGTCACATACTTGCGTGATTTGTACAGGATCAACAGTTGTTTGCAACTATTCAGCATCTGAAATTTTTTGAGTTGTGACTCTTTATGATTTAGTGAGCGATATATACATTAAATAAAAAACCATTTGTTATACCATTTGCAAATGCAAAAGAAACCGTTCGATATACAAAAAAATGCATAAAAATGTATTCAACCACAAGCAAACTGTTATCGGGTGTCTAAAATAAACAAGATAAAAATTAAACAGAGGTATAAACGAATCCGACTTCAAATTTTCTTTGAGAGTTACAATTTTATAAATTTTTGCTATCTTACTATGCTAAGTAATTTTGGAGCTATGCGCCCACGATTTCGCGTAAAAGCCATCAATTACACTGTGCTGGATTCAGTGGTGCTTAGCGTTTTTTTAGGTTAGCTTCTGTTTAAAAAATAATGGAAAGTGAAAACTTAGTTAAAAGTACAAAAAAAATCGCAATTTTTACAAGCTTTCTACCGTTTATTAACTTTTATATCGATATACATATGTATGTATGTATATCGATTGAAAAAAGCCCAATCCTAAAAAATTTTTAACTGATATCTTATACTATGTAAATCTACTTGTTACCTGTTACTACATACATACATACATATAGACTTGTGTCCAACAGATCTTTTTGAACTAGTTCGTTCAGTTGGACACAAGTCCGGTCAAAAACATCAATGTAAATTAAATGGGTTTGATACAACTTTTGGTTCAAACGCTCTCAAACTAGTTCAAAAAGAACTGTTGGACACAAGCCTACATACATATCTATACTTTAATATAGAAAGGCCCTAATAGCCCATTCATTCTAAAGCCTGGTACTCTGTTCAAAATTTCACGCGAAATTTTGACATAATCCATACAAAAAACGTTTACATGAAGTTTTCATGAAATAATGTTGCAAAAGTTGTACTCTGTTTGAACTCGTGAAAAATGTATGCAATGTATCTGGCAACGTTTTCTTGCTATCTGTGAAATAATGTGACTGACATTCATTTCGTGCGAAATATTGATAGCTGCCTACTTCAAACCAATAAATACGAACTTATTTTCCGAAAAAGTAATATGGATCACTTGTTACGTGTTAAATTTTTCACGCGAAATAATCAATATTGCTGAAAATTTTTAACAACTTTGAAGAGAGTACCAGGCTTAACGCCAAATTTAGTAATTTCGTGATTTCGGTGGAAATCAAGTTCAAATTAAGTAATTTTCCATATACGAGTATTTTGACATTTTCTAAACTTATTTTTATTTTAAAACATGAGTAAATTTACAACTATGAGAAACAACAATTAAAAGAAATAAAAAATTTTAAATTCAATATAAAATTAAAAGAAGATTGAAAGAAAATTTTTTTAAGTGTAACAAAGAATTTATTAAGCTGAAAAAGTATTTCAGTGTCTGCCGCAGTGAATAAGATGTTTGCGAAATTAACTCAAATGTCATTCAGTACCTGTATAAACACTTTTCATTTCGTTCGTAATTTGAGCTTGAAATTACTTAATTTCATGTCAGCCTGAATGGGCTATAACTCATAATTTTTTTTGAGATCGAGTTTTTTTGTATATTTCTATAGAACATGTAATGTATCCAAAAGTTAGGTCCTCTCTATATTAAGGTAGCGATATATTCTTAATTGAACTTCCTTACTAATATTATAAATGTAAAAGTGAGTTTGTTTGCTACATTACCAACGTCAAACATAGGCTATTTTTTTTATCCGGTTGGGAACCGGTTTTTTTTTATTTAGCACGGATTTTAAAACCGCTAAACCGATTTTGAAAATTCTTTCACAAATGGAAAGCTAAATTCCAGCGGCAAACATCGCTTATTTGTTATCAGGTGCGGAACCGGTTTGTATACATTTAGTTTGGATTTTTCCCGAAAAAAACATTTTTGTTTTTTAATATTTTTATCGGTTTTTATCTTTTGTTTTATCATTATAAGTGAGTAGCAAATAACAAAACATTTCCAAATTTTAAGTACATACATATGTATATGTACATATGTATATAGTGTCCAAAATATCAGATCAACGCGAGCGGAGCCGCGGGTAAAAAAATCGTATTTCTCAATAAAGGCTTGATTCTTCACTTATAAATAAACAAAAAAATGGTACGTGATGTGAAAAAAATATATATTTACATATACATATGTAAATATGTATTCAAGTTTTATAAAAAAAATTCTGTCACACAGTGTTATTAACAGAAAATCTTTTTTAAATTACAACGGTCTTTTAATAAGCCTTAATTTAATACGTACAAACTCGTACATATGTACATGTTCATACGTGTATGTACATATGTAAGTATGTATTCACAAACTGTACATTTAGCATGTGCTTGTCATTGAAAATCTACTAGTAACACTAAAACAATTGACTAGATAGTGACTACATAGTTCTTATGGGAACATGGAGACATACCAACCAGACATTTAGTGGTACATTTCCATACCTTACGTACATACAATTATATGAATATTGACAAGTTGTTGCAAAAGCCACCAGAAATACACCACATTTGTTTTCTCTTTTTCTTTTATACTGACGAATAGAAAAGAAATTGTAGACAATGTACCTACTACTAGACTTTTATTGTTGACATAGAGACATTTGGCCCCAGTCTGACTGCAGGGTATGTACATAGTATATAAAATTAAAAAAATCTTTCATATGCTGACACAAATAGCAATGTACAGCATACCAAAGACAATTGTTAAAAAAAAAAAAAAAACTACGTACAGGTGGTATTTTTATTTTTTTGTCAAAAGTAAGAAAAAACAATTGGCTGGTTTTCAAAACAAAAATTTGGGGAAAATTAAAAAGAAAAATAATACATAGGAAAATGTTGCGAAAACATTACAATAATAATAAAATTAAAAAGAATTAAATTCTGTTTATGTACTACAACCACACATTGAACTACTGAGAAATTTGAAAATAAATCCAAATGGTATTCGCTCTTACCCTCATACCTAAATAAGAGCGGCAAGCGTTGCGTTGGCAGCAGGGTACGCATTTTCAGTACATTTAAATGCGAAAATATTATTTGATTGTACTGAAAATACATACCCTGATGCTAACGCGACGCTTGCCGCTCTTATTTAGGTATGAGGGTTATGCGATTTTAAATATGAAAATAAAACCAAATATTTAGGAGGCGTACATACTCATATCATGCCATAACCGTCAAAAAAAAAAATCTCAAGCGACATAATTTTCGAACTTAATTTTTTTTTACCAAAATCGATCATTTGCGATCGTAAATAATAAATTTTCGTCAAAAATGAGGTCCAAAATGAGGTCCAAAATATGTGTCGGTTAAACTTTTTTTCAGCGCTTACCCTACGTCTATACCTGATATATTTTTATCATAACAAAAGTCAAATTTTATATTGAAAAATACTTTTTTATGTTATTTCGTTTTTCTATATGGAATTTGACATTTGTCAACATAAAAATATATCAGCTGTAGACGTGGGGCTATAGCTCGATATGTACGCATATACACTGAACCAAAAAAATCATTCTTAAAAGAAGAATTTTTAGTTTTCGTTTTAAAAATTCTGCATATTTAAAAATAATCGAAAAATAATACATACATATATGTTTCTTATAAAATTAATACACAACTGAGACATTTTAAATTGTGACTAAAATTAATACCTACATAACGTTATTATTTCTATAACGAAGCAGTTTTGGCATATGAGTTAATTCAGAAGTTGTAGTTATCACTCCATGTACATAATATGTATTATGTATGTACATATGTAAGTACATATGTTCATGTATATTTGGTTATATTTTCTTTAAGCTTTAAAAAAACAATTTGTTATTTCTATTAAATTGTATCTGTGAATAGTAATTAAAAGCAACATTTCACCAAATTATCGGTCATGTCACAGAGTTCAATTCCGTTCGGAATCGGAATTGAATTAACCTCAAAATGTCAAGCCGTAGCCGGAGCATAGCCCAGCATACCCCAGTCTTCCACAGTCTGTACACACCTGACAAATTTCAGTATTTTAGTTTTATTTTTTAGACAACATCTCCTATAAAAATGGGGTGGATTGAAGTCGGATTCCGAACGGAATTGAACTCTGTGACATGGCCGTATACTTTGCTAAGTAGTATGAATGTATGTTGATAAGAAAAGGATTAGATGTAACCGATCCTTCTGAAGAAATTATAGCTTATATGCGAACAAGAACATTTACAAACTACAGGATTGAAAACGTTATGATGCCAAGCAAATATAAATGTATTCGCAATTGTGGATGAGTGTTAAAAATATACTGTTTGTTTTTGTACTTGCTCATTTTATAACAATTACATTAAAATATTCTGTTTTTGTTGGTTAAGCACGTCTAAGATGCATTCGCTGCTGCTTAACCAACTCATCAATAGATTCCTTTAATATTGGATAACAATTTTTAACCGACTTCAAAAAAAGAAGGAGGTTAACAATTCGTCTCTATTTTTTTTTTTAGGTGTGTAGGTCCATAACTCGGTGCATTTTAGACCGATTGTAAAAATTTTTTTGTTATCTGAGAGGGTATAGCTTCCCATTGGTCCCATTTGAAAAAAGTGGGGGGGTCACGCCCACAATTTTTTAAATTTGATTTAATGATCCTCTACTTATTTGATTGCTGCGAAACCTAGCAAACATCTTTGGTTCTTGTAATTAAAAAATTTTTAAGTTGAAAAAAAGGGCGGGGCTACGCCCATTAAAATGTATTATAACATTACACGTAGTTCTACTTAACCGATTTTTACGAAACTTAGCACACACCTTAAACTCTAAAAAAGACACAATTTTCTTTAAAAAAATGGGCGGGGTTACGCCCATTAAAATTTTATATTATATTTCACAGGGTTCTATTTCACCGCTTTTTACGAAACTTGGCAAACACCCTAAGCTTTAATCAAGGTACAAAATTGCGTTCAAAAAAGTGGGCGGGGCATGCCTATTAAATTTTAGTATAATATTTCATGTGCTTGTATTTCACCAATATTGACGAAACTTGGCACACACCCTGAACTTTAATAAAGGCACAAAATTGCGTTCAAAAAAGTGGGCGGGGCACGCCTATTAAATTTTAGTATAATATTTCATGTGCTTGTATTTAACCAATATTGACGAAACTTGGCACACACCTTGAACTCTTAAAAATACACAATCTTGTTTTAAAAAAAGGGGCGTAATCACGCCCCATAAAATTTAATACTTAGTTTCACGTGCTTTTACTTTATCGATCTGTACGAAACTTGGCACACACCTTAAACTCTTAAAAATACACAATCTTGTTTTAAAAAAGTAGGCGTAGCCACGCCCCATTAAATTTATTACTATATTTCACTTGTTTTTACTTAATCGATTTTTACAAAACTGGACCATATTTCTAAATAAGCACTAAAAAGCTACAAATAAAACTAAAAAAAAAAAAATTAAACCGACTTCAAAAATAAGCACTAAAAAGCTACAAATAATATAGATCTAGTTAAATAAAAGATTTTTATATATGTTACCTACAGTGCCGTTTGAAGTTGGTGCCAGTAATACTGGTACTAAACACATAGGAACATGACCGGTAAAAAACTGCAAGTAATTTTTATGTACATATGTATGTATGTGCTTAGTTACCAATGTTGCTGGCACCAACTTCAAACGGCACTGTAGGTAACATATATAAAAATCTTTTATTTAACTAGATCTATATTATTTGTATCTTTTTAGTGCTTATTTTTGAAGTCGGTTTAATTTTTTTTTTTTAAGTTTTATTTAATAGCATACTTACACACATACATACATATATACATAAATACATACATACATATTAACCCAGCTAGCATTTGGGTGATCAGTTTTGGCAGAAATATCTTATATGATTCTCTACAGATCGCTTTTGATGATTAAAAACTGATTTATCACTTGTGCGATTGAAAGAGGATTCACTTATGATTCATCTATATGATCAAATAATGATTTCTTGAAAATAGAGGAACATTATGCAAACCGCCAAAAGGTGATTTAAATGATTTAATATGAAAATTGCTCAAAAATAATCAGCAAACCGTATCATAAGTGATTCTTTGGTATGATTCATCTGTAGGGTACCATTTTCTCACAACGGGAGTATCATTTATGATCGAAAAATGAGCTCATATACGGTTATTTTCCCCGTCAAGCTGATTCGGAAACGATTGGATTATGATACAAAATGCTACCTGGGAAGCAAAGCACGATAGATTCATTTGTGTGCGTGTATATGAGTGCTAACAAGCAATGACCCAGGTAGCATTTTGTATCATAATCCAATCTTTTCCGAATCAGCTTGACGGGAAAAATAACCGTATATGAGCTAATTTTTCGATCATAAATGATACTCCCGTTGTGAGAAAATGGTACCCTACAGATGAATCATACCAAAGAATCAGTTATGATACGATTTGCTGATTATTTTTGAGCAATTTTCATATTAAATCATTTAAATCACCTTTTTGCGGTTTGCATGATGTTCCTCTATTTTCAAGAAATCATTATTTGATCATATAGATGAGTCATAAGTGAATCCTCTTTCAATCGCCCAAATGATAAATCACTTTTTAATCATCAAAAGCGATCTGTAGAGAATCATATAAGATATTTCTGCCAAAAATGATCACCCAAATGCTAGCTGGGGACGTGAAGACTTCTTGTTATGAACAAACAGTCAACAAAGTAGTGTTGATACGTGTATGCTTGTTATTTTCCATATTGTACGTTTGAGTGTGTGTGTGTAAGATGTAGATGATAAGCTATTATGTGTTTAAGGGAGGTTTTTTTAAGCAAGCGCACACAACTAATGTACATGCATGTGAACGTTTGTTTGTGTGCAGAAAAATAGAAGAGCATACACACAACGTGTGTGTGTATGTACATGCACAGAAAAAAATAAGTTTCATTTTTGATAACAAAAATCCCGGTATTCAATCATTTTAATTTTAGAATTTCCTGTGATAAAGAAATCCGCTACATCAATAACAAAAATTGTAAAATAATAATATTTTTTTCTTCAATAATATAAATATTTGAATTAATAAAATATCTTATCAATAATTTTTAATGTAAATGTAATGAATCAAAGAAAAAAGTTGTTGACTGAAATTGTATTTTCAGTGATAATTGTTATTTTATTGTATGTGTGTGTGTGTTGATGGATGAATGTTAGTTTGTTTTTGCTTTGCTGCGATTAAAACTAAATGTGTTTGGGATGAGTCGAACCGGGAATCTCTCGACTAATAGACTAACGTGCTTACCACTCAGCTAAAGAGCAAATGGTTAAGGATTCGCAAATAATGAATATAGGCAAAACATAAGAAATCATGGTTCTTCTACATTTGCGTATTGCGTTTTGATATAATCTAAAAATAACTTTGTTGAGAAAAAAAAATAGCCACGACGATTTTCGGCTACTTGTTGTAATTCACACGTATACAACACGACCAATCAAAAAAACAAGAACATCAGCACATAACCATGTCCAGTCAATCAACAAGCAAGATAAACACCAACACAAGCAAAACAAAAATAAATGGTATTTTAAAATGCGCGGAATTAATAAATGCAATATTCAAGTTAATGACAAATATTATTGAAATTAAAAATTTTATTCATTAACATGGTTTTATTGAAAATAATTCTTGTCTATTTTTTTCTGTGTGCATGACGCTTGTATACGCGCCCATGCGTAGAAAGAAGCAAGCATCACAAATTTTTCAGTCACGAAGTATTTTCTTCTTTACTCCTATACTTGCAATAACTGAAACAAATTCTTGCAAACAGTGTTGCTTAGCGTTTGTTTTAGAAGACTTCGCTGTAGTAAAGCATTTGAAAAATCCATGTCCTGAAAGTTCTTATAAAAGGTATTGTGCAGGACTTTAATACATATGTATTTCCCACAAAATATTTGTTTTCCTAATATCATACTATGCATGATATAAATATAGAAGGTACTTCCATTCTCTCTTTGTTTTTAAAAAATAAGTATTTTTGAAGTTTGTTTTTTGAGAGAAATAAAAAAAATGTTCCCATATCGTAAAAAATATAAGTCTTCCCCCTAAAAATTTTTACAGAAATGTGTAATTATCTTAACAAAAGTTGCGAATAAATAAAGTGATATACATGACTACACATCTGTGATATTTAAAAAGTGGTTATGTAATAACTTGGCGCATCTTTTTAAATTTACTGCCTAAAAATTTCAAATTTCAATACATTCACACTTTTTCACTAATACATTCACACTTTTAGAATTTGATGCGACTTTGACTTCAAATTTTCTTTCCAATTGTGTATTCAAATTTATAGGCAAAAAACATCTGACACCAATTTCAATGAGCGCACTTTTCGATTTTGTTTTCAAATATTCTGCCGGTATAGTATTTTTGTGTTCTTTTATTACACATAATGTTATATTCCTCCTAAAAATTTTAATTAACTTTAAATAAATATTATTAGGAACAAAAATATGTAAAAAATATAATGATGTGTTGCGGTTTATAGACCTAAATAGAAGCCATGAAGTTGTGTGTTTAAGCCAAGGTTGGAAACCGAAACAAATAACGGTATCGGTATTGATACCGGTACAATTATTTTTTAAATTTCGGTATCGGTAGCGGTATCGGTATTTTTTTTATTTCGGTATCGGTATTACCGGTACATACCGTTATCTAGTTTATAATACCGGTATACCGATATTATTATAAATTACTTAAAAAATGGAGTATTTTTACATTAACATACGTATAAAAGCATATATACTTATTTGTTTCTATATATGTTTTTATACTATTATTAAACAATAATTTATTAAAAAAGTGAAACGAAGAGACAGCAGTTCAAACTTTACATATATAAAGTATACATTTTGGTTAATTAAACAAAATAGTAAAAATATAAATTTTGTCTATACTGATAAATTACACTGTGTGACAAATTTTGATGAAATCGAAATACCTGGGACCTGTTACCATTTTTCTGCTAGATATTGTCGAGTATAACAAAAATCTGTATTTGAAATTTTCCAAAATCTTGAGTTGCGGGTAAAAACCGATTTTTCGTATCCGTAGGCACTTATCAACCTCTAACTAAGTTAAATATCAACCGATTTTAAATTAATAAACGGATACAGAAAGAAGAGAATAAGACCTTTCGAAACTTTTACATATATATTGTTGCAGTAAATTTCAAATATACATATGTCTGTATTTTGCACCAAATATAATTTTTTCGGTTTTTTTCGACACTTTTATACTTTGGAAACATTTTTAGGCAATATTTTTGTACTGGACCCATATTGTTTATAACTATCTCGCCAAATTCAGACGAAACGAACATTTGAATATTTCAATTCAAAGAATAAACGATATTCTTTTAGCCAAATTAAAAACAAAGAAAGCAATATTCTTGTTCAATTAACATTATAAAACTTAAAGCAGGTACTTTTCTTCACCTCAAGAGAGGAATCTTTAACTTAAAATATAAAAGTTTAAAGTTTTTTCTCTACCAACCTTATTTATTACGGTGAAGTGTGTAAACAAGACCAAAACCAAAAAAAGAAAGTTAATTGATATATATTTTTCCAAGTTCTGCCCTTATTACGGTTTACAGCTCAACTAAGTTGGATTGAAACTGAAACAACTTAACTTTTAAACAACTGTTTTTTTGGTATTCTGAATAACAACTAATTTTAGTTGTCTTCGAAGATTCTTATCTATGCTATGTTTTTTGAAATAGTATCCATTACAAAACATTTTAAATACTTTTAATTCTGGCCTTGCTATTTTTCTTGAGATCCTATGTTTTATGAACATGGCAATAATATTGGTTGACAAATGGGATTGGTTAGCGTCTGGAATAATAAAGCAAAACGAACACAATGGACGAAATAAAAACCAAAATACAACTGAAAAAAATCAGTTGTTTCATGGTTAAAAAAGTTTTAATACATAATAAAAATTTGTAGTTGCCAAAAAACTCATCTATCTTTTATTTTTTGGCCGGAATCGGTATACCGGTACGTACCGGTATAGACGTAAACTGTAGTCTGGGTACCGGTATTTACTAACCGAAATGGATTTCGGTATCGGTAACGATACCGGTATCTGATTTTAGCGGTATTTGAATCGGTATCGGTATTTTTATGATACCGTTTGCCAACCTTGGTTTAAGCTGTTTTCTTATCAACGGCATATTGAAAATAAATTTGCTTGAAAATTGTGTGCAGCCTACGTCACAGCTTTCAATTTAAACTACTTTTGACAACCAGTATGTGTGAAAAACTTGAATCTTGGTCGTGTAACTGTAGCGTTAACTATATTTTCATCCAAATTGATGATTTTGATTTAGTTGACAATGAATTTTCATTAAGTTTAACAAATATTGATTGATATTACATCTTGTTTAATCTATATAATTCGCTTCTTGTTGATTTTAACATGTTTTTTCTAAAAAAATTACTTAAATACCCGATCAGATAATTTTGGCAAGTCTATTTCAGGCTCTTAGACACTGTTGGCGGACACCAGATAATGTAGAGAACTCAAAGAATGCTAAATTCATATTTTTACAATGATATTTTGTACGTCCACTTATAACAGTAAAAATATTTCAGACGTTTCTATAAGAATACATGTAGAAAACAATCATAAAAGCTGCTCTCCTGTAAAATTTTAAAAATGTTAGATAAGTCAGTTCGATAAAACAGCGACGATATGTATGTATGTACCAGAGAGCTGTATGAGTTGATTCACTTTCGCTCTCCACTCACAATGCTTTTGTTTTGTTTCTTAACATCAGTATGTACTAATGATATTGCTTGCAGTGTTGCCTCTCTAACAACTGACTGTCATTAACTCAGTGTTGTATTGTTAGTAAAAATCAATAAAAATTCTTACTGTTGTTTGATTGTTTTGTATAGGTATCAAATAACTCACAAAAGCATGTTGACTAGATGAAGTCTTAAGTTAATAAAACATGGCGTATTAATTAATAGTTTTCTCGTATTAAAACAATTTATAAAATAAAATGGGGCTACCTATTTTATTTTATAATATTACATAAAACTATATTTGTCAGAAGGGGTATTCAAAACAATCATACTGATTCATTGCTTTATTGAATCATATGAATGAATAGAGATTGCAAGTAGTGGCATGCATTTATTAACAACTGTCTCATTGATATGAATCATGCAATAGAATCATTCATTATTTTAATGTTGAGTGCTAGCTCAATATTCATTTTAGAAAATGCAAAATTATGCCGTTTGATTCGTAATCATGCAGATCACTGGTATGTACATATAAGACAACAGAATGATACTTAAATATTTGTAGATATCGCGATGGATATTAAAAACATAAACAAAACTAATTAAAATTAGTTGTTGAGTAGATAATAGAATAAATTGTATTATTATTTCTTGCTGATATTAAACAGACGAACAGGCAATCGAATATATATACATATGTATATGTATGTATATACATATGTATATGTATGTTTAAAATAGCCGTTGTTGATATGACTTGTTTAAACATGTAATGTACTTATGTTTGCATGCTTGTATTTGGTCCCATTTCACACTAGTCAAGTCTTATT
The DNA here is from genome assembly GCA_944452675.1 of Tachina lurida. NCBI lineage: Eukaryota > Metazoa > Arthropoda > Insecta > Diptera > Tachinidae > Tachina > Tachina lurida. Next base: position 110,977,508 of record OX101755.1, on the reverse strand, counting down.
GCTAAGCTTATCACTTTTTCTTCTTTGAACTTTCATCGGCGTCCACAGAATTCAATTCTTATTTTTCAGCTCATATTTTTTATGCATAGTATTGTATAGCACGCGAGCTTTTTTAAAATTACGAAACGTATTGACAGTACATGAAGCTGAGTACTCGTTGCTTTTCCCCTCGTCTCTCTCTCTCTCTGTACTACAAACTAATCAGCTTAGCAATAAAACTTGCATTGTGTACACTAGTACTCAAGACTCAGTTACCCGACTGTAATGTAATGTAACTGCAACGTAGGAAACAGCTGATCGATATTTTTATATGAAAAGTAGATTACATTACATTACTTCGCTATATCCATTTGCATTACTTTTCACATAACAATATCGATCAGCTGTTTCCTACTGTTGCAGTTACATTACATTACAGTCGGGTAACTGAGCCTTTAGTGTTTGCTATAATTCAAATGAATGAAATGAAAAAAAAATTACTCTCTGAATGTGGTTATCCAAAATTGCTGGAACGCAAAAAACCATAATTGCACATCTCGAAATAGTAATGTTGCTTACTTTTTAAATTAAATTAGTCGCTTAAAACTCGTAACATCACAAAAAACAAAAAAAATTGCATAATTTTTAACAGCCTATAACTTTAATACATATATTAAAGAGAGGGAGAAATATGCACAAATGTACCCTGCAGAAAATTGAATTGGTGACAATTGAACCAAGCGTATTCGTCGTAGGACTCGAGGAAATGGTAATGTTACAAAAAGTAGGGCGTAGTGTAGGGTGAAAAGAAGATATATGGTGTAAATGGTTACATATTCGCCATTTTCGTGATTTATCTAATATATTGAAAAATGCCAAAATATCGATTTCAAAAAAAAAAAAAAATAATAATAATGAGTTAGGTGGTTTCTATATTGAGGTAACTATGTTGTTTAATATTTTCTATACGCAGCATTGCGATAATGCTAATGCAAATTTATCAGAAAATGTCCAACCAAATTAAAAAAAAAAATTGGAATTATATAAAATCTACCATAAAGTAATTGAGAATTACTAAACATCTTAAAAGCTAAAAAGCTTCAACAGACTCGTTCTAGTTATTGGGACTCGTTCTAGTATTGTAGCTGAGTCCAGGACCTATCAAATAATATAAATATATGTTTTCTCTTCTTTGGATTTTCTCTACATTGGAAGCTGAAAGCGGGACATGATCCATCAAAAACTGGCATTTAAAAATAAATATCTTTTAGAAAGCGGTATGTGTAATATGCACATACATATACAGTTTCCTATGTACTTAAGATACACAGTTGTCACAGTTTCTAACATTAGAAAATGTTAATACAGGTAGGGCAAATTTAAAGTTTTTTGAAGAACTCCTGAAAACTCGAACTTCAAGAAATTGTGAGTATGCACGTTTTTAGAGGATCACTTGGACATTAATCTATGACCATATTATCCGACAGCATTTACTTCAAAAAGTGCGTATCCTTCAGAAAATGCCAAGTTGAAAACTTGACAATACGAGTATCTAGTTCAAATTCATGCTTTTCAGAAATAGATTCATGGGCAATAATGAAGGAGGAGCATTACTTTTTTCCGTCTTGGTTGCCTCATTTACAGGAAAAGTCCTTTAAAAATGCATTATAGCTTAACAGAGCTCTGCTAAGACACTAATAAAGATCTGTTAAAGCACAAGGTTCGTGTCAAGGCTTATAAATCTATACAAGCACAAACTTGAAATTACTTGAATAATGCAGTGATAATTTTAAAACTCTTCATGACATGTTAATAATGAGAATTGTATTTTACAAATTAGCTGAACTAAGAAGCACACAGAGATTTGGATAGTTAAGCAATAACTGCACTTAAAAAATATTTGGATTGAATTTGTATCAGTTACAGTATATTAAAAGTTTACAATCTAGATTGAGGATTGCATTTCTACTAGTTAATCACCCAATGTATCTGAGTTAATTTAAGCTTCATTTGTGTTCGCTAGTCAATGTGGTGTTTCCATGTAAGCCGTCGATCAAGGTGTATATTGAGGAACAGTTGGGAACAAGTATCTCTTTCTTCATAGGGTAAATGTTATCTCAACACATTTTTGTTCATTTGCTTTTATTCTCCATTAGTTCATTCATAGTTTAATAGGGCACTATTACGAATATTATATATTATATGTACTACGAATATTTTTTTTGTTTACTATGTCTATATAAGAAAGACTCCGCTAGGGCATGTATTATGTACTACGAATATTTTTTTTTTTTTTTTTGGTTAAGTATATATATATATATAAGAAAGACTTGGCTGGGAAAGACAATGAATCGATATAAATGGACCGTCAAGTCGCTCTGGAACAAGTCCCGTAAATATACTTAGATTTTAACCTAAGCTTAAGAGGTGTTTATACTTTTGAAATATGAGTGCCTCTGTGGTCGAGTGGGTAGTGTGCAAGCCAGTCATGCACGAGGTTGTCAGTTCGAGTCCCAAAAAATATCTGCTCAAAAATAAAAATAAAAAAAAAATATAATTTTTCATTGTTACAGTTAAGTGTCGGAATGACATTTTTAAATAATTATATTATTCTACACGGAATAGGTCACTGTGGGATAGTTCACTGACAAGTCAAAAGGCGTATACAAAGTATCAATTAACCCCATCGTAGGCCATCCCCATGTAAAAGTGACTGGTCCGCTTCATATGAAGTGTTAGAACTCGGACTGGTCCCTATCACTTAAAGACCGATCACGTGACTAGTATTGTGTCAGTTCCATTTCCTGCAGGGTACTTACAAATTCAAGGTTTATAAAACAAAACCTTCCATTTTGCTTTTTAATATATTTTTAAATAAAAGCTTATTTTCTTTATAAGTGTGTTCGTTTACTTTTGCAGTAAAATGCAGTAAATGACTAATTACTGCGAAAATTTCAAAATTTACTCTCAAAAAGAGCTGTTGACGAAAAAAGTACGCGAACAGAAAAGTAGCAAAAATTAGTAAAATTAAAGAAACAGCTGACTCCAACTCCACATAGTGTTGAAAAATATATAAACTTTTGACTATTCAACTCTTTTAATTATTGGTACTCGATACAATATTTTTATAACACGAACAATCTATGGCCGCGTTTACATCTGTGTGCCATGTGCCACACAAGCGTAAAAAAAGCGTAACCACTAATTACTAATGAGCAACTGTTTGTTTCAGACATGTATTTATTAAGTTAAATAGTTCCATACATAACTAATAGACAATTTTATAGAATCCAACATGATTGTAAACTGTTTAAATCAATAAATACATGTCTGAATCAAACAGTTTTCCATTAGTAACTAGTTGGTCACGCTTTTTTGGGCAAATGGCACACAAAAATGCCAGATGTAAAATCAGTCTAAGAATAGATTTTGTAATTTATTTCATGTAATATTTGGAATTAATTTCTTGTTGGTTGGTTTGTTGTTGGTTAAATTAATAAAAATTACATGACTTTGTTAATGTTACTGATTAACTTAAAAGCAAGTGCAATAGTAGATAACCAGATACTTTAGAGTTTCACAACACTGAGTAATTAGAATATTTAATTTGCAAAGCAAAAGGATTAATAAAGTAAATTACAATATATGTAAGTACCACACTTTATAAAATAATTATTTTTCAATGACTTTCATTTGTTTACATTTTGAATCATATGTTTTTATCTTACTAATCTTTACTACGACAAAGTAAAAATTTGCAAAATACTCAGACAAGAACTGTCACTTTACTCTCTCAATTTGTGTTCTCATTTACTGTATTTTGGGTAAACGAACGCAATTTAGTAAAACGCAGTAAATTTCAGTAAAAACTTGTGAAAACTTTTGGGTACACGAACGCAGTTTATTTGTATTTTTTTATTTATAAGTAAAAAAAAAACAGCTGACTATTTAATTAAAAGTTCGTACAAGTTCGTACAGGAAACGAAAAACATTACTCTCGTATTCGCTCTCGAAATTGCATACAAATTGATATCTGCAATTGGTAACAGTTCGGACTGTTTCGTTATGCATCTGGAACAGACCTATTATAGGAATGATGTACATACATAGATATGTGCTTATTTAGATATTTCATAAATCGCATTAATCCCAAATTCACAAAAATATCAAGAAATTTATAAAAACACATACATATGTATGTATATCTCTCACTTACTTCAATAGTGTCACAACTCAAAAAAACCAGTTTTGCAGAAAACGTGCTTTAAGTTTTCAATTTGCATACAACTAAATGAAGACATGAAAAAATATTCATCTCTCAAGCTATTTATATGAAGTTTGTACACAAGATAAAATACCAAATGCCGCATCATAACTCAAAAAAATTATTTTTTGAGTTATGACACTATTGAAGTATGTGTTAACCGCTCATCTATTGAAACATAATCATAACGTAAAATTGCATATACGAGCATACTATGTACATAAGCCAATAAAAATACACATGATGAGAATATAGTTTGTATTTTTTTAAATTTTCCAAACATTATTATCGTAAAGCTAACTAAAGCTGAATCAATTTTAATGAAGATTGAAATTTTTTTTTAGAAAAATCGGGGGAAAAAATTGTATTTAAAGATAAGCAGGCCTAATCTTAAGGAAACTGTGCGTGCAATGTCCAGAATCAGAAAAGGGGAAGAGAAATATTTCTACCAGAAAAATAAGTTATAGTACGATATGAGCAAAACAAGTCGTTTTGATCAAAAACACTTCGAAGTGTTACCATTATGTTTTTTTATATTTTGGATATACGATTTTCGAATTCAATTACAGTAAGTTCTTCCAATAAAACTTGAAAAATATCAAAGGAAGTAAAATAAAAAGTATGTACATATCGCTCATTTACTTGAACAACGTCATAACTCAAAAAATACCATTTTGGAGTTAATACTGCAGAATCAATACTTTTGTCGGTATACATATTGTGTAAAAATTTCATACAAATATCTTGTATTCTCAACTCTTGAAAGAAAAATAAAATTTACTATTTTCCTTTAAAGCGCTGGTACATGGCTATGACGTCACGAGAATTTTCGCAATGTTGCTTGAATTTGTTTTAAATAAGCAGTAGTGGCTACATGTCGCAAAATTTTTATAATATTTTTGTCCTAAAATCCAAATGCAGCACATGTAGCTCAGCGGGCACATTTCCAGAGGCGACAGATTTGTAAACATGTGATCAGGGTGACCGATGACATTTTTCAAAAAGTGGCACCAAAAGGGGATTTATCACAAAAAAGGGGCAAAATTAAAAAAAAAAACGAGAAAACTACATCAAACTTTTTATTTTTATTGTATTTTTATATAATTCACTCTAAAAAAAGGGAGTAAAAAAGTGGCAAGGCACTCAAAAAAGTGGCAAGGCAGTCGAAAAAGTGGCAATTTGCCACTTTAGTCGGTCAAACGGTCACGCTGCATGTGATATCGATATCGCTCATTTACTCAACTCGTTTTCTGGCAAACTAGTTTTTTTGAGTTATGACGTTGTTTGAGCAAATGAGCGATATGTACATCAGAGTAGTTTGAATGAATAAAAACTTATCGATATAATTATTGATAATTAAATGATTTATGGAAAAATCAATTACATAAAAATAAAATAAATTTTATACCTGATAAATTTCTAAGAATTATGTATGAACGTTATATCAAAAAGAAAATTTTTAAACGCAATTTACTATATATCACCAGCACAACCATCTGCTAATGTAAAATTGCATAACTACCACAAGACGGTAAATAAAAATTATTGCTATTTTTTCCGAGCATTATGAGTAGGTGTTAAGTAAGAGTGTTGCAAAAAGAAATTACATAAACACGTATTTAAAAACAAATAAGTGTCAATTAAATAACCACCATGTACATAGGTACTTATGTATATGTATGTATGTACTCTTTTTTATAGTCTCTAGCACTGGTTGGCTCTTTTATGATTGTCTGTCAGTAGCTTTGTCTTCAGTTATTTTTCTATGAAAAGGAACTTTTAACTTTTCTTGTAATTAAGTCATTTTTAATAAAGTCGACAATTACAAGTGTACTCCAATTAAACTAATTTCTATTTCTTTTTCCCAGTCCAGACTTGCAATTTTTGTTGCAGCAACTTTTTAAATTTTTAGTGCAAAAGAGCGAGAGAGAAATACAAAAAGTATATATGTATTTCTATTTCAACCCTCTCACACATATTCAAGAATTGCTGCAACAAAAATTGCAAGTCTGGACCGGGACTTTGGCTACAATGAGCAAATGCAGTGTTGCCAGTATAAAACAAAATGTTGAATGAATGATATCGTACAATTATTTCATATTATTTACCAGAAACAATATCCAAAAATTGATGTAAAGAATAAATTGAGTCATGAAAAAAGTACATTTTAAAAGAGCAATTAATTTTTATAAATGCAAAATATATGAAAGTGGCAATACTGAACTATGTGTTTGTACTTGAATATCAGGTGCAGATGGTGCTGCTGCCGTCTCTAAAATAATTAAGTACCTGGCTAAGAGGCGACAAATGCTGCTAGCGGCATCGTGTAGCCTGCTGTTGTGAATGTGTTTAATGCATAAGTCATAAGTGCTTTTCTCTCAGGAATACATCAACTGACACCACACACAGTGAACCAAGCACAAAGAACGCTGATGATGAAGGTATAGTGGCCTTCGAAAACAGCTAGTTGTTCCATTCTACTACGTGTTTGTCAGAATATTTACAATTAACTTTGGTGTTATTTGTTCATTAATACTTATCACATCTAATTTGGCTTACAAAGTGATACGAACTAATCAAATTAAAAATATAGAAACAAATGAAGTTCGAACAATAATAATTAAAATTAACTAAAAACGATTTGTATTTTCATTACTCGTATCTCTCAAACTTACATACATATATTGATTTGACTCGAAAATGTGTGATGTATTCGATTTGCTTTGATTCGTATTTTTGCAATAGAGTTTTTCTTTTTACAAGTGCCGTACTTTTATTCGAAGAGAGTAGATAGTAGGTAGCCCTATTTCATCTGATAATTTTTTTGTTCTATGTATTTACTTTGTATCTGATGAATGGTTATGGTACAATTATCATTGTTTTTGACGTTCTTTAGTTCTTTACACAGCTGTGGTTGTTGCATTGTTGTAAAACAATTCCTTATGCAGTCACATGGTACTAATGCATCCACAAGCATTTGGAATCGAAATTACAAAAGTGTGGCAACTTCTTAATTAATTGTGTCAGACTATTTACACTTTATTATATTTGAAGGGAGAGAGAATACTCTTAAATAAATAGACAAAATAATTAAATTGCTTTTAATTCAACCACTTGATTAAATAAAATTGTTTTTAATAGAAATAAATGTAAATGTAAATGTTTATAAATTATTAATTCGTAATAAACTTCAAGTACTGAAAGCATCTTGTACATATTGTGACGAACACAAATAACGGTAAGAAAAGCAAAAAAAAAAAATGTATGACCTCCCCCTGTTCTTAATTCTTATTGGCAATACAATACTGCAGAGTCGCAAACAGGTTGACTTGAATTACATACCTACATACATTTTGGTTCGATACATTCGGGTGTATGTATGTACTGTTTAAAGTAAATATGTATTGAATAACAAGGATGTTAAAGACTTCGATTTTTATACTGGAGGTAGGTATACATAAATATACTTACATATTCACATCCTATGGGTAGGTACATATATTTACGTATGTATTGTACATATGCACATACATACATATTTACTATGGTGTTTAGTTTTTCTTGTAAGTTGATTATCAATGCATACCTATTTCGAATTTGATAAAAAAAAATGGATGCACAACAATAAGCAACAGTGTCAAGAAATTACCTGCTTCAACCTGCAGCGACGCAATGCAGAATTCGAATACTACATTAAAAAAAAATTAATATTCATCAAAGAAATCACTAAAAACTTTAAATTCTCACTCATGCGATTGTCATACGCACGTTATGTATTATTTTTCATATTATCTCATAGAGGATAACATAAAACACTTTTATTTAAAATTTCTTCCACAAATAAATCACGGCATTATTTACCTTTCTTTATTTTTTGTAATTTTGGATGTTGCATGAGTAACAACTAAAAAATACGAACGATTATTTTTAACTTAATGGTGCAAGTAGCGCACTTGTGTTGGTCGTACGTTTTAATTTCTACTTTTACTGTATCGACCCGCTGGTCGTTGCACAGATTCCTTCTGCTAAAAAAAATCGTTGCCAGTGCTTTCCAAACTGGTAAAGCAACACACTAAATTAACAGGCTTGCCACTTATCACTTTTTTCATAGTTGGCACAAAATATTTCGGAAGTTTCCATGTGGTGATAATAATTAAAATTGTGCTCGTGAACGAACCAATTCAATTGAACTAAATACAAAAACCAGTATTACCATACAAAATACTGGTTTTAATTTCTTAAAGTGTACTTTATTTTGACTATGACTACGCGCCAAGAATTTAAAATTTGTTTCTTCATACAAAAGTTATTTTTTTGGCATTCCAAAATTTCGCACTTTTCTAATAAAAATTTATTAAAGAGATAATCGAGTATAAATTAACAAAACCAAAAAACAATCAAGGAATAAAAAATAAAAAAAAAACTGTTAAATCTAAATTGAAAAACAAAATTATGAGGCGCAAAAAAAAGTGTTAAGTCCCAAGGACTATTTATCAGGTCAATGCAATCATCCTGATAATATTCTGTGTTTTCGTGTTTAAGCTGCCAAAAGTTGTTTGCACCATATACTTTAGCTCATGTTTGTGTGTGTTTCTGATAACTTAAACATAAAGTTGTTTTTTTTGTATTGCTGTGTTTTTGTAGAGATACATAGACCTAATAAATAGTCCTTGTCAAGTCCCATGTGCTATCAGTTCCATTATTCTAGAACAACATTACTTTGGCTTTGAAGTTACTCCTTTTGCACATTGCTATGGTGAATCAACATTGGAAACTAGACTTGGGTCGAACTCGTTCACTAGTTCATTTTTGCCACAAACCAATGATCAAACCCATTTAAATTACATGGGTTTGATCATTGGTTTGTGGCAAAAATGAACTAGTGAACGAGTTCGACCCAAGTCTATTGGAAACTATATAACTGTGCAGTTTTCTGTAGCAGGAAAACAGGAACATTTTTAGAAAATGTAAAATCTCTAACTCCTCTCAGTATAGGCTTTTTTTTATTCGTGTCAAGAAAGATACAAAAGCCCTTAAACATGGCTTTGAAGACCCAAAAGTTCGAAATTAAATTTTAAAACAAAGAATTAGCCAAAGTTTAAAATTCGTTTAAGGGTTAATTTATATACTCGTATCATGTAGGGTGCGCAGTGGTGCAGTTTTTCTTAAAAAATTAGTTTTTCTTTAGATTAGGTTAGGTTAGCAGGCTGGTGGTAAGGAAGGGTGAAATTTATAGTCCAGCTCACTTGGGTCCAATACAATGTTAGTAACCTTTTTATTTGTTATTTTACTTCGCCAATGATTCTGCTACACAACGAAGTAGGGCGCTCTGATGTTACATCAGGAAGTCGGTAAGGATTAGTTAGTGATCACTGCCTTATGCCTGCATCACTAGAACTTTACCCACAACAACTGATACAAAGGACACTAATGCACATCAGAAAAATGCGTAGTGTTGTTGCTCGAACCCAAGACCTTTGGTTTTGTAGTCAGCGTGCTAACTACTTCAGCCAACGCCAATAAATATTTCAAACTATCACTAATTAATTTTATCCCGCTTATAAACGTTCATAACAGTGACACAGTGACACAGTGACACAGTGACAAAGCAATTTATATGGAAAACAAAAAATAGTGTCGAAAATATTAAAAAAAAATTTATTAGCCGACTTCATTTTACATAAAGTTTTCAAACATTATACAAATCCTTCGTTGAAGGATACTTTCGTTTTGTTTTCTATAATCTGTATATAGTTTTTACTTGGTGAATTTTCTACAGTTAAGTCTACCTTACTTAACATAATGGCAGTGAACTTAAATTAAATACTTATTAAATTTACAAAATTTTTGTAAAGAAATTGTGGAAGAAATCATGTTTAGGAGCACCTCTTAAAAATTAAAAAAAGTATCCTATCCTATAGGAAACTCGGAAACTAAGCCTCGCCGCCAATATTTTTATTTAATTTGTGATTATCGCAGAGTCCCCAGCCCCAACCAAGTAAAATTCGAAAATGTAAGTCAACATTTTACAACAAAAATTTAAAGAGAAGCAAACAATAATGAAACCGTGCCTTAGGAAAAGTGATACCTATTGAAGATTTTGTAACTGTGAGCTAAAAGTGTTAGTTAGAATAACTGTATAACGTTTTCTTATTTTATAGGTATAATAAAATAATTAAAAAAAACAACTTTTACAAAAAATGTATTTATTTAAAAAATTAAATAACTGAACGTCTCAACTGACAAATATTTCAGAACATCGTCAGAAAAACTATTTTAATATAAAAGTATTATAAAACTAAGTAAACGATATGTATATATTTTAACACGTTTTAATAAAACAAAATACTGCTATTATAATTTTTCCGACAGTTTTTCCCTGTGAAAAACTGTTTTTTCATCAAACGTATAGGTATGGCATGGCTCTAAAATACAAGCTTAATTACTTGGTGACGCATCGTGACAAAAGGTGAATATTTCCAGCCAATATTGAATACCTTGTGGCAATCAATTATATGGCAACATTGACTTTACTTATTTTTCTCACAAAGTACATATCTCTGTTAACAAGTAGAAAGGCCCTAACTCGAATAACTGTAACTTTTCAGAAGGTAAAAACATAATAATAAACATTAAAAGTGCTTGTACAACAGCTTTGTAAAACTGCTCGTAAAAGCGTTACTTTTTAAGCTATTGCAATAAATGTTTGAGATTGGATTCTGTTACCTTTGTGCGAACCGAAAATCGTAATATTTATCGACATACATATTTATTAGCTTGCGGTAACGATAATGTTATTCCGTAATTTCTTTTTTACGACAGTCCCAGTTTTATCTTACTCACATTTAATTCAATGTTATGTGGTATCTCTGTATAGAAAATGTGAAAATCACAAAAAATAATTAAGAAAAACTCAATGAATTTGATCCTGTAATTTAATGTGTTTTCTCCAACCGACAGCGAATATCGCTAAAAATATTTTACTGAATAGCAAAGTCGATAAATTTTCGTTACATTTGTTATAGCGATACGATTATCGTAATAAAAGTTACTGAATCCAGGTAGAGGTGTATTTGTGTGAAATGTATTGGAATCACTGAAAAACTCAATTTCGTGAAAGTACGAGTTAGGGCTTTTCTACTTTTTAACAGCGATATACAACATATGTATGTATATGCATACACATACATGCATACACATGTTGTATGTATGTTTGTACAGAAATTCACTCATGAAAAAACTAAATTTCTTCACCGTTGTAAACTGTAGAAAGAGCATAAAATTAAAATGTTTTTCGTAAAAGAAATGTTATTCTAGAATCTAGATATTTAATCCCTTTACTGCGGGTACAGTTAATTAAAATAATTATTTTTTTTTTTTGGCCAGCTAATTTCCTTTGATGTTGAAAAAATATAATGATAACTTTTATTCATAATTTGCTTTTTAAAACAAAAAAATCCATTAATAGGTATGTAATAATCTTTATTGTTTCTAAAACCCGATTTTAATTAACTATGCAAACAATTTTTAACAAAATACTTGTGCAAACAATTTTTAATTAAAAATTCACTTTACGCACTTGACTCTTGCTGGTAAAACAAAAACCTTCAATTATTTTTTTTTCAAGAAGTTCGAAGTCTGTAAATTGTGTTATGTATGTATGTATGTATGTACATATGTACATACATACATATGTATGTAACTGCAACTGAATTTATTCTTCTGTTTCTCATTATTTGACATTTCTCATCTTTAATGTCTATTAATTTTTGGTTTGCAACTTGATTTTATGATTTTAATTTAGGATTTAGCGTGTCATATATTTTAGGTGAATTTCATAGTTTTAATAGTTATGTATGTATATTTACTGTTGAATTGTAAATGTGAATTTTTTCTCTTTTAGCACCATTTTAATTTCACATATTGATTTCTCGCCAATTCGTATTTACTCACATTTATTGCTTTTTGCAATGTTTATAATTTCAAACTACTTGTATTTGCAAGGAAAGCTAGTTTTTAATTTGAAAACATTATCCGAAAAATACTGTGTGCTCCCTTCCGGCAACTAACTATGACTAATTTTTTAATCGACTACTTTTTGCAATGATGTCAAATCGACAAAAGTATATGACGTTGCCAGACGCTAGATTACAATCATATTGGGTATTTCTTATGTTAATTCTTGTAAAACATATTTAACTACATATCCATATTTACTGAAACAACGTCATAACTCAAAAAATTAAATTTTTGAGTTGAATGATGCAGAATTAATCCTCATATCGTTCTTCTTACAAATATGTTGTTTAATCAACTATTGAAGGCAAAATAAAATGTTCTTTTTGCAATTACTCGTAAGTTGTGTGTAAATTTAAAACTAAACTCGTTTTCTGGCAAACTAGAGAAATGATATGGGCATTTCTCCGAGAAATTCCACTTTTTTGTCGCGTGCGACAGCAAGCAATTAACGTTTTATTTTTGAACAACGTGGCTCGATTTTTCTTAAAATTTTACCTAACGTAGAGCTACTGAGGGCCTACACAAATATATAAGGAAGTAAAAGAAGAAAAAAACAAGCATATTTGCTTGGTGTCGCACGCTACAAAAAGTTGACATTCCTGTGGAAATGCCCATATGGTACGTTATAGACTTTCCAGCACAAGAAAAATTTAAAAAGATAAACTAACACCTAAAACCAAATACAGTGAAACCTCTCGTAACCGGACAGTCACGGTTTCGGTAATTTTGTCCGGTTATTAGAGGTGTCCGTTTATGAGACAGGTACACATTTTTTTGCACTTTATTGTAGTTGAAAAATTATATTAAGTGTAGAATGCTTCAAATTATGTAGATTGGTATAATTTGAGATGTTCGGTGCCAAAATGATTTTCAATGTTTGTATTTGTTGGAATGCAAGAAAGTCATCTCTAGAAATTTCTTTGAATGGGTTTGTATAAGAAATGTAGCAATATGAATTGGTAAAATACACAAGAAACTTTAAATATTCGCAATTTCACGCACCGAACATTTTTCTTTTTCAAGCTCGCTTAAAATGTCCATTTGTTTTCTTTAATTGATAAAAAATATTTTTTTCCTAAATAATAAAAGGACTTCTTCAAATAAACAGCAATTCAATTTCATTGCCGTCTTCAACGCATCAGTATTTACATTTGCGTTAACCGGGGAATCACCAATATCATTGCCACTAATACAAATATGAATCAGAGGTGAATAAAGAAAGACCTACTATTTAAATGCAACTCTTGTTGCCGTGTTTCACCGCTTCTATCCGCTTATGAGAGGCATTTAGAACAATACTATATTATTAAAAATTTAGTGTCCGCGTCCGGTTATTAGAGTTTCCGGTTATGGCGGTGCATTTTGTATGGAAAAACTAATGAACATGTTAGATCTACAAAAGTTATTCGGTTATTAGATGTGTCGGGATATAGGAAATGTTCGTTATGAGAGGTTTCACTGTATTGTTAGAAGAAAATGGTAATGAAACCCCGTCTCAAGAAAACCGACTGTAATAGCGTCCTTTGAAACATTTTTAACTGTGATCTAAAAGCAATAGGTAGAATAGTCGAATTAATGGTACATGCAAGGTCTTGGGTCAGTTGATTAAATTTTTTCATGTGTTTCATATAAAATTGTTAATATTTCTCTTTTCCACTAATGTTTCTTAATATCTTTGTTGAACGTTTTTTTTTTGTTTGGATAGTTAAAAATATTTTATTTTAAATATTGTTGAATTGAATGAACTTGATATAAATATGTATATTTCGGGTACATGCAAGACCGTTACATAAACGGCCTAACTAACACGGTACTGTTATGCTATTTTTAGTACCATATACATAAATTATTATTGTACGGCTTTTTCCTTCAGAAAACAGTTTTCTTCAGTTCGGTATGGGGAGTTTTTTCCTCAAGCGTATATGGCAACACTGCGACCTACATAATTTGTACAATGTGCTCCTTTATCTGCAAATTTCGAAATCACTGTAACTTTCCAATGTGCAGTTTTGTCATGTATGTATGTACACATATATATGTATGTAAGGAGGTATACTCTGTTGAAAAGATTTTCTCTATGGTTTCGTCTTAAAACTAGGACAATTCGAAAAAGAGTGCCGACATAAGTATATCGATTAAAATTTTCTTTCTTCTTTGTTGTTATTTTTCTTCATTCGTTATTATTTTTTTATATATTTTTTATACATTTGCAAAAGAAGAAGAATCCTTTTCATACCTGAAAAATTAAACGGGCTGTTGATTGTTTATAGCCACTACTTACTCACTTGCAATAGTATGTGTGTAAATATGTACATGGATATGTATGTATGTATGTATGTATGTATGTATGTATGTTATAAAAGTATTTTTATTGTTTCTCCTTTTAATGGCAATTTTCACATGATATCAACAGGAAACAGATGGCATGTTCCTTCAATGTTAAAAAGGTATACATATGTATGTATGTATGTATGTTTGTGTACATAAATACGTACTTGTATACTTCCGTACATCTTATAGGGTAAGTGCACCAGTAGTCGGCCATTTAACTTTTTTTTCCTTTTCAATCTTGTGCCATTTCTGATGTGAAAATGATATTGCGATGATACGTACTTATTATAATTCTGTTATACGTATTGTTTTATGTTCATTTAACTGTTTTTCAAAACAAAATATATAAATGTAAGAAATTTTTATATATTCCAAAATGCATCTTTTTTGCCAGTAGTCGGCACCCATGTTCCTAAGTTCGGCAATTGATGACCCTATAGTCGGCATGCAATTTTCTGCTAAAGAAAGGGTGACATTTTATAGGAATTCAAGCTCCTTTTTATATAAAATAAAAATTATTTATATTTTTATAGTTCTGACTGCACCTAATATGGAAATGGTGCCTTATCTTATTTCTTACGAGTTTTTTCAGGATTCGGCGTATTATTGGTGCATTCATTGGTTCAATTTCCTTGGGTATTCATATTTGAATGAATTAATAATTATACTGGAGGCACAGGGCCCTGCGAACGAAAAGATATATTGTATCGCTTACCAGGTACTAGAGCAAGTCGTCTATACCTGCTATCCTGTGGAACCACAGAGGGCATAAAGATTCACATTACTTCACAGTACTACTGTTCTAAAGCTTCATCATCACAACCACATATTCTGCACAGGCTGTTACTCCCAATGAGAAGACTGTTTAGGTGTTTTCTCAGTCTGTAAGGAAGCCTCTGAGCTTTCCTAGATTATTTTTATTTTAGGACATGGGATGATTCAAAAGATTTTTGTTATGCTTTATATTTCTGATCTCCATCCATATACATTCCCGGATTTTATCCGATCCAGTGAGAGGAAATCCGACCTTGTGTGCGCTGACTAGTTTGTCTGCATTTTCCTTTCCATCAACTCCAAAGTGTCTGTGAACTCAGCAGAGTACGACCTTATTTATGCTGTGCAGCAGATTAAGCTTAATGTGGCAGTCCCAAGATAACGTCGAGGTATACCTATATGATACTACTTTGAGCGAATATGCTTTAATGGCAGCAAGTTGCTATTTCTCCTCCTCGGTAGTACCTGTCAGGATAAAATTGTGCGCATATCTCAATGACATAAACTTCTGATAAAAAAGTTATAGATCTGAAACGATCAGAGTCTTTCCAGGGATCATTGTTCCCATTGGTTAATTAGACAGTCACTGTCTGTTCTTCCCGGGTCGTTGATGACTTTTTGCTTGGCAGTATTTTCTATAAAAATTGTTCGAGGTGTGAGCTCCATGAGAGCCTCAGTGAATCTCCAACCGATCTCTGGTCGTAGCTTTCCGATCAAGCAACAGCATCATAAGTGATGATAAGTTTCACTATCATGGTGTTTTGCGTGTGCAACTCTTATGTTTTTCCTGCATAGATATACTCACCGTTAGTGCTTTTATTGCCTTGTCGACAATCGCCTCTAAATGGTATCTCTATAAAACCTTTGAGTCTAATATTACTCCTAGGTACTTGACCTCAGATGAGCTTTCTAAAAGCACGCTATCTACTGGGATGGTTTGCAGAGTAGGATTGTCTTCCTATTGGTGAAGCGAACAATGAACGACCTTGCGGAGTTGATATTCTACTCTACGATTAAGAACATTTCCTTCGCTATCCTTAGTCCGTTCTGTACAATGTCACATAAAGTCTGTTCAAAGTGGTCAAATTTACAATCATACAATATTCTGTTATTGCATGAAGTAATTATTTCTTCTGAATTACAAAATTGCAATCTTTCTAGAATCCTCAGTTCAATAAACTTATAATAAAAGTTCATACCGACCTTAGGAAACTGTATGACTGGTATAGAGTATGTAGTATGTATACTCCATACATATTACTATGCCGACTACTGGGTAAACTCGTTTTAAACTAATTTTTTTTAATAGCAGTGAGAAGAGAGATTATTACTATACTATTTTGAAATTTTTGAGCTTAATATGAGAAAATACTAATTTTCCTATAGTTGGCACACCCCTGCCGACAATTGGAAATCATGAAAAATTTTGTTCCTAATGACGGCACCCATTAAAATAAGTAAAATAAATTTTCATATTAATATCAATATTTTAGTTGATTTGAATCCATAGAAACCGGCACTTTTAAGAAATTACTTCATTTAATGTGAATACTCACTTGTTTAAGCTGGGCTCACCACTAAAACATTTCTTAAAAAACAGGCACAATTGCCCGGAAAGAGGCTAAAAATATACCAATATACTCATCTCATTCAAATTTACTCAATGTTTAGAGAGAAGTAAGTATATTTCTAATGAAAATCAGATCTTATAAATGGCCGCTATTCTTATTTATATACCTTTTTATTTAAAAAGGCCGACTGCTGGTGCATGCCGACTTTAGGGGCTTTTACCCTACCTACATATACTGAATTTAATTTGAAATGCGAAAGGAGAAAATAACAATTTTACTTGTGCCTATTGGAAATAATTTTAATTTAATAACTAACTAGGTACTAATATGTACTCGTATAAAAACAGTTTGTAGTTTTCTAGCAGGTTAGCACGATGTTATCATACACAATATACATTTGTGTGTTTCTATGTAAGTATGCACATGTTATGTCCTTTGCATGCTTTGTTTTTTCAATACCTACCTACTTGAAATAAATACACATCAACATCACATACATACATACATACATACAGTGTTAAAAACTTTAATATCAAATATACAACGAAATTAAATTTACATAGGACCTCTCTTAAAAAAATCCTCTATAGTTCAAGGCTATTAAAAGCGAAAAAATACATAAAATATACCTAGTTGAAGTACAAAACATGTTTGCATGCGTATGTAGTATGTACATATCGAACCTTTTCTGCAAGAGAGTCATAACGTAAAAAAAAATGTTTTACGAATTTACCAAAAGCCCAATGGTAAAATAAAATAAGTATGCAATTTTTACACTACATAAAGAACGATAAGGCGATTGATTCTGTATTAAGTCCTAATTTACACTCAGCAAGTCTTATTGCTAAACTGATTGGTTTTTTAGGGGAGAGAGAGACGAGGGGAAAAGAAAAATGTATGTTGCCCTCGTCTCTCTCTCTTCGACAAACTAATCAGCTTAGCAATAAGATTTGCTTAGTGTAAATTAGGACTAACTGAAAAAATAATTTTTTTGACTTATGACTCTCTTGCAGCAAAGGCTCGGTATGTGGATATCGCACTTGTTCCTCTAAAGAGAGTCAACTAAAAATTTTGCACCTTTTCCAACAAAACGATGTTCAGTGGTCATGCTCATGTCTTTGTTGCAATAAGGTAGCGATATCTACCCACTGTAAAAATCTTACATCATTTTATCTACTCATTCACCACAGTTGTGTCCCTCTTTGCTATATAAGAATATAAAAAAAAAATGTATTTGCATAATTGCAATTTGTAAACAAAGCTTCAATAGAACCACTTATGTTGAAAGTCTTTAATCTTAGTTTCTTCTCATGAGATATAAGGGTGTCGCCACTCCGTTAGAGCTACTTACATACATATGTAGTAAATTTCAGCTTTATAATATAAGTATATACCTAGGTATTGAACTTTAAATTTGTATGGGCGTTACCCAACTCTCTTTTTGAAACTTACAATTTTGCTGTGGCAGATGTCATGATTTGTGCAAAGTTTTGTGGGAATAGGCTATTGAGTTATACATAAATAAAATAATGAAATATGATAAGACGAAATACATAAAACAAAGGGTTAAAAATTTATGAGCGTAGTAACGCCAGCTTTTAAAAACGAACAATTATATCCTTCCACAAGTGCAATAAGTGTGGGAAGTTTCAATAAAATCGCTTCATTAAATGCTTTAATTTTAGTTTTTAATTCTGAGCATTAGGGTGATGTTGGTTGAAGTACTTATCACGTTGACTACAAAACCTAAGGTCCTGGGTTCGAGCTTAAACTAACCTAGGCCCACTTATGTAGCAAATTCCAGCTTTATAGCTATAGCGGAAGTGCCATTAGCTGAAGTCATAGTAAAAACCTGATAAATCTAGCACGAAACGCGCTGAATTGGCAACACTGATATCAACCATACGTTGAGGCGATAGTACTGTTTACTATGATAAAGCAGTGTCACTGAATACTGAAAGTAGTTTCAATAAAAAAAGCATAGTTGTTAGTATGTATTTCTCTTCATAAATAAGTATATAGTATGAACAGAAATAAACAATTTAAGTAAAATGGCAACGAATGAAAATTAAATGAAGTTTGTAATTCCGCCCGCCAACAATATTAGTATTAGATACTATATAATACAACTGTGAACAATGAAGCACTCTGTTAACATGTCATTAAAATTTTGCTGTCAGTTTGACATTACCATTTTACGCGTGCGGCTGGCTATACGGTGGACGGATTAACTTTGTCGTTTTATTTAATTTTATTGTTTTATTTGTAAGAGACCGGCATTATTTCAATACTTTTGCTCTTGTAATGTAGTTTTAAGTCATAGCCGCAACATTTAAAATAAATAAAAAAGAATTTGTGTCCGTATCGTACTCGTTTCATAAATTGCAGAGTGGTTAAGCAATAAGTTGCAACTTGCAAATGAATAGTCCTTGAAAATAAACAACCGGTTCCTTAAGCAAGGAAATGAATAATTAAAATTTACGCACTGTTTGCTAAAAAAAAGTGGCCTAAAATCGCTAAGAAAAAGAAAGAATAAAAATAAAAATTATCAGTTTGCAAAAGCAGAGCAATATAATTTATTTTAGCATATATTTGCTTTTTAGGTACATGCCTACAATGAATTAAAAAGTTTTACTGTGGATTTGTTTTGCCGTTTTTTTTTTTGAATAAAACAAAAAAGTATTGTTGGCATATACAAACATACAAACATACATACATATATTGTATAAATAGGTGTATTATTGTGCAAATTGTTGGTAGTGTATAGTGTTTGTGAATTTTTGCTTTTATTGTTATTCCGATAATGATAATTTTGTTGTTGGCGATACATACATACATACATATATTTAGGTACAATATAACCACAATTCAAGCAATAAGGTCAACAATATCAGAGAAAGATATTTTTTCAAAACAACATACATATGTATGTATGTATGTATGTATGTACGAGTGTGTAGCAACAAAATTATAATTTAATAATTAAAAATGTACATAAATATAACAACCAAACAGTAAAAATACTGGTTAACTAGTGCCAAGATCAGTGCCTATAGTATATAAACTAAATAAAAGAACAAGAAATGTGAACAATATCATTCCAACAGCAGCAAATCTGGCATCAACAACAAAACCATACAACAAAAGCATTAAGCAAGCCTTGTGTGTATGGCGGTGAAATGCAGCAGTACTTGAGTGCTTTTATTTGTGGTTCTAGTCGATTTTAGGCATATTTGTAATAAATAATTTCTCCATATGTTCCCAATGCAGTCTTCTTGCTATTCGTCTGTAATTACCACTACAATCGCCACATATACCACCATAAGTCGCAGCAGCTCCTATTCGATTAAAATGCGTCGATCTTCATTGAGTCGTAATCATTATTTTGTTATTGGCCTGTTTTTAGGTTTGGTCTTATCGTTTTATGTTCCACAAGACATTTGGGAGTTAGTTCAGCAAGAAGAGTGTCCGCAACAGGTCGCAGAAAATAATTTGATAGAAAAATTTGGGCAGGAATTCGAACCACATTTGAACTTAATTAACAAGCCGCTGGCAGCTAAAAAACCGGTATGTATAATAATAATTATATTAATATGTCCATATGTACATTAGGGAGGTACTGAATGTCAGTTTAGCTAAAGCGAATAATAAATTTTAAATTTTGCGAATACGTATAATTACAATGTATTAAAAAAAATCAATTGAAAATAAATTTTTATGGGAACATGAACTTGTATTGTATTGAAAAAATAAATTCACATAATGTTAGGGAATCAACTCAGTCGTAGGTTAGGGTTAGGGTTAGGTTAGAAGGCTGCTGGTGAAGAATGAAAAACTGGAAAAAAATTTCAAAAACCTCTGGATTTTGGTTTAATTTTGATACTTATTTATAGAGTTTTCCGCTAAAATGTTAAAATTTTGCTTATAATCCTTACTATTACGTATGTGTGTATATCTTTTTTTATGCTGGCTTAAAATAATTTTCGTGTTTTAGGCATTTGTTAATTATAAAATATTTTCGTGCAAATTTTTTTTTTGGTTTAGCAAAGCACATTAAATACATGATATAATTTACATATAGTTATTTAAAAATATTTACAAATATAATATATATATCTACATACATATATATTGGTTATTTTTTACTCCCGTAAGGAGCATAGTGGCTCAAACAAAGATAATAAATTATGTAAATAAAAAATAGATTCAGTAAATTGCGACTTTGACTCTTTTTTTCTCGTGTTGGCGATTTTTTTCGGTTTTTGGAATTTTTTTCATATTGGCGATTTTTCCGGTTTTCGCGATTTATTTTAGTTTTAGAATTTTTTTTATTTGGAGCTTTTTTTTGCGATTTTTTTTTCGGGTTTTGGCGATTTTATAATCTTGGAATTTTTTAGTTTTAATGTTTTTGAAAATTTCAACAGTTTGGCTCTTACGGTTTCCAAGATACAGCAAGTTGTCAAAACTACATGTTCAAAATTATATTAACTGATGGAACACCCTTTAATTTAGATTATTTTTAAATTTTTAGTGTTAATTGTGCTAGTCTGTATAAAAATACACTATCTTTACAAATTTCAAGTGTATATTACATTGGATTTTAACATTTTTCTTTGCTCGTTTTTTTAACTCTCAAGTATTTGTTGTTGTAGCGCCCAAAGCTCTACATACTCTGTCCAAATTTCAGGTCCGTAGCTCTTACGGTTTTCGCGAAAATAGCCTGTGACGGACAGATAGACAGACAGACGGACAGCGTAGCGAAAACAATAGGATTCCTTTTCACCTTTGGTGTACGGAACCATAAGAAGGAAAGTCCGGTGATAAAAACAAAGGTTTTCGACTTTAATATAATATATAATATTGTCCCGTTACATTCAGAAATTTTACATTTTTTAATTTTCTAGCACAATTTTTGTTTATTTTTGAGCGGAGGAGCTAAACCCGAATTCTCTATGGTATTTTCCTATATACTCACACTTACCGCGAATAAAATGCGAACATTTTGTTCACGTGAAATATTTCCCGTGAACAAAAAATGGTGAACAAAATTAGAAAATAGTATACTGACACAAAAACAACGTAAACATTGGCGATCACAATTTTAGGAAAAGGGAACACTTTTTACGTGAACTTTTATTCGCGATAAGAGTGATTAATAAAGATTATCTGCAATTCTGCAATCTATTCCTATCATCTTTTTAAATCTGGAGTATGGCAATATTTCTGAGTAATATTTCCTTGTTGAACTGCATATGGATTTGAAGTTAAAAAATTTTATTTTTCCTAAAAACTTTCATTGTCATTGTTGGCAACATGCCACTACAGTGATCAATTAGCATCTTGAAAAGAAAACATTTAAACTTTCAAAACCATGAAGTCATTTCCATGATGAAAATAAAGTTTGTGTTACATACATACATACATACATACGTATGTATGTATGTTTGTATATCGTAACCTTAATATATATAGAAAAGGCCCTAACTCATTATATTTTGGAAATCGAGATATTTGCATTTTTCGATATATAAGTTGTTCTTCTATCGAAAAATGCAAAAAATCTAGATTTAAAAAAAATAATGAATTAGGGCCTTTCTATATTAAGGTAACGACGATATGTACATATTTTCTCACAGTAGATGCAACAACTTTGAACCAAAAAAAAAAAAATTAGCAATAATTACGTGAAACTTCAAAACGTGTTCGTTCCATCCACAATGTTTCATAATGCTAAATAACATAAATATCGCTCGTTTATTGCACCAGAGGCATAACTCAAAAATTATAGTTTTGCAGAAAAGAAGTTTTAAGTTTTCAATTTGCATTCAACTCATTAAAGATATAAAAATATTTTCTTATGATACGAGTACATATTTAAATTAATTAGGCTTACGTTCGGTATTTTCAATTCGTATGTTGAGTATACACATCTGTTGAACACTGGAGGTGGAAAAAGTGCTGTGAATTTTGAACACGGAAGTTGGTGAACAGTTCAAAACACTTCAATCGTTGTGGAATCTGGCCCCCAAAAAAAAAGTTTGAAAATCAATAAGAATCAGTTTCGAAAAAGTTTGTTTAATTTCTAAAATAAAATTGTCTGATTGTTATATCGAGGCAAATTTATACTAGGTGATCGCAAGCGATCAGGTGACTATTTTCGCCGCTTGTAATTTGAATATACGTTGAGTGTCAACACACATTTTCAATACATTTTTTGACATTTAAAGAATAAATTTCTCAAATCGAATTGAGATGAATTTGCCTTGTGTTATATTTTAAAGGTTTTTTTTAAAAGGTCTCAGAAATTTTTAAAAAATAAGCTTCAACAGAACCATTTTTTTGGCTCTACTTAAAAAAAATAAATTTTTACGCATGCGCTATTCTCTATGAAAAAGAAATTATTGTTACAAACTAGTGGGGCAAATACCAATTTATTTACTCTTTTTTGTCAACTTTTGTTGAGAGCAAGTGGTAAAAATTAATTATGCAAGCAAAGGCTTATTTAATGATACAATTAATGAATACATTAATTCTCTTATAATAAAACGTCGTTTTAAACAAAAAGCACATAAAATGAAGTTAATATCATTAATTAACTGAGACATTTTAAATTTTAATTGAACTATAGTGAATTTTAATCAGAATTAATTTATTAATCGGGCTTAAGTTCAGTAATTTCAATTCTTATTAAATATTTTTATTAATTAATGTGAGTTTCTGAAGAAAAATTAAACTAGACTTTATATCTGGGGGAAATAACAATCTCTACCGAAGTAGATAGACTAGGGTGCTGATGAAGTGCGTGGCTGCACAGAAAAATATCGGTATTTCCCCCAGCTTTTTTTAATCTAGTTTAATTTTTCTTTTCTTCTTTAGAAACTCACATTAATTAATAAAAATATTTCATTCAATACGAATTGAAATTTCATTTCATTTCATTTATTCAACAGCAGTAATATATGAGGCCTTTTGGCCTTTAAAAAAATATTACAAGTATTTTATTTATATAAAACTATTTCTTATAGCAAGTGAATTGCTTATCAACAATTTAATTATAGAATGAGATCTAGGATATGTATAAATAATATTAACCAACCGTTACAATGCAGTTCAAAATAATTCTTATAACAAGTTTAATTTAATAATAGAAGAAAAATCAATATCAATAAAAACCATACATAACTAACTTCAATTTAGTTTTATGAGACAGGTAAAAAAAGAAAATATATTATATATCTTCAAGTAGTTTGGAGAAAATTTAGTAGCTTTCTCTTAAATGAGGATAAATGCATCGCAAAAGATCGAAAACGAATAGGCAGACTATTCCATAGCCGGGCGACACTAACAATAAACGATTTTTCATAAATACCAAGGTAAATGCGAGGTATGACTATTTGAGGATTTCTAGAAGATCTTGAAAATAATATCATTTTTACGATTTGAGTAGGTGTTTGAGTTTTGATAATTTTAAAGAGATATATCAATAATCTAAACTTTAGATAATCATCAAAAGTTAGATTCAAGAAGTTTTTTAAATGGTTTGAAACATGTTGCCTAAGCCTTAACCCATAGACAAAACGAACAACTTTATGAACAACAGACTTAATTTTTTGTTTGTTTTTTAAGTTGCAACCGGAATAAACTTCAATACAATAGTTAATTTGAGACATTAGCAGCGTATGGCCTAGGGATTTCTTTACATGAAGTGGTAGGTATAAGTTAAGATGATATAGCCTACGCAATGTGAGATAAATTCTTGAGCATATATTGTTAATGTGAGGTTCAAAAGAAAGTCGGTTGTCTATGATTACACCAAGACATTTCAGCTTATCTACTATTTCGATGGATGTATTAGCTAATTTTAAGTCTAAAGTAAATAGATTTAATTTATTTATTTGAAAAATCATTGCCTTTGTTTTATCCGGATTCACTCTTAGATTATTTTCAAGCACCCAGTTTTCTAAATAAGTTAAGTCATGATTAACAGTGGCTTGCAATGCATCCGAGAATTGGTGCTCACCAGACCACAATAACTGAATGTCATCAGCAAATACGAATTTTTTACAAAAATTTAGCACATGAAATAAGTCATTTATGAATAGAGTAAATAATATAGGTCCAATTATAGAGCCTTGAGGTACCCCAGATTTGACACATTTTAGATCAGAGATACAACCATCAAAAGAAACAAACTGCTTGCGTTCACTTAGATAAGACCAGATTAATTTGCATGCATACATAGAAAAACCAAAATTATTGTGAAGCTTTGAAATTAATAATGTATGATCGACTTTATCGAAAGCCTTAGAAAGATCGACTGACACTAGAACATTAACCCTACCCACATTCAAATTAGCCCTTATAGAGTCAGTAAGTTCAGTTAGTAGATGGCTAGTGCTTCGACCACTTCGGAAACCATATTGGCAATCATCAAGTAACTTTTTATCATCAATCCATTTCATTATTTGTTTTTTCATGATAATTTCAACAACCTTCGACAAAGAGGCTAAGATACTGATTGGCCTTATATTGTTTGCGGATAATCTCCCATTTTTTTTAGGAATCGGTATGATTTTAGAAATCTTCCAGTCATTAGGAAAAATGGAAGATGTTAAAATAAAATTAATGAAGAAAAGAATATGTCTATTTAAAAGGGGGTAAACAATTTTTAACAATTTGATAGGGATACCATCAGCACCAGTCGAATTAGATTTAATACTGTGAAGAGCACAAAACAAATCTGATTCAGTTATATTGGTGAAAGAAAAACAACCAATAGTATTGGTGTAAAGAGAAAGATTTGGTGTATTAGCATTAAATTGCTGACTACTAATAAAGAGCTCATTCATTTCATTAACCTCCATATCAGACTCAATATTTACTCCCTCACAAACACCCGCATTTCGTAATGTATTCCACATTTGTTTCGTACTACCCACTTCAAAAATACGATTGCTGTGTCTTTTTTTAAATTTCCTAATCTCTGATTTGGTCTTGTTTCGAAGTCTACAATAGTTTTCCCAGTTTAAAGAACTTCGTTCAGAATAAAAGGCCCTCAAGGCAATATTAGTCAATGATCTGTAGTAGTTTATTTCATTACTAAATTTAGGAAAATTACCAACAGCTCGTCGCGAAATTTTTCTTAAAGGTACATAATTCAGGAGATCATTAAGCAAGTTGTTTAAGAAACAAAGTTGTGCATCAGGATCACCACACATATAAAAATTTGTAAAATCAGTCTCAATTACATGTCTCTCAATGGAAATGAGATCAGCACGTGCAAAATCCTTAAAGAAGGTAGAGCATTGCACCTGACTTATAGGGGTTTGAACAGAGATACATATAAAGGCATGTTGTGATAAAAGTGGAATCTGAAATTGAGATGAATTTTCAACCAACAGGTTGTGGCTAATAAGGAAATAATCAATCAGAGAAGTGCTTCCATGAGATAGGTCATAGTGAGTGGGCCTAGAATTATGCCAACATGTCAAGTTAAAACGATTACATATTAGACGCATATCAGCAGCCTTTGAGACATTAAACAAATTGTTGTTGAAATCACCAACTACAATAATATCTTTATATCGGACAAAAATATCGTCACATGATTGCTCAAAAACAGATAAGTTGCCTCTGGGTAGATATACCACACCAATTATTATTGAGTTTTCAAGCTCAATAAATAATCCTTCACAAGAAAAATATTCAGTACATTTATATATGGTTTTGAATTTAATACCATTAGCAATAAAAATTGCCACACCACCACCTCTACAGCCAGACGGTCGATCACTTCTACAAATTGTATAACCAGGAATATTAACAGCTTGGTCAAATATTATAGGATCGAGCCAAGTTTCGGTAACGCAAATGATATCTAAGAAAGAGCTACTAAAAAGTGCAGCCAATTCATCAAGTTTAATAGATCTATCCGAAGGGCAGAGACTTTGTGCATTAACATGTGCTACATTAAGCTTATTAACGCCTTTAGAAAATATATTATTAATTAAGTTGTTACTAATTATAGGACCTAGGTTGAAGTTAGTAGTATTCATTTTGATTATAAAGTAATAATATAATTATATTCTTTTATATATTATATATGTAATAACAAATAAAAATCAAACATTAATACTCAGGGCATACACCAGATAGTAGAATACAATATAGGGAATGAAAAATAAAAATATAAAAATTATGTACATATTTGCTTGAAGGTAAGAAATAATAAAAAAGAAAAAAAAATATTTTGGGTTTATTTAAGAATTTAAAATAGGAATGATCCAACCAAGAGAATAATATAATTCAAAAAAATGTATGCATATAATACTACATACATGTATTCGACATACATGTGATATATGTGCATACATGCCCACGCATACGACGAAATAAAAAATAAGTAGGTATATATATATAAGTTACTGAGATGTAGCAGAACCCAACTCCAGACATTTAGCAGCATCCAGAACAAGTATAGATCCATCAGGTAGTTTAACTTTTGCCATGGGAATATCCCTGTTTAGTATACTGAACCATGTTATTTTCTTTTCCTTCCGCAGAAAACGGCATTGAGCCTGCAATTTAATTCCGGCTGAGGTCAAGTTATCATTGAGATAAACTCGAGTAGTTAAGTTTGAGTTAATAACATTATTCAACTGAATTTTAGGATTTTTAAAATAAGCATTCATCAATTTGTCTCTCAGCATGACACTATTTAATTTTACAAGTAAGGCTTTATTATTTCTCATATAGAGACATTGATTCACATCGTTAACACCAATGGAGACATTATAATAGTCAGCAATAGCAACAACAACATCAACCAAGCTATTTATACCTGAGGGTAGACCACTAATTAAAATATCTGTACGATTTAATCTTCTTTCCAATTTATTGTTTTCAGCCTCAAGGTAAGCGATTTTGCTTGAAGTGACACTCTCAACCTTATTTATGCTATCAGTGCAGACATCTATTTTATTTTGGAGCTCTCTAATAGATGTAGATAGATCATCACGTATGTTACAAGTAGATGCTTCAATCAAGTTTTTTAAGTCCTTTTGTTCAGTTCTCATTTCAGCAGCAAACAAGGAAAAAGATTTTTCAACTTTTTCATTGGCTTCATCAATGTATTTCCGAATCAAAGAGACATCATTTCTTGAACTTGGTTTAGAGGCACACCTAGTGCATTTGTAATTGATATTTTCATTGTCACCCATAAGGGCATAGAGTTCTTTAGAGACGCTCCCACAAAGCGCATGAAACCATACACCACAAAAATCACACATTACACCAGCATCATTATTATTCACATTTTTATTACAGCCACCGCATTTTGAAGGCGCCATTTTAGTTAATTTGTTGTTGTATGCAGAAGACAGTAATTAAAATTTAGATACTATATTTACAATATAAGCAACACCTTTATATTTTATTTCTTCTTTACAGGACAGACTTTTAGTAAAGAATTATAGCTTTTAAGCACATTAATTTTATTTTTATTTATTTAAATAGAGATCTTGTGCAGCCACAGTATAAAAATACATTCACTCACTCATAGTGTTGCCAACTTTTTTCGAAATTACTGAACTTAAGCCCGATTAAGAAATTAATTCTGATTATCATTAATTAACTATAAAGTGATAACACAAAAGCTGTGTTCGTAGAGCTCAAAAGTTTTTAAAATATCGCTAATTTACTCAAACAACGTCATAACTTCCTTACGTTTCACTTACCTTAGAAATTGCCCCTTACACCTTAGTGGGCTTATTTTTGATAAAATATACAGCGTTTGTGTCCTTTCAGACTCAGAGCTATCCATGTCTCGAATTTAATCATAATCGGTTAGATAGTCTCAAAGAGGCTGATATTGCCCCCTACCCCTCTTCGTGCTCCTCTTTTTGAAAAATTATATAGCCATGTGCTTTCCTATACTCTGATCTATCTATGTTTCGAATTTCATCAAAATGGGATAGATAGTTTCAAAGAGAAAGACATTTCCCCTTACCTCTCCTCCTGGTCCTAGTTTTGAAAAAATCTAATGCCTATGACTTCTTTTAGACTCAGATCTATTTATGTTTTGAATTTCATCAAAATCGGTTTGATAGTTTCTGAGAGGCACAAATTCCACCACCTCCCCTCGTGATTTTAGTTAAAAAAAAACATATGACCAATGTGTCCATCTCGGCTTAGATCTAACGTGTTTTCTAAATTACATCAAAATCAGTTGCGTTTTCTAGCCGTTAAATTGCAACAAAGAAACAATAAAATTACTTTCGCATTTATAATATTAGTAAAGGCCGTTTCACACTATAATACAAGTATTAATACTTTTGTGGAAAATGCAACTCTGACATGTTGAGTTGTTATTGTCTTTTGAAATTTTTGAAACAGAAATTAGATTAGGGATGCATTTTCGTCAAAAGTATTAATACTTGTATTATAGTGTGAAACGGCCTTAAGCAGAAACACCTTCATCTATCACTGCCACGAAGCACTTACCCAAATTATGAACCGTTTAGCAAAGACACAGACCATATTGTGAATTTCCAAAACTAGGCTAAAAATCTCAAAATGCCAGGAGTTCCTCGACACTTCTCCGGAATAATACGGCAACAATCAGAATCTAAATCATCCGCAGTGGCTTTGTAGTTGTTATCAGTATTTGTAACCAGTATTCGCCAGTATTTTTTTCATTTTCAAAAAAATTTTGTTGTACATGCATGGCTCGCCATAAGGAACTTACGTTCCAATTACATGTATATAAGTTTGATGTCCGAAATATATTCGGGTATATTCTGTATTCCACGTGAAATTAATAGTGCAGGATTGCCATAGAGATGCTGTTAGAAATATGTATTTATAAAAACAATGCTATGGCAATTCCGAACGACTTTATTTAACATGTAAGGTTTACATCGGTGTGCCAAATGCCACACAAGCGTAAAAAAAGCGTAACCACTAATTACTAATGAAAACCTGTTTGATTCAGACATGTATTTATTAAGTTAAATAGTTCCATACATAACTAATAGACAATTTTATAGAATCCAACATGATTGGAAACTGTTTAAATCAATAAATACATGTCTGAATCAAACAGTTTTTTATTAGTAATTAGTTGGTTACGCTTTTTTGGGCACAATAAATACCAGATGTAAACCCAGCCTAACGTACAGAACATACCCTATTGTATTTAAAAGTGAATAGATTATTATAGAAATAGAAATTTAGGTTTATAAGTATGTATAATATTTTTTCATATACATATCGCTTATTTATTCATAACTCAAAAAATCAGTTTGCCGGAAACACGTTTTAAATTTTAAATTTACACACAACTTAATGGAAAAAGAAAATTTTGTTTTTCTCCCAAGAGTTGAGTAAAGATATTGGTATGAAATTTTTACACAATATGAAGAACGATATGAGGTTTAGTTCTGCGTTATTAATTCAAATAATCAATTTTTTGAGTTATGACGTTCTTTGAGTAAATGAGCGATATGTATAATTCTGTATATTTTTTGGCATATAATATGTATAATTTTTAGCTCCAAAATTATTACTAATGAGGTGTTTATATATGTAAATATTTTAAAATTTTCCCGTTCGAGTTCTTTTACATGCAAACATTATTGTTGAGAGTAGTTCCATTATATTACTCAGTATATACTCAGTTACTTGATTTTACTAGAAAAGTACTCGAGTACACTTAATGTCATTAGTTAATAATAAAGTGATAACATATACATAATTGCCTGATTTAGGGCCAATTGCACAACTTGCCTTTAGATAAAGGCATAATTTTGTCTGCCCGATAAATGGTTTTGCATTTTGAATCGAAAAATTCAGCAAGGTTCGGGTTCAAAAATATAAAAAATAGAGAAATATTTAATAGAAGAATAATAAGATCCATTACATTTCTTGCATGCAAAAAAAAATTAAAACGAAATCAAAATAAAATAACGACCAAGGCTGATTGAACACCATACTTGCGTCATTTGTACAGTATCAACAGTTGTTTGCAAGTACTCAGCATCGGAAATTTTCTGAGTTGTGACTCTTTATGATTTAGTGTGCGATATGTACATATAAAGGACACTGGGGCCCGTTTCTCAGAAATACAAATTACAAAT
The DNA here is from genome assembly GCA_944452675.1 of Tachina lurida. Lineage (NCBI taxonomy): Eukaryota > Metazoa > Arthropoda > Insecta > Diptera > Tachinidae > Tachina > Tachina lurida. The sequence goes on along the minus strand of OX101755.1, from coordinate 110,946,435 downwards.
CTACAAGTAAAATACACACAAAGCAACAAAATTTTTTCAAATTTTATTGTTGATTTCAGTCCCTGTTATAAAACCTTCATTTATTATTTTTTAAATATTAACGGTCTAATTCATAAAAAAATATTTTAAGTTTATTACAGGTTTATTTGACAAATTTCCCATAGAAATAAGTCAAATAAGCGCTTAATAAACCTGAAATATTTTTTATGAATATGGCAGTAAATATTTTAATATTTATTGATAATAATAACAATAAAAAATTTAATTTGCAATAATGGAAAGATATTTATCGGGCAGACAAAATCCAAATCCTACCCTTAACTAAAGGAAAGTTGTGAAAATGGCCCTTATAGCATACATTTTTATACAATTCCAAACACTGTTTGAAAACAAAATTGTATTTATTTTACAAATCTCTGAATGATCTGGTAAAATTAAATTAATATTTTTGAAAAAATATTTAAAAATAAACATTATTTATTGTCCACTTAACGTACATTTAAATAAATACATATGTATGTTAATGCTTAATGTTCATATATTTTTAATGATTTTGTGTAACTGGTATATTTCTATTAATGATTGAAATCAAGTTTCTTTAAAACGTTTACTTTTTTTAAATAAATCATTCAATGATACATAAAAAATCAAAGGCGGAAAAGGACTGCGGCTACAACTAACAATAGTACAACATCCTGTTTACCAAAATTTTAATGCACTCATAACATTAAAATGATAACGCCAAATGACCGCCCTGTGACTCTAAATATAAATTTATAAGGGCGTCGCATTCTTAGCCCGGGTTTACATTTGGCCATGTGCCCAAAAATGCGTAACCACTAATTACTAGTAAAAAACTGTTTGATTCCGACATGTATTTATTGATTTAAACAGTTTCCAATCATGTTGGATTCTATACAATTTTCTATTAGTTATGTATGAAACTGTATAACTTAATAAATACGTCTCTGAATAAAACTGTTTTTCATTAGTAATTAGTGGTTATGCTTTTTTCGGCATATGGCACAGATGTAAACTCGGCCTTAGAATGATTGTAAATCGACCGTCTTCCGGCTCTCTTTTTCAATGTTTCCACAACACAGGAAATATAAATTTACAGCCTTCTGTAAATGCAAGTTAGCAAAATTTAACATGGTATTAATTACATTAATTACAGTGCGTTAAAACTACATTATGATATTTTCACCTGGTTTTAACGTTAAACCCATAAACAGCTGATTTTGCTTTCACACTGCAAGTTTGATAAATTCAGGTTTTAACTCACAGACTGTCTAATAACTTTGTTCAAAATAAAATGAATCTGTAGAAATGCGAGTATTTTATCTAGCTTTTTATAACACTTATTTGACAAACTGTACAACAACTATTTTTGTTTCAGAAATTTCACAATGCGCTCTAAAATGTAAATAAACATTTTTTAAATTATGGAACTTCTTATACAAAGTGAAGAAGTGCTTGGAAATAAAGTTATTATATATAAAAATGCACAAATACATTATAAGATAAACCTTTTTAAAGGCAATTTTCACTTTCCAGAGGTCAATGAAAATATTTTCGTTGTTTTCCTTCCAAGTAAATTTTTTTTTTCCATAATTTTTTGATTATTGTTGCTGCTGCATCAATTTTTAAGGTGAAAATCAAGTGGCATCTATTCTTGTTCACTGGCATAAACATTATCAGCTGCTTCCGGTTATTTTAACTTGGCAGCACTGAATATAGCACAGCGAAAACAAGGTTGCATTTCATAAAACGAACTTAAAACCTTATGCTAGGAACACAATTGGGACGAACGACGAATTTCGTCCATGTCGACGAATTCGTCGATAAGAGTTCGCTGCGTAAATTCGTCGTGTGAAGCAGGGTTGTCAGATTTTGTCTGGCCTATTTCGCCAAATTGATTTTAAAAATCGCCAAAATCAATTTTATGTAGTTTTTCTTAATAAATATTTGATAATAAATTTGATTTCATATAACACTTTTTTTAATATGAAATTTTACAAAATAATCGTATATAAATTTAGCAGAAAATCGCCAAAAGTAGAAAAAAATTCGCCAAAAATTATTTTTTATAAGTTTTTTCATCCAAATTCAAAATGAATTAATTAATATGAGAAAAATCATCAAAATCAAGCCGATTTTATTTTTTGCAGACGAATTTTGGTAGGATTTATTTTTTTTAAACTACTTCTTCAACAGACTAATTTTGCTAAATTACAAAAATTTTGAGTTTCAATTTTGTTAAAAAATAGCCACAAAAATCGTCAACAAATTTATTTATCGCCAGAAAAATCGCCATGTCGCCAAACCAAAAATTTAGACGCCAAACAAGTTGAAAAATCGCCACGCTTGGCGAGAAATCGCCATATCTGACAGCCCTGGTGTGAAGCACAACAACGACGAATTTACTCAGCGAATTCCTCTCTTGTATTTGATAAAGTTGGTTGTTGTGTGTACAAAGACAGAGAGTGAGAGAGAGAAAATTGTTTATTCGTCGTTCGTCGGCGTACAAATTAGAAATAAATCTATCTAAGAATTCGTCACGCACGACAAAATTCGTTGTACGGCGGTGTTGTGTTCATTTTCATATGCACACATGTGTTTTATTTTTTATGACGAAAGTTCGCACCGAAAAATTCGTCGTTCGTCCCAGTTGTGTTCCTAGCATTAAGGAAAGGGTTAGTGATAGAGAAGACAGGTGCTGAAGGAAGAGATAGAGGACAACTTCGTTATTTACAACTAATTTTTTATTTATTTTTTTTTAATAATGCAGTGTTGCAGCGCCTCTGGTGCTAAATGAGGCGTATTAAATTGTTTTTGAAACTGTGTTTAGTATCCATTGATTGGTTATTTTACTTCGTCGATGATTCTGCTACACAACGAAGGAGTGCAGTTTTTTTCTCCGGTTCTGAACGGCTTTTTTATATTTGATTCGGATTTTTTCCGAAAAACACATTTTGAGGTTCGTGAGAGTAATTTTCGTTTCGGGTTTGATTGTTTAACCAGTTTTAAACCGGTTTCTAAGTATTTTTTTAAACAGATCAACACGAGCCGAGGGTAGAAGTTAGTATGAATATATAAACATATACATTTGGGCCCTTAATTATGAAAGTGGTCTAAGTCATATCTTCCTTTGGTCGTGATATTTAGTAAATTACATATGAACAAATGAAAATATATTTTTATATTTTATATTTATAGTCTCGATTAATATAAATGTATTTAACATTTATTAAATACTAGTTGAGCCCGGCAAACGTTGTCTTACCCTCAATTATTTTTTTTAACTACAAATTACTCCACACAATGGTCAATTGTGTGGGGCGCATTAATGAATTTTTTTTTTGGAAAATTAATGACATACGCAGTTTTAGCACAACTTCCCTACAAGTAAATAACAAGTTTTTGTTTAACAACACATCGGAGGAATAAAATCCATTGGGAATATCAGACGTGTACTTGGAAAAATGATAAGGGAAGAGCTAATAAAAAGGTAATTTAACTCATGTCAGCAAACATTTTAATAATATTACCAGCAATTTAATAAAATTTAATAAATAATTTTCCAACATGTATACATACTTCGCTTGAATTACTTATAACAAGTTTATAAAATGTGGTCAACAGTGTACGTAAGTAAATTCGACGCTACGTGGACATTCAGTTAATAAAAAAACCCATATTGTCTATTAAAACGGCTGAATATGCCAAAAACAGTTGAATGGCTCTCATAACTTTGAGAAATTAATTTTCAGCAAATTATAAGTTAGTCATGGTAAATTTTTATAGGGTACGAGGGTAACTGTTACATTTTTGACATTTGGATAAATAGTCGTAAAATATGCAGGTTCATATTTGCTAGAATTTTGAATTATGAACATTTTTCTGTTTGACTTGAAATACTTCAAAAATGTGATTTCTGACTTTGTATATAATTTAATTTGTATGTATGGGAACAACAATTAGTTATTGGTTGCCAATTCTTCCAAAGTTGCATTATAATTTTTTTTTAATTTCTTCGGCCAAACAAACTAGTCAATTTGTTTTTATTGCTCTTATTCATAAATCAAAATTATCTTTAAGTCCTTTCATATAGTTTTAGATGTGTTTGAAGATAAATTTAAATTTAACTAGCAGAGACAAAAACCAAAAAAAGTTTGCAGAGCCTATTTTGCAGTTAACAGCAGACTGTTAAGCATTTAGCAGTCCTGCTAAAATGAATCATTTCGGTGGCGAAATCCAGGAACACGGACTAAACAATTAATAGAAAATATGGTCCGAGATCTGATTAATGAAATTATACGACTTGGATATACAGTCTGTCAATAATGAGTTTGCACATTAAAAAACTATCATGGTTTAGTTAATAATATTAGTAATTTAATAACATTTTTATTCTAAAGAAAATTTTTATTTATATACATATCGCTCATTTGCTTAAAGAAATTAATAACTCAAAAAATGGAATATTATAAACGCTTGATCGTAAGAAATTCCCGAAAAACATTCCATGCAGCCTCATTTTTCAATATCAAATGATTGTACCAAAGAAATGGAGATAAATATTAATATGATTATATTTTAATGTATAAAGTATTAACATATCAAATTTTATATTCTTATGAATTGAATAGGCTAAAGTTCGTAACGCTTTTTAAGCCAAATTACATGTGATAATTATTAATGAACAAATAACATTAAAGTTAGTTGTAAATATTCTGACAACAACACATAGTTGAACGGAACAGCCAGCCGTTTTCGAAGGCCACTAAACCTTCCTCATCAGCGTTCTTCTGTGTTTTGGTCCACTGTGTGTGGTGTCAGTTGATGTAGATGTCTGCCTTATATACGTAACTTTATTGCAAATGATTCATTGCATTTCAATTTGCTAATGTGTTTCGTAATGTATACGCAAGTTACCATCTATATATATATATATATATATATAGATATATAAGGCAGACATCTACATCAACTGACACCACACACAGTGGACCAAAACACAGAAGAACGCTGATGAGGAAGGTTTAGTGGCCTTCGAAAACGGCTGGCTGTTCCGTTCAACTATGTGTTGTTGTCAGAATATTTACAACTAACTTTAATGTTATTTGTTCATTAATAATTATCACATGTAATTTGGCTTAAAAAGCGTTACGAACTTTAGCCTATTCAATTCATAAGAATATAGAAACAAATACAGTTCGAAAAATAATAATTAAATTAATATCAAATTTTAATTTCCTAAAAAAATATCAAACCGAAATTATTAAACCCTAAAAAATGGCATGTGTGTGTTTTTAATTTTTATGCATTTTCCTTATCGGTTTAAAACAGACAACCAAAAATAAACACTTTAAAAATTAATAATCCAAGAAACAACCGCTTAAACAAAATAATATAGAGGGGTGGGTAAAAGCGTTATACATATGTATGTATGTATATACAGTTGCGAGCAGGAAAATAGCAGTACCACTAGAATATATATTTTTTGAAACTTTGTACCTACTGCATTCTTAAAAAAATTTAAATAAAATTGTATACGTCGTAGCAAACTGGCAAGTCTGTTTATTGTTTGTAATAAATTATTTTTGGAATAAGTTTGATATACAGTGATAAACGACTGGGTTATTTTTCTCTTAATTCTTATGGCAAAAAGTAAATATTTTTGAAGAATAATATTGATTTTCGGTATATTGAATGTTAAATATGTATTTTTCCGATAATTTTTGTCTTTAGTGGTTAAGGAAAGAGTCAATATCTTATTAATTAAGACATTCAAAGGCTTCTCTCATGCTCTGCAAAAATAATATCAAATGCAATAAAACATAAAAATAAAGCAGAAAGTAGAGGCGTAAAAGAAAAAGTTCACCTAAGGCCAGCTAGGGAAGTATACACCAAAGTTAATCTAAAACTTAGCACTATAAAGGTAGAATTAGTAAAATCGTATCGTGAAGTTGCGTGTCAGCTGACAAAAGCCGTACGATATGCAATGCATGTTACTAGTTATAAAATATGTGGTGGTAGCACTGCTGACGCAGAAATCTACAGAAAACAGATTTTTCTGTAGCGAATGTCAAAAAAGCCGCATTAAAAGCCAGAAAAAAAATGTGCTGTGCAAACTGTTACATTTTCTATAACTTGTACACAAAGCTGAACGATACGGCAAGCTGTAAAGTAGAACGATACGATTTTACTAATTCTACCTTAACGGTCAGAAGACGACTTCTAGATTCAAAATTACTTGCGCTAAATCCAAGAAAACCCCTACTGCTTAAAAAACACATAAGGACAACCGTTTGGAGTTCGCTAGAAATCATGTCGATTAGCCTGCAAGCAAGCGGCGCAGTATTTTGTGGACTGATAAGCCTATAATTGCTCTGTATGGAGATTCTCCCACCATCTTCTGCATGTCCACCACTATATACTGTAAAAACTGTTAAGTACGGTGGATCAAAAATTATGATATTTTGTTATGTTTAATACTATGGTCTAGGTCCCCATACATACAAATAACTGGCGTTCTTGGTCAATACGCGTATGATGATATTCTGAAGAATGTAATGTTAATACACAGTGGTGAAGAAATGCTGCTGAAATGGGTCTTCCCGCAGGACAACGACATACTAGTCGAAAAGATAGAGAGTAGTATTAAGTCAACAACATTGAGGCCATGCAGTCAGTGGCCAGCGTAATTTTCTAACCTTAAACAAATATAGCATCTTTTGGGGGAGATATTAAAATAACTGGGCACGAGTTGAAGCCATCTACCAGCCTTGGGAAGTTGTTTAAAATGCCACGAAGAAACTCCCTGTAACCCGATGTCAAGATTACGTCAACTCAATGGCATGTCACCTTGTTTCCGTTGTTAAAAAGGAAAGAATTTGCGACTAAGTACTAGGCAATAAATATTAACACTGAATTTAAAATGTTTTTTTCGTATATTTTGGAAAGAACGCGGCATACTTAAAGCGCAAGGTTAGTGTCAAGGGTTATAAATCTATACAAGCACAAACTTGAAATTCCGACGATTCCGTCAGAAAATAATGCAGTGATAATTTTGAAACTCTTCATGACATGTTAATAATGAGAATTGTATTCTACAAATTAGCTGCACTACAAGCGTGACACCTCATCTCAAAACGGGTGTAACGAAGCACACAGGGATCTGGATAGTTAAGCAATGAATACATTTAAAAAATATTTGGATTGAATTTTTATCAGTTACATTTTAATAAAAAACTAATAAGAGATTAGAAATTTCAAAAGCGGGATGTCTAGTCGGGTTACCTACCCGTAACTGAATTCCGTAGCACGTTGAGGAACAACTTTCTCCCTCTCTCTCTCTCTCTCTCTCTCTCTCTCTCTATCTCTATCTCTCTTCATAGGGTAAATGTTACCTTAACACACTTTTGTTCGTTCACTTCCATAACTTAATCCATAGTTCAATAGGATACTATTACGAATATTATATATTATATGTACTACGAATATTTTTTTTTTTGTTTAGTTTGCCTATATAAGAAACACTCCGCTGGGGCAAGAATTATGTACTACGAATATTTTTTTTTTGGTTGAGTATATATATAAGAAAGACTTCCCTGGGACATCTGTACACTGTGAAGGTTAAACAATGTATCAATATAAATAGACTGCCAAGTCACTCTGGATCAAGTCCCGTAACTATACTTAGATATTAACCTAAGCTTAACTGGTACTTATTTATACTTTTGAAGTATGAGTGTCCCTATGATCGGGTAGGTAGTGTGCAAGCCTGCCATGTCGTAGGTTGATAGTTTGAATATAAAAATTTTTTTTACTGAAAAATAAAAATAATAAAAAAAGTTCAAGTTCGCGTTGTTACAGTTACCTAAATGTCGGAATGACATTTATATATATAATTTATATTTTACACGGAATATGTCCCTATAAGATAGTTCAGTGATGAGTCACAAGGTGCATACAAAGTATCAATTAACCCCATCCTAGGCCATCCCCATGGAAAAGTGACTGGTCCACTTCATAGGAAGTGTTAGAACTCGGACTGGTCTCTATCACTTGGGGATCGGTCACGTGGCTAGTCTTGTGTCAGTTCCACATCCTGCAGGGAACCTATATTTTCGATTGTATTACAAATTAGAAATATAAAGTTTTTGAAAATGTGGTGGTACACTGCTATTTCAATGCTCGCAACTGTATGTATGTTTGTTCAAAATGTACATATACATGAAGAAATTTACTTGTATTTAACATTTTTTCAATTATACATTTTACTTCTCACATGTTTTCGCATCAAAAGTCAACATTTGCCATTGACGACAACAAAATTGAAATTTTAGAGAAAAAGTTTTCAATTGTCTTGTGATTTTATTTTTGCGCATTTGCAAGTATAAAATATATTCATATTGTCTACAATAGTATTAAATCAAGTGGATTTTTCTTAAGCTCTACATTATGAATAATAAGTAAACATCTAGATTATGAAACACTTGAATCAGCTTTTAAATGATGGGATTTGCTGTAACTTCCTAAAACAAATTTTTACAAGGACTTATAACTTGTTGAAATATTTAACAATTAAGGTACCAATACATTAAGACGTACATTTCTTATATTATCTCCCTCTTAAATCGGTTCAGTTTTGTGTAAAAAAAAATTTAAAAAAATTTCATACCGATAGTTGTGTTTTAGGGGGTGCGTCCGCCCCTCAAAGTTGGCCCTCAAGCCCATTTATTGAATATCTTGTTGTACTCTACCTGTGTGTATGTATGTATTGCCGCAGCTTCTTGAAGATAATTTGGTATTTTAGCTATAACATCTTCAATCCATTTAAGTTCTTTTTTTGTTTGAGAGGCTAAAGTTTCCATTTGGTCCCATTACAAAAAATAATGGGCCAGGATACGCCCACTAATTTTTTTATTTGATTTTATGATATTTTACTTAGTCGATTGCTACGAAACTCACCCAAAGCATTGGGCTTTGGTAACGACACAATCTCGAGGCTAATAAAATGGGCATAGCCGCGCCCAATAAAACCTACCTAGAGAAAAAACTGCCTCATATAATCAATAAGATTTTCTCTATGAAACGTTTTTAGGCTAAGGGGTATCCCAGCAGAAAGATGCGAAGATTTTTTCATAGAGATTCCCTATTGTTTTTATGTGGTAAATCTTATTAATTTTATCAAGAAGAAAACCACATAAAATCAAGAAGAAATCTTATTATTCACAAATGTTTTAATCCATTTCCGTTATTTTTGGCACCAAAACACAATCCATAGAGAAAAACTTCTTGATTCTATTAGGTTTTCTTATAAATTGTAAACTATAGAGATTTCTTATTGATTTTATTAGGTTGCCCTATTAATTTTTTTAAAAACGTTTTCTTCTTGATTTTATTAGGCTATCTTATTGATTTTTTCAATAAGGTCTTCTTCTTGATTTTAGTAAGTTCCTATATGATTATGTGTAAAGCATCTTATTGATTTTTTTAATAAGGAAATCTTCTTGATTTTATGAGGTGTCTTGTTATTTCGTTTCTATAAATAGACATACAGACAATGTTTTTCATGATCTTTTTCATTTTTGTGTAAGAATGTTTGCACAATAATTTCAATGGTTATTCAGGCTGCTTGTTAGCATATTGGTTAGAGTGCTTGTCTATCAGGTAGAAGTTTGCTGCAAACGTTCTGAAGTTTAACCTTATTCGGCATCATATGACCAAAGATCTTGAAGTATCTTGTTAACGAAATTTGGTGATATAAAACTGCAATTGACCGACCGTAGGTTGCTCATTTGTCGTCGTTACCATTTGTTTGGTTGTTTTGAGTATTAATTTATATCTTACGTTTATGTTAAATTTTCTATTTTATTTTTCGCTCGTAAAGATCTTAAAATAAACTTTTTGTTTAGTTATTTAATTCGTCAGAGACAATTGTTCTGATTTATAGGAGGGATTTTTGTTTAAATTGTTAATTAAGCTTATTGCTGTTGTGTCTACACGATTCATTTTATAATTTTTGTATCTGCTGTTGTATTTGTATCTGCTTTAAGAAAACGCATGATATTAAATTGATATTTGAGCTTTGTGCAACGGCCATTGTGCATATAGTAATAATATTCATTCATATTTCTAATGATTATTTAAGAATTCTTATAGTTTCTTATAGAGTTCAGCGCGTGCTCGTAAGTTAATAACGCTAAGAAATTTATATTTATGTGCAAACTAAATAAGAAAATCGCTTTTTTGCATAATAGAAATAGAAAATGACTTGTGTTTTGAGTTTGAGATCATATTCAATCTCTATTATTTGGGGTCATGTAGTCAATTTTTTTAATTACCAGAGCTCAAACTCATAAGCAAAAGTGCAAAAATAAATAAAAAAATTTGCTTTTAGACTTGCATGATTTGAGAAAGATCAATAGTATAAATATGTACTGTATTTGATTGTATTAACGATAATTGACGCGTATAGATAGTTTACATGGATTATTTATAATTGTTACTTATAGCTAAAATCAATCAAAAATACAGGTATTTTTTTAAATAAAATTTTTATATTTTGTTCGTTTTATCTGTATTAAAAAAAAGAAAGCAATTTTAAGTAAATACGAACATGATTGTTTCAATAAAATGTATAAATATATATGTATGTACATCCATACAGACATTTTATTAATAATCCAAGTGAAAAAAGACACTCCAAAGAAGTCATGAAAATGTAAAGTTTGCGATCCAAGTGTAGTGCAAATTTTGATCATTTGGAATGATTTTCACATTGGGTTGTCATTGCAAAAAGTTTTCTTTTTCGATGCCTGGCTAGTCACCGAATAGGAAGTGATTTTAGAAAAATTTCGTTTTTGGCGTTCTATAATAATATTTTTACCTAGGAAAAGATGGTAAAAAGTTACCCATTTTTACAAAATTAAAAATATCGATTTTTTGGAAGCAATGAAAATGACTTTAATTTTTTTACTGGGAAATTTTAAACCATAAACTTGTGCGAATTCAATTAGCTAATTTCTAAACTGTTTCTATACTTCGAGATGGCGATCTGAGCAGTTGGTCCGCATATACTAAAAAAAGTTCAGCCGGTCATCTCTTAGGATAGAAAATTTTTTTTCGACATTCGATCAATTAAAAATGTAGTTTAATTCTTCATTGTAACAATGCAAAAATGTTTTACTTAATTTATAAACTTAACTTCATTCTGGTAGGTGTGCAGTAAAGGGAATTAAACTATTGCTTAAGCTCAATGAACCATTTTCATAACATCAAATGTAGTAGTTTCATAGATTTAGAGCTTTTATTGAACATCAGGAATGAAAACAATTCATCAATGTTGCTAAATGTTTCTTTTAAAATTGAAGTAATAAATTTTTTCCGACCCAGTCTAAAAGATATGTCAGTTGTCAAAATTCAATATGGCGGCCAATAGACGCCATTTTGAATTTACGACATACATAGGTACCTACGTGTCAAATATCAGATAAGGATATATGTAAATAATTACTTTTTTAATGAATAAATAGTTCCATCCATCAAAATAATTTGTTAAATGAGTACAACTCATTACATTGTAACTAATTAAAAAATTCAGTAAAGTGCGACTTTGACTCGCGCACGAAGGGTTCCGTACGTTGGGGCTTGAGCAATTTTTAATATGGCGTGAGATAATTTTTTTTGTTTTTTTCGCTTTTTTCTCGTTTTGGCGATTTTTTTCAGTTTTTGGCGTTTTTTTTCGTTATTTCGATTTTTTTCATTTCGCCGATTTTTGTTTTAATTTTGGCGATTTTTTTCATTTCGGCGATTTTTTTATTTTGGCGTTTTTCCAATATGGCAATTTTTTTCATTTTGGCGATTTTTTTTTATTTTGGCGATTTTTTTTCGGTTTGGCGATTTTATAATGTTGGGATTTTTTGTTTTACCGTTTTTGAAAATTTCAAGAAGTTTGCTATTACGGTTTCCAAGATACAGCAAGTTGTCAAAATTAAATAGTCAAAATTACATTAACTGATGGTACACCCTTTAAATAATTTTTTTTTAAATTTTAGTGTTAATTGTTGTAGTCTGTATAAAAATACACTAACCTTACAAAATTCAAGTGTATATACACATGTACATACAATTGTATATATGTATATTACATGGGATTTTAACATTTTTCGTTGCTCGTTTTGGAACACCCTTTACTTTCCAACTCTCATGTATTTGTTGCTGTAGCAGCCAAAGGTCTACACACTGTGTCCGAATTTCAGGCCCGTAGCTCTTACGGTTCTCGAGAAAATATCCTGTGACAGACGGACAGATAGACGGACAGACGGACAGCGTAGCGCAAAGAATAGGGTTTCTTTTCACCTTTAATGTACGAAACCCTAAAAACTACTACTATTCATTACCAAAATTCCTAAAGCATTTAATGGGTTGTTAGAAAGAAAACTCGTTTATACAATGACGCGATGAAGTTAGTGAAATCAAATGAAAGATTTTTTTTTATTAATTTTCATAATTTTTCAAAGTATCTATGGAGTGCAACAAGGTACTGTCGTCACATTTAATATCTTTTAATTACACGTTGATTTCGTAGAAGAACGAATAAAAATGCGATAACCCTAAAACAACACAAAAAAGTAAAAACAAGCTTTCGGTAGTTTTAATAAATTTAGTTCTAACCAAACCATATGGACAATATTAAGAAGTACTTAATTTGTTTAAATTATTTTCGAAAGTTAAAAATCGCACAGTAGGTAATTTGAGCCGAAATCTTGGCCAAAAATTATTTTTTGCACTAACAATAATGTTTTTTTTAATGAAGTTCGATTCGAAGAATATATCAAAGCAAATAACTTCACATTTGATTTTTGTAAAAAACAAATATCAGCCAATTTATGGGCAGTCGAAGTTGACATCTGCAAGCATAAAAATTGTAATTTTGATATAAATTAAAACGTTTTTTTTATGAGTTATTAAACAAAAAGAAAAAATTGTTGGGGGTCGTTATGACTTTTGTTAACAAAAAGTGTAATTTTAACTTAACCTCAAATAAATTACTTTTTCCATAAATACAAAACTTCGCATGGCCGTGGACTGCCGTATTTTTACTTGATGAAAAGTGTTAAGAAAGTAATTCTGAATTTTTTTTTTTATTTTTTGTTTCGGTTTTTTTGGTTTTTGATTTACATGTGTATATCATTTTCTTTCAGACAACCTCAGCTTAAAATATGGTGAACTTACTTCTAGGTTTGGATTTGTGAAAAAATTTACAATTTTATTATCAGTGAAATTGTTTTAAATAATTAGAAAGTTCACAATATGTATGTTTTCATATTGCAACATTTACACTTTAATTCCTTAATATGGGTTGGCAAGTTTGTTGTTTTTTTTTGTGTGTAAATCAAATTTAATACCAAGTGTGAAATTTAAAAGTCTGGTAATGTTAAAATAAACAAGTTAAAACTGTCAGCCCAGCTGTATGTAGTTGATGAAAAAATATAAGAAATATTAAACATTAAAAATTTTTGTTATTTTAGTACTTCAATATACTATTTTCTATATCGTTGCCTGCTCGCAATGAAAATTTTAAGTAGGCACAATGTTGCCACATTAAAATTTTAAGATATTCATTGTGAACCCCTTAAAGATTTGAAAATAAGATTTGGCTTCGTTAAAGCAAAGGGCGCAAACTTTTTGTAAAAATTTATCATTAAAGTGACACAAGGCCCACGGTAAAATTAACGACTTTTCCAAGCAGGATTTTGGTTAGATACTCCATTTTGTTAGCTTCCTTGCATATTTTTATCGTGTTGAATTTAAAAAAAAAATGCCGCACATTTTCGAGATATTTAGTTTTTTAACTAAAAATATTCATTATTACAAAAATAAAAATACTCAGCTGTGCGTGCTCATGAAAAACTCTTAAATTCCAACTTTCAGCCATATGGGTCCAAAACTTTTGCTGAAATTTATTTTGGCCTAAAAAGTAGCTCAAATTGCCCAATGTGAATCGTGGCAAAAGTAAAAAGTGCAAATGATGCTACCTATAAACTTTTTTAAACAAACAAGCAAATATCATTTAACTTTTTTATGATTTTATAAATATATGTACATACATACATACATATGTACATATCGATGGTCACATGTAGAAAGGCCCTAACTCGTATTTTCACGAAATTGTGTTTTTCAGTGAATCCAATTCATTTCACAGAAATACACCCCGTTACAAAAATTTATTGCGAGAGTGAAAAAACCAACGATCTTACAAGAAGTTATACAAAACAATTGTAAAAGCAGTTGTACTGTTTATTATTCTGTTTTTACCTTCTCCTGTAAAGTTACAATTATTTGAGTTACGGCCTTTCTAATTGTGACCTACAATATGTATGTTTAAACTTCACTACATATCATACAACAAACATCGTAATTTGCTTTTGATAGCATTCAAGTTAATGGTTTTATACAGTTAACTTGATTATATTCTAGAAAGTTAAAATTTTTTTTTTGCCACATTTCTTAATTTCTCAACTCGATAATAACGTTTAAGAATTATAAAATATTGTTATATTTTTCCTAATGTAAACTAGCTGTCAATTATTATTTTAATGTGAGTCTATTACGTTTCCGGACTTGTTTTAAATTGATTGTTTGTTAACTTGTTAATTACACAAATTGTGTCTGCACAAAACTGCATTTATGTACGTACGAGTACTATCATTCATTCTACGACAAATTGATCAAAAAAAGAAGTAGGACAAACCCATACGATAAAAAGTGGAACTCCCAAAACGACCTTGTACTTTGCAATTCAATTTAAGTAGAAAATCTAAAGAAATACGATTAAAAGGTGATTTTAATTTGTTATCGTTGAAATATAGGTATACTTATGTATATAGATTTGTACATACTTATATGTATGTATGTATATACATTACAGTGGCCGTTATTTATTTTTTTTCGATTTCTTATATTCTCACCAAAAAAATCGGTTCAGTTTTGTGTAAAAAAAATACAAAAAAAATTTCATAGCGATAACTTGTGTTATTTATTTTAAAGTAAAATAAAGTCAAGTTTTTTGTGAACAAAAAAAAAACATTTATTTCAATAAAAAACAACAAACACGAATTTTAACAATTAATTAAATACATTAGACTAAAATAAATTTAATTAACATACTTTAATTATCAGGCATGTTCTGAAAATCACATTTTTCAAATCACTAGTGATTTTAAAAGTAATAATGGTCCTGTATACGTTTTCAAAATCATATACGATAAATTTCTTTCAGAAATGATATTTGATGCTGTTATACAATAGAAAAATTAAAAAAAAGAGCGAACAAATATCTGCATGATCATTATTACTTTTAAAATCACCAGTGATTTGAAAAATGTGATTTTCAGAACATGCCTGTATAAATCAATGGCAATCTTCTAACCGGCCAGATCGTAAAAATTATCGGATGAAGCTAATATATATATTTTTTTTAAGTAGATATAGTCAAAAGAACCGTAAGTTTTAATTTACAGGTGAAAAAATATTAGGAACGGACGCGAGGTAAAGAATAGTGAAGACCGCCTATAGACGGTCTTGCCGGTTTGCAAGTAATGAAAAATTACATTTAAATTTTATTTGTAAAAAGTTTTATTAAGATTAAAAATGAAAGTAAGTTGAAATACATACTTTTGAAATTGTGACACTCCCAGAAATAATTTGCATTTGGAATCAGGGATTTGGGTGTTAGATTTTTTGCAATATTTTCACCATTTATTGGCTTTTCTATCGACCAAAACAGTAAAATGATCGACACCATCGAACCGAATATCGCCAACTGAACGAACAGCTCTTTTTCCAAATACATATTTGATATGCTAGGCTGTGCGTCGTAAAATTTTTGAGCATAAGATTGCCCTACGGCATACATTTTGTTAAAATGATACAAAGGGATAAATTAAAAAAAAGGGTCATAAAAAGGGTAATTTGCACGAAAAAGGGTAAAAAGTGATACTTTTGTGTCACAACGGCAACGCTGGTTGAATATGTAGTAGTTGTTTTCCCCAACATCTGAACACTACAATTCTTATAATCGTAATCATCACCAGCATTGTTAAATTATAAATAATGGGCCGGCCGGTCTATCAAACATTTAAGAGGCAAGCAATATTTGGTATACATACATACATATACACACATACATATGTAAATTCCCTGAAGGAAATTTCGATGGTTAAAATGTACTGACCCGCCTCTGACTTTGTCACCAGTACTACTCTCTAATTATTCCCCATACAATACTTTGTGATATAGACATTTAGCATGTGCTTGTCATTGAAAATCTACCAGTAACACTAAAATTATTGACTGGTATATTTGTTATTATGCTGGTACATTTGTTATTAAAAATGCCGTCACAAATATACCATATAAGTTTTCTCTCTTTCTTTTATACTGACGAATAGAAGAAAACTTATAGACACTTTGCCTACTACAATTGTCACTAGAATTTGAGTGTTGACATAAATACACTTGGTCCCAGTCTGCTTGCAGGGTATATATACATATATACATATTTACATATATGTGACCCGGTCTATGAAAAGGTGGCTTATGACTCAGACACTAAATTCCAAGAAATCAGCTGTAAAAGATAAACAATGCATTTCGTCAGTTTCTCGGTAGTTGTTCTCCTTCGTTCTTTTTCTTTTTTTTTTATAAAATAATTTTTGTAGCGTTCAATCCTTTTTTTTCATTTTCAATTCCATGTATTACCTTCATTCTCGATTTTCAATAAAATACTGTTTTTCTCTCATTTGTGAACTTCGTTCTCTACATTTTTAGTACACTTCTAAGCAAGTTTGGACTTTCTGCTTTTCACCATGTTAAAGAGCGTCTCAAAAACTATCCGAACCAAAAAAAAAAAGTGAAAAATAATTTTTTGAGTCATAAGCCACCTTTTCATATATGTACATGCATATACAAATATGTGTGTGTACAAATGAAATCAAAAAAAGGACTGTTCGTGTAAAATTTATATACTCGTACTATTGCAATCTTGTGCTTCAGCATTTGGCCAATTATCCGCTGAGAGGAAATTGGCCATGGAAACCTATTACCGGGGCTCATGGTCTAATAGTTATATCGAATTCACATCTTAAATTTTTTTATGATTTTAAATTTATGAAAAACTAAAAGCGAATTCCAAAATACGGACAAAAGAAGACGGAGCATACCGTTACCTTAATATAGAAACGCCCTAACTCATTATTTTTTTTTTCAAATCGAGTGTTTTGAATATTTTGATAAATGAATCTCTAATTTATCGAAATATGCAAAAAAATCTCGATTAAGCTAAGGTCTCATATCGGAATAAGCAGAGCAGAAATTATACCAGAGAATGGCAATGAGTACTTAAAAAAATATATGTACATAATAAAATATGTAGTCTTAATTTTAGTAACTGCGTATAATCACAATTCAAGCACAAACAATTCGTAAGCTTAAATATTTTCTCTAAAGCATTGCTACTTCGTTTATGCGAAAAACTAAAATACGCTACAACTAAAAATAAAATAACACATGCGTATAAAGCGCATTGACTCTCTCTCTCTCTCTCTCTCATATTTATGGTCTGATTATGTTTTTAATCAGGCTATAGATATTTATTCGCATGATACTCGAGATATTTATTCATCATTCGCCACCGTATTACATACATTTCTGTATATAAAATGGAATGGAATGTGTGTGTGTGTCTGTTTGAAAAGATGCTTGGGTGTGTAAATAAAATAGCCTTGTATGTACTCATGTGTAGACGATTAATATTCAGAGAATTTTTATAATCATACCTACAATTGTAGCTCATACAGTCTATAAATTTTAGTTGTTGTCGTTTGTGCTGCGTTGTTGTATGTTTATAGTTATACGTATTCGGTTTAAAATGAGTGTGCGTATTTCCATATGAGCGTGTTTTTTATTTTAATTTTATTTTTAGCTATACGCATTCATAGTTGTTTGACGGCTAATACTCAAAGAGTACATAAAACGATACTTTTGACATTCTCTGAATTTTAATTAAAAAATCGTATATTTTGAGTTATGACTCTCCAGCAGTAAAAGCTCGATATGTGTTTAATGCAATAAATATTTACTTTTTTCCATTTATTAATAATGTTATTTCCTCCAAACAAATGCATACATACATATATTCTTACTTTGTGTCTAAAGAAGAGTATCTGGAACAAGTATGTATCAATCATCGTTTGTAGGTGCTATATGGCACAGTTGCACTTACACACATACTTTTCAATATTCTTAATTCACTTAATTTAATTTATTTGTTTAAATATTTACGTTTTTAATAGCAAGTTTGTATGTACTTTTAATTTTTGTTATGCATACAATGTATTTCTCTCAAATACTCGTATTATCATCTGCGACCTTGGTTTCGATTTGTTTTCAGGTGAAACATAAGATTGCAATTTTTGTCTGGGAAAGGCCATGTGGTTTATTTGAAAACGTACTATGTACATAAATATTCTTTTATTTATTGTTTTACAGCCAAGTAATATTGATTGAGAAAAAATTTAAATACAATCTTCACTGATTTTTAACGATTTTCTCTGTTTAAAGCAAACAGTTATTGTTCTGTGGGTTGTAGTTCTAAACAAAAAGTTAAATTTTCCTCAAGAACATTAATCAAATATTTCAAATTGCATGCGATGCAATCATGGCTCCCCTTTTCATTATCTTCTCCTCTTTCTTCCATAATCTCAAAAGTTGCTCAACTGAAATTGCCTTGTGTACGCCCAGTATAAGCAAAGACTCTTATTATGAATGTAGAATTTTTCCTGATGGGACTTCGAAATACATATTGTTTTAGATTAAAGTAAAATGTTGACTGCTTCTTTGATATAATGAAACAACCAAAAAATAAAACAAACCTAATGAGACCCAAAACAATCTAAGTTGTTTTATAAGTTTGCAAATCAAAGATTCCTAGAATTGCAATGTAAATACCGCCGTTAGTTGATTTTACTTTGTGCGAATTAACAAAAGTAATCACACCTATCGTGAATAACAAGTGGAATGTTTGTTCCCGTGAAATGTTCATTACTCTCGAAGGAAAAAATCTTATCGCGAATCTCGCGTGAAAGTGGATGTAAAAAAAGGAAGATGACTTATAAAGCTTAAAAATGAAGCGCAAACCAAATGAATTTTTTTTAACTTTAAAGTTGTATTTTTAAATATTCTAGGTGCAGTGGAAAAAAATTCTTTAGTATACCATCACGATGCACCGCCATAAAATTTACTGCGTGTGAACTAACGAGATTTATACTCCATGAATTACTCAGGGAATTATTCTTAACAATCGTGAACTTTATTTATTAATCTTGCCCTAAAAACAAAACATATGTATATAACTTTTAGGCCCAAATTTACAGTCATTAGTTAACTAATAGCAATAGTTTAACCAATAATATCTGATTCACAGCTCTTTGTTTGCCATTAGTTAAGCCGCACAAATGTCATTGGTTAACAAATAGTTAGACAACAGCTGATTCGTTGTAAACTTTATTAGTATTGTTTTATTGTGAAAATTTTCATACATATTTCACACATACATTATCAAGCAACTTCCTTGTATTTAGCTGAAACACATCCTTTTTATTTTATTTTCTATTATATTTCGGTTTTTCCGAACCAAATTCAATATCTTACACGGTAAAGTTAGACGAGCGCACACTGTTTTATCCATTTTTAAGAAATAATATAGCAAATGTAAACAAAAACCATATGCTATAGCAGAGCTGCCAAGAGTGAAAATTAACTGTTTGATAGGGTTACCATTCTTTGCTTATATTAAGGACTTTAGTTAAACAATGCACTGTGAATATGAAGTATTAGTTGAACAATAGTTATCATTTTAGTTTACTAATAATCAACTAATGACTGTAAATTTGACCCTTAATGTTCAATTCGAAGGAAAATATCGAAATTATGCAATGTAATAATTCAGTTCGCCTGCAGAAATAAAGTTTTAAGTTTCCCTTAAAAAGTGGAAAAATCTACGTGAAAAATATTATTCATGATAAGGGAATCAAAAAAGGGAAAACATTTCTAGGGAAAAATTATTCGGGATTGCAATTTGGTGCAAAGCGTAAATATTTCGAGGGAAAAATGTTCACGTTGGGGGTGAATAGGCAAATCAATTACGCTGTGCTAGTTCAAAAATGTAACAAGCATTTTTAGGTTAGCTCTTGTTTAAAAAATAATTAAGATTGGAAATTTGGTTCAGTGTCTAAATATCGAAATTTTTCCCAGTTTTCCATCCAGTCGCGAGAATGCTATAATTGAATAAAATCAAGATTTCTTCACTGTAATTTAAAAAAAAACACAATTTTTATTACTTTTAGGTGAAAAATGTCATTCGACCGCGGTATTATTCGTCGGAGTTGGGTATACGTGAAAAAATTTTTATTGGTGTAATGACGACTCAAGATAATATCAACACATTGGCTACGGCGATAAATCGAACAACAGCCCATCTAGTGAATAAAATAAAATTCTTCATCAATGCCGACAATGTTAAAAGCAATTACAAATTGAAGAACATTGTTGGCTTTACGGACACACGAGAAAATCTCCGACCATTCCATGTTATAAAATATATTGCAGATAATTACCTAGATGATTATGATTATTTTCTAATTATACAAGACAACGTGTATGTGGATGCACGAAAACTGAAAGCCATGTTGTACCACATGAGCATAACGTTTGATTTGTATATGGGAGCAACTGCCGAGAACAGTTATAGTATCTATGGGGCCAACAATAATGGCGGGAGAGATGGTGTCCTTGCAGCCGCATTGTCTGCAAGTTTAAATGATCTTCATAGTGATAATGATAATAATGTTGGCGGTGGTGATTATGCCGGCAGCAATGACGAATTTCGTATGCTAAGCGATCGTAATTACTGTGATTTGAATGCAGGCATTTTATTGAGCAGCAGTGTTATTGGTAAAATGCGCAACAATTTAGATTGGTGTGTTCGTAATGGCATCACAAATGTTCATAGCATCAATATTGGACGTTGCGTTAAATATTCTAGTAATATACCGGGATGTCAGGAAAAATTTCAGGTATGTTTGTTTATTTATTTTTAAATCAATTTTATATCGTATATCACCACGTGATATCAGCCGATCTGTATTGAATCGATCCAAGTGTCCATAATCCATACTATTGTGCACATATTCGCCACATTCAAGATATTATATTTGCGTTAAGGTTAAATATCATATCCAACCGTTTATTTCTCTTTCACAAAATTTTTTCTGACAAACTAAACAATAATTATTGTCATTAACCTTAGACCAAAAAAAGGGCTGTTATAAGTTTTTAGTGCGTGTCTGTGTTTCTGTTCGACTCCACGTACAGACAGAAAGTTGAGAGTGTTCTTAGCTATGTTTGAAGAAAATTGGTATAGCCGCTTTGAGGATATCACATCTTTTCTAGATGTATTCGGGCGTTTTTAAAACTTTTAATTTTTGTTATTTTAGCTATTCGAATACTAAAATCTCTACACAGAGAAAACAGTGCCTACTAAATACATCATAAAATAGAACAAAATTAATAAGAAATCTCTATGGTTTTTTTTTCAATTAGCAAATCTTATTAATTTCATAGAGAAAACCTTTTTGAAAAAATCAAGAAGAAATCTTGTAGTTTTTATGAGGTTATCTTACTGATTTTTTCAATAAAAAAAAAGTTGCGTCTTTATTTTCTGTACTTATGTATTTTCATTTAAATTCTATACCATATAAATATATATGTATGTATGTAGTATATTGTAGATGTTATTTATTTATACATACATATATACACATTATGTTATTTCTTAACTAACTTACTCGCGAAGTATTGAACCAGTAAACTTCTACCTGATAGAGAAGCACTCTACCCAATATTTAGCATAAGCAGCCTAAATAACCGTAGAAATTATTGTGCAAACATTCTTATACAAAAGTGAAAAAGATCATGAAAAAAATTGTATCTATGTCTATTTATAGATATGAAATAACAAGACACCTCATAAAATCGAGAAGATTTCCTTATTAAAAAAATCAATAATATGCTTTACACATAGTCATACAGGAACCTACTAAAATCAAGAAAACCTTATTGAAAAAATCAATAAGATAGCCTAATAAAATCAAGAAGAAAACCTTTTTAAAAAAATTAATAAGGCAACCTAATAAAATCAATAAGAAATCCCTGCAGTTTACAATTTATAAGAAAACTTAATAGAATCAAGAAGTTTTTCTCTATGGATTGTTTTTTTTTTGGTGCCAAAAATAAAGGAAATTGAGTAAAAAAAGTTTTGAATAATAAGATTTATTCTTGATTTTATGTGGTTTTCTTCTTGATAAAATTAATAAGACTTACCACATAAAAACAATAAGGAATCTCTATGAAAAAATCTTCGCTTCATTTTGCTGGGATAACCCTAAGCCAAAAAACATTTCATAGAGAAAATCTTATTGATTCTATGAGGCAGTTTTTTCTCTGTGTACCTTGTACTCTTTTTTAGAGAATTTAATAAATTTGCTTTAGAAAATTTAATGAATATTAAAATATCCAGGGACCGTAATTGGTTATAAGTTTTATGTTAAAAATTATTTTTAATCATTGTTTCTTGATGTTCATTTATTCCTCAGAAAATAAAGGTATTTTTTTGAGTTTTATTTATTCCTCAGGAAATAAAAGTTATTTTTGATTTTATTTAGTCCTCACAAAATAAAAATTATTTATTGATTTTTATTTATTCATCAGAAAATAAAAGTTATTTTTTGAGTTTTATTTTTAGCTTAGAAAATAACATTTACTTTTTGATTTATATTTTTTTTTTGCTTAAAAAAATTTTAATTTTTAAACTGAATAAAATATCAGAAAGTAAATTTAATTTAACATATAAAAGTTTTTTACAGACTCTGGCTACAAATTCGATTTTAAATCGGTTAATATTAATTTTAGCGTAGAAAATGCGCTTCTACAGTTTAAAAATTACTTTTTTTTTAAACAAAAAAATAAAAAAACAAAAAGTAACTGCTATTTTCTAAAAATAACTTTAATTTCCTGAGGAATAAATAAAACTCAAAATATAACTTTTTTTCTGAGGAGTCAATAAAAATCAACAAATAATTTTTATTTTCTGAGGAATAAATAAAAATCAAGAAATAATCCGTAAATTTGAGTTTTTTAATAAAAATTAAAATAATAAAAATTAATGCATCTAAAGGTAGTCCATGTAACAAGGTGTATTTATTGTGTAAATAGCACTTCTCTATTACTTTGATTTTTTTAGTTTACATGTGGAAAATAATCGTTATTTCCGGTCCCTGAAAATATCACTTTTGGTAGTTTAAAAGATTTGCTCTGGATTATTAGTGTTCCGATAAATTTTTTGAATTTATTTACTGACCCTCTATTGCTTTATTTGTTTATGTAAGTTTAATTTATATTTTAGCTGCTTTATAAGAAAGTGTTAAATCATCAATTTATTAATTCTTAATTGTTGTGTGTCTGTTTTTTGATGAAAAAATTACTAAATCATTATAATTTTAAATTATTTACATATGTATGTATGCATGTATGTGATGTTAAATTTTTAATGATTCATAAAGTTCTTGTGTCTGATTTAAATTAGCATTAATTATTATGCGTCCCAATATTTCCGTTAGTGGTTTAAAATTGCTTGAAAAAAAATAAGCAAAAGGATGTCAAATAAATTTAAATTGAATGTATCGTACCGCCGCACGCCTTTTCTGGTTGGTTTTGTCTGTCAAACAATTTGCGGTATCGAATTTTTGTGCAAGGCAAACCCAATTTCACTGACAGACATTTTCATACGCAGCAACAGACATACATAAACATGTGCATACATACTTTTGTAAAGGGTGTTTTTTATAGAGTGACACAAGTTTAAATCATAATAAAACAAGGAAATATATTTTTAATATCAATGAAACGGGCTTTATTGGAAAGGAAATTTTATGAAATTAATATTTAAATATGATTTCTGCCATGTGGCCGGCATGGCTGGCGCGTAGAAGGCCCAATATGGAACTCAAATTTTGAAAAAATTTTCGCAGCAGAATACAATTACAGTTGGCGGTAACGGCGACGAATTGATTAATTATGATCATCTTCAATGCTTTCCTGTACAGCGGCTACAGCCTCTTCACTGCGCACTGTTCGGCGTCTCACGGTATGCTGATCCGAAAAACATCTATTGTCCTTCGAATTAGCCGCTCTGAAGGACGATTATGTACGAATTAAAATAGAAGAAGTATTTTGTATGTGTTTAACAACGATTTGATTAAAATTTCAACAATTTGCACGTGTTGCTCTGGTGTCACTCGATTCATAATGCAATTTCAAAGCAAAGTAAACAAAAACCAACTATCAACTGTTAAATGGGTGCTCAAATAAAGCAGTAATGCCAACTCAAAGTTGTGACACTCAAAAAAAACACGCTTTAGATATGTCTGTATATAACTAAAAGAAATGTTCAAAAGATATTTATTATTATTTGTATTATGTTCCTCCTTGTTTTAACCAAAAAGATCAAGTGGAAATCATGAACTTTTTTTCTTGACATTGTCTTGTCTTTGAGTAACTACAAATATGCATGTACATATGCACATTAGAACGGCCCACGAAAAAAAGCTTATTACTCATCTCTGATTATATGTATGTACAACACATATTTTTTATGTCGAAACATTTTTGGTTTTTTTTCACTTTGTCGTGTTTTATTTTAAGACAACATATGCAAAAGTTACATAATTTACAAGCAACTTTAAAAACTCTTGAAAAATCATCAGCCCAATTATACATTTTCGCGGGTAGATTTTGCCCTTCCCTATCATTTGTTCCCGGGAAATAGTCCTCCTATTCTAAATAGCCGGGGAATAAGCAAATACTGGTGAGAGAAAAACCTGGATCAGCTGTTCAATGCTTGCATTCCCTTCTGCACTAATCATCAGAGGGTGGCGTTGGCTGAAGTAGTTAGCACGTTGACTACAAAACCGAAGGTTGTGGGTTCGATCCCGGTCTCCGACATTCATTAAAAGGAAAAATTCTAGAGATGCAGGCATAAGGTACTGGTCACTAAAAACTATACCGACTTCATCAGATACTAATCCTAATGTAACATCAGAGCGCCCTCGGCTTATAAGATGGTTGTTTACGTCTGGAATAACTACTTTCATTTATATTTACAAATTATTATACCCTGAATTTATCCTAACGAGATTTCTCTTTTTCTCTCAAGTATACATAAGTTTAGCTCTTTCCAATATTAAATATTTTGTACTCATTAGTTTTAAGTTCTTACATGAATTTTGATTTTGCTAACACTTACTTACATAGTAGCGACTGATAAGAAAGGAAGAATTCCCGCAAATAATTTTACAATAAAGTATATTAAATATAGTTAAAACAAAAGTGGATTTTTTTTGTATAACGCGATTATCAACAAGATATTTTCCTCAAAAATCGTCACCCCTCCCATAATCATTGTTGGTCCTAGCGAACCGGATTGAAAGAATTATTCGTTATTCGAAGAAAAGAGGACTGAAGTCATCATACCTACCTAAAGGAATTAAAGCATTCTGCAATTTCAGTGGATACCTATAGTGCATTGGTCAAAAAGGGTAAAGCAAGTTAATAAGAGGTATTAATGTCATTTAAAAGTGATAAATTCCATCAAGACTAAAATCAAAGTACGCACAATATAAACATACATATGTATATGCATATATACACATGCATATAAATATACATACATACATGCATGTACATATGTACATATATGCAAACAGTTAATTCTATTTGCCCTCTAAAAATTCCCTCGTAATAAAAAATAAAATCCACTTGTTGCTCAACTTAAAATTATATAAAAAATGTAATGTAAATGTAAACTACATTTAATTTTGACTCGCAACAAGTTGATATGTTGATTTTATAAATGTTGATTTTATAAGTGTATAACATTGATCTGCTTTAAACATTCTTAACAGAGCAGATATAAACAAGCTTAGAAACATATACATACATATGTATAAATCACAGATAAACATACATATGTAGCTACTATTTTGTACCGGCAACATTTTTTAGGTTTTTTAATTTAAGGATACATTAATACGTGTTGATAAACAATCCAGGTTTACATGTATATATGCATGTTTTTTAAACGCATAAAATCTAAGTAATTTAAAACAATCACATATGTATGTACACATCGAAAAGTGTTTCACCCAATATCAGTGTTTCGTTATAATAAATTGATACGCTTATTGAATTATGCTCTTAACAAAAGACCTTTTTTCTCTCTAATAATTACTAATTGGTTTTGTTGTTGATTATATGCGTTAAAGTGATACTAAATTTCTTTTCTGGTCAGTATCTAAGAGTTTAAGAGTTCTATAGATACGTTTCAGATTTAGAATTAACCCATTGAGAACGAATAAGCCTGTAAAAAAAAAAAAAAAAAACCTCATTTTATAATTATTGCTGTAAGCTTTCATCAGAACATTTCGTGTTTTTAGAAATTTTCTTCGTATTGTTATAACGAATTTACCGTACTTAGTCACTCCGTGTTTTTTTACTAATTATCACACTCCAATATGTCTGAGCTCGAAAAATTTATACGTGCATCTGATCGTGTGGTTGAGTTTTATGCTTATTTTGGAGGTATTCAGGAGGACGATCATACATATCATAGCGTAGAAATTCAAAGGGAGGAGGTATTACATTTGTGGAATTTATTGCGTACTTCGTACGATAATGTTTTAGAAAAAATTCCATCCCTTGGTAAGGATGTCACTGTTGAGACTGTCAGAAACAAGTTCTTTGTTGCATATGCAGCACACACCAAGTGCCTTGCACGTGCCAATGAGCTTTTAGAAGCACTAAAGCCGACGCCGGCAGCTATTTCTGACCATCGCGATCAACCGATTCATGAAGTTACTCGTGTTAACCTCCCCCCATGTGACATGGAACATTTTAATGGGGATTATGATTCTTGGCCAACCTTTAGGGACCAATTTTCAGCATTATATGGGGAACAGAGCCACATCCCTCCCGTCGAAAAATTATGCCACTTATTAAAAAAGACAAAATCTGAAGCTCATGAGATCGTAAGATCATGCCCATTTACAAATGCAGGTTTTCAAATGGCATGGCAGAATTTGAAAGACCGCTATGAGAATAAACGAGTACTCATTAATGCGCAGCTAAAGACTCTTTTAGGCCTCTCACATATTTCTAGGGAGTCAGGCCCTAGTATCAAAGCACTTCAAAGAACGATTAATAACTGTGTTACTAATCTGGCATTACTCGATATTGAAACTAGTAATTGGGACGTTATTTTTGTGTACATTTGTTCCACATGTCTCCCCGATATTACTCTCAATTTGTGGGAGCAATCACTCAAGAATAGTACTGACTTGCCAACTTGGAAAGATATGAGCGACTTTTTGACTGGTCGTTTCCTCACTTTAGAGTCTGTTAGTGATATTAGATCATCAAACGCAGCTCAAACCCCTTTTAAAAAGAATTCTCAATCTAAGGTGGATAATTCCCGTCAACCCCGCAAAGTGAATTCTTTTCACACTAAATCATCCCCAAATAAAACGAATAAATGTTTTTTATGTCAGGAATGTCATCCCCTCCGTCTCTGTTCTATTTTTTTGCGAATGACTATTGATGAAAGATTTGCTTTAATTACAGAGCAAAAAAGGTGTACGAATTGTTTAGCCACGTCCCACGAATTTAAAAAATGCAAAAGTCAGTATGTGTGTTCGTTCTGTAAACAGAAACACCATTCCCTTTTACACCGTGTTTCTGCACCTACGCATAACTCGACAAAACCACAAGAATTTTCTCTGACGCATTACCCCCAAACTGTTGAAGCTTCAGTTACTAATCCTTCGTCCTCAGCCGCCCTAGAATGTCCCATGACGTCAACCGAAGCCGCCCGCATGCGGCAGTCTTATTCCACGCATTTACAGTCCACCCATTCAAATTTTATTCTTCTTGGAACAGCTCTAGTTAACATTAGCGTCGGAGATCTCATATATACGGTTCGAGCGCTTATCGACCCTGCATCTGAAGCATCCTTTATATCAAGATCTTTGAAAAGAAAGTTGTCCCTACCTGTTAAAACCTCTCAAACAAATATCATAGGGCTCAGCGGCACTGTTTCAACAACGGCGTCTGAAATAAGTAAAATTGAAATTAAGTCCCTTTTAGAGCCACGATTCACTACATTTGTCGAAGTTTTTGTAGTTGAAAAACTAACGGGACAATTGCCCTACTATTTTTCATCTCATAGTAAAGCGGATTTTCCAGATTTAACAATGGCCGACTCTAATAATCGCTCAGGTGGTAATATAGACTTACTTCTGGGAGGTGATATCTACCCAAAGATCATTCGTAGTGGTGTTCGGTGGAATCAAGACCAAACGCTTATTGCACAGCAAAGTGTTTTTGGATGGATTGTCACTGGTCGAATTGGCTCTTGCCCACCACTTTCAAAAGTTGCCACCTTTTTTAATAAACTTGACTTAAATTCCTTGTTAGGTCGTTTTTGGGAACTTGAAGAGGTACCTAATGTACCTCATATATCGGAGGCCGACAAATATTGCGAGAAACTGTATAAAGAAACCACTTATCGCAATAGTTCGGGCCGCTTTGTTGTCTCTCTCCCTTTTGTCAGAAACTTCCCCCAAGACAAAGCTCTCGGTCAGTCTCGAAACATCGCCATGTCTCAATATATTCGTAACGAGGCACGTCTATCTAAGCACCTCGAACTGAAATCGAAGTATGACGGCGTTCTAATGGAATACTTAACCCTTAATCACATGAAGAGGGTAACCCCGGACTTGTCCAGCAATCCACACTCGTACTATCTTCCCCATCATGCTGTGTTGAAACCAGAAAGTACTACCACTAAGCTGCGTGTGGTTTTCAACGCATCATGCCCCTCAGCTAATGGTCTTAGCTTAAATGACGTTCTATACCCAGGACCAGTCTTACAGGCCGATTTGCCAACCCTCATTCTCAGATGGCGTCTTTTCAAATATGTTTTCAACGCTGATATTGAAAAGATGTATCGCCAAATACTCGTAAATCCTCGTCACACCCCTTTCCAACGGATATTATTTCGTGACTCACCCCAAAAAGACGTTTATGATTACGAGTTAAACACCGTCACTTTTGGCGTTAATTGCGCTCCATATTTGGCCATTCGAACGTTGCTCGAATTAGCCAATCAATGTGAACGAGAAAACCCCCATGTGTCTAATATAATAAGGAACTACATGTATGTAGATGACGTGCTATTTGGATCTCATGACCCGGCCGATGCCGTAAAATCCCGTAATGACCTCATAGCCGTACTAGCATCAGCTGGATTTTCCTTACGAAAATGGACAGCAAATCACTCCATCCTTTTAAAAGGCCTACCCCCAGAACATTTGTTAGACACCGAGTTTCTAAATCTCTCCGACTCGTGCACGTCCAAACCCTTAGGTTTGCGATGGAACGCAGGAACTGATTTCTTTTATTTTAACCCCTCGAAACATCCTAGCACAAATCGATTCACCAAAAGAGCGGTACTCTCTGACATTGCAAAGTTATTCGACCCCGCTGGATGGTTAGCCCCCAAGTTAATTGTGGCAAAAATCATAATGCAACAGATATGGAAAGATAACACTGATTGGGACGACATTATCGAGTCATCAACTCTAAAAAAGTGGCAAGATTTTCTAGATGACTACCCTAATCTATATAAAATTAAAATTCCCAGATTTGTCAACTTCCACCCCACTTGTTCTCTTGAGTTACATGGCTTTTGTGATGCATCAGAAAAGGCCTACGCTGCTACGCTCTACATTCGTTGCCAGTCACCAGACGGTACGATTCATACTCATCTTCTGATGGCAAAAACAAAAGTCGCCCCCCTCAAGTATGTCACACTACCCCGAAAAGAACTCTGCGGTGCGGTGCTTTTGGCCAAAATGTTTAAGCATCTTCGAACCCAGTTTCCTGTGTCAACATATCGGTCGTTCATGTGGACCGATTCAACCATAGTCTTAGCGTGGTTACACAAACCACCATACTATTGGAATACTTTTGTAGCTAACCGTACGACGTCAATTTTGGAAAATACTGAAGCGAACAGCTGGTCGCACGTAGAATCGAAAGATAACCCCGCCGATATAGCATCCCGAGGCTGTACTGCCAATGATCTCTATGCTAACGACTTATGGTGGCATGGACCATATTGGCTCAAGCTACCTAATATTCAATGGCCATTAAATCAAAACGTTTTTGAAACTCAAGAAGAAGTAAAACCTGTCCGAGCACATGCAACTAAAGTGTCGAGTGCTGAAATTCTAGATCGCTTTTCAGACCTTTCTCGGGCTATGAAAGTTCTAAGCTACATGTTTCGCTTTTTTCATATGACTCATTCAAAACATAAGCGAAATTATATATATACATCCATTTCGTTACAACAAACCGAAATTCAATTTGTCAAGTTCCGCCTTATATTATTGTGTCAACGCTTACATTTTTTCGAATACGATCTGTTGTACCACGGAGCTTCGTTGCCTAAGAAAAGTCCTCTTTTGCGTTTTAATCCATTTTTGGACAATCAAGGTTTAATAAGGGCTAATGGCCGACTATCCCAATCTCCAATTTTGACGTACAACGAAAAATATCCGATAATTCTGCCATACTCGGCACGTTTCACACGATTATATCTGGAGCTGATACATAAATGTTCTGTTCACGGTGGCAATGCGCTACTGATGCGATTAATGCGAACAGAATTTTGGGTCCCCCGCTTAAAGAATTTAGTGAAATCAATTATTCACAATTGTAAGGTTTGTGTGTTGCTAAAACATAATCAAAGCCAACAGCTAATGGGTGCTCTACCCCCGGAGAGAAGTGCCATGTCTCGACCCTTTACGTTCACCGGTGTCGACTTCGCCGGCCCTTTCGATATCAAGTCGTATGCAGGCCGGGGTTGTAAGATGTCGAAAGGTTATGTGCTAGTATTTGTGTGTTTCTGCACAAAAGCCATTCACCTTGAACTCACAACTGAAATATCCACTAACGCTTTTTTAGCAGCATTCGCACGTTTCTTCTCTCGTCGTGGTTGCCCCTCTTCGCTCTATTCCGACAATGGCACTGCATTTGTAGGAGCAGCTAATATTTTGAAACAAAATCAAACACAATTTTTTACGTCTGTTCGGCAACACCTCCTATCACAATACACTTATCAAAATATTGAATGGCATTTTATCCCTCCCGGTGCACCTCACATGGGTGGCTTGTGGGAGGCCGGCGTAAAGAGTTTTAAGTCTCATTTGAAGAAGATTACACACTGCCAGAAATTTACGTACGAGGAGTTCACCACTATGTTAGTTCGAATTGAGGCTTGTCTCAATTCCAGACCTCTTTGTCCTGTCAGCGAAAATCCCTCTGAACTTAGTGCGTTAACCCCTGGTCACTTCCTTGTAGGGTCACAGCTGTTAAGTCCAGCAGAACCCAATGCAGCCGATCAATCAATAACCTTTGTTAACAGATGGCAAAAATTGAAAATTCTTCACCACCAGTTTGCTATTCTGTGGAAGGAAGAATATCTAAAGGAGTTGCATAAGCGTATTAAATGGCAATATCCCAAGCGGGATTTTGCTCCAAATGACTTGGTTGTGATAAAACGAGAAAATTTACCTCCTACTCAATGGCAGCTAGGACGAATAGACAGGGTCATGCCAGGTGATGACTCTAGAGTCAGGGTCGCTGTCATCCGAACCTCAAAAGGGTTAATCGTCAGACCAATAGTCAAACTTGTTTTGTTGCCCTCTTTTGAAGAAAAGTAACTATTTTTATTTTTATTTACAGTATTATGTCCACTCCTCCCCGTCGCTTTAAAACCAATCGCACTAGCCCTGAGGAAAGAGTATCCCACCGTCCAAACAGCGCAGCTGTGGGGTTTCAGAGAGAAGGCAAGGATTGCCGCTACTGTGATAAGGAACATCCTTTACGAAAATGTTTTCGGTTTCGTCGTCTATCAGTTCGAGATCGTCTTGCAGTGGTTCAACGTTTCCACTACTGTGTAAACTGCCTAGCGCATTCCCATGTTTTGAAAAATTGTAGAAGCCGAGAGAGGTGCAAAATCTGTCTAAGTGAGCACCACACGATGTTACATCCAAACCGTAAAACCAGACAAAATAAAAGAGCAAAGGTCCCAGTGGCTCATGAAGTCAAATCTCACCAGAGAAAACCACAACATCGCTCACCACGCAAGAAAAGTCAAACAACATCACAAGTTCTACCTACTACATCTAATAATGCACCAACCATCATCATAAATGTGACATCGCGGCCTTAAGCTGGCGGTCATCACAATAATCTTATTCAATCTTCTTATCTTATTCTTATTCATTATTCTACTTTCACTATCCTTATAAATACCTATGAATTATGTAACAACTTGGATATAACTAATGTCAAATAGATTTTTAGAATTTTCTTAAACGATTGATCTTCCTCTCGTGTTCTGTTGTTGCACTACTGCAAGCGGGGCGGAATGTTTACGTCTGGAATAACTACTTTCATTTATATTTACAAATTATTATACCCTGAATTTATCCTAACGAGATTTCTCTTTTTCTCTCAAGTATACATAAGTTTAGCTCTTTCCAATATTAAATATTTTGTACTCATTAGTTTTAAGTTCTTACATGAATTTTGATTTTGCTAACACTTACTTACATAGTAGCGACTGATAAGAAAGGAAGAATTCCCGCAAATAATTTTACAATAAAGTATATTAAATATAGTTAAAACAAAAGTGGATTTTTTTTGTATAACGCGATTATCAACAAGATATTTTCCTCAAAAATCGTCACCCCTCCCATAATCAATGGTTTTATAGCATTTAATAATTTAATTTTTAAATTTTTGCATTAGTTTCTCTCAAAAAGTTTGCGGAGAAAACTCTCAAAAGAGATTTTCCCGAGGGAATGGTAAAACAAAAAAAAAAAAAAATTCCCGGGGAATTGTTAATCATAGAGGTTTTCTTAATATTTTGTTGATGATGATAACGAATGGTCAACCATACAGCATTGAACGTAATTTTAAAAGACTTTTTAATTAATTAAATTTTTTTGCAAAAAAGTACTTAAACGGACCTTTTTTTATCGCTAGACCCCAAAATGTTTTTTTGCATAGCCGTAAAACATACACCATCTTTAGTTTGAGAGGTGTAACATACTCGTACACTTATTTTTCATCTTCATATCGATTTTTAGTTTTTTCATGCTTATATATTTATATATATATTTTTCGAGTTAAGAAGGCTCATGCTAATGTATGGTGTATGAATGTCTAGAAGAATATAATATCCTTTTTCAAATAATACAATTTTAAGAAATTATCAACCGTATTTTAGTTCTCAATTTTTAAATGAGTAAGATAAAAATAAATTTTTTTCTTGCATTTTTAGTCTTCGACATTGTTATGTATTCATTCGTTAATTAAGTTTCTGCATGGTTGATTTCATCTTAATTGAATAGTAAATGTTTATGGGATGTTTAAATTAAATTAAATTTATTTCAATTTAAGTGAAACTGAAGTTCAATTAAAAATACTCCCAACATAGCAAAGGCAATTTTATTAAAATAATTGAGTTTAAATTAAATGTTATGAATGTTATACTAGAGTACTAATGGTCAAATGAATATGAGTTTTCTATATTTAAGCGAATGCACTCGTATCTGGAATAAATAAAAAAAAAATTAACTTTAGATCTAATCATGCTGAAAAATTCTTCATGTTGTGTTTTATAATGTGTAAAAAATTAACGCAAATATGTACTCGTATGTACATACTATTCCACGTAACCTTTCAGGAAAAATTACTTTAAACTATTTATTTGTAACACTAGGTTTTTCGAGTTATGACGTTGTATCATATATATGTACATTAGGGCGTTTCACCAAAGCCCGTTTTTTGCGATTTTTGCACACTTGAAGCGGAATATTAAGGCTTGTGATGTAAAAGAATTTCGAAAAAATATTTGGATTTTTTGAAGATGGGTATGGAGTTGCTGAAATAGATTTTATCAAAAAAAATAGGTTATGGAGAAAAAATGTTTATATTATTTTTTTCTGGTGCTTTTTGTTCATACAACTAAACAATTCTCTTCTTAAGGATCCCAATACAAAAAAATTATTGGTGTGAAAAATTATTATATTAAGGACCACTTTGAAAGTCTTAAAAGTGAAAAATTATTTTTCCTAGATTTCAAACCTCGATAACTTGAAAAGTTTTAAAAATTTTTTCAAGATGTAAAATGCGTTAGAAAGATAATTTAGATACCTTTATTTTTATTAAATTAACTACAAATTGGTTGAAAAATAAGTAGTTAGTAGTCAATTTAAAAGTCATGCAGAGATGGCCAATTGACTACCGCTTATGACATGCCTATGTTAAAATAGTGAGTCGGCGACAAGGAAAATTCACTTAACCAAGCAGTTGTGGTTATTAAAAAACCAGTTTGAAGTTACTTACAAATGGATTTAAGTTCCTATAGGGTTGTTACGGTTTAGAAAATTTATGCTGAACAATTTAAAAAAAAAATTATTGTGGGGCGGGGGGAGTTATAAAAATTCGAAAATAGCGTTACGTAATATGAGAATGACCCCTAATGAAATAAAGTTATTTTTGTAATAAACCTAATTTTTTTTAGAAAGTTGTGCCTGCATTACCACAATTCGGTATTATACACCGTTAAAAAACTTCCCATCATATGTACCTATACATACATACATTTCATTTTATTTACTAACAAACACTTTTAGTCAGAAACCTATTTCCTCTGATACTAAATAGAATTTGAATCTCTTATACATAACGTTGCTGCAGACATAATGTATTTTGAATATACTGTGCCGCAAACCAATAACCAACCGTGCCGCAAGTCAATAACTGCCAATAGCTAACCACATGCACATAATATTCAGGGTCATTCCGTTTAGTTTTATGGTTACGATATACAGTGTATATGTACAAATACGTATATGCATGCATACATATCGCTACGTTAATATAGAAAGGCCCTAACTCATTATATTTTTTAAATCGAGATTTTTGCATTTCTCGATACATTAGATGTTCTTTTATCGAAATATACAAAAAAAAACTCGATTTCAAAAAAAATAATTATGATTTAGGGTGTTTCCATATTTAGGTAACGATATGTACATATCGGTGGTCACAAGTAGAAAGGCCCTAACTCTTATTTTCACGAAATTGAGTTTTTCACTGATTCCAATACATTTCACACAAATACACCTCGTCACAAACATTTATTGCAATAGTGTAAAAAATAACACTTTTACAAGCAGTTTTACAAAGCAGTTGCACAAGCAGTTGTTCTGCTTATTATTATGTTTTTTACCTTCTCCTGTAAAGTTACAATTATTTGAGTTAGGGCCTTTCTACTTGTGTCGAACGATCATATAATATGTACATATGTATACATACATAAATTAACATACTTACAAGTACGAGTATTATTATTTTCTTGTGTGCTGGTAGAGCAATGAACTTTAAAATGTGTTAAAAAAATAACTGATTTGAATTGGATAATTGGATCGAATTTCACTATTGAAAACAACAAAAATTATCTCACCAATGAATGAAAGAAGGTATTATCATGAAAATACTGTAGCAATCGTATTATCACTTATGTGCTTGTTTATATTTACTTATGTTTGTATGTACATGTTTTCATAAATGTAAATATTTACATACTTATGTATATAAGTAAATAATACTAAAATTAACTCTTTTCCAGTCATTCCACTCCATTCTTGTTTCTACATGAGAATGATGCATATCAAATTAAACAAATAAATAAACGACACTTTATAAAAAAAGAAAGCAATTTTCAATTATAAGAAAAAAAGAAGAGCTTTTTTTGCCTTGAATAACTTGCAAAAACAGACAGACGGAACCGCTTTTTGCATTAAATTACTGTTTACTTTTGATTCCATATATTCAATATAAATAAAATTACCTTAACTACAAGTTACATTTTATAAATAATTATGTACATATATACATACATATATGTATATACATATGTATGTATATACATAAATATATCGTTCATTTACCCAAAACAATGTCATAGCTCAAAAAATGGAATTTTTGAGTTAGTGAAGCGGAATTAATCCTCACATTAAGCATTAAACACATTCACCACAGCAAGCTACCAACTACCAAATGTCAAACATAGAATACACATGTTTATATGAGAATGATTCTTTTGAAGACAGCAAGGCAACAGGACGACAGGTTGTTGTCTATGCTGATTTTGTCGTTGTACTCCAATTAAACAAATTTTTATTTCTTTGGCTACAATGAGCAAATGCAGTGTTACCAGCGTAATAAAAAATTTTTAATGAATGATATTGTACAATTATTTCATATTATTTTCCAGAAACAATATCCAAAAATTGATGTAAAGAATAAATTGATTCATTTTTGTACTTTTACGTGAAATAGATTTTAAAAGAAATATTAATTTTTATAAATCTTTCTCCATAAGTTGTGCTTTTTTATACACTTTACCAATACATACATATGTATATGTACATACTTTAGTGAAGGGTATAGAAGATTCGGTACAGCCGAATATAGCACTTTTACTTGTTGAGTTATGACGTTGTTTGACTAAATGAGATATTTATGTATGTACATGCATTGTTGTTTAAAAATCTGAAAGATTCATTAAAATAGTTATTTAACTATTGGAAAATTAAAAGGCAAAGTAATGGTGGTATTCTTCTTCAGACATTGTTCGTTCTTTTATAAATATTAGGTGAATAAACAATCAGGCAAGTTAACGTTCACATTTCACGCTGACCAAAAAGTAAATTTGGCTTTTTAATCAGAATTGCTGACGCAATTACTTTTTCGGCTTAAATTTGTTTTAGCTAGGTATGTATAAAAAAAATATCATAATGCTGAATCATAGTTAAAACAAAATTATTTATTTAGTATTTTTTATATTCAATTGTAAATTTTTTTTTGCCATGTGCAAAACTTTCGTGAAACGTATAACACACATATGTACATAAAACACACGCATTTTCTTTTTTTTATTCACAGTAAGAACTTTATGATTTGAGGTGTAAACATTTTTGATTGGTGGGTATGTGACAAAAATAATTTCTTATTGACGGTATTCGGTTTTTGATGCAAATGATCTTGCATAAGTGTAAATCAAAATAACGTAGTTCTTCTTCTTCTTCTTCTCTTCTGCAACAGTGAACTTCCGGGCAATAATGTAACTCTCCAAAAGCTTGAGAATTTTTAGTTGTAAATATGTATGTCTTCAATTTTAAAATTAAGCCTTCATGTCACACTCTATCAAATGCCTGAAAAACATCTATAAAGAGGGCAGAACAATACCTCTTTTCTTCAAATGTCCCTTTTATAACTTGAACCAATCTATGCGTTTGTTCAATCTATGCTGACTTCTAAGACCAAATTGGTGGTCTGGAATGCACCCATTATCAGTTAGAATTGGAGAAAATTTTTTCATGAGCAGCTTTGGCATTGTTGAAAGTAAACTTATTTTCCCATATGACTCAGACTTGTTAAGATCTTTGCCCGGCCTTGGAATCATTTTGAGCTTGGCAATCTTCCCGTGGTGTGAATAATACTCCAGTCGTAAAATGGCATTGAATATATACTAAATAACAGAATTGTAATTGCAATAATAGGCAACTTCATCAGCATCTTGTTACTAACTCCAACAATACCCAGAGCTTTCTTCGGGTTGAGTTCAGCAATTAATTTTTGTGCATCACGCAAAAAAAAGCTTCATTATGAGCGTTTTATTCAGATTGTCAGACGATTGTAATATCCTAAAGTCAAAAGATACATACGTACGTTATTTTGAAGTTTTCTTTTATGTGATTATATTAACTATCTATTATCTATTTAATTATATAATTATAAAATTTATAAATAAAATACACATGCAATATGTTGTAGTGACTCATAATCAGAGGACACCATAAATATGCTCTAAAAAGTGTTTTATGCGCATTCAATATGCACTGAAAACTTCAAAATATGCACTAAAAAGTAAAAAAAATATGATCTTAAAAATAAAATAATTGTTTTTTTTTGTAAGTGAAAATATATTTTTCAACAAGATTTGCATATAAAATAAGACAAAAATTAAATAAACAAAAAGAGGAAACAATAAAAAAAATTAACAAAGAATAAATAGTTTAGGTTTGAACTCCACGTTAAAACAAAATTGTGATAAAAATTTTGACTAAAGCAAATATGTAATATAAATTAATTTTGTTTGGATTCTCTCGTAAAAGCTTAGCTTCAATTTCAAGAGATCACAATATCAGAATTAAGGCTTTGGAACAGTATTTTGGATTAATAAGACTAGATTTTTATTTATAGTTTAGATTTTGAAATTGACAATGTTCCTTTACTCTGTCAAAAATACCAAAACTGATTTTTATTGAAACTAAGGTCCGTAATATCTGCGTAATATATGAGAAAAACTTATACACTACATGGAACATTTGAAATGAGATTAGATGACATATTAACATTCTATAAAGTATCAAAATATGCCCTAAAAGCGTAAACTATACTCTAAAAATTATAACTTATGCTAAAAATATGCGTGTAAGACTGATATATGCAAAAACGTGCTTTAAATTGTAAAATAAGCAAAAATATGCTTTAAAGGCTAAAATATGCATTAACAAATCGATGCCAAAATTCATAAAAAGTTCTGAAATGGATAAATATCATAATGCCGCATTAATACATCACACAAGAAAAAAAACATGCTATTGCATATTTGCGATTTCCCTGCTCATAATCAAGGCAAATTCAGTTTCAGGTGACCTTTTCCCTAAAACATTACAACTACACAACAAACAACATGTAGTTTGCTGTACTACAATTACCAATCTGTCAAAAGTAGTTGGTATATCAATTTCCAGATGTTTACAATTTTTGAGAACATTTTGTAATTTTTGTTCGAATTGCTTAATTTGGCATCAAACAGCTGATTATAAGCCGGGCTGAAGATTCCACCTGATACTGAATTCGCCTTGACTCGTAATCAGTTATATTATACATACATACGCTCAATTTAGAATTGTTTGATACGTTATTTTGTACTTTAGATAACGATATGTTATACAAAATTAAAATAAATTTAGTAAAGTGCGACTTTGGCTCGCACACGAAGACTCCCGTACAGACACTACATACATACGTAACACAGATAGGTACTATACGAAGTTTAGCATACATATATACAAACATACAAACATACATTTTTTAGTTTTAGTGTTTTCTTTTTGGCGATTTTTTTTTATTTAGCGATTTTTTTAGTTTTAGCGCTTTTTGGTTTTGGCAATATTTTTAGGTTTTCAGTAATTTTAATCAGTTGTTTTATCGTATTGGCGCTTTTTTTTTAGTTTTTTTTTGGCGATTTTTGTAGTTTTTTTGGCGACTATTTTTACTTTTGGTGAATTTTTTGCATTTAAGATATTTATTTTATTTTTGATAGTATTTTTCATTTAAGCGCATTTAAGATATTTATTTTATTTTTGATAGTATTTTTCATTTAAGCGCTATTGGATTTTGGTGATTTCTTAATTTTAGCAATTTTTCGTTTCGGCATTTTTATAATTTTGAGATTTCTTAGTTTTAGCGTTTTTGAAAACTGCAACATTTTTCGTTGCTCGCTTTGGAACACCCTTTAATTTTTAACTATCATATATTTTTGGTTGCAGCGGCCAAAGGTTTTCATATCCGTAGCTGTTACGGTTCTCGAGAAAACAGACAGACCGACGGACGGGCATCGAAGCGAAAACTATAGGGTTCCTAAAAACTAACATACGCAAAAGTATGCTATTATCCGTGCTAAATCGTTTCCGCCAATATTTCAATTAATTAAAAAAAAATTAAGATGAAATAACTTGAAAGTAAAATAAAATTAAATCCATCCATTCATTCATTCATCACCATCATCATCATTCATTGACTGTTTGCATTCAAGTGTTTCGTATGTGTATAAATTACTTACAATGCAAACAGTTGGTTATTAAAAGAATTACTTGATAAATTTAATAGATTTTTTTAATTTTGCGATTCAATAGAATATTTACATATCGCTCATTTACTCAAAGAACGTCATAAATCAAAAAACCAGATTTGCCCGAAAATGAGTTTGAAGTATGAAGTATGAAATTTTTACATAATATGAAGAACGATATCAGGATTAATTATTAAATTTTTTGAGCTATGGACGCTCTTTGAGTAAATTAGCTATACGTCGACTAAGTTCTTTTACTATACACATGCGCATACATATGTAAGTGTATAGCATATAATATATATGTATGTACATACGTATGTGTTAATTTTTTGAGTAAATTAACCTCATTAACATGTTTCTTAAAAATAGTCGTTTAAACTTTTTTGAGAGCAGTTAACGTTTGAAACAAAAACAAAATTTTAAAATTAGTTTTTGCTTTGAATGTAAGTGTGCGGCAAGTCGAACGTTGTCGACATTGACAAACCGGCCCTATAATTTTTTTTCTTAAGAACTTTTGAAATAACTCTTCTTTTTATTATTCAACAAAATATTTGGGGTCTTAAACATCATCCAAATCCATTAAGCCGTTTTTGCGTTAAAGTGCTCCCAAACACACAAACTTTCACATGTACTATACTTAATATTAGATTTAATTTTAATTCTAATCAATATATTTTCTCATACGACTACAAACTAATCTTTGCGCAAGATATAATTTCTTAAAAAAATTTAAATTATTACACCCAGATCTTTTTTTACACGGTGGATACGTGCCTAAGGAAATCGTGCAAAAAAATCGTGTAAAAATACATGCAAAATATCGAAAATTCAGTGATACGTCGCATATCTTTAAAAATTCGCCAAGTTGATCAAAATCTAAACATTTACTGAGTAAGCGTGCAAAAAGATTATTAAAAAAATACAAAAATTATTTGTTTTTATTTTTGAACCATGTTATTTCAAAATCGTGTAAAAAAATTCGGTAAAGTGCGACTTTGACTCGCGCACGAAGGGTTCCGCATTTTTTATATGGCGTTTTTTTTTGCGTTTTTTAGGTTTTTCCCGCTGAAATGATTTTATTTTGTTTTTTTTCGCTTTTTCTCATTTTTGCGATTTTTTTCAGTTTTTGGAGTTTTTTTCCATTTTGGCGATTTTTTTCATTTTTGCGATTTTTTTTCATTTTGGCTATTATTTTTTCATTTTGGCGATTTTTTTCATTTTGGCGATATTTCCGGTTTTTCGCGATTTATTTTCGATTTAGACTTTTTTTTTAATTTGGTGCTTTTTTTCGTTTTGGCGACGTTTTTTGTTTTTGGCGATTTTTTTCGGTTTACGATTTTGCAATTTTGGGATTTTTTTGTTTTAACATTTTTGAATGTCATGATTTTGGCTCTTAGGGTTTCCAAGATACAGCAAGTTGTCAAAATTACATAGTCAAAATTGCTTTAACTGATGGAACACCCTTTAATTTAAATTTTAGTGTTAATTGTCGTAGTCTGTATAAAAATAGACTAACCTTAAAAATTTCAAGTGTATATACATACATACATACAATTGTATGTATATTACAGGGGATTTTAACATTTTTCGTTGCTCGTTTTGGAACACCCTTTATTTTTTTCTCTCATGTATTTGTTGTTGTAGCGGCCAAAGATCTACACACTCTGTCCAAATTTGAGATCCGTAGCTGTATTTGTTGTTGTAGCGGCCAAAGATCTACACACTCTGTCCAAATTTCAGATCCGTAGCTCTTACGGTTCTCGAGAAAATAGACTGTGACGGACAGACGGATAGCGTAGCGAAAACAATAGGGTTCCTTTTCACCTTTGGTGTACGGAACCCTAAAAAGCCGTGTGGAAAAAGATCTGACCGTATTATTATTATTTTTTATTATTTACTATTAAAAAAACGTTTTAGGAAGTTAAAAATTCTTTATTTTAGTAAATTCAGTCAAAGTTCTAAAGGGTGTTTTTTATAGAGTGACACAAGTTTAAATCATAATAAAACAAGGAAATGTATTTTTAATATCAATGAAGCTGGGTTTATTGGAAAGTAAATTTTATGAAATTTATGTTAAAATATGGTTTCTGCCATGTGGCCGCCACGGCTGGCGCGTAGAAAGCTATATCTGGAACACCAATTTTCAAAAACTTTTCGCAGCACTTGCGGCATAGCACCATTGAACAAACTCATAGATTGGTTCAATTTATAAGAAAAACTTTTGAAGAAAAAAAGTATTGCTCTGCGCTGTTCATTGACGTTTCTCAGGCATTTGATAAAGTGTGGCATGAAGGCCTAATTTTAAAATTAAAGACTTACCTACCAATAAACATTCTAAATCTGCTGGAAAGTTACATTATTGCCCGGAAGTTCACTGTTGTGGAAGGAGACTTTATGAGTACGCCTGAAATAATCTCATCCGGTGTGCCATAGGGGAGTATACTGGGGCCAGTTTTATATTTGATTTATACTTGTGATATGCCTTTGAGCAGCAATATCCATACATCTACGTTTGCCGATGATACAGCCTGCCTTAGTATGCACGAAAACCCTCACGAGGCTTCCCGATATCTTCAGCAAAATATTACTCAGCTAGAACTATGGTTAAACACGTGGAGAATAAAGGTAAACGAACAGAAGTGTGCTCAGGTAACATTTACCTTAAGAAAAGACACTTGTTCCCCCGTTACAATCAATAATCAAATTGTTCCTCAAAAATTACATGTGAAATATCTTGGTATACATCTTGATCGAAGGCTCACATGGAAATACCACATTGACTATAAGCTAACGCAAATGAAACTTAAACTAACTCAGATACATTGGCTGGTTGGTAGAAATTCAACCCTCACCCTAGATTGTAAACTTTTAATATACAAGTCGCTCTGAAAACCTATATGGTGCTACGGAATTCAGCTATGGGGTACTGCTTCAGCTTCTAATGTCGAGAGAATCCAACGAAGGCAAAACAAAATTTTACGGTTAATAACATCGGCTCCATGGTATATAAAAAATTCAAATATACATCGTGACTTATGCCACTAGTGACTGAAGAAATTGCAAAAACCGCTGGCAAATATTTAACAAAACTCGAGTCACACCCTAATCCGCTTGCCCGTAATATTTTGAACTTTACTGGACACATCCGCCTAAAAAAGAGGGATACAAGGGCTCTTATTCACAGCACTTCAGATGGGACTTCCTGAAAATACTTTTATTTTTTTGTATTTTTTTCCTTTTGATTATCACTACTTATGTATTATATATAACTATTACTAAGCTTATGCCCGACACTGGTCGGGCCTAATCATATTTTTATATTTAAGATTTGAATACTTATTCTTAGTTCATATATGAAGATACAATAAATAAAAATCATGTATTAAAAAAAAAAAAAAAAAAACTTGCGGCCGTATTTCGCCGATAACTCTATGGATGTTGATTTTCAGGTGTTCAATTGTTTGTGATTTATCGACGTAGACAAGTGACTTAACATAACCCCAAAGAAAATAATCTAATGGGATTAAATCACACGATCTTGGTGGCCAATTAATTGGGCTATTACGTGAAATTATTTTTTCATCAAAAGTTTCTTTGAGTAAATCAATTGTAGGGCCCGCTGAGTGGCATGTGGCTCCGTCCTGTTGAAACCACATATCAGCAAGATTAATGCCACGTAACTGAGGTACGAAAAAATTTGGAATCATATTCCAATACCGTTCACCATTGACAGTAACATTCTGACCGTTATCGTTTTTGAAGACATGTGGCCCAAACAGTAATTTTCTGTGATTTCTGTAATTTCTGACAAAAACTTGTGGATTGTCCTCACTCCAAATGCGACAGATAATTATGCTTATTTACATACCCATTCAACCAGAAATGGGCTTAATAGGAAAATGGAATAAGTGCACGATGAGTTTGACGAATAGAACAATTATTTTGATTACAAATTTCAACAATTTGCACGCGTTGCTCTGGTGTCAGTCGATTCATAATGAAAAAAAATGCAAACTAACAACTATCAGCTGTTAAATAGGTGCTCAAATTAAGCAGTGATGCCAACTCAAAGTTGTTGCACTCTAAAAAAAACACTCTTTTTATTATCACAAAATTCCATAAAATCCTGTTTTATCGATAAATTTTGATTTTCGGGGTATACTAGAATTTCTATGTATATAGTTATGTATGATTAACGTGACCAGATGGTTTTTGCAAAAAGCGGGACATGATCGATAAAAAAGCGGGATTTTGAAGAAAATAACGCCAAAAAGGGGGATTTAAGAATAAACATCTTTTAGAAAGCGGGATGTGTCATATGCATATACAGAGTTTAGTATGAAGCACAGTTTTCAACTCAAAAAACCGCTTTAAAATAAACAAAAGTATTTATAAAAAAAATATTTATTTATCTATATAAATAAAAATCCAATGTCATTCGCATCAATTAAGAACGGTTGTACCGATTTCGGTATATTTTTATGTGGTGTATACATTATTTATATCTTGGAATATCTTCGCAGCTAATGCAGCAAGAAACGTGAAATTTTGTGTAAGTAACAATTTTTGTAATAAAGTCCTGCACAAGACTATTTATAAGACCTTTCAAGACATGCGACATTTTTTAAACGCTTTACTACAGCGAAATATTCTAAAAAAAAAAATTGTTGGCAAGACAAATAACTCAA
This sequence comes from Tachina lurida, assembly GCA_944452675.1. Taxonomy (NCBI): domain Eukaryota; kingdom Metazoa; phylum Arthropoda; class Insecta; order Diptera; family Tachinidae; genus Tachina; species Tachina lurida. The sequence continues at coordinate 110,901,492 of OX101755.1, read as the reverse complement.
AAAAAAATCTTGCCAACAGTGTTGTTTAGCGTTTGTTTTACAATATTTCGCTGTAGTAAAGCGTTTGAAAAATGTGGCATGTCTTTAAAGGTCTTATAAATGGTCTTGTGCAGGTCAATATTTTGTAATGTGCGTTGTCTTACAAAAAAAAATTGAATTGGACATGTGTGTGTGACACCTCCCATAAAGAAAAATATTTACTTTGAGATATCTGGAACACTAAACAGGGGAAAATTTTAAATTTTGTAGGGATAACTCTGTTGATATTGTGCATTGTCTAGTGGAAACAATTTCAGAATTTAACAAATTAGGAATTCTCTCCCCCAAATAAAAAAAAAAATATATTAACGGCCACGCTAATGGGGTATAGCGAAGCACACACGGTTTTGACTAGTTAAGCAATAACTATAGTTAAAAACTATTGGGAATGCCTTTTTGTCAGTTACATTTTAATAAAAAATCAAACAAGACGAGCCATAACCGCTAAAATAGCTTAAGCGGCACATTTTTCAGACTTCGTTATTTTGACGAAAATCGACTATCTACAATCGCAAATAATCGATTTTGGTAAAAAAATGAAGTTCGAAAAATATGTCGCTTAAGCTTTTTTGGCACGAAGATATTGAATTTTTCAAAACTCTAAAAAGCGGGATAAAGCAGGATAGAAATTTGAGGCGGGATCGACCTATGAAAAAGGTATAATCCCGCCTAAAGCGGGATGTCTGTATGTATGTATGTATGTATATATAATAGTAAAGTATTTTTTCACTGTCACACGGTGTAATTATTAAAATGAATAATATTTGTTGTACGTATATGTGTATGTATGTATGTATATGTTGATCGTGGAGAGGGTTTGTGAATGAAATTCTTAATGTAAGCTTTAAAATTAAAAATTTTTTATGAATATAAAATCAATAAATCTATTTTGGCTGGCACTATTTTATATAAAAAAAAACATAAAAAAAATTTAAATATCCAAGCAGTGATGTTAATTATTCATACCAATTCTAGTTTAAATTGTACCTACATATGTGTACCTATCATAAATATTTATAAAGTTTTGGGAAGTAAATTCATATAAATGATGAAAGCAAAAATTTTTCAAACTAAAAGCTGCAAAATTAAAATAACTGATATAACTTCCGATTATGCGTTTTGCGCAATTTTAAAACATCTGGGCAAAGCATAAAAAATTTTAATGTTGAATTTAATTAAAATAAATATTCCATACGTACATATTTATAATACTAAAAGAACTTTAACGAGTAACTACATACATATGTATATTTATCTATCATTAAAGAAATCGCCGACAGCAAAAAGAAATAATTATATACAAATTCCTTTTATATATGAAAACTAAAATCTTCTATTATTAAAAAAATTCCTCAGGTATGCAATCAAACTTTTATTTGCAAAAATGCTTGTGAATGTGCATACATACATACCTACTTAATTATTTTTTTTTATCTCAAAAACGAAAACTTATGGATTATTTTCTCAGAATAAGTAAACTTTATTATCGTTTTTGTACAATTTTGCAATATGTATTAAAATGTAAATAAGGTATGCAAGTACATATGTATTTTAAAAGTTGAATTTAAAGTAACGAATACTGTGTCAAGAAATATATGTAGGTATTATTCATAAAAAAATTTTTAAATTTATATATGTAAATTCAGTAAAGTGGGGGACTTTGACTCGCACACGAATGGTTCCATTTGAACACTACATACATATGTAATAATTTAGCGGAATATAATCGAATATCCTACCTAATGTAGAAATTTTTTTAAAAAAATTTTAAGTACACGGTAAACTTTTTCCGTTTTTTTGGCGATTTTTTTAGTTTTGGCGCTTTTTTCGTGTATGGGATCTTTTCGGTTTTTCAAGTTTTTTTATTTTTGGCGATTTATTTTAGTTTTAGCGATTTTTCAGTTTTGGCGTTTTTTTCGCTTCGGCATTTCATTTATTTTGGGATTTTATTGTTTTAGTGTCAATATTACATTAACTGGTAGAACATCCCTTTAATTTAGTTTTTTTTTTAATTCCAAATGTAGTCTGTATAAAAATACACTACTTTGGAAAATTTCAAGTGTCTATATATAATTATATATTACATATTCTGTGAAAATTTCAGGTCCGTTTCTCTTATAGTTTTCGAGAAAACAGCCTGTGACGGACAGATGGACATTGTAGCGAAAACCATAGGGGTTCTTTTCACCTTTGTTGTACGGAATCCTAAAAATGTTTATCAAAACAAGTTTATTTTTATAAAACTTTATAGCTATAAACCTTTTATAAATAAATATACATAAAGATGTATGTACATATATTTTTAATAATACAGGGAGTGAGTATCTAAGTAATGATCATTACCTACATATTAAAGAGAACTGGTTAAAACATTTAACTGGTTATCCCGATACTTTGGTAATATGCTGAAAACGGGGTTTATTTATTTTATGAAACACGACCTTAAGAAAGTATTTTTTTTATTTGTTTTCGTAAAAATTTATACATGCTCGAAATTAATTTGTTGTTTGGTACGTAAAATGTTTTTAAAGCCGATTATTATTATTTTAACAACAAATTTAAAAATGTTGACTTGAACGGATTGAAATAATGAAATATTGAAATAAAGAACTTTGAACGTATTATTTTGCGGCTTAATAAAAAGAAGAAGGGGCTTAAATTAAATTGAGCACAACTATTGCGGCAGATATTTATGGATTGTAAAATATTACAAAAACAAAAATTTCTAAATTCAAGCAAAACAAGTTGTTTTTAACATTTCGAACCATTTTCATTATATTATATCCCAGCAAAAAAAAAAAAAAACATGACAAAAATGTTGCTGAATCATGGGTTCAAGTCATCATGAACTGGTTCGATTTAGGCAAAACATGCATGATTTTTACATTAGCATGTCATTTGAGATCATGTGTTATGCGATGCTTTAAATAAATGTTCTGTGATTGAAGACGTTATTTCATAAGTTAAAAAATAAATATTTTTATAAGTCGGTGATGAACTCGTGCATTTTCCCTGATTTTAAAGTTTTTTTAATGTGAATTTTCACCATTTAAATAAAGACGAATTTATTCGGATCTAGGAAAGCGTTAAACGTGATTCAACTTAATGTAATGATTAAGAAGTCGTGAAAATGACAAATCGTTTGAACTACTTCCTTTGTTTTTTTTGGTTGGATGTTATTGTTTTGTGTGTACAAATTTTTCGAAATCAATTTTTATGATTGTGCCTTTATTAGAGCTCAATGTGTGCCGTAAGTTTCGTAATAATCGGTTAAGTAGCACCACGTGAAGTATATATAATACTAAATTTTAATGGGCGTAGCTCCGTCTATTTTTCCAACTTTAAAATTGTGTAATTATAAGAACTAAAAGTGTTTGCTAGGTTTCGAAGCAATAACATAAGTAGAATATCATAAAATGAAATAAAAAATAAAGCATTTTTTACAATGTATACTAGGGTTATAACCAGGGAATCCGCAAATATGCAATTGCATGTTTTTTCTTGTTTGATTTATTAAAGCGGAGATAAGATATTTATCCGTTTCAAAACTTTTTATGCATTTTGGCATTGATTTGTTAGTGCATATTTCCATATTTCACCCTTTAAAACAAGTTTTCAATCTATTAGGCATATGTATGTATATTGAGCATTTTTCGAATTTTCGGAGCATATTTGTCACTTTTAGGGCATATTTTGATACTTTATAACATTTTTTTATTGTAATAAAAAACAATAAAACAGTCTTGTGAAAGAAAAAGGAAACAAGAAAGAAAAATTTTAAGTCGTCCATTTCCATTTTTTTATACTACATTTTGATGCTGGAACAAATACTATAAAAAAATAATAAAAAATAAAAATTTGGTTTTGCTATTGTGACGAACGCTGCCCCGATTACATTAGTTGACGTTGAACGTATATGTATTTTCAATGCATAAAAGTTTGTTTAGATGTCACATCTAAACAGCAGCAAATTTTGATTTCAAAATCTAAGAGTATTTTTTTTTTTTTGCTTATTGTAATAACAATAAATACAGTTCCAAAGTTTTAATTTTGATATCGTAATCCCTTTTGAATTTGAAGTTAAATTTTGTTATTTTATTAATTTTTTTATTGTTTCCTTTTTCTGTTTATTTTATTTTTGTCTTGTTTTATATGCAAATTTTATTGAATTGTTGAATTAAAACTAGATTTTCATTTCCAAATAATCCAATTTATGTTATTTTTGAGTTCTTAGTGCATTACATATTTTTTTATTTTTAGTGCATATTGAATGCGGATAAAATACTTTTTTGGATCATATTTCTGGTTTCCCTGCTTATAACTTTTAGCATTTTTTGCAAATATCAAAATTTGACAGATAGAACTGAATAGTCCATGGAAAAATAAGAATAATTGCTTTTACACAATCGTTGAAAAAGGTTCCGCATCAAATGCAATGAAGTTTGGAATTATAAATTTTTTTGATGGCAGTATTTAAAATAAAATAATTTTTCAGATTTTAGTTACTCTTTGTTTCAACGCCGACAAATAGAATTCATAACGTGAATGCAATTTTTACTTTAATATCTAGGGAGGTATTGAAATGTATATAATTTTAATAACATTTAAACTTTTTCGCTCGTGGTTTATTGCATTTGAAATTGTAAAAAAAAAGAATTTGGAAAATTTTAGAAATTCATTCGGTGCGGAAGGTTTTTGTTTCAAACTGGCCTAAGATTAAGATATCGCTTTTTATAATAAGTACAATATGCCCCATAGCGTAGTGCCTGTCAAAATTTTTAGTAAAAAAACAGTTATATGCGTAATGTATACCCTCTTAAAAAGTATAAAATACAAAAAAAAAACAAAAACCAGGAAAAATTGTAGAAAAGTCTGGCATCATTTTTAATTATTTTTTAATCTTTATTGAGACTATTCAAGGAGAATCCATATTAGCTGGTCTCAATTGCCCAGGTGATTATTTTCCCGCTTGTAATTTGATGCCAACAAATATTTTTCGGAAAATTTTAATCCGAATTGGGTTGAGTCTACCTTATATGAATACGCTTTGAGACTATTTTTCTTGCTTTAGAAAAATCGTCCAAACAAATTGCTTGGGCCATTTTTAATTTTAGGTTTTATTTTTAAGTCAGGGGCTACTTATCAGGGAGCCTATAAAATTATTGCACTAAATTGGGAGGGGGTTTGGCCTATATTTTTTAACTTGACTGAACTTCGGTTTTAGTTTTAAAAAACTTCTTCGGTCGGACACTAGTGTCGTACACATTCATAATTGTTTTCATTGTTCTTTTAAAACATAAAAATTTCTTTTTAAACACATCAAATTTTAAGATTTATTTGCATACATATGTATGTATGTATGTATGTATGTATGTATGTATGTGTGTATATATAATGTGTGTGTATTATGTATTTGTTTAAAATTCATTGCAAAATAAATTTCACAGCATGATTTTTGGTTTTACTTAAAAAAAGGTAAATAAAATAAAGAAAAGCAACTAACATTTGGTGCCAATATGTTGAGTAAATTTCTGTTTATTTTGTGTCATTGCAGGGAATACAGCAAAGATCGTTCGCTCTAAAGACCAGTACAAAATTATTCAAAGATTTAAATTTGCTGGCAAAAGATGAAGCGTTTCGAAATGCCACCACAGTATATCCGGTTACTGCAACTGATGACTTTTATAGGCTTCATGGTTATTTCTCAAAGGTTGGTTTGTAATTTAAATTTTTGAAACACTGATACTGTGAACATTTTACGTTTCGCGCTACCTTTTATTCCTTAAGTATCACTAAAAACACTTTTTTGATGTAATTTACAAACTTACGGATATTTTATGTGAATTTCATTGATATTTTTTTACAAATTGAATTTAACTAACAACAATTGAGATGGACAATACTAGATAAGTTAAAAGAAAAACACTTAGACGTAAAATTTCAAAATCAATCTTCAAGAATCTGGTTATTTTTGTGTGTTATTTTTGGTTCAAGGTCGCGAAAACCGTTTCTTATTTGAGGAGCCGCAGAACAAAAGCTGCTTTTTCGCATTTGTCGAAAAATTGGTTTTTTGGTATTTTTATAATACATATTTAGGTTGAAATCTTATAGAAACAATCAAGTTAGCATTATTATTGTTTTATTTTTTTACAAAGTAAATGGGTTCTAAAAAATTGATGCTTAACAAAAGGTGCTTTTTTAATATATAAGATCAGGTTGAACCACATTCAGTCAAAATTTTATCGTCATGTATGTGTATTCGCATTACACAATGTACTTTTTCCTTCTATTAACAAAACGTGCTTTTTTACTTTTTTTTAACAAGAGGTGTTTTTTTTACTTTTTTTCCTTAAAAAAAGGTGCTCCGAAATAAAAATGGAATTATATCAAACATCCTTAACATTAAATAAGGTGACTTATGACAGTTAGATGCATCTGCAGATAAGTAAAAAACTTATTAGCATTTCCAGGTTCTTGCAGTTTTTTAAAGGGGCGAAAAAAATAAATCTCGATTTCCCAAAAATTTTAAATGAGCAAAAAAGCACCTTTTGTTCTGCGGCTCCTCATTTGATATACTACATATGTATGTACATAGATAGATATCACAAAATTTACCAGATATTATTCTTCAATTTTGTTTTTATTATACTAGTATCATTTAGAAATTGTTCATCTTAATAGCGGAGAATTGGAGCAAAAGTCATACCGCATTGCCAATGGTACCATATCGAATAATATATTAGAAATAAGATGGCCCTTGGGTGTACCATTGGCCAGCGCTCCTGAAACTCGCCACGACATTCTTATGTGGCATTTAATAAATCGCACTCATATATTTTTACCCAACGGTGATAACAATGTCGAAGCTTTGAGCACAATTGAGTCATTGGATATAGAAAAAGTGCTCGATATAACTACACAATATGCCAAAACTAAGTTTCCTTCAATGATTAATACTGGCACTCACAGCATCTATAGAAGATTTGATGACACACGTGGCATGGATTATCAAATACATTTGAATATGCGCGAAACAGGGCGAATGTCGGCCCTTACAAGACGGAATGATGTTATAAAGAGTTTTCAAATAGTTAAACCTTTGGGCCGAGTGGAAGTCGTACCTTCTCCCTACGTAACGGAAAGTACGCGCATAGCGATATTGGTTCCTACCTTTGAACATCAGCTGGATGATGCCTTGCATTTTATAACCCAATACGAGAAGATATGTATGCACAATCAAGATAATACATTTTTATTAATGGTACATACACACACATAACCATACATATGTACATAAATATTTGTTAATGCAGTAATTATTTATTTGTTTTTCTTTTCATGTTAGATTTTCATGTATCGTTACGATTCGTCTAGTAAAGGTGTCACGGATCCATTTAAATCATTGAAAACTATTGCCTTAGATTTATCTTCGAAATATAAAACGGATGGTTCCCGCATTGCTTGGGTGTCGGTTCGCTTGCCATCTATTTTAAGTGACCCCATACCACCTGAACATGTTATGCTGAATTCTTTATATGGTCACAATGAGATATTAAGTGTGTCTATAGCTGATCTTGCTCTGCCCAAAATTGGCTTGGAAAGTCTAGTCTTAATGGCTTCTAGTTCTATGTCATTCAAACCTGACTTTTTGAATCGCGTATGCAGTTTGATATATTTATGTAAATCATAATCGCTTATCTGTATTAATAATTCTGATTGGTTTTAGGTTCGCATGAATACAATACAAGGATTTCAAGTTTATTCACCTGTTGGTTTCATGATGTATCCTTGTAAATTAGCTGGATTTTGTAAAGACTGTGAGACGTGCGATGTTAGCCAAGGTACGGGGTATTTCGATAAATGGAATTATGATGTTATTTCATTTTATAGCCGAGATTATGTACAAGGTGAGTGTGTTGATGGTTTTATAAAAGTAAGCTTAGGTCAGGTTAGGAAGGATGGTGCTAAAAAAACGCACCTCCACTCGGATACCCAATTGGGTTCATTGTGATACCCTTCTATTGCCCAGTAAAAGTAATATTTACCCCCATTTGTACCCAGAAGTGATCCTGTTGGTCAAAAGTAAACTTCTCTACAAGAATTTTTTAATGGCCTGTTTCACAATAACGAAACGAAAATGTCGACTGAAAATTTATTTTGAAAGCAAAAACAAATTTTCATATTTTATTGTTGTTTTCAATATGAATTTTCAGTCGAAAGTTTCGTTTCGTTATTGTGAAACAGGGCATAAGTGTAAATCATAAAATTATCAAAATGGTTTTGGTTTTTCACAAAGCAGTTCAGTGAACAAATCTATAACGATCGCGAAAAATTATTTTGCAATACAGTCTTCTTGATCAATATAAAATGCATACCGTTACGTCTGCTTTTTTTTTTTGTCACTTCAGAACATCGGAGAGTTTTTGAGTTATGACTGTTTATGTTTTAGTGTGCGATATGCACGCATATGTGCATATGTTAGCAGATCTGACAAAGTTACTCTTTTTATTACCCTTGTTTACAAATCTTTATTTGAAAAATCTAAAAATTTTTGATTTCGGTATAACTCCGAATATAGATTTTAAAATCATTCATGACATTTTTCGGACGAAACTTTTTTGTTTTTCACATTTGTTAACGCACTAATAATCCCAAATTATTATTTTACTTATTCAGGAAAATATTTTTTATTAGGTTAGGTTATGTTAGGTTAAGTTGAAAAGAGGAGCCATTAGGCTCATGTCCGGGGACAGACACATGAGCCAGTACAGGCCTGTTGTGCGCTCTCATGTAAATTAACAAACGAACCCCAACATTATAGGAACTCAGTAGCGTTCACGTAGTCCCTCAAACTTTTCCATTGGGTAATGTCTGGTAAGATGTCATCCCCAAAATAATGGGATATCGGCTGGGAGAAAGCTGGACAATGACAAAGGAAGTGCTCTATTGTCTTCATGTCCTCATGCATTCATTGCCCTCGTAGATTCCCATCGAAAAAGTGATGAAAAAGAAGTAGAAAAAGCAGCACAACTACTAATACTAAGCACTTCAAACTCCCAGCAATAAGTGGTGAATTTTACATTAGCGTGTCACTGGAGCGAAGTGGTTTGTTTTTGCCAACCCGTAATCTAATAAAATTGACTTTTTATTTGCTGTAAAAACTGTAAAATAAGCTTTGATTTTTTATTGGTGAAGTAAATCCAAAGTATTTTACATTTATATAGCATTTACACCTGCACAAAACCTAGCATATTTTAGTTAAAATTTTTATGAAAATCTATAGCGTTTACACCAAGTTTTTTTTGACATTTATCAAGATTTTTTTATCCAAAGCAAAGCCCATTAACTGAAAAATTTCCAAAACTACAACCAAATAACTGCAATGTAGCAGTTCCACACACCTTTTTAAGCAAACCGTAGCTTTTTCACTCATCTTTTATATAAATATGTTGTACAGGGTAGTAGAAATAAAATTAAAATATTAGATTTTGAATAGATTTCTCACGAATCTACTGATTAATAAAATGCAGCTAAATTTAGCTTGAAATCTCGTAAGTACTAGATTTCGCAACAATGTAAATGCCCTATTAGAATATGGTTATTAACCACTTTTCCAAAGCAGTTAAAGTTCTGATTTAGGAAGTGGTGCTTATTCAGTGGCTTATTATCCTACTTGGAAAGCCTTTTATTCCTAAAAATTATTCCACTCATAACAAAGAAGAAGGGAAACCTATTCCTGTTTCCGTTCAGTTTTTAAGTTAAAGAATTTGTACTTTTCCATAGAAAATTTGTTTCATAAGACTCTTATTAAATAAAAATATATTTTATGAATAAGGCAGTAAGCATTTAAATCAATCAGACAAGTGTTTGAACGGGTACAGTCAAGTTAATAGTTGGTGTTTATTGTTATTATTTTTCAACGTATCCGTGTAAAATTTTAAGGTGACATGTATTTTTATTATTTACAACACTATCATTGTACCATTAAATTTTAATTTAGCCATTTTTTTTCTTTCGTTTTTCTTCGCCACCAGCCCGAAAACTTGTTGAAGCCTCTTTGCCGATTACACGCACCGATCTCGATATCGAGCACTTGTTTACACGTGCTGATAAGACAATAAACAATATTCTAGATATGTTTGTTTCATCACAGCTGCCAGTACATATGTTGCGGGGTGTGGAACCAAATCTTCGTTATGGCACGGCCATAAAAAATTTCATTGACAATAATTCTGAAACGAACAATAACAAGATACCAAAATGTTTACCCAGCCATGAAGACACACATGAAGAAGAAAAAAACAGAAGGAGCGATAGCAGCGATCGACGACAACTGCGGCATAAGTGCATTCATTTGGCATCGAGAAAACAAATTGGTGATTCAATAATACGTTACGAAGATAAAAGTATTATACGTAAATGAAAACACATTAACCTTATCAGTAGTACATAATCCTAAAAGCACTTCCTTTCTTATTTTTTAAGTTGGAGTCATTTGAGTTTCCTCTTACTAGGTATTTAAATATAATTTTTTATATTTTATTTTATTTTTTCTTTTTATTTATTACATATCCATATATGTATATGTATGTATATAGGTTGTAGTTAGGAAATTTTAAATTATGTACTGTTTTTTTAAATTATATTTCTATTTATGAATTGTTGTAAATACTATTCTGTGTATTTATTAGTGCTTTAGTGCTTACGCTTTTAAAATTGTTAAGTAGTTTTTCGGAGGAAAAGTTTGATTTTTGCATTTAAAAATTTGTTGTATTTTGGGTTTAGAAAATATTTTTCATAAGTACCTACCTACATATATGAAATTTATATAATGCAATCAAAAATATATATAAGTATGCCTATGCATATGGATACTCATATGTATGCATGTGTACAACACCCAACAAACATTTTGTAGCTACGTAGCAATGATATTTGATTTTTATTAACGGTATACGTACATATGCAGTTTGTACGTCCTTCAAAAATAAAATTTTAAGTCTGTGAAGTTATATATTCGCATTCTTCAAATGTTAGACAATATATAATATAATTTAGCTGTTTGATTTTTTGAATGATATTTTCGATGCAAAAGTAAAAGCAAATGAAATAATAACTTGCTAATAATATTGGTCATAATGTATATATTTATGAGAATACTTTTTACATATGTACATATATATAAACAAATATTGAAATAAGAATGTAAATATAAAAACTCCAAACATAAAATACCATTTTTTCGTATTACTTCATCAATTATTATTAAAAAAAAATTAAGGTGATCCAGTTTTATTGATATCTTTTTGTGCAAGGCACACTTAAGAATATATAGTATAAGAGAAAAAAAAATCAAATTAAAAGCATACTTCTAAAATTTAATTTAAGTTATTGAAATGTCGGAAGAAAAATGTCTGCCCAAAAATACCCAGTAAAAATAGAAAAAAGAAAATGTGAAATTCGGGTGAAAAAACAATGGCGTTATTCAGTATTTGATGCAAATGGTCTTGTGTAAGTGTAAATGTAAAATATCGCAGTTTTTCTTTAGATTATGTGTGTAGTTTGCTGTTAGATTTTAAAGAAAAGCCACGATATTTTGATATTTGCATTAAGGCAAGAAGACCATTTGCATCAATTACCAAATACAGACATTGATATGGCACTTTTTATTTCATATAAGTATGTACTTTAAAATTTTTATTAAATGTATGTATTGTTGAAATGCAAAGAAAAACTTGCGCCAAGAAAATAATATATCATGTTAATTTCAAGAACCACGTTGAAATTGCTTATCAAAACTAAAAAAAAATTATTAAATATTTTGGATGTAGTTAAGATATCGTTTACTGACATTGAATGACATCTAGACTTGTGTCCAACAGCTCTTTTTGAACTAATTCGTTATGTTGGACTCAAGTTCGGTCAAAAACGTCAATTCAAATTAAATGGGTTTGAAATAACTTTTGATTCGAACGCTCTCAAGCTAGTTCAAAAAGAGCTGTTGGACACAACTCTAATGACATCCAATACTTCTTACTGGGTAAAATTTACCATATTAAGCTGTCAACATACATGTTTAGAGAACAAAAGTCATTGAAAATGAAATGAATAGTCAACGAAGTTTTTAATGCTCAACTTATGATTATGTGTATATATTTATCTATATGTACATTTAGATACATAATTAAGTTTTCATTTGCCAAATTCTTGCTTGTAAACAAATTATTCCTATAGTAATAGCAGCTTTAATTAAGACCTTTATTTATTCTATTATTTTTGATATTTGTTGTATTAGAACTTGCTCTGTGTTTGAAAATGGATTCCATGATTGATTTCGTTAACATGAATATAAAAAATAACACTATTTTAACTTATGACTGCCTAGATGTTACTACTACCTCTATCATTTTTAATTTCTAATTATTTGTTTTAGTCATAAATAATAGTACTCACTAAGTTCATCATTAAAATATGTTACTTTACATTAATTATAAAATTACCAAAGTTTACTAATAACTTTTATGTTAAAAAAAAACGAACTAAAATGTGTAAATATGCAAGCATAGATCAAGCAGATACGAAAGTAAGACTGGAGTTCGAACTAGCTAGAAAGTGTACAATATTTATGTTTTTGTTCTATCGGAGCTTTCGGATCTATGAATATGTATGCTAAAATTTAAGAAAAGAAATTATTATGCCATTAACTTACACGTATAAGTTACACGAGCAAATCAGGAAATTATTTTTTTTTATAAATTTACTGTGTATATAAATAATGTATTATATATTGCAAAGAAATAAATAAAACAATCGGTTTTTAAACAGAATGTAGTTTCTTATTAATTAGGTTTGACTTTTACATAATTCTAGAACCAGTACCCCATTTCTGTAACTTGTGAGAAGTTCTCGCATCGAGAAAAATTAAATAATTATATTGGTTGTCCTATTTTACATAGGGTTACTCACATAAAAACTTATATAAACTTACAAAACATATCAACAAATACAGTTTTTTTCTTACTCACCCTGTGTTTCACAGGATGATAAAAATTTTTTCGACTCGAAAAGTTCTCACATTTCTTACAAAAACGAGGCACAGGATAAAATTAATTTATCAAAATTTACTGATAAAAACTTAATAACAAAAATTTTAATTTAAAAAAACCCCTAATACATCTAGAAAATACGTTATATCTTCTAAACGGATCAACCCACCCGTTTGGTCTGTACATTTAATGTTAAATGAATACGAAAAATACTAACGCACGCAAAGATGTATATACGTATACATTTTAGGTGTGTTCCACAAGATTTTGTTAAAGTTCGGACTAATGAGAGTAAAAAAGAAAATTACTCTCTGAATGTGCAAAAGTTATCCAAAATTGCTGGAACGCAAAAAAACAATAATTGCCCATCTTGAAATTCTAGTACTGCTTACTTTTTAAATTAAATTTTATTTTAGTGATTTTAGTCGTTTAAAACGCATAATATTATAAAAACAAAAAATTTTCATCATTGACAACAGCTGTAAAATGCAAATGAAAAAAACCCCAAGCTACGTGAATTATTCAAAAAATCATAAAAATAATTTTTTTCTTATAATAAAGAAATGGCGAAATATGCATAAATGTACTTACAACTTCAGCTTTATTTCAAAAACATTCCATTGTGCTTTTTAATAAATTTGTATTTTTTGTACCCAGAAGAAAAAGTTCGTACCAGTTTGTACAGGAAATGAAAAAAATTACTCTCACATTCGCTCTCCAAATTGCACAAAAATTGCAAGCGCCTTTGGATAACTTTGTACAAGTTCGGACTGTTTTGTTATGCATCTGGAACAGACCTTTTATACCGGATGAATTAGTCTCGTGTAATTTGGAAAAGAACAAAAATTGTGCGGCTTAAAAATTGTTCTCGTGTAAATTACCTCAATGTATTACATAAATACCAACAGTGTTTCCTATCCCTGACTATTGTTGGACAGCTGTTTGAAGTAAACAAAAAGAAAATGTTTTTGTGTTTTTCGTTGCGGAATTTTAAAGTACTTCAATACTTATCTCCAATTTTTTTATGAAGCCTGATAATTTTATAAATTTCAATAGTTATCAACGTTTCATTGTAAGAATAACTAGAATTTTAAATGTCTGCTAAACGTGCCCTGCTGTTACTCTCTTCCTCTCGAGTTTATGGTTATGGTTATTTGGAACATGCCAAACAGGAAATAATAAATTTTTTTACCAAGTAAGCATAATAAATAAATATGTAAATCATTATCAAGCAATTAATTTTGTTACAGGAAAAATGTTACAAAAATACTATTTGTGCCTTATGCAATGCCAGACCATGATGGCTACGCGAAAATAGTTAGTGACGCTTTAACGCCCTGGGGATATACAGTGGAGAGCATTCATACTGCAGACAATCCAGTCGATGCTATCAAATCAGCTCAAGCTTTATTTGTTGGCGGTGGCAATACTTTCGTTTTACTAAAAACACTTTACGAATTAGATTTGATCGATACTATAAGAGAAGTGGCATTAAACAAAGGCACTCCATATATGGGTAGTAGTGCAGGCACTAATGTTGCTACACGTTCTATAAATACCACCAACGATATGCCTGTAGATTATCCTCCTACATTTGATGCATTAAATTTGGTGCCATTTAACATAAATCCGCATTACTTGGAAACAGATTCCAATACTGAACATAGAGGTGAAACTAGAGATCAACGTTTGACAGAATTTGTTCTTTACCATAAAAGACCTGTATTGGGTTTACGTGAAGGCAGTGCAGTTCTAGTAGAGGATGATAAAGCCACACTTGTTGGTGATAGATTTGCAAAACTATTCAGACCGTAAGTAGTAAGTTTTGTCTGAATCGATAAAATAAATTTAATATTTTTTTTTTACTTTTTGCCAGCAAATTAGAACCGGCTGAATATGAACCCAAGTCAGATTTAAGTTTTTTATTGAATGATATTTAAAACTTTTAAGCGCATTTATACAAGTTTTCAATACAAATATAAAGTTTGTTCAGCATTATTTTTTATGCATATTGCCATTATTTGTTGATAAATACTTATCAAATAGATAGTTGCCCAAATTGCATTCTGCATGTCCAAGTTGAGTCACAAAATCGCCCAATTGCTTGATAGCATCAACTTGTTCTTGAAGGAAATTAGCCTCGATGAAATCGCACATATTGGGATCATTATTTTCAGAGGCAGTAGAATGAGCTTTCAATAGAGCCTATACATATGTACGTGCATATATGAACACATATTACAATAGCGGAATTCGCTGTTTGGCTTGTAGACTTTTTACATTTTGTAGGTTTGGTAAATTTTGGTTAATTTAAAGCAAGGCAACAACAATTTACAAAAACTGCAAGATTTAAAAGGTCTACAAGGCCTACCGGGAATTCCGCTAATGTAATCTTTAACAAATTATTAATTAAGGGAAATATGTATGTATGCGGCTTTCTGTAATAGTTGAAATTTATTAATACTCACCTGATTTACTTCTTTCTCCATTTTTAATGCTGCCATTATGGCATCTTTAATAGAAACTATTTTAAAATTTGGCGCGTTCAATGCTTCTATTTTTATAGTGCCACCTCTTTTGTTCATGTACTCCATAAACATTTCAGCGTGTTTGCGTTCCTCCCTGCTGGCATCATTCAAAAACGTAAAAACTCCTGGTTCAGCTACATCAGAGCGATCAAAGTGAAAAGCCTTGAACAATAAAAATGTGCCTATGTAATAGTACGCCAAATTCAATATATACTGTTGACTTTAATTCTATGTACCATTGCCAAATAGTTGTGACATGCTTGTAGTTCCATGTTGATTTGCTTATTTATTGCCTCCTCACATTCCATTGAAAAATTTTGCCTAACTAATTGACACAAAAGTCGCTTAAAATTAAGCCGTGTAAAAGATTTCATACTTAAATTTAACAACGAAAAATCTCAAACAATTTTGAAAGAAAATAATCTCGATAATTTTTTTTGTAAAATTTATTTTAAAAATGGCAATGACAATGTAAAAGTTGGGAAGACTCTCATAAAACCAAACTGAGTTGAGTTGATAACGTCAATAGGGGCTTTAAATTCGATTTTGGAATACAACATTAATAGAAAATAAGTTGAAGTCTACTTACTGATGAGATGCTTAAGTATGTAGCAACGATATGCATCTAGACGAGCTTATCACACAAACTTTTTGAATTTGAATCGTCTGGTGGTTAAATAAAAAGAAAGGTTTAATTTAATTATTGCAATCGGCATTATGGACCTATATTCCTTATACTAAAAATTCGCAAATAAAAAATGATCCTAACAATTCACCAAATAAAATAATATATATATATATATATATATACATATATGTATATATAATAAATATAGCAAAAAATATGTCTGTTATCGGTTAAGGCACAGAACAAATCAAATGCTTTGAGAAAAATATATTATAATAAGCTTACTAGCATAAAATTCAAGCTTAGTGCAAAATATCGTAGCTGTTCTTTGGATTGTGTGTGTATTTTGTTGTTGGATTTTAAAGAAAAGCTACGATATTTTGCATTTGCAGAACCGCAAGAACATTTGCATCAAACATAGAATACCGTCATTGTATTAACTAACATTTGTATAGAAAAGCTTATTTGTCTCAATATTTTTATAAGCTTTTTTTTAAGTTTAGTTTTTAATTTACATGCACAGTCGTTAAACAGCTCTAGGCTGAAGAACAGCTCTGGCGGCATCGTAATTATTTGTTAAGTGCTTTCAGGATTGTGTGTGTTGTTTGGTCTTAGAAAGTTTTTCGCGTCGATTGCACTGGTTGACTGATTTGCCACGGATAACCGTTATAGCACAAAACATACAGAAGTGTAAAAAGTGACGGGTAAAAAATCCATAAAGTTATCGAAAATACGATTATTATACATAAGTATATTGACAACTGAAAATAATATAAAAAAATTTAAAAAATAAGAAATACAAGTGCTAAAAAGAAAATTAGAAACAAATCAAGTTAAGGTGCAGCTCTTAAAAATTAAAAAAGTATCATAGTCTTTAAATAAAAAAGTTGGCTGCGAGGCTTGGATTCCGAGTTATGGGCCTCTGAAATTGTAGTACAAAATTGTGATTGTATGGTGTATTTTCCAACGATTGCGACTTGTTTGCCGTCTATTAACAAGACAACACAATTGTCGAACAGAATTAGGCCATAAGAATTTTCTCCACCTTGGTATTTCCAGAGGCACTGCAACACTGCAAATAAGCGTGCAAAAAAAAAACAGTTGTAAAAAGAATGAAGCTTTCCTCTATCTCTTCCTTCACCACCTGTCTTCTCTATCACTATCCCTGTTTCCCTATAACCCTCTCTCACTATCTTTCTCTTCACCACAAAGGGATCATTGTATTGGACCCAAGTGAGCTGGACTCTAAATTTCACCCTTCCTTACCAGCAGTCTGCTAACCTAACCATGGTATTTCCCGACACGGCGCAGCCTAATAAAGATTTTTTGCATTGCCAAATTTTCCTGCGTAATAACGTTTTTCTGCACTGCCGGCCTTCGGCCAGGCCTAACGATTTTCTTCACCATGGTGTTTCCCGACACGGTGCAGCCTAGTAAAGATTTTCTCCCTTGCAAAGTTTTCCTGCCCAATAAATTACGTTTTCTGCACTGTCGGCATTCGAACATGCCTAACGATTTTCTTCACCATGGTGCTTCCCGACACGGGGCAGTCTAATAAAGATTTCCTACCTTGAAAAGTTTTCCTGCCCAATAAATAACGTTTTTCTGCACTGCCGGCCTTTAGCCGGGCTTAAGGATTTTCTCCACCATGGTGTTTCCCGACACGGCGCAGCCTAATAAAGACTTTTTGCATTGCCAAGTTTTCCTGCCTAATAACATTTTTCTAAGTCTCGCCGCCAATTTTTTTATTTAATTTTATTATTTTTCAATTTCCTATAGGACAAGATACTTTTTTTAATTTTTAAGATGTGCCCCTAAACATGATTTGTTCCGAAAATTGTTAAGTAAAAGTGCCTTAAATATTACTTATCATATAAATCATTAGTTAAGTGGGATTAATTGTTTATGAAGAGAAGGAAGTACAAAAGTTGAACCTATTAGACGGCTCTTTAGAATTACCGCCCCTACTGTGAGTAAATGTTATTGCCTAAAATAAGTTTTAAAAATCTATTTTTTTAGCTTTAAAGTACATTTTCTTTAAATGTGCAAAGAAGAAATTCAAAAATAAAAATAATGTTGCACTTTTTAGTTTTTCCATTTTTATCCTTTAAAAACTATGCAAACGCTAAAAATTTGCGGTTGCCAATATGGCAACTGAAATTACCAGTTGTTAGTTGCCAGTTGCCATCCGTAATACCATTTTGGCAACTAAAGTTCGGTTGCCATCTAGAAAGAATAATCAAAACAAAACCGCCGAAAAAATTTCAAGGAAAGCGATACAATTGGAAAATTACGGATTTCTTCCGTCTCATGGCATCTCTGCATGCTTTTTCCATCCATTGGCATTTTCTATGACCATAAGTAAATTGGCAAAGTCTCATAAGAATTATTTGATATATGTACATACATATCGTTGCTCTAAAGTAGAAATGTACTAACTCAAATAATTGTAACTACAGGAGAATTTAAAAACTTAATAGAAACTGTACAACTGCTTGGTAAAAGCGTTATTTTTTACACTATTGCAATAAATGTTTTGTGTCGTGGTGTTTTTGTGTCAAATGTATTGAAGTCACTGAAAAAACTCGAATTTCGTAAAAAATGCGAGTTAGGGCCTTTCTACTTGAGACCATCGAGTTGTAAGTACGTGAAAGATGTTGCTTTGAATGAATTAATTTTTCATAATTAAACAAAAGTGTATTACGTAAAACTTTTGTCTTAAATTAGGCATTTATCATATCAGAAATTTATATAAAAAATGCAAGTACGTTAAATGTTTATTCGAGTTTTATTAAGAGCATAAATATTTCTTAACATAATTTGGCATTTTTATTATGGTAATATTTTGTGTTTTATTTACTAAATATAATGAAATTTATCTATAAATTTACTTTGCAAATATAATTAGAAATATTGAAGCAAAATAATCAATATATACATACAGAAATTACTTTTAAATTTTAAACTTAAATCACTGAGATCACATGCATACAAGTTATTATAGCTTAAAAATTTTAATTTGGAAGTTACATAATTAAATAAGATCACATGGTGACAATTGGGATTCACCTTCTGCTAAATACATGCGCATGGCTTTTAAAAGCAAAGCAATACCCAAATATTTTTTTTCTTTCATTGTCCACATTTTCGAAGGACCATAGTAATCACCACGTTTACAATTGGTTAAATGTTGTAAACCTAGTGCATCTATAATGGCAGCTTCACGTGTATAAGCATCAATAGGTAAAATGTTGTGAAAAACATGCAGACAGACAACACCGTTTCCATTTCCCCAAATATTTAAAATACGATCAAGTTTCTTACTATCAGAAGTTTTCACGGGAGGCGATTTAAATATATCGACATTTAAGATCTGTTTTTTAACTGAGAATTAACCAATTATTAAAATTTCTGTTTGTTTTTAAGTTGTTAAAAAAATTAATACTTATAAAGAACGTACTTGATATCTTCTTGCCCTGTTTATCAGTTCTTTCCAGGAGCTGCTTATTGTGTAGTCGAGAGTGTTTTCTCATCGCATCATACAAATGAGAATATGGGCGTGTTGTTTTACCTTTACCCACATAGAAAATAGATTGCAAAAACCTTCTCCAAATATCCAATTCTTTTAGAAACTAAAAATTATGAAAGATATTTTTGTATTTATAAAGAAGAAATTTAAAGTTGGAAATATCATCTGATAAATACCACGCTTTCTCCTGGCAAATTACACGATATGCGGGGATCTATTAGCATATAAATAAAACTTTGCTTCAAGTGTCCTTCACGCATGTGTTTTTTATTAATATTACTTTCAAAATATTCCATAGATTGCATGTCATATTTAAAGTAGTCATTTATACGTTGAAAATCTTCTTCACTTTTAAGTGTTCTCTGCAATTCTACGGACAATTCTGTAAATAAATGTAATATTAATCATTAACTCGTTCGAAATATAATTACTTTTGTGAGTCCTGCTTTTTTTATTTAATTTTGTAAAACATCTTATAGAAATCGAATTTTGAAATTGTATCTTGAGAAGAAAATTTAGAAAAAACATAATGAAAATCAAAACAATTTTTTAAATTTATAACAACATAAAATTTTAGTTACTGTCTGTTTCGACAATATTTTACAAAATTAAATCGTAATCAAGGAAACAAACAATATCACAAAATAAAGACTTTACAGGCTAACAAAAAATCATTTCTAGCTCAACATATCTAGCATTATAAAGTATTTAGATAAGAAACTTGTTCGATATCAAATCATTGCGTTTATTAAATTTAATAAATGAAAATGATTTTAAGTGAATTAATGTATTGATTATATTATATACAAAACATTTCATCTCGCTAAAGTTTAAAAATTAATTTTAGCTCAAAATGATTATCATATTATGGTGCTTAAGTCGTTTTTACAGGAAACAAATGTTTCTTTTGAGGAAAACAATTTCCTAAACCTGGTAAATATTTACTAAAGAGGTAAATTGACCAAATGGACTTATTTACAATAATCTGCCTTATCATGGTTGGCGTATTTCAAATACGACTACGACTGTTTGGCAATATATTAAAGAAAAACTGTTGAAGTCTTCTTTAATCTATTGCCAAACAGTCGTAGTCGTATTTGAAATACGCCAACCACGATAAGGCAGACTATTTTCATACAATACAGCCTTAATGCATAATTTTGTTGAGCTTTTTCTAATTCGGCTTTTATAAAGCTGTTGAAATTTTGTATTAATGAGAATAGAAAATACTTTGCTTATTCAATTCAAAACAAAGAAAATTTAAAACAAGGCTTGCCTTTAAACTTTGATCATAACTCATTCAATCGACAATTTTGTTTTTTTATCAACTTTTATATTTTTTTAAATCCGGAGTTTATATTAAAAAAAAACCAACGAAAATCATGTCATCTGTTTTAAAGGGGAAAGATATCTTGAACGCTTTAATTTATTTAAAAAATCCTGCTGGTTTAAACGAAATAGTGGAACATTTATCAGCAAATACGAGTAAATTAGTCAGCAAGACTGAATTATTAGAATCGGCCAAAGAAATTTTAGATGCGGGCGTACGTTTTGGATGCATTTTAGAGAAAGAAAATCAGTATTGCATCGAAGATATAAATTCTCAAAACGTGCAGCAAGTTGAATGCAAGGGTTTAGTTGATGAAACAACTGCGCTGCAGAATATTAACGATGTGCATATACCTGGGAGCAGTGTGGCAAAACCAAAAAAGAAAGCTTTTACGAAGCTTCTTCGCACTCCCTCGCCTTCAAGTAATGACGACGAAGATGAACTTAATGATTATCAGGACCGTTGCGGTACAAATTTTAGCAGAAGAAAACGCTCTCGAAGTCGTAACAACAGTAAACGTCGTAGTAGCCGCCGTAGAAGAAGACATGGATAACCGTTTTTATTTATGTGAATGCGAAAATAATGTAGTTTTGTTTTAATAGTTCGAGTCGAATATAGATATGTAAAATGTAAATTAAACAGGAATATGAATTTGCAGTATAACTTATTGGTAAAATTAAGATTGTTACTCTACAACTCAGTCTATCATTTGGTCTTAGATAAAAATTATTCACTTTAATTTCAGTAGTCAATATCGACGTCACTTCAATACATACCAAAAAATTGGGGCTAGTCTACTCGCTGTCTAAAAAAAACTGACTGCTATTACCATTCTCATACTTTTTATAGATCTTAGGGCGCTGAAATAGACAGTCAAGAGCACAAAATTGTTCTCGAGAGCGAGTGGCGTCGATATTGACAACTGGAATGAGGATGATTATTTACGATAGGAATCTCCTAAAATTTTGCATGAACTATTTTGACTTGACTTAATATACTGCAATAGAATCAATAAACGTTGGACTATGGATATAGTGGATAT
Source organism: Tachina lurida (assembly GCA_944452675.1). Taxonomy (NCBI): domain Eukaryota; kingdom Metazoa; phylum Arthropoda; class Insecta; order Diptera; family Tachinidae; genus Tachina; species Tachina lurida. Next base: position 110,879,350 of record OX101755.1, on the reverse strand, counting down.
ACATAAGTATGTATATAGCAAATATTTAATTTTTTTTAATAGCACAATGTGCAAGATAACTAATTAAAAGAAATAATAAATACGTACTACTTTTATTTTGTTTTTGGTTTTCAGGCAGATCCAGCACGTTTGTTGTTTTCCGCTTGTACTTAATCAGCTTTTTAATATACAACTTCTTGGTAGTTTTTGTTATAGGACCAGGAGGTTCACCAAATGCTGTTAGTTCAGCTCTTAATGTATCAGTTTCATAATCGAAGGGTAATGTTATATTTGTGGAGTGACTAGTCATTGTAGTATCTAAATCTCGATCAGGAGTTTTTGCAGCACTATACGATGAATTTATAAAAAAAATAAATTGTTTTTTATAAAAGAATTGAGCTAAAGCTTATTTAAGTTCTGTAATACCTTTATTTGATAATTAAACTTACCCTCGGTTTCTTTGCACTGGTTTTTTGTCTCTAATATTGCTAAGAAGTTTAGTTTCGTAAAAGACTAATCCGTTTTCATCATCTGTATGCACATACGCTTCAGTCATTTGCAAAAAGTATTCATTGTTTTTGGGCGAACGTATACAGTTCGTAGTAATATTTTGAGCTTGTGTTTCTACATCATCTTCCGCAGATTCAGCAATATGTTCAGGTACAGTTTGATAACTACTTTCTAGATCTGTATTTTGTTTAGGAGAACGTATTTCAGTAACTTTGGTATAACCTGGTTCAAAGTTTTGTACTTTAGCCTCAACCACCGCTTGCATAAATTGACTTAAACTTGTTTTAGACATTGGGTGATATTCTTTGTCAGTGTACTGCATTGCAATAGGAATTTTATGATACGCTGCCGAATTATGGTAAGTTTTTGTATCTGAAAGAGAAGATGTTGACCCACAAGCGCCATTATCAGTTCCAATTTTCGGTTCCTGTTTTGTTTCTTTCAAGGGAGCGTTCTCTTTCAGAGCTATATTTGTAAAATTTAAATGATCATTTTCAACAACATGGTCTATAATTTCTACAACGTTATCAAATTGTTTTATTATAGATTTGCGAGCACGAGATTTCTGCACCTTTTCACGCCAAGTCTCAATCAAAGAGCGACGGGATTTGTCAAAAGAAACAGTGCGCTGAGTTAATTCTTCTAAATTTTCTTTAGTTAACGAAAATATATTAATCGCTTCCTCCGATTCAGGAGACAACAAGTTTATATATTGTATTGAAGCTGGTGAATCATTTTTAGTAGAATCACCACGATGGAATTTAGCATTTTCTTCAACATTATCTGGTTGAAAGTCAGGAAATCTTGGCTGAGGTTTATATCTTCTATGGGTAATATTTATATAATAAGGGGAGGTAACGTCATAATTATAATTAATTCGATTAGGTGTAAACTTATTATTATCGGTACCGTTATTGAACGAATCATCTAGGGAATTTGTTACCTTCAAAAGGTTTTTATTTTTTGCCGTTTTAACATCATCGTTTTTGTTCAATTTATGATTTGGTGTAGATGATGAGGTTGCTTTGTTATTTATTGCTCTTTGTTGCAATGAATCTTCAAATTTAGATTCTGATGGTAATGTTGAATTTGTTGTTTTCTTCTTTTCGTATTTTTTGAGAAAAATGTGATCTCTCATTATTTTAAGCACTTCAAAACTACATTCTTCAATTGCATACAAAACGGGGGTTTTTCGGTCATTATCGTATGCATCCAAATCGGCACCATATTGCTAAATATAATTGAAATTTAAATATACATATGTATACAATTTTTAGCTAATAGAATATTACAAATTTCGAATTTGTAAATATGCAATTAGATCTGGGGCCGTCAGATCTAATTGCAAACCAACAATAAAATTTGTAAAAGTGTTGTTGTTTTGTGTGTATTTTACTTGTAGATTTGTAACTTGTAGCTTCGAGAAACGGGCCCCTGGGCAAACGTAAGTAAGACATATGTCTTTATTTACAATTCTTATAAGTTTTACTTAACAGGATTACAGCAATTAAATAAAATTCTAATAATTAAAGAAAAAAACACTGACTAGAGAAAAGCTGTCACAAAAAACTTGGAGAACATAGACTAAAAGTTGTAATAATATCATTCTTATGTGATACCTAATTGATAGAGTCAGATCGATGTTAAACACTTTGTATGAGCTGTAGTTTGTTTCGATCAATTTAAAATGTTAAGTTAGTTCATATTCATATAAGCAGACTCACATCAATTCGCTTTGGAATGTTAAAACAAATATACTAAAAAATGTGTGTGGACATCTAACGTATCTTCAAATTACAAGCAGTTACGACCACCTAATATGGACTGGCCTTGAATATGTTTTTCTGAAATTAAAAAAAAACAATTTATATGTACATACATACGTGAAAATTAATCAACAATCGCTATTTTATTGCATATCTATCTCATTTAGTTATAAAGAGATTCCAATGAAGCCTATAGTTCCAAAATGGGGAAATTAGTTGAGACTGCGATCTTCATACGTGAGTAAGGCTTATAAAATTAAATCTAAATTTTGCTACGAATTTAAATTTATTCGTTAATATGAATACCGAATTAGAATTATATGTATGTATGTACATATTTAGTAATCGTCCAACTGACGGCGACTCTTGGTTAGATTTTTGCTACCAAAAATTAAACACTCAAAGAAATTGGTTTTCATAACAAGCAAACAAGATAATACCACTAAACAGACAGGAGAACGATTCCAAATGTATCTCCAATATGTACCTAGTACACCTCTAAAAGTTTTCACAAGTTCACAGAGCTACTTATGTAAATCTTATGCATCATTATTTCATTAGATGATGTACCTACATACATACATATGTACAAACAAATGGCAAATAGGTACCACCTATCCATTATAAAATTTACTGATTCATTCAAATGTTCATGATGCATGCAAACACATTAGATGTTGATTGATCTGTAATGTATTTCCAACTTCAGACTAATGTACAAATATTTAAATTTTGTGTATGTATGTTTGTTTAATTACCTATTTAAGCATACTTACCAATAATAATCTTACAATGTTTTCCCTACCATACATGGCAGCCACATGCAGTGGAGTCATGTTGTCTTCAGTGCGACAATTAGGATCAGCTAAAATATCGATCTTGTTAAATCACAAAATTAATTTTTTTCTATCTTAATTAATCCTTTACCTCCCATATTTAGAAAACGCTTTGTGAAATATGTGGCCAACAGTTCATTCTCCATGCCACAAACGTAATGAAGTGGCGCGATTCCGCGGTCAAGAGGTACATATGATGGGTCAATAGCTTTACTATTACGTTCCAATATAAAATTAATATCACTTTAATGAAAGAAAAATTATTCAAATATCCATGATTTATTCATTATGAAAAATTATCTCACTCTTCATTTTCATCCTCCAAAGCGTCCAACAGTATTAATGATAAATAATTTGTTCTTTGATTCATTTTCAACTAAAACTATATTTTTTATGATCAGTTTATTCTTAATTTATTTGTTTTGAACATTTATTATTTTTTAGTAACCTGATATCAATCGCAACACAAATTATTGTTTCCCTAATTACACTTTGCTTTGAAATTGTTGTTTTTAAAATGTTTGCATAGTATAATAGCACTGATATTTGCATACAGATGTCGCTAAAGAAATTACATTGCGCTCAAGTGCTGCCAGATTCCTAATAATGACAAGCAAACTAATACGCGTTTTTTATACTTATTATACCTTGGGGGTTGCAGGTTCAATTTTCATTTCAATTTGAATTTCAAGTTGTAATATAATCACACATTTAATTTTAAGATATTTATTAAATTTTCCATTGCTTAACAAAAGGGAAATAATGTTTATTGGATGTTCAGCTTATCTTATAAATAACACTGTCGATGAGTGTTGCGATATGTTATTTTAAGACATGGAATTATTGAGATGTATATAAAATATCGATGGATTTGCGTAAAAAGGGCCAAAATATTGTAGTACATAGCTTTATGAGAGAGTTCAAAGTTTTGATTTTATGAACATATGTATAAGACATTTTAATCCATCAACGAAAGTTTAGTTTAATAACTAACGGTAGCGCATCGTTAGTGATATTTCATGTGTAATCGGTTGAATTTTAAATAATTTTCGATTCTTAAGCCTGGATCCCAATATCGGCACAATGTACCGATTTTCGTCGGCTCACTGAAATAAAGTCGAAAGTACTAAGCTAAATTTGCCTTATTTCTGAACTAATTGAAATATAAGGACGTAATTTCCCCACAATACATTAGTAATAAAGCCATATACACTTATTCCCGAATTAATTGAGTAATACTGCCATTTTGGCCTACTACTTATGACTTTATTGCAGTGAGCCGACGAAAATCGGTACATTGTACCGATAGTGGGATCCAGGCTTTACTTGATGAATAAATACTTTTTAATGAATTCTTGTGTTATAAACCTTCCATTTCCAAAATTTTAAATGATATTTGAAGTGCTATTTCTGTGTGTTTGTGTATGCAAATATTCTCAAATGCAAATATTCTCAAATACGAGTATATCTATATATGGGCATATCCACAGGAATGTAAACTTTTTGTAGAGTGCGACACCAAGCAAAGAAAACGAAACTTTTTTTTTTACTTATTTATATATTTTTGTAGGCCGTCAACAGCTCTACGTTAGGTAAAATTTTAAGAAAAATCGAGTCACGTTGTTCAGAAATACAAGGTGAAATGCTTACTGTCGCACGCGATAAAATTTCTCTGAGAAATGCCCATATGTACATATCGAGTCTTGTTTTCGATTTAATCGTAAGCAATAAAAATTAAATTTTTTCAGAAAGTTTTTTTTTAATATTCAAATATGTTTCTGTACGCAAATTGCCGCTTACGATAAAATTTTACAGCCCGTATCTTAAATGTTATCAACAATTTTATAATTTTGATAATTCTAAACTATGGGTAGACCCTAAAATTTTAATTTCAATAAAAAAGTATATTTTCGATAACATGTCGCTTACGATAAAATCGAAAAAAAGGCTCGATATGCAAATACTTGTGTAGGAATAATTTAATGTGAACACATCGATGGAGTTTTGTAAAAGATTCAATATTCTATGTAAAATGTTGCGAGGTTGACCCTTTTATCGCAACACCATCGATATGTATTTAAGATTTTATTCGTAGTAATATGTATTATTGGAAAAAATCAATTTCGTTTTATTATGTATTAAGTCCAACTTTTTAAAACAAATATCCCTGCTTTTCGCTCTGCTGTCCTTCTTTTTATAAATTAGGCAATAACAACACTATGTTAGCTGACATCCGTGACATCGGCTGCACTTAACTTAATAGTCAATTCCATTTTCAAGATGTGATCAACGAAACAAATCAAAATTCTTGCTTCAATGAAAATGCATTAAGAAATAAATGCATTAATTAATAGATCCTCTCTTTCAAATTGATAGTCGAGTTGAACAGCTTATCATCATACGCTACAATTGCCAATTTAAATGAATTTTGAGGAAAAGTGTGTGTGATCAACTTGAAACCGATTTATTGAACAACTATGGAAATCAAAGTGCCACTATTTGTGATGGTTCACTTGAGTCTTTTACGTCAGCCCTATTGTGAACAACTAATTTTGCTCCATATTATTGTTTCTTATGATTTCGGTCATTTAATACTTTGACATGCTTGATCAACATAATTCACGTACTATTTCATTTGAATTTTTTTTCAAGTATAAAAATTGCGTAAACTGAGATCTACATACAGGGGACCCAACATGATTAGCATGTTCAAAGTTATCACATCTAATTTGACTTCTTTAAAATACGCACTTTAGCTTAATTAAATCAAACAAAGAAACAAAAATAAGTTCCACCATACATACATTAAAAAACTAACTAAAATAATTACCTTTTGTTTAAACAATCATTCAGTCATGCACAAGTTTTAAGCCCGAATAGTTCATAAGAAAAAAAAAACAGCTATGTACATACATAAGTATGTACTTTATACGAAACTTTGCAATATTCGTTAAATATCACTAATTTAAATTGTTATATTATATTTAGTAAAACATTACAATTTGTATGTAATAAATTTTTTTATTAGAAATTATTCTAAATTTTCGCTCAGGAAATGTGGTATTTGTTTTACTTTCAATAACACTCTTGTAATAACGTGCTGAATATTTGGCAATACGTTCTCTACCGTCACTTGACATGTTCACATACATAATACAATGCAAACTTTTCTGTAAAATGAAAACACATTAACGTCCCTTTTCACAATGTATGATTAAAAGTTAACGTCAACTTTAACTGACAGTTCTTCATACAAAACTTGCCGTTAAAGTCCCTATTAGCTTTTAATTGTACATTGTAAAAAGGGCCGTATAAGGTATTAAAACAACACTTTCAAACACGCGAAATTTTAACTTAAGAAACAAATAACTTATGTATAGCCCCGCAGCCATTCAAATTTATCGATTAAACTCCAATTCGTATAGACTGTTATGTTACATCGCATATTAATAGTATTTAAAAAAGCCTGTAAATGAGCCTATTATACACGTACATACATCCGTGTTATATGTACATACAGTTACTCACAGAAATATTTTGCATATGTAAATCTCAACAAATTTGCAAGATGAATGATATGTACATAAAAATGTCTTCTTTGAAAAATTTATGTTTATTTTTTACATATTAAATAAGAGAAGCCTTAACTGCAAACATTTTAATTAAAATTTAAAAAACAAATTTAATTTGATGAATTTTTTAAAAAATAATGAAAAAATCGCTTATTTATCAGGTCACAAAAGTATTTTGCTTTTTGAATTTTTTACATAGATTTTTCATTATTAAAGCAGCGTATTATGTTTTGATGTTTTGTAAGATATTCATTGTTAGAGATGACCACTTGCACACGTCTTAGCATAGATTCCACTAAATTTCGGAAATTTTGAGGTAGTTTTTTTATACCTTTCTTTTTCCAATACTCATCCTAAGCACACTTTTGACAAAATTCTATTTTCTCGAATTTTTTTTCGAAATAAGCCCAACGATTTTCAATAGGACTCATGTCGTGACTTTGTTGGGGTATTGGCAGATGTTTGGTATTATAAAAGAGCCATTATTTAATGTCCAGGGGTATATGTTTTGGGTCGTTGTCATGTTGGAAGTAATACCCATTAATATATTGATCCATTTGTTCACCACTGGCATCTAGATCTAAGAATGGACAAATATAGATGTTTATCCATTGTGCTTTATATAAACACCAACTATCCTACTCCTAGTGCCGACGCACAGCCCCACCACCATATTTTACTGTTGGCTTTATATTTTTAATAGTTAGTGATTTATTTGGCTTGCGTCGCACTATAAGCCGTCTATCTGACCCAAAAATTATATGTTTACTTTTGTCGCTAAATATTATCTTGTTCCCGAAATCAGAAGTCTGAAATTTATGTAGTTCAGCAAATAACTAACGCTTCTGTCTATTAACTTCCAAAATCAAAGTTTTTTCTAGCTACGCTGCCGTTAGTTTTGTTGGCTTTTAGAACTTTACGGATGGGCTTGCCGCTTAGGTGTGTCCGTAGTATGTCCGTAGTGTCCCTTTTAGCATTTCTTTAAAACTTGGAACATATAAATGGTGATTTTTCCCTATTTTTTTTTTCTTGCGTTTCTCACCGTTAACAAATTTGCTCGACTTTATTGTGGAATATTTTCAATATATCTGCGCTCTTTTGCACCTTTAGAAGTATTTTCTCTTGTTTGTCTACATCGACTAAACATATCACAAATATATTGGATTGATTTGTTCTATTATACATATATAGAATGATCTTATTCGCAGATCAATTTAATTCCATTACCTTAAGCAAAATATTTCTGAGAGTAACTGTATGTACATTAGGTATGGCGTTATTTACGATTTTTCGATTTCGACTTCCAAGAACCCCTCATTTTGTGAGGTTCGGAAAAAAATATTCGAGCCAAAAAATGGTGGCGGTCAGATGGGGGCAAGGGGTTCCACATCGTCCTCAAAGTTGAGGGTAAAAGCAAAAAAAACTACAAAAAAACATATAACTTTCCCGGGGTCACCGCTACCGGGGTCAAATGTATGACGAGCACCCATTAATTTTCCCCGCCCAACATTTTTTTTAAACACACCGGCCGCCTAACTCCTCTCCTTAAGGGGGCTCCCATACAGAGAAAATTTTTATAAAATTTACTCGCAGGGCTCTAACTGCCCGTAGGTCGTACTTATCGAAGTCAAATGTATGATTGAACTCCTATATTTTTTCATTACAAAGATTTTCTCTGAACATACTTATCGTCTATCTTCAACCATTAAGGTGGTCCCCATACAAAAAAATAATTTTTTTTAATAATTTTTTTTAAGAAATCCGCTTTTTCCGCTTTTATGTTGCCTCCTAGGGGGGTAAAATGTAAGACCGACCCACAGTAATTTTTCATTTTTAACATTTTTTCCGAACATACCTATATCCTATCTCGACTCATTAAGGAGGCTGCCATACAAAGGCGAAATTTGTACAAAATTTACTCGCAGGGCTCTAACTGCCCCTAGGGCGTACCTATCGAAGTCTAATGTATGACTGACCTCCAAAATTTTTTCAATACAAAGATTTTCTCTGAACATACTTATCGTCTATCTTCAACCATACAAAAAAAAGAATCCTTTGTCAAATAACTAATTTATTTTTGGCATGTGTTGCATACATTTTTTATTTTGGGTAACGACTTGCAGTAAAAATATTTTTTCTTCTTCGTCGCGGCATAACGCACTGCTATAATCTTCTATTAATTTTACGCCTCTTTCGGCAGCGTCGTTGACAACATGGAGTTTTTGCAATATCTTTAGCAACCCAGAGGCGACTACAGGGAATTTCTTGCAATGGTGTTGCTGTTTCTAGGTGAAGGTATAAAAAAGTTTCACTTCGCACCACCAGGACCCATCAGTCATGCTCGTTGGACGGTGAAAGGGATATACTGCGTTAACATTTTCTTATTTCGAGAATATCTGGGTTTAACCAAGAATGAATTTGATGGAGGAGTCCGCGAGGTCAGTATATTCATCGTCACACTTTATGTAAGAGCTTGGTTTAGTGCGACTAAGGCCATCGAAGCTCCAAATAAGGATTTGAGCTTTTTAAAGGCCATTGATCATTATGATGCAATTGATAACACAGTTTCGCAGCGTTTGGTGAAGAAATTTTGTGGACATTTCTGGTACCTTAGTGATGAACCTGTTGCTCTCGCATTATTTGACCAGAATGTTACCTGTGACATCAAAGGGAAAATGGCGAATGATATTCGTATTTTTGAAGAAGATAGAGAAAAATATGAGGAAGAGTTGTCCGACGAAGAGGTGGACGAATCATCAAACGAAGACACCGACGGCGTAGATGATAATGAGGCAAAAGACGACAAAATAAATAGCGACGCCAGTGAAGAGAAATGTCGTTCTCGCCCAGTCATTAGATTCACAGGTGTGAAGTACTACAAAAAGTAATGAAGGATTTGAGCCACTGTGTAACACCTGAGGAGCAAACTTTTTTCCACGCTTCGGGTTACCAACAACTTTTTTAAATAGCGATCCAGAAACCAGGGAACAACGTGAAGACTATAAGCAAGCGCTCAGAGAAAATCTTTGTTCAGAGAAAATCTTTGTATTGAAACAATATTGGAGGTCGGTCATACATTTGACTTCGATAGGTACGACCTAGGGGCAGTTAGAGCCCTGCGAGTAAATTTTGTACAAATTTTCTCTTTGTATGGGAGCCCCCTTAATGAGTCGAGATAGGATATAGGTATGTGCGGAGGAAATGTTGAAAATGAAAAATTGCTGTGTGTCGGTCTTACATTTTACCCCCATAGGAGGCAACATAAAAGCGGAAAAAGATGATTTCTTAAAAAAATTATTCAAAAAACTATTTTTTTGTATGGGGACCACCTTAATGGTTGAAGATAGACGATAAGTATGTTCAGAGAAAATCTTTGTAATGAAAAAATTTTGGGGGTCAGTCATACATTTGACTTCGATAGGTACGCCCTAGGGGCAGTTAGAGCCCTGCGAATAAATTTTGTACAAATTTCGCCTTTGTATGGCAGCCCCCTTAAGGAGAGGAGTTAGGCGGCTGGTGTGTTTAAAAAAAATGTTGGGCGGAGAAAATTAATGGGTGCTCGTCATACATTTGACCCTGGTAGCGGTGACCCCGGGAAAGTTATATGTTTTTTTGTAGTTTTTTTGCTTTTACCCTCAACTTTGAGGACGATGCGGAACCCCTTGCCCCCATCTGACCGCCACCATTTTTTGGCTCGAATATTTTTTTCCGAACCTCACAAAATGAGGGGTTTTTGGAAGTCGAAATCTCCGTACTAAGAATTCCCATATAAACTATGCCATAGCTAATGTACATACATACTTAAATATATTAGGGTGATAGAATTGTATGTACAAGAAAAGTAAAAATGAAATATACGAAAAATTCCAATCAAACTCTTTGTTTGCCATGGTACACCCTGATTTTGTCTTCCGGGTTGTGTTCAGCGAACCGTGTGTTAGATAAAGAACGTCATAAGCTGGTGTTAGAAAAAAACAAACGACAATATGAAAGATTTATAACAAGAATGGCATTCTTCCTTGTCGGAAACTAAGTTAACTTTAAACTAACTTTAAGCGAACTATTTCGCAACTAGTGCTGACTGACACTTGGATTACTTTCCAATGGAAACAGCTAACTATTTTAACATTGCGATATGCTAGGCGGTAGTCAATTGTCTCACTCTGCATTATTTTTCAACTAACTTTAAGTTGATTTTATTTAAGTCATTTGGTAGTCAGTAAATTTATAAATAATGTTGCTGGGGTTCGAACTACATATGTATCATCACACGTTTTATAGTCAACTCGCTACTACCCAGCTAAGGTAACATCTAAAATAATAACAGCAAAGTGTTAATATGAAATTGAAATGAGTTTCAAAGTAGGTGAGAGTAAATTTTTTGGCTCTCACCAAATCCGATTACATACTCAATTTAAGAAAATAATTTTGTTCCAGTTCTGGATGACATTGTAGTTGGCTTTTAGTCAGACATATATACATATTCTCCGACAGGGTTGTTATAAATCTTTTATACTGTCGTTTGTATTTTCTTATCGGCGATGCAGGGTGTCATTTGTCATCTACATTTATAACACTGTGCTCGAATTCGAAACTTTTTTTGTAACAACCCGGGAACCCGATGCACAGAGAAAAAACTGCCTAATAGAATCAATAAGATTTTCTCTATGAAACTTTTTTAGGCTAAGGGGTATCCCAGCAGAAAGAAGCGAATATTTTTCCATAGAGATTCTTTATTATTTTTATGTGGTAAATCCTTTTAATTTTATCAAGAAGAAAACCACGTAAAATCACTTCTGCACGTTAAAAAAAAATATTTAATTCATATTATTTAGTACTTTTTGTAACGATACTTTGATTTAATTACTATTTTGCACATAGACATACTTTTGATCAAAGTCTCGGCGGTAGGATTTCGAATATTTGCCTATTCCGATTTTAAAATTTTTATTTTATACTATTATTTTCCCGCGACTTCGTTCACATCCAGAAAGAAACTGAATAGACTTTCAACTGTATTTATGTATACCAATCTTATCAAAAAATTTTCCGCGCAACTTTCTTAATTTTTTCTTGCATATTCTTGTTCTCCAGGCAATAACAGACAAAACAGAAAAGGAATGGGGGTACCGGTCCAGCCATTCACGCGTGATGCCGTGACTAAAAAAAGGAACTAATTTTTATATACATATACTTAAAATGTATATAGATTTAGTAAAAGATTAAAATTATGCGTGTAATAAACTTTTTATTATATACAATACAAATTAATCTCAATTTCCGCTCATCAAATCTGGTATTGTTTTAGTTTTAGTAACGCTCTTGTAATAACGTGCTGAATGTTTGGCGATACGTTCCTTGTGATCAGTTGACATGTTCACATAATACAATCCAAACTTTTCTCTAAAATGAAAACACATTAAAATATGTTAAACAATAAAGTTTCAAATACGCGCAATGTTAAGAATCAAATAGCTTACGTATATCCCCGCTGCCATTCAAAGTTATCGATTAAACTCCAATGCGTATAGCCTGTTACGTTGCATCCCATATTAATAGCATTTAAAACAGCGTGTAAATGAGCCTACACTCACGCATGTACATACGAATATAAAAAAAGTTAAAAATTATACGGTAAATATTAAATTTACCGAAAATTCTAAGACAAACTAACCATATTTTATAAAAATCTGTGCACTACTTATGTTATTCTCAACTAAATGGCGATATCTATGTACATACATACCTCGTCTGTTTTCAACGTGTTCAACACGAACAAGTCTAGAAGTGCTTAACACCATACAAATTTATATAAAAATACCTTAAAAAAATCAATGTTAAATAGCAGCTTTTTTACAAAAGGAAAATTAACTATGTACTCGTACATATGTATGTATGTATTTAATTCTTAAGAAAAAATAGTGTTGATGTCGATTTTCTCGGACAAGATTTTATTTTCGACTACTGTGCCTCGTTTCTGTAAGGAATGTGAGAACTTCTCGAGTCGAAAAAATTGTTATCATCCTGTGAAACACAGAGTGAGTAAGAAAAAAACTGCATTTGTTGATATGTTTTGTAAGTTTATATAAGTTTTTATGTGAGTAATCCTGTGTAAAATAGGACAACCAATATAATTATTTAATTTTTCTCGATGCGAAAACTTCTCACAAGTTACAGAAATGGGGTACTGGTTTTTAGAAAATTTGTATAGGCCTTTTCTATAGATCTTTTCTTATACGGTTTTTTATTTAAAAATTGACACCCCCTAATGTGTATACATACATATGTACATATCTAGCCGTAACCGCCAAAAAAGTTTAAGCGACATATTTATTAAACTTCGTTTTTTGACGAAAATCGATTATCTCCAATCGTAAATAGTAGATTTTCGTCAAACAATTACGATCGAAAATTATGTCGCTTAAGCTTTTTTGGCGGTTATTACTAATGGGTGTTTTTTATTGAGGTATAGAACTTTAAGTTGGCATCACTTTTTTAACTGGCGGCCATTTTGTCAGTTGTCAAGTGATTAATATTTAGTTTGGTTTGCCATTTTATCATGAACAGGTTGACAAAAGAACAACGCTTGCAAATCGTGCAAATTTATTTCGAAAATAATGGTTCAGTTCGCGAAGTTTACCGCAAGCTCCGTCCATTTTATGGTCGACATAATCGTCCATCAGAGCAATTAATTCGGTTAACCATGGATCGTTTTCGCACTACGTTTACTCTATGTGATAATACGCATCCGCAGAGACGTCGAACAGTGCGCACCGAAGAAACAATTGCCGCTGTAGAGCAAAGTGTTGAAGAGGACCCGAATGAATCGATTCGCTACCGTGCACAGCAATTGGAGCTTTGTCCATCAACTTTATGGAAGATTTTGAAGATTTTGAATGTGGATGAGTTGTGGTTCCAACAAGACGGCGCTACATGCCACACAGCGCACGTCACAATCGATTTATTGAAGGAAACATTCGATGAGCGCATAATTTCGCGGAATGGACCTGTCAATTGGCCACCAAGATCGTGTGATTTGACACCATTGGATTATTTTCTTTGGGGATATGTGAAGTCGCTCGTCTACGCCAACAAACCAGAAACGTTAGGGGACTTGGAAGCCAACATTCGTGGCGTTATTGCCAACATACGGCCCCATATGCTCGAAAAAGTGGTTGAAAATTGGACCTGTAGAATTGGCTTTATTCGAGCCAGCCGCGGCGGCCACATGCCCGAAATCATATTTAAACATTAATGGCATAAAATTATCCTTCCAATAAAGCCAAATTGATGGACATTAAAACGATTTTCTTCTGTTTTATTTCAATTCGAAGTTCTATACCTCTAAAAAAAACACCCGTTATATGGTGATATATAAATATACATACATACGCACGTATCATAATAAAATATGTATGCACATAGTAGGTGTGTTCGAGTACTTTTCCAGTAAAATCCAGTAACTGAGTAATGGAAAGAAAATACTCTCAATAAAAACTTTTGCATGTACACAAAACTTTCCTGAACGGAAAATTGTAAAATGCATTAATATATAAATAACAGCTGATTGCTAATAATTTTCGCCCATAAATATATATATAAAACTATTATACCTTTGTATGTGGTTACTGGTTTGCCACAAAAAATCAACAAAAATGCGTTTTTGCGAAAATCAATGCAGAAACTTCATTTGTTTTATAAAACTACACGGTCGAATTTTTTTTAATAATAAAATTAATATAAACATACATACATGTGTATTTATTTAACCTTAACCCAACGCAAAGAGTTATTAGAATTTGGAGAAAAAAAGACAAAAATCTTTGTTGCCGCATGTACCAATCATAACAACAATATTGACCGCTTCCTTTCAGGTGGGTCAAATAAGTTTATTTTTTAAGAGAGAAAAAAAGTGAAAATAACTTTATATCCCATGATATATTCAAGATATCAAAAAACTGAGAACGAACTTAAAAAAAGTATATATGTATAATCATACATATCTAATCGGATCAATAACTCAATTTTTTTAATTTTCCATGCGGCAAAACAGTAACCATCCGACTTTCTGGGACTACAGTAAATTAATATATCAACCTCAATTTTCTGAAAAATGGTCACTAACAAAATCATAATGCATGGTCTTTCATTTCATATACATAAATTACCTTGAGGTAGTCAATTCTTTCTGTGTCATCTAACTGGCCGTCGTCGGACCAACCATTTTCGGTTATGATAACTTCAATGTTATTATAATTGATTTTGATCCAACTAAAATTGAAATTTCAGTGATTAATTTTAAAAATTACATGATATGAAATTACTTTAATAAGCCCTCCAGTCCCTCGGGAACACAGTACAACCAATTAGATTTAGCTCT
Source organism: Tachina lurida (assembly GCA_944452675.1). NCBI lineage: Eukaryota > Metazoa > Arthropoda > Insecta > Diptera > Tachinidae > Tachina > Tachina lurida. Next base: position 110,864,307 of record OX101755.1, on the reverse strand, counting down.
TTTCCATTTTCTATCAACTTTATATTTCAAACGTGAATCATATTGGTCTGAAGGGATTTTACCTTGTGGTGGACTAGATTCTTCTACATATCGCGACGAATAGTAATTGAGACCCAAAAAGTCTGCAGAATGCTTGATAATTCTTCTTTCGTGTGCAGACAAACTTTGCAGACGAGACCAGGCTCTTCCTTCTTTTTTACTATTTCTTGCAACATCTTCCAACATAATTTTAGGATAATTACCACTTTTGCCAAAAATAGGATTAGCCAACCAACCTAACTTCAATTTTAAACAATATGTATTAGAAATAATCATCTAATAAATTAACTATAATATTCTCACCGAATATTGCATGGCGCGATCTACAATCGAAGCGTTATGTGTCTTTGATAAATAGAATCTCGTGCTCAAAGTTATGCCAATCTTTCCTTTTTGTTTTTCGAAAAAATTCTGCCTATATAAACGATATACCTCGGCATGTGCTTTAAGCGTAGTGTCCATGCATATATAATCAGCAACACCATGATCACGACCCATGGGTGGGTAGTTGCCATTACCATAACCAGGAATGCAATAGTCATAGGGTTCATTAAAAGTAATCCATACTTTGACACGGTCACCGAAAGTTTCAAACAACAATCTGGCATAGTTGGCATAATATTTTACTAACAGCAGATTGGTAAAGCCTCCATAGAGATTGAGTGCTTCCGGTAAATCGTAATGAAAAATGGTAACCATAGGCTCGATACCGTTTTCTAATAACTTATCAATCACCATATTGTAATAATCAATACCTTTCTGGTTTTTGGACGAAATGTCTCCATTGGGCAATATGCGAGACCACGATATAGAAAACCGATAAAAATCAACCTAAATGATGTGAAGTTATTATTATAAATAAAAAAAAAAGAAAAAAGAAAAGAACACAGAACCTTCAATTCCTTAAGAGCTTCTAAATCTTGGTTAAATTTGTGATAGGAATCTGCTGCTACATCTCCAGTCGAATGATCATCAATCATTTCTGGATGTTGATGGGTGAAAGTATCCCATATAGATGGACCCCGGCCGTCTTCATTCCAAGCACCTTCAATTTGATAGGCTGCTGTTGAAACGCCGAACTTAAAATTCGAAGGAAAGTATTTGCTTCCTGATGTATGGTTTAGAACACATTTTAGATTTGTTTTATCTGCTGCAGTCGATGTCAGCAATGGTATTAAAATAAAGCTATTGTAAAAATATTAAGCACAGATTTTATACATATTATTTATCGACAAGTTTATTTACTAACTCACTCATAGATAGTATTTTCAGTTTATAAAACAAAGTTTGTATGGAAATTAGCTTTTAATTATTTTATAGCTAAAAATACTATTTTGTAAATAAGCACTGTAATACTTGAAAATTTACCATGATAGTCGTATAATATTTATTATAGTTTGCCGCATTTTAGTTGTTATTCTTCTGATTTTCAGTGCCATATGCAACTGCTTTTATTTTCATTTATTATTTACACATTTATACTAGAATTGTTTATTATTATTCATAAGATAGTAATACTCGAATTGAGATTAAAGTAAATCAAACATATTGTTCTTGCTGGAATTATTATTCTTTTCTTGATAATAGTCGTATAAAAAGAAGCCATAAACACTTTATCAGACGATTACAGCGTCAGCACTTTACTGACTATACTCTCAACAATATAAGAAAAGAAGTAGTAAAATAATAAATAGTGAGCAACCGAAGTATGTAGTTAATCCATGTGTAATCTAGGGGTGTACACAGGAGACCCCTGGTTAGAGTTTCTACGCGGGAAAAAAATCCCGGGAATTCCCTGGTATTATTTTTTTTACAAATCCCGGGAAATTTTCAACGGGATTACCATTAACTGAAAATCAGCTTATCTCGACCTAAGCACTTTTCCTTTTTGGCACAGAATTACGATTTAAGCGGGGATTCTTTGCAAGCGGGAACGCAACACCACTTTTATGTTAAACCTCAACAGTAAAATAAGCGAAAGTGTAAAAAAAAACTGTCAAACTTCACAGGCAAGGTAACATCGATAGGATATTATTATGTTTGACACATTCCACTAATTAACACGTTTTTATATGGCATTTTTTGTAATATGTATGTACATTTGTATTTATTATTACATTTTTCATTTGATAATTAATTTCCCATTAAAAAAAATTGTCACTCAAAGTTATAGCAATATTAATTTTATAATTTATTTCCACATCTTTTCATGTTTTAAAATTGTTATGTTATATTAGTGAAATATTACAATTACATGTGTAATAAATTCTCAATTTCTGCTCATCAAATCTGGTATTGTTTTAGTTTCAATAACACTCTTGTAATAGCGTGCCGAATGTTTGGCGATACGTTCCTTATGATCAGTTGACATATTCACATAATACAATCCAAACTTTTCTCTAAAATGAAAACACATTGAAATATGTTAAAAATTAAAATTTCAAATACGCGCAATTTTAAGAAAGAAATAGCTTACGTATAGCCCCGCAGCCATTCAAAGTTATCGATTAAACTCCAATGCGTATAGCCTGTTACGTTGCATCCCATATTAATAGCATTTAAAACAGCCTGTAAATGAGTCTATAAACACGTAAATATTAATATATGTATATGCGTATGTATATTAGGATAGATCACAAAATAAGTTAAAAATTATACAGTAAAAACTAAATCTTCCCCAAATTCTAAGACAAACTAACTATATTTTATAAAAATCTGTGCTCAACTTTCTTTTTTTAAAAATTGAAGGGATAAGTACCTCGTATCCTTTTAAAGTTGTGTTGTACTCGCTAGTATGTGCAACACAAAGTGAGTGGTTTAATTTGTATACATACATGTCATATTAATTTGAATTGAATAGAAGAAATTACTTTTTGCAGTTCATAACATATGTTTTTATATCGTCGGTTGGTTATTGGTTTGCGGCACAGTATATTCAAAATATATTATGTCTGCAGCAAACCAATAACCAACCGACGATATCCATACATACTAGTGTTGTTAATTATTCGTGTTTTATGTTTGTTCGAACAAACTAATAATTTTGAACTTTTGTTCGAATATTCTAAAGAACAAAGAATAAAAAAATGTATTTGAATAATTTTAAAAAAGTTTGCAAAACACGAGACGCATGTGTATTAGTTTAATATTTTTTATTAACAAATGAGAAATAGTTCATTACACAAGAAAAACAAATAATTTCAATAACAAACTAAGAAATATTGGGCCTAATTACGAGTGTCGTATTTCAACTACGACATGTCGATTTTGTACTAGATTAACGAAAAAATGTTGCAATGTTCTCTAGTCTAGTACAAAATCGTCGTAGGCGAAGTCGTAATACGACACTCGTAAGTAACAAGGTCCATTATTAAAAACCGAAACAAAATTATTTTAAAAGTATACACATTTACAAAAATTTTTTAATATGTCATTGGTTTCTGTTAAAATAGTAATTTATAAACTGCAGATAATCCCATGATTCCTTTTTTTACTTTTAATAAAAGAACGAATAGAAAACTTTCTTTCGCAAATTGTTAATGCTGGTTATATAGTTAAAATATCATTAAAAATCATATACAGTTTGTGCAATCCCTTCTCTGATGTTTCCAAATAATTTTAATCAACCTCAATATTTTTGATAATTTTTATATTGATTGATACTATTTTAAACATTATCAGGTAATTCAGAAATGTCATCTAATCTATATATAAATAGGCAAGTGAAAAAAGTTAAGAACCATTTTAACTGACTTAAACTCAACGTATTCGCTTGATTTTTTTTTTGTTAGATAGATTGACAATAGGAGCAGTGCAGAATGTATTTTTTCTTCTACATTTTTGTGTCTAAGATAGTTAAAAATAGCTAAGAATATTAGCCAATCATAAAGCCATGATTTTTCTTTCTCTCTTAATTTGCTAAAAAAAAATTAGAACAATTTGGCTTGGCAACTCCATAAACACTCAGAAGGAAAAACGTATTTTATTTGTTCATTCTATTCTTATTTCCATCTTTCTATGTACTTAAACGATTATTGCTGAAACTAATAAAATTTGGATATTTAAATAACGAGTGGTACTGTATTATTTTTCTTTAGATGCTTAAAAATAATATATTTTTTTAATTATTAATAACTTTGATTAAAGTTAAATTCACCTACAGCACAAAGTAAGTTTTTTATTTTTGGTTTATTTTGTGTGCGTTTTGTTTTTGTTCATTGTTTTCATTATTTTTCTGTGCTTTAAATTACTGAACATACTGGAATGTTGGAATATGATGGAATGTTGGAATATGATGGAATGGTTATATTATTAGGCTAGCATATTCGTACATACATATGGGGTCTTTCTCAAAGAATAGGGAATAGAAACTTTTTTGTAACAAACGTTTTAATGGGGAGTCTAAAACTTTAGAGAAAAAGCGTTCAATGAAAAAATAAACGAATATTTTTGTTTTGGGCAATAATAATGAATATGAAGTGAAAACACTAGGAGCAAATATCTAATTACATTTAGTTCAAAAAGTGAACAACTTTTTTTAAATAGTTTGCTTAAAATCTATTCTTATTTATGCCGATAAATGAAATTTTAATTTCGTATTTAGTAGTTAAGAAAGTGGTTTAAGAGAGTGGTTTACCTTGGAGTCTATACATATGTATATTTGAATATAGTTTTTAAATTGTGTTTTAAATTCATCAAACTTTAAATATTTTCATTCTATTCTCCACCTCTGTGCGTTAATGGTTGATTTTCAACCACTGGGCGAGCACTAGTACTATTAAAATTTTAAATCAGTTAATAAAACATTATCAGATACTTCAGAAATGTCACCTAATACTTTATCGTACTTGAGATTATTTGCGATATTTTGATTACAAAAGAATCGTGAACATATACCATTTGCGTATTCTTTTGTTTTCGCTTTTTGCGACATATTTTAAAAAGTTAGTATTGGATAGGAAAGCTCAAGGTTAATATTAAAGCATTTAATGATTTCTACGCCATTCAGTAAATCGATTTAAGCAGATATTTTTTTAACTCCTTATCAGGAATTTTACGACACCTTCTAATTTTATTATTCTTATCTTTATCTTATCAAGCTTACACAAGTAACTATTTATAATTTGGTGTAATTTGAGTACTTAACAAACTATTGTTAACGAATAAAAAAGTTATGAAATGTAGAATGCTTTTTAACCCCCGACCACAAAAAGGGGTGTTATAAGTTTGTAGTGTGTGTCTGTGTATCTATGTGTTTGTCCGTGTCCACGTACTGCCTAAACGGCTGACCGATTTTGATTTAGTTTTTTCTGTTTGAAAGGTGACTTGATCTAGAAGGTTCTTAACTATGTTTGAAGAAAATTGGTCCATCAATTTAGAAGATATCACATCTTTTCTAGATATATCGGGGGTTTTTAAAAATTTTAATTTTTGTTATTTATACAAAGTAGTTAAGGAAATTGTTCAAATATTCGAATATTCGACAAAAATTATTCGAACAAAAATTAATTTTTTTTTTTCGAATATTCGAATAATTTTTATTCGAATGACAACACTAATACATACATAGTTATTCTGTTTTTTTTCTTGAATAAGCGCGGATGTTAATTTTTGTCGATTTTAAGTTATTGATGCCAAATTACATTATTTTGTATGCTCTTTTACATGGGCCAACAATTTCGCTAATTTCGCATTGTTCTCTCTTTTCCGAAAGTGGGAGAAAAGAAATATTTTTACGTTTCTGACAAATGTCTTGGGACCAAAAAAAAAATCATGTTGATGTCAGAATTGAAGCGGACTTATCTTGCATTTACACATTTAAGTTCCCAGCAAAAAATTTCAAAAAAAGGTAATCGGGTTTGGAATTAAGCATTTTTGGTGGAAGCTCTTCCGTACTGGATTACAAATTTAATGATTTTAACAAGGCGTGAGACTAAAATAATCGATTCTTGAGAGGTACTTACTTTTTTTATTTGGCAACTTGTTCACGTAATCTATTTAATCTAAAAAAATTATTATCCTCATTTAGCAACTTGTACATAATTTTTTGAAATTTTAGGTAATGTGATTTGTAAGCGAGTAATCAGAAAAGTAAGTCATTATATGGCAAGTAGTTCTGATGGTAATGTGTAATTTTTTGCTGGGTTATTACTTGTAAGTAGTGTATACGTATTACACTGCACAACAAAATAGAGGTTTTTTCATGATGTTTAAATAAAAATGGCCGATCCTGATGTATTTTTGTCTCCTGATTAGGATGGCTTCATTAGTTTTTCTCTATCAGCTCTAAATTTGACATTTAGGATTTGCATAATTTGCACCATAATTTTGTATTATTCCGTTAATATATCACGAATAATACTCCAAACTTAAAAATACTTTCTGGGTTATTAATCTACACAAAAATCCCTTTCATTTAAATAGATTGGCATTGATGAGTATATCAGGGTATCTGACTATTATTGCAAGGATGTTAAAAATCGTGTGTTTTTAGTTTAGTCCTTGAAAATTTTATGATTATAATTTTTATTGAGAAAGTATAATTAATTTTTATAATAATTATAATAATTATCAATGAAAATTTCGAAGAAATAACCGAAAGTATTGCAAGTTACTTGAGTGTTTACACAGTCAGTTGTAAGTTCAATTTAACAACATTCTCAAAGCGTACACGTCTTATGAAAATAAATTTGCTTTTGAATGAAAAAAATATGTTTATAAAGGGTCCGCCATCTAACGTTTTGTTTTCAACTAGTGCTTATTTCGTGAATGGTAACACTTAGCTAATGTCTGATTTGACAGATAATTAGTTTATCCTTCCGCTGAACGAATATGGTTGTGTATACGCTTGAACAACGCTGGGAAATATTGCTTACAGAAGATGTCGATTTTGCCAAAAAAATCATCTTTTCAGATGAAGCTCATTTTGATCTTGCCGGGTTTGTGAACAAAAATTGAAGAGGAGGATATTGGAAACATTTGGTTTCAACAGGACGGCGCTACGTGCAACACAGCTGAAGCTACACTCGATGTTTTTCATAGCATTTTGAAAAAAAAGTTATCTGGCGGACCCTTTATTAAAAATATATGAATGAACCCAGTATTGCCGTATTCCCGATATCATAAAACTACTGAAAAGAATATTTTCTTCAGCAACTTTTTAGTCAAAATGCATGCAATTCATTTACAAAAATACGATTAAAATGCCTTGATGAATAGTTGTGTTCTTTCTTACATATTATTTTTTATAAACTCATAGAAAATCTGCAATAAATATTACTCGTTTTTTAAATTCATCCGCCACTAGCAATTTAGTCGAATACATACCTCTTAATCAATTTTATTGATCTTAATTGGGTGTAAACTATTCATGGATTTCTGGGATATGTCACAAAAGTGTATTGTACAATATGTACTTACAAGTTTGCATATTTACATACATATGGGTAATTCCACAGAATGTCACGCACGTTGACCAATCAATTAAGCTTGTATTTCAGAGAAAATTTTAACTTTTCTGTATTTCTTTATGTACGACTACTTTTGAGGAGCATAAGTAGCTCTACCTTTGGTAAAATATAAGGAAAAATCTAGTCGCAATGATCTGAAATGATTAAATGATTGGTCAACGTACGTGACATCGTACGTGACATTCTGTGGAGTTGTCCATGTGTACATAATATATATATACAATATGTATCCGGCGATTTATTTAAAATTAATATCATTTATTAAAATACATACTTATAAGATATAATTTTGCTTTCACATTTAGGGCCATTATTACAACTTGCCGATAGTTAAAGGCAAAGGATTTTGTCGGACGGATAAACGGCATATCTATATATAAATAGGCAAGTGAAAAAAGTTAAGAACCATTTTAACTGACTTAAACTCAACGTATTCGCTTGATTTTTTTTTTGTTAGATAGATTGACAATAGGAGCAGTGCAGAATGTATTTTTTCTTCTACATTTTTGTGTCTAAGATAGTTAAAAATAGCTAAGAATATTAGCCAATCATAAAGCCATGATTTTTCTTTCTCTCTTAATTTGCTAAAAAAAAATTACAACAATTTGGCTTGGCAACTCCATAAACACTCAGAAGGAAAAACGTATTTTATTTGTTCATTCTATTCTTATTTCCATCTTTCTATGTACTTAAACGATTATTGCTGAAACTAATAAAATTTGGATATTTAAATAACGAGTGGTACTGTATTATTTTTCTTTAGATGCTTAAAAATAATATATTTTTTTAATTATTAATAACTTTGATTAAAGTTAAATTCACCTACAGCACAAAGTAAGTTTTTTATTTTTGGTTTATTTTGTGTGCGTTTTGTTTTTGTTCATTGTTTTCATTATTTTTCTGTGCTTTAAATTACTGAACATACTGGAATGTTGGAATATGATGGAATGTTGGAATATGATGGAATGTTGGAATATGATGGAATGGTTATATTATTAGGCTAGCATATTCGTACATACATATGGGGTCTTTCTCAAAGAATAGGAAATAGAAACTTTTTTGTAACAAACGTTTTAATGGGGAGTCTAAAACTTTAGAGAAAAAGCGTTCAATGAAAAAATAAATGAATATTTTTGTTTTGGGCAATAATAATGAATATGAAGTGAAAACACTAGGAGCAAATATCTAATTACATTTAGTTCAAAAAGTGAACAACCTTTTTTAAATAGTTTGCTTAAAATCTATTCTTATTTATGCCGATATTTTAATTTCGTATTTAGTAGTTAAGAAAGTGGTTTAAGAGAGTGGTTTACCTTGGAGTCTATACATATGTATATTTGAATATAGTTTTTAAATTGTGTTTTAAATTCATCAAACTTTAAATATTTTCATTCTATTCTCCACCTCTGTGCGTTAATGGTTGATTTTCAACGACTGGGCGAACACTAGTCATTATAAAATCTTCATTTATTGATTTTTTTTGTCCATCAAATGTTATTATTATTATTAATAATTCAAAGCTTTTTATCGGGCAGACAAAATCCTGCATTTAACTATCGCCAAGTTGTAATAATGGCACTTATAATTACAAATTAAATTAAATTTAAGGCGAAAAATTCGATATTCTCTTACTTTTAATAACACTCTTGTAATAACGTGCTGAATATTTGGGAATACGTTCTTTAGCCTCACTGGTCATATTCACATAATACAATCCAAATTTATTTCTAAAAATAAAGCAAAAATTAAATAAATTAAATAAAGTTAAAACTCACTTCTCGTGCAAAGTTTTAAGTTATACTTTTCACAAAAACAACTTACGTATAGCCTCGCTGCCATTCAAAATTGTCCATTAAACTCCAATGTGTATACGCTGATACATTGCAACCATCATTGACGGCATTCAAAACGGCTTGTAAATGAGCCTGCAGAAGATACAATTAAAATTATTAGTTTGTGTTTTATACGAATAATATACATATATACTTATAGTCAGCTAAGCTGCAAAAAGGCGTAACGGACAAAAAATTCAAAATCGAATTTTTGATTGATTATTATGAATGCCATTAAAATACATGTCTTGACAAAATTTTACACTTCTGCGATCAAAAATAACCCTTTTATTAACAAAAAACTACAAGTTATAGTTTTTTTTAGATCTTTGCTTCTCATGTAAAATTATATTTTTGTTAGTTACGATCTTTTGCATTTTAGCTAACAATGTGTACATACATATCGCACACTGAATCATAAAGAGTTGAGGTCGTTATAGATTTCTTCAATTAACTGGTTTATAAAAAAGCAAAAGCACTTTTATAATTTTGAGTTGTGACTCTTTATGATTTAGTGTGCGATATGTACATTTATCCCACTAATATTATAAACGTAAACGTTTGGATGTTTGTTGACTTATAATACAAATTCTTATCAAGGGCATATTTTTGGCAACCTAATCAAAAATATACACCCTTATTCCAGTTGTCAACATAGACGTCACCTCAATAGAATACCAATAACAATTTGGGCTTGCTTATCGGTTGTCGAAAACAACTGGCTGCTTTTTACAGGCTCATACTATTTTCTAGACCTTAAGGAACAGAAATGGACCTTCAACAGCACAAAATTGTGCTGGAGAGCGAGTTGACGAGCCCCAATTTTTTTTGGTATTGTATTGACATGACGTCGATGTTGACAATTGGAATAAGGATGATTGTTGAGCATTTTTTTTTGTTGTTGAGAACTTTGACATATCTTAACCTGTTACAGGCCTATAACATGCGGCCCTGTTCTATAAACCGAATCAATTTGAAATCGCACGATTTTAGAAAACTAACTCCGATAATAGAAATATTTTTTCAGATTTTTTTTTTAATTTTTCTATCATATACATATATTGTTAAATACTAGTATAATATCTGAAAGAAAATTATCGTGTATGATTTTAAACACGTCCGTAGACCCATTCTTATTTTTTTTGAAAACGAGAAATTTACTCGGATTCGGATTACACAACAGGCTCGATAATGTTAAAGAATTTCATAAATTCCTTTCAAGGGAATATTTAGATAAATATTAAGACTGGATCACACTTTCGGCACCGATTTTTGTCGGCTCACTGAAATAAAATCATAAGCTTAATTTGCATTGGTAATAAAGCCATATAGACTTATTCCAGAATTAATTGAATTAATTGGCTTATTACTTATGACTTTATTGCAGTGAGCCGACGAAAATCGGTACATTGTGCCCATAGTGGGATCCAGGCTTTAGTCGCATTAACTCAAATGAACTCAAAAATGAACGACAATCACATTAACATTTGTCAAATTATACTTTCCAAACTATACAGACGAGTATATAAATACGCGTACATATACATATGTACATACTAATACTCTTAAATTAATAATGGATATCAAGAATCTAGTAACGAAAAATTGCAAGGACATGCAAAAACTGTAGATATTGTAAAAGCGACGTTAGTAACATTAAAACATAAAGAGCATAACGATATTTTTTCAGTTAAAAAGTCGGTGGTATAAAATTAAGTTTCGCGCTCTTTCTGTGAACTGGTTTATAAAAAATTATTCTAATTAATTTTGTGATATTTCTGTTTTTGATGTAAACTGCGATATGTATTGAAATTTAAATTACCTTCATGAAGTCAACACGTTCATTATCATCCAACTGACCATCATCGGGCCAACCATTTTCGGTTACAATTACTTCAATGTTATTGTAATTATTTTTAATCCATCTAGAATTTTATGCAATTATAAACGTCTCTTAGTGACCTACATACTAAATAAAAACTTACTTCAATAAGCCCTCCAGTCCCTCGGGAACACAATACATCCAAAATGCTTTGCCTTTTCTCCACTTTTCATCAACTTCATATTTCAAACGTGAATCATATTGAAATGAAGGAATTTCACCTTCTGGTGGATATGCTTCTTCTACATATCGCGATGTATAATAGTTGAGACCCAAAAAGTCTGCAGAATGTCTTATAATTCTTATCTCTTGTGCAGACAAACTTTGTAGGCGAGACCAAGTTCTGCCTTCTTCTTTGCTGTTTCTTGCAATGTCTTCCAACATAACTTTTGGATAATTACCGGTGTCGCCAAATATAGGATAGGATAAAAATCCAAACTACTTTAACAAATGTGAGTATTAGATTGATTTTGGAAGCATTTCAAAATTCAAAGTATATAATAGATCAATACTTAAACATTTTCACAAGCTTTTACGTATGTTTACTTTATACTTCCGTTTCCTTTTTGAAACTTTGAAAGCGTTATTTTGTAAAATCCTACGCGAAGCGTTAACAAATTTTGTATGACAAATATATTAATTATAAAAACAAAACATATATAAAATTTGTCAACGCTAAGCGTTGCGTTTTACAAAATAATGCCCTTATAATGAGAAAAAAATATATGGAGACTTAACAATTGTGCTCAATATGATAACATAACAGGCAGCTAAATTAGTCTATAAATATAAACGTATATTTTTGGATAGTTTTTTTAGACACTTGGTTGCACTTGGTTTTCAACGCACCACATCGTCTAACGATTTTTGTTTAACATTGTCAACAAAAAATAATTAAAAGTACATACTTCAAAAGATTTTTTTGTAAAAAGGAAACGGAAGGATGAAATGAAAAAAACTGTAAACGCGGCAGTCTTTTATATTTTAGGTTGTTAAAGAAATAAATATGTTTTTACGCATCATTCGTTGCACTTGGTACATTTAATCTTACCGAATACTGGAGTGCTCGTTCTATAATCGTAGAATTGTTCGTCTTTGAAAAATAGTAACGTGTGTTCAAAGACAGACCTATTTTTCCCTTTTGCCTGGGGAAAAATTCTTGCTTATATAAGCGATATACTTCAGCATGTGCCTTAAGCGTAGTATCCATGCAAATATAATCAGCAACACCATGACCACGACCCATAGGCGGGTAGTTGCCATCACCATAACCGGGAATGCAATAGTCATAGGGTTCATTAAAAGTTATCCATACTTTGACGCGGTCGCCGAAAGTTTCAAACAACAATCTGGCATAGTTGACATAATACTTGACTAGCAGGAGATTGGTAAAGCCTCCATAGAGATTGAGTGCTTCCGGTAAATCGTAATGAAAAATGGTAACCATTGGCTCGATACCATTTTCTAATAACTTATCAATCACATTGTTGTAATAATCAATACCTTTCTGATTTTTGGAAGAAATATCACCATTAGGCAATATGCGAGGCCACGATATAGAAAACCGATAAAAATTCACCTTAAACGATATAAAGAAAAAAATTGCTGGTTAAAAAATGAACACTAAAACAAAAAAGGGTGTGTACTTTAAGTTCTTTAAGAGCTTCTAAATCTTGATCAAATTTATGATAAGAATCTGCTGTTATGTCTGCATTTGAGCAGTCATCGATCATTTCGGGATGTTGATGGGTGAAAGTATCCCATATAGATGGACCTCGGCCATCTTCGTTCCAGCCACCTTCAATTTGATAGGCCGCTGTTGAAACGCCAAATTTAAAATGTGAGGGAAAGTATTTGCTGCCCCATTTGGGCATTAGCGAGCATGTTGCGGAATCATCGCCTCTAACTTCAGCAGTTGTCAGCAATAATGTTGCAAGAAAGCTGCTTTCAAATTAGTTTTAAATAAATTTGCTTATTAATTATTGAACGTATGTAGTTGGAACGAAAAAAATATTTTCTTCTTTACCTTAATATAAACTTTTTACTTCTTATCATTTTGATTTTGATTATATCGGGGTTTTTTAAAAATTTTAATTTTTGTTATTTATACAAAGTAGTTAAGGAAATTGTTCAAATATTCGAATATTCGACAAAAATTATTCGAACAAAAATTAATTTTTTTTTTTCGAATATTCGAATAATTTTTATTCGAATGACAACACTAATACATACATAGTTATTCTGTTTTTTTTCTTGAATAAGCGCGGATGTTAATTTTTGTCGATTTTAAGTTATTGATGCCAAATTACATTATTTTGTATGCTCTTTTACATGGGCCAACAATTTCGCTAATTTCGCATTGTTCTCTCTTTTCCGAAAGTGGGAGAAAAGAAATATTTTTACGTTTCTGACAAATGTCTTGGGACCAAAAAAAAAAATCATGTTGATGTCAGAATTGAAGCGGACTTATCTTGCATTTACACATTTAAGTTCCCAGCAAAAAATTTCAAAAAAAGGTAATCGGGTTTGGAATTAAGCATTTTTGGTGGAAGCTCTTCCGTACTGGATTACAAATTTAATGATTTTAACAAGGCGTGAGACTAAAATAATCGATTCTTGAGAGGTACTTACTTTTTTTATTTGGCAACTTGTTCACGTAATCTATTTAATCTAAAAAAATTATTATCCTCATTTAGCAACTTGTACATAATTTTTTGAAATTTTAGGTAATGTGATTTGTAAGCGAGTAATCAGAAAAGTAAGTCATTATATGGCAAGTAGTTCTGATGGTAATGTGTAATTTTTTGCTGGGTTATTACTTGTAAGTAGTGTATACGTATTACACTGCACAACAAAATAGAGGTTTTTTCATGATGTTTAAATAAAAATGGCCGATCCTGATGTATTTTTGTCTCCTGATTAGGATGGCTTCATTAGTTTTTCTCTATCAGCTCTAAATTTGACATTTAGGATTTGCATAATTTGCACCATAATTTTGTATTATTCCGTTAATATATCACGAATAATACTCCAAACTTAAAAATACTTTCTGGGTTATTAATCTACACAAAAATCCCTTTCATTTAAATAGATTGGCATTGATGAGTATATCAGGGTATCTGACTATTATTGCAAGGATGTTAAAAATCGTGTGTTTTTAGTTTAGTCCTTGAAAATTTTATGATTATAATTTTTATTGAGAAAGTATAATTAATTTTTATAATAATTATAATAATTATCAATGAAAATTTCGAAGAAATAACCGAAAGTATTGCAAGTTACTTGAGTGTTTACACAGTCAGTTGTAAGTTCAATTTAACAACATTCTCAAAGCGTACACGTCTTATGAAAATAAATTTGCTTTTGAATGAAAAAAATATGTTTATAAAGGGTCCGCCATCTAACGTTTTGTTTTCAACTAGTGCTTATTTCGTGAATGGTAACACTTAGCTAATGTCTGATTTGACAGATAATTAGTTTATCCTTCCGCTGAACGAATATGGTTGTGTATACGCTTGAACAACGCTGGGAAATATTGCTTACAGAAGATGTCGATTTTGCCAAAAAAATCATCTTTTCAGATGAAGCTCATTTTGATCTTGCCGGGTTTGTGAACAAAAATTGAAGAGGAGGATATTGGAAACATTTGGTTTCAACAGGACGGCGCTACGTGCAACACAGCTGAAGCTACACTCGATGTTTTTCATAGCATTTTGAAAAAAAAGTTATCTGGCGGACCCTTTATTAAAAATATATGAATGAACCCAGTATTGCCGTATTCCCGATATCATAAAACTACTGAAAAGAATATTTTCTTCAGCAACTTTTTAGTCAAAATGCATGCAATTCATTTACAAAAATACGATTAAAATGCCTTGATGAATAGTTGTGTTCTTTCTTACATATTATTTTTTATAAACTCATAGAAAATCTGCAATAAATATTACTCGTTTTTTAAATTCATCCGCCACTAGCAATTTAGTCGAATACATACCTCTTAATCAATTTTATTGATCTTAATTGGGTGTAAACTATTCATGGATTTCTGGGATATGTCACAAAAGTGTATTGTACAATATGTACTTACAAGTTTGCATATTTACATACATATGGGTAATTCCACAGAATGTCACGCACGTTGACCAATCAATTAAGCTTGTATTTCAGAGAAAATTTTAACTTTTCTGTATTTCTTTATGTACGACTACTTTTGAGGAGCATAAGTAGCTCTACCTTTGGTAAAATATAAGGAAAAATCTAGTCGCAATGATCTGAAATGATTAAATGATTGGTCAACGTACGTGACATCGTACGTGACATTCTGTGGAGTTGTCCATGTGTACATAATATATATATACAATATGTATCCGGCGATTTATTTAAAATTAATATCATTTATTAAAATACATACTTATAAGATATAATTTTGCTTTCACATTTAGGGCCATTATTACAACTTGCCGATAGTTAAAGGCAAAGGATTTTGTCGGACGGATAAACGGCATATCTATATATAAATAGGCAAGTGAAAAAAGTTAAGAACCATTTTAACTGACTTAAACTCAACGTATTCGCTTGATTTTTTTTTTGTTAGATAGATTGACAATAGGAGCAGTGCAGAATGTATTTTTTCTTCTACATTTTTGTGTCTAAGATAGTTAAAAATAGCTAAGAATATTAGCCAATCATAAAGCCATGATTTTTCTTTCTCTCTTAATTTGCTAAAAAAAAATTACAACAATTTGGCTTGGCAACTCCATAAACACTCAGAAGGAAAAACGTATTTTATTTGTTCATTCTATTCTTATTTCCATCTTTCTATGTACTTAAACGATTATTGCTGAAACTAATAAAATTTGGATATTTAAATAACGAGTGGTACTGTATTATTTTTCTTTAGATGCTTAAAAATAATATATTTTTTTAATTATTAATAACTTTGATTAAAGTTAAATTCACCTACAGCACAAAGTAAGTTTTTTATTTTTGGTTTATTTTGTGTGCGTTTTGTTTTTGTTCATTGTTTTCATTATTTTTCTGTGCTTTAAATTACTGAACATACTGGAATGTTGGAATATGATGGAATGTTGGAATATGATGGAATGTTGGAATATGATGGAATGGTTATATTATTAGGCTAGCATATTCGTACATACATATGGGGTCTTTCTCAAAGAATAGGAAATAGAAACTTTTTTGTAACAAACGTTTTAATGGGGAGTCTAAAACTTTAGAGAAAAAGCGTTCAATGAAAAAATAAATGAATATTTTTGTTTTGGGCAATAATAATGAATATGAAGTGAAAACACTAGGAGCAAATATCTAATTACATTTAGTTCAAAAAGTGAACAACCTTTTTTAAATAGTTTGCTTAAAATCTATTCTTATTTATGCCGATATTTTAATTTCGTATTTAGTAGTTAAGAAAGTGGTTTAAGAGAGTGGTTTACCTTGGAGTCTATACATATGTATATTTGAATATAGTTTTTAAATTGTGTTTTAAATTCATCAAACTTTAAATATTTTCATTCTATTCTCCACCTCTGTGCGTTAATGGTTGATTTTCAACGACTGGGCGAACACTAGTCATTATAAAATCTTCATTTATTGATTTTTTTTGTCCATCAAATGTTATTATTATTATTAATAATTCAAAGCTTTTTATCGGGCAGACAAAATCCTGCATTTAACTATCGCCAAGTTGTAATAATGGCACTTATAATTACAAATTAAATTAAATTTAAGGCGAAAAATTCGATATTCTCTTACTTTTAATAACACTCTTGTAATAACGTGCTGAATATTTGGGAATACGTTCTTTAGCCTCACTGGTCATATTCACATAATACAATCCAAATTTATTTCTAAAAATAAAGCAAAAATTAAATAAATTAAATAAAGTTAAAACTCACTTCTCGTGCAAAGTTTTAAGTTATACTTTTCACAAAAACAACTTACGTATAGCCTCGCTGCCATTCAAAATTGTCCATTAAACTCCAATGTGTATACGCTGATACATTGCAACCATCATTGACGGCATTCAAAACGGCTTGTAAATGAGCCTGCAGAAGATACAATTAAAATTATTAGTTTGTGTTTTATACGAATAATATACATATATACTTATAGTCAGCTAAGCTGCAAAAAGGCGTAACGGACAAAAAATTCAAAATCGAATTTTTGATTGATTATTATGAATGCCATTAAAATACATGTCTTGACAAAATTTTACACTTCTGCGATCAAAAATAACCCTTTTATTAACAAAAAACTACAAGTTATAGTTTTTTTTAGATCTTTGCTTCTCATGTAAAATTATATTTTTGTTAGTTACGATCTTTTGCATTTTAGCTAACAATGTGTACATACATATCGCACACTGAATCATAAAGAGTTGAGGTCGTTATAGATTTCTTCAATTAACTGGTTTATAAAAAAGCAAAAGCACTTTTATAATTTTGAGTTGTGACTCTTTATGATTTAGTGTGCGATATGTACATTTATCCCACTAATATTATAAACGTAAACGTTTGGATGTTTGTTGACTTATAATACAAATTCTTATCAAGGGCATATTTTTGGCAACCTAATCAAAAATATACACCCTTATTCCAGTTGTCAACATAGACGTCACCTCAATAGAATACCAATAACAATTTGGGCTTGCTTATCGGTTGTCGAAAACAACTGGCTGCTTTTTACAGGCTCATACTATTTTCTAGACCTTAAGGAACAGAAATGGACCTTCAACAGCACAAAATTGTGCTGGAGAGCGAGTTGACGAGCCCCAATTTTTTTTGGTATTGTATTGACATGACGTCGATGTTGACAATTGGAATAAGGATGATTGTTGAGCATTTTTTTTTGTTGTTGAGAACTTTGACATATCTTAACCTGTTACAGGCCTATAACATGCGGCCCTGTTCTATAAACCGAATCAATTTGAAATCGCACGATTTTAGAAAACTAACTCCGATAATAGAAATATTTTTTCAGATTTTTTTTTTAATTTTTCTATCATATACATATATTGTTAAATACTAGTATAATATCTGAAAGAAAATTATCGTGTATGATTTTAAACACGTCCGTAGACCCATTCTTATTTTTTTTGAAAACGAGAAATTTACTCGGATTCGGATTACACAACAGGCTCGATAATGTTAAAGAATTTCATAAATTCCTTTCAAGGGAATATTTAGATAAATATTAAGACTGGATCACACTTTCGGCACCGATTTTTGTCGGCTCACTGAAATAAAATCATAAGCTTAATTTGCATTGGTAATAAAGCCATATAGACTTATTCCAGAATTAATTGAATTAATTGGCTTATTACTTATGACTTTATTGCAGTGAGCCGACGAAAATCGGTACATTGTGCCCATAGTGGGATCCAGGCTTTAGTCGCATTAACTCAAATGAACTCAAAAATGAACGACAATCACATTAACATTTGTCAAATTATACTTTCCAAACTATACAGACGAGTATATAAATACGCGTACATATACATATGTACATACTAATACTCTTAAATTAATAATGGATATCAAGAATCTAGTAACGAAAAATTGCAAGGACATGCAAAAACTGTAGATATTGTAAAAGCGACGTTAGTAACATTAAAACATAAAGAGCATAACGATATTTTTTCAGTTAAAAAGTCGGTGGTATAAAATTAAGTTTCGCGCTCTTTCTGTGAACTGGTTTATAAAAAATTATTCTAATTAATTTTGTGATATTTCTGTTTTTGATGTAAACTGCGATATGTATTGAAATTTAAATTACCTTCATGAAGTCAACACGTTCATTATCATCCAACTGACCATCATCGGGCCAACCATTTTCGGTTACAATTACTTCAATGTTATTGTAATTATTTTTAATCCATCTAGAATTTTATGCAATTATAAACGTCTCTTAGTGACCTACATACTAAATAAAAACTTACTTCAATAAGCCCTCCAGTCCCTCGGGAACACAATACATCCAAAATGCTTTGCCTTTTCTCCACTTTTCATCAACTTCATATTTCAAACGTGAATCATATTGAAATGAAGGAATTTCACCTTCTGGTGGATATGCTTCTTCTACATATCGCGATGTATAATAGTTGAGACCCAAAAAGTCTGCAGAATGTCTTATAATTCTTATCTCTTGTGCAGACAAACTTTGTAGGCGAGACCAAGTTCTGCCTTCTTCTTTGCTGTTTCTTGCAATGTCTTCCAACATAACTTTTGGATAATTACCGGTGTCGCCAAATATAGGATAGGATAAAAATCCAAACTACTTTAACAAATGTGAGTATTAGATTGATTTTGGAAGCATTTCAAAATTCAAAGTATATAATAGATCAATACTTAAACATTTTCACAAGCTTTTACGTATGTTTACTTTATACTTCCGTTTCCTTTTTGAAACTTTGAAAGCGTTATTTTGTAAAATCCTACGCGAAGCGTTAACAAATTTTGTATGACAAATATATTAATTATAAAAACAAAACATATATAAAATTTGTCAACGCTAAGCGTTGCGTTTTACAAATAATGCCCTTATAATGAGAAAAAAATATATGGAGACTTAACAATTGTGCTCAATATGATAACATAACAGGCAGCTAAATTAGTCTATAAATATAAACGTATATTTTTGGATAGTTTTTTTAGACACTTGGTTGCACTTGGTTTTCAACGCACCACATCGTCTAACGATTTTTGTTTAACATTGTCAACAAAAAATAATTAAAAGTACATACTTCAAAAGATTTTTTTGTAAAAAGGAAACGGAAGGATGAAATGAAAAAAACTGTAAACGCGGCAGTCTTTTATATTTTAGGTTGTTAAAGAAATAAATATGTTTTTACGCATCATTCGTTGCACTTGGTACATTTAATCTTACCGAATACTGGAGTGCTCGTTCTATAATCGTAGAATTGTTCGTCTTTGAAAAATAGTAACGTGTGTTCAAAGACAGACCTATTTTTCCCTTTTGCCTGGGGAAAAATTCTTGCTTATATAAGCGATATACTTCAGCATGTGCCTTAAGCGTAGTATCCATGCAAATATAATCAGCAACACCATGACCACGACCCATAGGCGGGTAGTTGCCATCACCATAACCGGGAATGCAATAGTCATAGGGTTCATTAAAAGTTATCCATACTTTGACGCGGTCGCCGAAAGTTTCAAACAACAATCTGGCATAGTTGACATAATACTTGACTAGCAGGAGATTGGTAAAGCCTCCATAGAGATTGAGTGCTTCCGGTAAATCGTAATGAAAAATGGTAACCATTGGCTCGATACCATTTTCTAATAACTTATCAATCACATTGTTGTAATAATCAATACCTTTCTGATTTTTGGAAGAAATATCACCATTAGGCAATATGCGAGGCCACGATATAGAAAACCGATAAAAATTCACCTTAAACGATATAAAGAAAAAAATTGCTGTTTAAAAAATGAACACTAAAACAAAAAAGGGTGTGTACTTTAAGTTCTTTAAGAGCTTCTAAATCTTGATCAAATTTATGATAAGAATCTGCTGTTATGTCTGCATTTGAGCAGTCATCGATCATTTCGGGATGTTGATGGGTGAAAGTATCCCATATAGATGGACCTCGGCCATCTTCGTTCCAGCCACCTTCAATTTGATAGGCCGCTGTTGAAACGCCAAATTTAAAATGTGAGGGAAAGTATTTGCTGCCCCATTTGGGCATTAGCGAGCATGTTGCGGAATCATCGCCTCTAACTTCAGCAGTTGTCAGCAATAATGTTGCAAGAAAGCTGCTTTCAAATTAGTTTTAAATAAATTTGCTTATTAATTATTGAACGTATGTAGTTGGAACGAAAAAAATATTTTCTTCTTTACCTTAATATAAACTTTTTACTTCTTATCATTTTGATTTTGATTCCTTCACTTCCCGAAATAAACTGAGGCAGTTTTCATGAGTTTTACGTCCACATATGGAAATAAACTAATAAATCATTTGAATTGAAGTGTTAATGCTTATTATCGCCTCCTGATTATTTTTAAGAAGCCTACGAACGTACACAAAAAGTACAATGTATTAAGAATTTTTTTTCGAAGATTAGACAATTGAAGTAATTTTTTATTTGCTTTGTTTCCAAGTATTAGAGTAAATGAAATAATTCATTCAAACTATCAATACTTTTTAGTTTATTGATAATTAAAAAAAAATATACTAAATGATAAAGTAAACCCTAATTAGGTCACTACTATGCAGATGAATTTATAGGTATATGGGTGTTTCTACGTTAAGAGGCACTATCAACGGCAACATAAAAAAATCATATATTAATTGAAAATCTACGGAAATATCAAACATATTTAGTAATAAATAAACTATACTTTGTTACCAATAAATTGCAATACCTAAATTAGCTTAGTTTAGTCAAAACTTCATGTTTACCAGAAAAAAGAATCTACCATGGCCTGTCTCTTTACTATTCTGTAACAGAATCTTTGATGTTTTACACATTACTAATTCATTAAACATCTAAGCGTTGTTTATTACATAAATTAGTATAAATAACAATGATAACTGTTTAAAAAAGATATCAAATTACTTTATATTCTATTGAAAAATAGAGCAAAGTTTTTGTCCCTCGTTTTTTAAGTCTCCTCCCTTGCATATTTTTCGTCTGTTTAAAAATGCCGAAAAAAGGCATTGACGCTGCAAACTTTAATAACAGGGCATTTGTTTTGAACTCTCATTGGTCCGATAATTCGACCTCGCTACTCGTCTCGCTTGAACGTGTCAGTAATTGATGTATCTCCCCTGGTTTTATTTACTTGCCGCCGTATTCATAAAAAATGTTTTAGGTTTATTATAGGTTTATTTGACAAATTTCCCATAGAAATACGTCAAATAAGCGCTTAATAAACCTAAAGTATTTTTTATGAATACGGCAGTTGTTATTTATCGTTTAAGTTTGTTTGCAATATTAATTTATTTTAATTTCAGCATAGTTTACCCTGTTCGTTTGTTTTTTCATTACAATGCATACTTTTCTGATTGTGTTAGTTTTTTAATGAAAACGTCTCTTCCCTGCCGCATTTTCCCTGCTTCATCAGATCCCAGGGGAGATAAAGAAGTGAGATATTACTTCTTTCTTAGTATTTCACGCATATTATTTTACGTTAAACCAACACATATCCACTATATACTTTATAAAGGGTCCGCCATCTAACGTTTTTTTTCAACTAGTGCTTATTTCGTGAATGGTAACACTTAGCCCATGTCTGATTTGACAGATAATTAGTTTTATCCTTCCGCTGAACGAATATGGTTGTGTATACGCTTGAACAACGCTGGGAAATATTGCTTACAGAAGATACCGATTTTGCCAAAAAAATCATTTTTTCAAATGAAGCTCATTTTGATCTTGGCGGGTATGTAAACATGCAAAATTGTCGCATTTGGGGCACAGAAAACCCGCACCCATACATTGAAAAGCCGACGCACCCAAAACGAGTCACTGTTTGGTGCGAATTTTGGTCCAGAGGCATAATTGGGCCATTTTTCGAAAATGAGAAAGGAGTGGCCGTTACAGTCAATGGCGATCGTTATCGGGCCATGTTGAACGAATTTTTGTCCACAAAAATTGAAGAGGAGGATATTGGCATGTTGCCTGTTGGTTTCAACAGGACGGCGCTACGTGCCACACAGCCGAATCTACACTCGATGTTTTGCATAGCACTTTAAAAAAAAAGTTATCATGCGGACCCTATACGTGTTTTAACGTATACCTTAATGTGGAATTACTACGAAACCGGTCACGGCAAGGGCGCGCTTGATAGAGTAAGTGCGACGTGCAAATAGACTTGTTGGAACTGGGAATGACATTTCGTCGCTGGATGATTTAGCAAACGCCCTCCATAAAATTTGTTCCATTGGTTTCACCATTGATGACGAAGACATTTCAAAAAAAAAAAGGGGAATCAAAAATAATTTATTGATCGGGCTTAAGTTCAGTAATTTCAATTCTTATTGAATGAAATGTTTTTACTAATTAATTTGAGTTTCTAAAGAAGAGAAGAAAAATTATACTAGGCTTTATTAGCTAGGGGAAAGAAGAGGAACTTAAAGATACCAAAAATTTAAAAAGTTGGTCAGATACTATTAAGGTCCATCAAATTAGCTTTAGCATATCTTGCCCCGTTGACCAGTGTCTATGCCTTCATCACATGAACTTTCCTACAACAACTGATACAAAGGGGCACTAATGCACATCAGAAAAAATGCGCGGTGTTGTTATTTAATGACTGTTGGATACATTGATTGAAGCTAGGACCTTCGGTTTTGTAGTCAACGTGCTAACTACTTCAGCCAATGCTACAGCTTAAGCTGTTTCTGTGATCTTGAAGTATGCAATCATTTTGTGTTCGTCACTTTCGATTTTGCTTCCATGAATACAAAACCTTGCCTTAATATTGGTAATGTATGTATATGGGACTGAAAGTGAACCTGTCGAATCAGCTTGAAGTATCTTCTCAGTTTCCGAGAAGGCATGCCAGTTTGCGTTTGGTACCCCTGTGGCTGAGTGGTAGCAATGCTAGCCTCTCAGTCCAGAGGTCGTGGCTTCGATTCCCGCTATACACAGGTAATCGCTTCGCGGGTTGTGTTTATCAAAAAAAAAAAAAAAACAACCATCCACATACAAGCCGCCAATTTAAAAATGTAATGACAGAGCATTTTTTATGCTTTTGACAAAAGTGTTAACGACTTTGAAGAGGCGTGATCTCAATCGTTCTGTTTTTAACCCCCGACCAAAAAAAAGGGGTGTTATAAGTTTGTAGTGTGTGTCTGTATATCTGTGCATCTGTATATCTGTGTATCTATGTGTCTGTCCGTGTCCACGTACAGCCCAAACGGCTGGACCGATTTTGATTTGGTTTGAAAGGTGACTTGATCGAGATGGTTCTCAACCATGTTTGAAGAAAATCGGTCCAGACGTTTAGAAGATATCACATCTTTTTAAAATGTTTAATTTTCGTTGTTAATGTTTATTTTTGTAAGTAAAACTTCTTATTTCAGTTTAAAACCCACTGAGCATTAATGCTCTATATGTTTTTGTTATATCACATTGCAAAATATGTGCAATTTTATTTTGTTTTTAACCCCCGACAAAAAAAGGGATGTTATAAGTTTGTAGTGTGTGTCTGTGTATCTGTGCATCTGTGTGTCTGTGTATCTGTGTGTCTGTCCGAGATCACGTACAGCCCAAATGGCTGAACCGATTTTGATTTCGTTTTTTTTGTTGACTTGATCGAGAAGGTTCTTAACTATGTTTGAATAAAATCGGTCCAGCCGTTTAGAAGATACCACATCTTTTCTAGATATATCGGGGGTTTTTAAAATTTTTAATTTTTGTTATTGTTTTCTTATTAACCCCCGACCAAAAAAGGGGTGTTATAAGTTCTGTTTTTAACCCCCGAAAAAAAAGGGTGTTATAAGTTTGTAGTGTGTAGCTGTGCATCTGTGTATCTGTGTGTCTGTCCGTGTCCACGTACAGCCCAGTTTTCTCTGTTTGAAAGGTGACTTGATCGAGATGGTTCTTAACCATGTTTGAAGAAAATCGGTCCAGCCGTTTAGAAGATATCATATATTTTCTAGATATATCGGGGGGTTTTTAAAATTTTTAATTTTTGTTATTTTGTTTTTGTTTTCAAGATAAATAAGCGAACGAAAATTTCTTGTCGACATCGGAAGCTAGGCCGTAAGTATTTTTGTTTTCCAAGTTTAATACATAATTCAAGTTAAACAAAAAAGACTATATGGAAATTATAGTGTGATTTTTTTTTTTGTTATAAGCTATCACCAATAGTGAATAATTAAAGTTGATTTTTACGAAAATAAGGTTTATTTTCAATTTATATTCTCCTGTAAATTAAGGTGGCCTTCATGTCTCTACCTTGTATAGATTATCTCCCCTAAAAATACCTGTAAAAGTAGATTAATTGACTGGCCATTGTTAAACATGCATACAAAATACATGATTAAATACTATTATCTTGTAAAAAATTATTATTTTAAGTATTTTTATCATGCCGCCCTTCCTTATATCAAATGACCTCTTAACGTAGAATGACCCATATACATAAAAGTACTTGAACGTGAAGGCGTGGAATTTTTGCGATTACTTTTTGTTCGCCTATTTTACATTACAAAGCTAATACATATGTATGTACATATGGTACTACAAAAAGTTGATATAAATATGTCACTTTTTTTAATTGACCATTTTGAAGAGTATACACATCATTAATCAAAATTGGTTTCAGAGCTTTTTAAAACTGAGTATTAAAGTTTTGTGTAATGTTTAAACGATTTGAAATAGAAAAAGGTTTTAATTTGCTTATTATTTAAGTTTTCTGTATAATTCAAGATTCGTTTTTAATATTTGTTTAAATTTATGTACATTAGCGTGGCCGTTAGTTGTATGTAAAAAAAATTACAAAAAAATTTCATAACGATAAGTTGTGTTTTAGTGGGTGCGCCCGCCCCTCAAAGTTGGCCCTCAAGCCCATTTATTCAATGTAATTTTTTGTTTGTTTAGTTTTCTTTTGACTATATGTATATGTATGAAATAATTTAATAGATATAAGCTCTTATTGCACATGCTTAATATAAATAATTTCCATATAAATATAATTTTGTTATATAAAATTTTTGGTATTTTGTTGGTTATTTTCTTCATTATTTTCTAAATTATTAATTTTAATCAGAAATAATTTCTTAATCAGGCTTGAGTTCAGTAATTTCAATTCTTATGAATGAAATATTTTTATTAATTAATGTGAGTATCTAAAGAATAGAAGAAAAATTAAACTAGACACTATTAGCTGGGGGAAATACCGATATTTTTCTGTGCAGCCACGCACTTCATCAGCACCCATGTCTATCTACTGGGGTAGAGGTTATTATTAACATCAGCTATTAAACTTAAATTTCTATGAAATGGAATATGAGAATTGATTGTGTATACAATTATTGATTTGCCTTTGGCAAACACATTTGTAAGTATCACTATTTATTTTCTGTTTTTCCATTTTCTATTTAGGTTAGCACGAAGTTATATCACTCTACCTATGTATGTTTAACTATTCTTACTTATCTTTTACGATCATCACATTAATTATTTTTACTTATTCGATGCACCATCGGTACATACATATAAGTATTATTGTAGTGGCTTTATGTTACTTTGTTTTTGCTTTCTACAGTTGACTTAGCTTTCCAGCATTCTGAAGCAGTTCTGGCCAAGTGAACAGTGATCGCCAAGTGAACATATTTTTGTCACGTGCCCATGATGAATTAAATGAGACATTATTAGATTTAATTGAACTATAGTGAATTTTTAATCAGAAATAATTTCTTAATCAGGCTTGAGTTCAGTAATTTCACATACACAGAAAAATATCGGTATTTCCCTCAGCTAATAGTGTCTAGTTTAATTTTTCTTCTATTCTTTAGATACTCACATTAATTAATAAAAATATTTCATTCATAAGAATTGAAATTACTGAACTCAAGCCTGATTAAGAAATTATTTCTGATTAAAAATTCACTATAGTTCAATTAAATCTAATAATGTCTCATTACATTGACTATACATCGTCAATTTTGAAAATTTTTATAAAAAATTAAATTGACTATAATTCGTCCATTTCGTATGTAAAAACTTAAGTGGACTATATACGTCGTCTTCTTTTCGTGCAAAGAATTTAATAAACTATACATCATCCATTTTTCATGCAAAAAAATTTTTTATGAAAAAAATTTAATGGACTATAATACATCGTATTTTTTTCAATTTTTTATGAAAAAATTTAATCGACTATAAATCGTCCGATTCGTATGCAAAAAATTTTATAGACTATACATCGTCTATTTTTCATGCAAAAAATTAAATGGACTGGCTATATATACAAAATTTAATGGACTATACATCGTCAATTTTGAAAATTTTTATAAAAAATTAAATTGACTATAATTCGTCCATTTCGTATGTAAAAACTTAAGTGGACTATATACGTCGTCTTCTTTTCGTGCAAAGAATTTAATAAACTATACATCATCCATTTTTCATGCAAAAAATTGTTTTATGAAAAAAAATTAATGGACTATACATCGTCTTTTTTTAAATTTTTTATGAAAAAATTTAATCGACTATAAATCGTCCGTTTCGTATGCAAAAAATTTTATAGACTATACATCGTCTATTTTTCAAGCAAAAAATTAAATGGACTGGCTATATATACAAAATTTAATGGACTATATATCGTCCATTTTAAAAATTTTTATAAAAAATTAAATTGACTATAATTCGTCCATTTCGTATGTAAAAACTTAAGTGGACTATATACGTCGTCTTCTTTTCGTGCAAAGAATTTAATAAACTATACATCATCCATTTTTCATGCAAAAAATTTTTTTATGAAAAAAATTCAATGGACTATACATCGTCTTTTTTTAAATTTTTTATGAAAAAATGTAATCGACTATAAATCGTCCGATTCAAAAAAATTTATAGGCTATACATCGTCTATTTTTCATGCAAAAAATTAAATGGACTGGCTATATATACAAAATTTAATGGACTATACATCGTCCATTTTGAAAATTTTTATAAAAAATTAAATTGACTATAATTCGTCCATTTCGTATGTAAAAACTTAAGTGGACTATATACGTCGTCTTCTTTTCATGCAAAGAAGTTAATAAACTATACATCATCCATTTTTCATGCAAAAAATTTTTTTATGAAAAAAATTCAATGGACTATACATCGTTTTTTTTTCAATTTTTTATGAAAATATTTAATCGACTATAAATCGTCCGATTCGTATGCAAAAAATTGTATAGACTATACATCGTCTATTTTTCAAGCAAAAAATTAAATGGACTGGCTATATATACAAAAATTAAAATTACAAAATTTAAAATTTAATACATCGTCCATTTTGAAAATTTTTATAAAAAATTAAATTGACTATAATTCGTCCATTTCGTATGTAAAACTTAAGTGGACTATATACGTCGTCTTCTTTTCATGCAAAGAATTTAATAAACTATACATCATCCATTTTTCATGCAAAAATTTTTTTATGAAAAAAATTTAATGGACTATACATCGTCTTTTTTTAAATTTTTTATGAAAAAATTTAATCGACTATAAATCGTCCGATTCGTATGCAAAAAATTTTATAGACTATACATCGTCTATTTTTCATGCAAAAAATTAAATGGACTGGCTATATATACAAAATTTAATGGACATCGTCAATTTTGAAAATTTTTATAAAAAATTAAATTGACTATAATTCGTCCATTTCGTATGTAAAACTTAAGTGGACTATATACGTCGTCTTCTTTTCATGCAAAGAATTTAATAAACTATACATCATCCATTTTTCATGCAAAAAAATTTTTTATGGAAAAAATTTAATCGACTATAAATCGTCCGATTCGTATGCAAACAATTTTATAGACTATACATCGTCTATTTTTCATGCAAAACATTAAATGGACTGGCTATATATACAAAATTTAATGGACTATACATCGTCCATTTTAAAATTTGTATAAAAAATTAAATTGACTATAATTCGTCCATTTCGTATGTAAAAACTTAAGTGGACTATATACGTCATCTTCTTTTCGTGCAAAGAATTTAATAAACTATACATCATCCATTTTTCATGCAAAAAATTTTTTTATGAAAAAAAATTAATGGACTATACATCGTATTTTTTTCAATTTTTTATGAAAAAATTTAATCGACTATAAATCGTCCGATTCGTATGCAAAAAATTTTATAGACTATACATCGTCTATTTTTCATGCAAAACATTAAATGGACTGGCTATATATACAAAATTTAATGGACTATACATCGTCAATTTTGAAAATTTTTATAAAAAATTAAATTGACTATAATTCGTCCATTTCGTATGTAAAAACTTAAGTGGACTATATACGTCGTCTTCTTTTCGTGCAAAGAATTTAATAAACTATACATCATCCATTTTTCATGCAAAAAATTTTTTTATGAAAAAAATTCAATGGACTATACATCGTCTTTTTTTAAATTTTTTATGAAAAAATTTAATCGACTATAAATCGCCCGATTCGTATGCAAAAAAATTTATAGGCTATACATCGTCTATTTTTCATGCAAAAAATTAAATGGACTGGCTATATATACAAAATTTAATGGACTATACATCGTCCATTTTAAAATTTGTATAAAAAATTAAATTGACTATAATTCGTCCATTTCGTATGTAAAAACTTAAGTGGACTATATACGTCGTCTTCTTTTCGTGCAAAGAATTTAATAAACTATACATCATCCATTTTTCATGCAAAAAATTTTTTATGAAAAAAAATTAATGGACTATACATCGTCTTTTTTTCAATTTTTTATGAAAAAATTTAATCGACTATAAATCGTCCGATTCGTATGCAAAAAATTTTATAGACTATACATCGTCTATTTTTCATGCAAAAAATTAAATGGACTGGCTATATATATAAAATTTAATGCACTATACATCGTCCATTTTGAAAATTTTTATAAAAAATTAAATTGACTATAATTCGTCCATTTCGTATGTAAAAACTTAAGTGGACTATATACGTCGTCTTCTTTTCATGCAAAGAATTTAATAAACTATACATCATCCATTTTTCATGCAAAAAATTTTTTTATGAAAAAAAATTAATGGACTATACATCGTCTTTTTTTAAATTTTTTATGAAAAAATTTTATCGACTATAAATCGTCCGATTCGTATGCAAAAAATTATATAGACTATACATCGTCTATTTGTCATGCAAAAAATTAAATGGACTGGCTATATATACACAATTTAATGGACTATACATCGTCCATTTTGAAAATTTTTATAAAAAATTAAATTGACTATAATTCGTCCATTTCGTATGTAAAAACTTAAGTGGACTACATACGTCGTCTTCTTTTCGTGCATAGAATTTAATAAACTATACATCATCCATTTTTCATGCAAAAAAATTTTTTATATACATCGTCTTTTTTTCAATTTTTTATGAAAAAATTTAATCGACTATAAATCGTCCGATTCGTATGCAAAAAATTTTATAGGCTATACATCGTCTATTTTTCATGCAAAAAATTAAATGGACTGGCAATATATACAAAATTTAATGGACTATACATCGTCCATTTTAAAATTTTTATAAAAAATTAAATTGACTATAATTCGTCCATTTCGTATGTAAAAACTTAAGTGGACTATATACGTCGTCTTCTTTTCGTGCAAAGAATTTAATAAACTATACATCATCCATTTTTCATGTAAAAAATTTTTTTATGAAAAAAAATTAATGGACTATACATCGTCTTTTTTTCAATTTTTTATGAAAAAATTTAATCGACTATAAATCGTCCGATTCGTATGCAACAAATTATATAGACTAGACATCGTCTATTTTTCATGCAAAAAATTAAATGGACTGGCTATATATACAAAATTTCATGGACCAAAAATCGTCCATTTTGAAAATTTTTATAAAAAATTAAATTGACTATAATTCGTCCATTTCGTATGTAAAAACATAAGTGGACTATATACGTCGCCTTCTTTTCATGCAAAGAATTTAATAAACTATACATCATCAATTTTTCATGCAAAAAAATTTTTTATGAAAAAAATTTAATGGACTATACATCGTCTTTTTTTCAATTGTTTATGAAAAAATGTAATCGACTATAAATCGTCCGATTCGTATGCAAAAAATTTTATAGGCTATACATCGTCTATTTTTCATGCAAAAAATTAAATGGACTGGCTATATATACAAAATTTAATGGACTATACATCGTCCATTTTAAAATTTTTATAAAAAATTAAATTGACTATAATTCGTCCATTTCGTATGTAAAAACTTAAGTGGACTATATACGTCGTCTTCTTTTCGTGCAAAGAATTTAATAAACTATACATCATCCATTTTTCATGGAAAAAAATTTTTTATGAAAAAAATTTAATGGACTATATTGTCCATCGTATTTTTTTCAATTTTTTATGTAAAAATTTAATCGACTATAAATCGTCCGATTCGTATGCAAACAATTTTATAGACTATACATCGTCTATTTTTCATGCAAAAAATTAAATGGACTGGCTATATATACAAAATTTAATGGACTATACATCGTCAATTTTGAAAATTTTTATAAAAAATTAAATTGACTATAATTCGTCCATTTCGTATGTAAAAACATAAGTGGACTATATACGTCGTCTTCTTTTCATGCAAAGAATTTAATAAACTATACATCATCCATTTTTCATGCAAAAAAAATTTTTATGAAAAAAAATTTAATGGACTATACATCGTATTTTTTTCAATTTTTTATGAAAAAATTTAATCGACTATAAATCGTCCGATTCGTATGCAAAAAATTTTATAGACTATACATCGTCTATTTTTCAAGCAAAAAATTAAATGGACTGGCTATATATACAAAATTTAATGGACTATACATCGTCCATTTTGAAAATTTTTATAAAAAATTAAATTGACTATAATTCGTCCATTTCGTATGTAAAAACTTAAGTGGACTATATACGTCGTCTTCTTTTCATGCAAAGAATTTAATAAACTATACATCATCCATTTTCATGCAAAAAAATTTTTTATGAAAAAAATTTAATGGACTATACATCGTCTTTTTTCAATTTTTTATGAAAAAATTTAATCGACTATAAATCGTCCGATTCGTATGCAAAAAATTTTATAGGCTATACATCGTCTATTTTTCATGCAAAAAATTAAATGGACTGGCTATATATACAAAATTTAATGGACTATACATCGTCAATTTTGAAAATTTTTATAAAAAATTAAATTGACTATAATTCGTCCATTTCGTATGTAAAAACATAAGTGGACTATATACGTCGTCTTCTTTTCATGCAAAGAATTTAATAAACTATACATCATCCATTTTTCATGCAAAAAAAATTTTTATGAAAAAAATTTAATGGACTATACATCGTATTTTTTTCAATTTTTTATGAAAAAATTTAATCGACTATAAATCGTCCGATTCGTATGCAAAAAATTTTATAGACTATACATCGTCTATTTTTCAAGCAAAAAATTAAATGGACTGGCTATATATAAAAAATTTAATGGACTATACATCGTCCATTTTAAAATTTTTATAAAAAATTAAATTGACTATAATTCGTCCATTTCGTATGTAAAAACTTAAGTGGACTATATACGTCGTCTTCTTTTCGTGCAAAGAATTTAATAAACTATACATCAACCATTTTTCATGCAAAAATTTTTTTTATGAAAAAAAATTAATGGATATATCGTATTTTTTTCAATTTTTTATGAAAAAATTTAATCGACTATAAATCGTCCGATTCGTATGCAAAAAATTTTATAGGCTATACATCGTCTATTTTTCATGCAAAAAATTAAATGGACTGGCTATATATACAAAATTTCATGGACTATACATCGTCCATTTTGAAAATTTTTATAAAAAATTAAATTGACTATAATTCGTCCATTTCGTATGTAAAAACATAAGTGGACTATATACGTCGTCTTCTTTTCATGCAAAGAATTTAATAAACTATACATCATCCATTTTTCATGCAAAAAATTTTTTATGAAAAAAATTTAATGGACTATACATCGTCTTTTTTTCAATTTTTTATGAAAAAATTTAATCGACTATAAATCGTCCGATTCGTATGCAACAAATTTTATAGACTATACATCGTCTATTTTTCAAGCAAAAAATTAAATGGACTGGCTATATATACAAAATTTAATGGACTATACATCGTCCATTTTGAAAATTTTTATAAAAAATTAAATTGACTATAATTCGTCCATTTCGTATGTAAAAACTTAAGTGGACTATATACGTCGTCTTCTTTTCATGCAAAGAATTTAATAAACTATACATCATCCATTTTTCATGCAAAAAAATTTTTTATGAAAAAAATTTAATGGACTATACATCGTATTTTTTTCAATTTTTTATGTAAAAATTTAATCGACTATAAATCATCCGATTCGTATGCAAACAATTTTATAGACTATACATCGTCTATTTTTCATGCAAAAAATTAAATGGACTGGATATATATACAAAATTTAATGGACTATACATCGTCAATTTTGAAAATTTTTATAAAAAATTAAATTGACTATAATTCGTCCATTTCGTATGTAAAAACATAAGTGGACTATATACGTCGTCTTCTTTTCATGCAAAGAATTTAATAAACTATACATCATCCATTTTTCATGCAAAAAAAATTTTTATGAAAAAAATTTAATGGAGACTATACATCGTATTTTTTTCAATTTTTTATGAAAAAATTTAATCGACTATAAATCGTCCGATTCGTATGCAAAAAATTTTATAGACTATACATCGTCTATTTTTCAAGCAAAAAATTAAATGGACTGGCTATATATACAAAATTTAATGGACTATACATCGTCCATTTTGAAAATTTTTATAAAAAATTAAATTGACTATAATTCGTCCATTTCGTATGTAAAAACTTAAGTGGACTATATACGTCGTCTTCTTTTCATGCAAAGAATTTAATAAACTATACATCATCCATTTTTCATGCAAAAAAATTTTTTATGAAAAAAATTTAATGGACTATACATCGTATTTTTTTCAATTTTTTATGTAAAAATTTAATCGACTATAAATCATCCGATTCGTATGCAAACAATTTTATAGACTATACATCGTCTATTTTTCATGCAAAAAATTAAATGGACTGGATATATATACAAAATTTAATGGACTATACATCGTCAATTTTGAAAATTTTTATAAAAAATTAAATTGACTATAATTCGTCCATTTCGTATGTAAAAACATAAGTGGACTATATACGTCGTCTTCTTTTCATGCAAAGAATTTAATAAACTATACATCATCCATTTTTCATGCAAAAAAAATTTTTATGAAAAAAATTTAATGGAGACTATACATCGTATTTTTTTCAATTTTTTATGAAAAAATTTAATCGACTATAAATCGTCCGATTCGTATGCAAAAAATTTTATAGACTATACATCGTCTATTTTTCAAGCAAAAAATTAAATGGACTGGCTATATATACAAAATTTAATGGACTATACATCGTCCATTTTGAAAATTTTTATAAAAAATTAAATTGACTATAATTCGTCCATTTCGTATGTAAAAACTTAAGTGGACTATATACGTCGTCTTCTTTTCATGCAAAGAATTTAATAAACTATACATCATCCATTTTTCATGCAAAAAAATTTTTTATGAAAAAAATTTAATGGACTATACATCGTCTTTTTTTCAATTTTTTATGAAAAAATTTAATCGACTATAAATCGTCCGATTCGTATGCAAAAAATTTTATAGGCTATACATCGTCTATTTTTCATGCAAAAAATTAAATGGACTGGCTATATATACAAAATTTAATGGACTATACATCGTCCATTTTAAAATTTTTATAAAAAATTAAATTGACTATAATTCGTCCATTTCGTATGTAAAAACTTAAGTGGACTATATACGTCGTCTTCTTTTCGTGCAAAGAATTTAATAAACTATACATCATCCATTTTTCATGCAAAAAATTTTTTTATGAAAAAAAATTAATGGACTATACATCGTCTTTTTTTCAATTTTTTATGAAAAAATTTAATCGACTATAAATCGTCCGATTCGTATGCAAACAATTTTATAGGCTATACATCGTCTATTTTTCATGCAAAAAATTAAATGGACTGGCTATATATACAAAATTTAATGGACTATACATCGTCCATTTTAAAATTTTTATAAAAAATTAAATTGACTATAATTCGTCCATTTCGTATGTAAAAACTTAAGTGGACTATATACGTCGTCTTCTTTTCGTGCAAAGAATTTAATAAACTATACATCATCCATTTTTCATGCAAAAAATTTTTTTATGAAAAAAAATTAATGGATATATCGTATTTTTTTCAATTTTTTATGAAAAAATTTAATCGACTATAAATCGTCCGATTCGTATGCAAACAATTTTATAGACTATACATCGTCTATTTTTCATGCAAAAAATTAAATGGACTGGCTATATATACAAAATTTAATGGACTATACATCGTCAATTTTGAAAATTTTTATAAAAAATTAAATTGACTATAATTCGTCCATTTCGTATGTAAAAACATAAGTGGACTATATACGTCGTCTTCTTTTCATGCAAAGAATTTAATAAACTATACATCATCCATTTTTCATGCAAAAAAATTTTTATGAAAAAAATTTAATGGACTATACATCGTATTTTTTTCAATTTTTTATGAAAAAATTTAATCGACTATAAATCGTCCGATTCGTATGCAAACAATTTTATAGACTATACATCGTCTATTTTTCATGCAAAAATTAAATGGACTGGCTATATATACAAAATTTAATGGACTATACATCGTCCATTTTAAAATTTTTATAAAAAATTAAATTGACTATAATTCGTCCATTTCGTATGTAAAAACTTAAGTGGACTATATACGTCGTCTTCTTTTCGTGCAAAGAATTTAATAAACTATACATCATCCATTTTTCATGCAAAAAATTTTTTATGAAAA
The DNA here is from genome assembly GCA_944452675.1 of Tachina lurida. Taxonomy (NCBI): domain Eukaryota; kingdom Metazoa; phylum Arthropoda; class Insecta; order Diptera; family Tachinidae; genus Tachina; species Tachina lurida. The sequence goes on along the minus strand of OX101755.1, from coordinate 110,828,385 downwards.
AAAATTAATGGACTATACATCGTCTTTTTTTAAATTTTTTATGAAAAAATTTAATCGACTATAAATCGTCCGTTTCGTATGCAAAAAATTTTATAGACTATACATCGTCTATTTTTCAAGCAAAAAATTAAATGGACTGGCTATATATACAAAATTTAATGGACTATACATCGTCCATTTTGAAAATTTTTATAAAAAATTTAATTGACTATAATTCGTCCATTTCGTATGTAACAACTTAAGTGGACTATATACGTCGTCTTCTTTTCATGCAAAGAATTTAATAAACTATACATCATCCATTTTTCATGCAAAAAATTTTTTTATGAAAAAAAATTAATGGACTATACATCGTCTTTTTTTCAATTTTTTATGAAAAAATTTAATCGACTATAAATCGTCCGATTCGTATGCAACAAATTATATAGACTATACATCGTCTATTTTTCATGCAAAAAATTAAATGGACTGGCTATATATACAAAATTTAATGGACTATACATCGTCCATTTTGAAAATTTTTATAAAAAATTAAATTGACTATAATTCGTCCATTTCGTATGTAAAAACTTAAGTGGACTATATACGTCGTCTTCTTTTCGTGCAAAGAATTTAACAAACTATACATCATCCATTTTTCATGCAAAAAACTTTTTTTTGAAAAAAATTTAATGGACTATACATTTTTTTTTCAATTTTTTATGAAAAAATTTAATCGACTATAAATCGTCCGATTCGTATGCAAACAATTTTATAGACTATACATCGTCTATTTTTCATGCAAAAAATTAAATGGACTGCCTATATATACAAAATTTAATGGACTATACATCGTCCATTTTAAAATTTTTATAAAAAATTAAATTGACTATAATTCGTCCATTTCGTATGTAAAAACTTAAGTGGACTATATACGTCGTCTTTTTTTTCGTGCAAAGAATTTAATAAACTATACATCATCCATTTTTCATACAAAAAATTTTTTTATGAAAGAAATTTAATGGACTATACATCGTCCATTTTGAAAATTTTTATAAAAAATTAAATTGACTATAATTCGTCCATTTCGTATGTAAAAACATAAGTGGACTATATACGTCGTCTTCTTTTCATGCAAAGAATTTAATAAACTATACATCATCCATTTTTCATGCAAAAAAATTTTTTATGAAAAAAATTTAATGGACTATACATCGTATTTTTTTCAATTTTTTATGAAAAAATTTAATCGACTATAAATCGTCCGATTCGTATGCAAAAAATTTTATAGACTATACATCGTCTATTTTTCATGCAAAAAATTAAATGGACTGGCTATATATACAAAATTTAATGCACTATACATCGTCCATTTTAAAATTTTTATAAAAAATTAAATTGACTATAATTCGTCCATTTCGTATGTAAAAACTTAAGTGGACTATATACGTCGTCTTCTTTTCGTGCAAAGAATTTAATAAACTATACATCATCCATTTTTCATGCAAAAAATTTTTTTATGAAAAAAAAATTAATGGACTATACATCGTCTTTTTTTCAATTTTTTATGAAAAAATTTAATCGACTATAAATCGTCCGATTCGTATGCAAAAAATTTAAAAGGCTATACATCGTCTATTTTTCATGCAAAAAATTAAATGGACTGGCTATATATACAAAATTTAATGGACTATACATCGTCCATTTTAAAATTTTTATAAAAAATTAAATTGACTATAATTTGTCCATTTCGTATGTAAAAACTTAAGTGGACTATATACGTCGTCTTCTTTTCGTGCAAAGAATTTAATAAACTATACATCATCCATTTTTCATGCAAAAAATTTTTTTATGAAAAAAAATTAATGGACTATACATCGTCTTTTTTTCAATTTTTTATAAAAAATTTAATCGACTATAAATCGTCCGATTCGTATGCAAACAATTTTATAGACTATACATCGTCTATTTTTCATGCAAAAAATTAAATGGACTGGCTATATATACAAAATTTAATGGACTATACATCGTCAATTTTGAAAATTTTTATAAAAATTAAATTGACTATAATTCGTCCATTTCGTATGTAAAAACATAAGTGGACTATATACGTCGTCTTCTTTTCATGCAAAGAATTTAATAAACTATACATCATCCATTTTTCATGCAAAAAAATTTTTTATGAAAAAAATTTAATCGTATTTTTTTCAATTTTTTATGAAAAAATTTAATCGACTATAAATCGTCCGATTCGTATGCAAACAATTTTATAGACTATACATCGTCTATTTTTCATGCAAAAAATTAAATGGACTGGCTATATATACAAAATTTAATGGACTATACATCGTCCATTTTAAAATTTTTATAAAAAATTAAATTGACTATAATTCGTCCATTTCGTATGTAAAAACTTAAGTAGACTATATACGTCGTCTTCTTTTCGTGCAAAGAATTTAATAAACTATACATCATCCATTTTTCATGCAAAAAATTTTTTTATGAAAAAAAATTAATGGACTATAATCGTCTTTTTTTCAATTTTTTATGAAAAAATTTAATCGACTATAAATCGTCCGATTCGTATGCAACAAATTATATAGACTAGACATCGTCTATTTTTCATGCAAAAAATTAAATGGACTGGCTATATATACAAAATTTCATGGACTATACATCGTCCATTTTGAAAATTTTTATAAAAAATTAAATTGACTATAATTCGTCCATTTCGTATGTAAAAACATAAGTGGACTATATACGTCATCTTCTTTTCATGCAAAGAATTTAATAAACTATACATCATCCATTTTTCATGCAAACAAATTTTTTATGAAAAAAATTTAATGGACTATACATCGTCTTTTTTTCAATTTTTTATGAAAAAATTTAATCGACTATAAATCGTCCGATTCGTATGCAAAAAATTTTATAGACTATACATCGTCTATTTTTCATGCAAAAAATTAAATGGACTGGCTATATATACAAAATTTAATGGACTATACATCGTCCATTTTAAAATTTTTATAAAAAATTAAATTGACTATAATTCGTCCATTTCGTATGTAAAAACTTAAGTGGACTATATACGTCGTCTTCTTTTCGTGCAAAGAATTTAATAAACTATACATCATCCATTTTTCATGGAAAAAATTTTTTTATGAAAAAAAATTAATGGACCATACATCATCTTTTTTTCAATTTTTTATGAAAAAATTTAATCGACTATAAATCGTCCGATTCGTATGCAACAAATTTTATAGACTATACATCGTCTATTTTTCATGCAAAAAATTAAATGGACTGGCTATATATACAAAATTTAATGGACTATACATCGTCCATTTTAAAATTTTTATAAAAAATTAAATTGACTATAATTCGTCTATTTCGTATGTAAAAACTTAAGTGGACTATATACGTCGTCTTCTTTTCGTGCAAAGAATTTAATAAACTATACATCATCCATTTTTCATGCAAAAAATTTTTTTATGAAAAAAAAATTAATGGACTATACATCGTCTTTTTTTCAATTTTTTATGAAAAAATTTAATCGACTATAAATCGTCCGATTCGTATGCAACAAATTATATAGACTAGACATCGTCTATTTTTCATGCAAAAAATTAAATGGACTGGCTATATATACAAAATTTCATGGACTATACATCGTTCATTTTGAAAATTTTTATAAAAAATTAAATTGACTATAATTCGTCCATTTCGTATGTAAAAACATAAGTGGACTATATACGTCGTCTTCTTTTCATGCAAAGAATTTAATAAACTATACATCATCCATTTTTCATGCAAAAAAATTTTTTATGAAAAAAATTTAATGGACTATACATCGTCTTTTTTTCAATTTTTTATGAAAAAATTTAATCGACTATAAATCGTCCGATTCGTATGCAACAAATTATATAGACTATACATCGTCTATTTTTCATGCAAAAAATTAAATGGACTGGCTATATATACAAAATTTCATGGACTATACATCGTCCATTTTGAAAATTTTTATAAAAAATTAAATTGACTATAATTCGTCCATTTCGTATGTAAAAACATAAGTGGACTATATACGTCGTCTTCTTTTCATGCAAAGAATTTAATAAACTATACATCATCCATTTTTCATGCAAAAAAATTTTTTATGAAAAAAATTTAATGGACTATACATCGTATTTTTTCCAATTTTTTATGAAAAAATTTAATCGACTATAAATCGTCCGATTCGTATGCAAACAATTTTATAGACTATACATCGTCTATTTTTCATGCAAAAAATTAAATGGACTGGCTATATATACAAAATTTAATGGACTATACATCGTCCATTTTGAAAATTTTTATAAAAAATTAAATTGACTATAATTCGTCCATTTCGTATGTAAAAACATAAGTGGACTATATACGTCGTCTTCTTTTCATGCAAAGAATTTAATAAACTATATCATCCATTTTTCATGCAAAAAAATTTTTTATGAAAAAAATTTAATGGACTATACATCGTATTTTTTTAAATTTTTTATGAAAAAATTTAATCGACTATAAATCGTTCGATTCGTATGCAAACAATTTTATAGACTATACATCGTCTATTTTTCATGCAAAAAATGAAATGGACTGGCTATATATACAAAATTTAATGGACTATACATCGTCCATTTTAAAATTTTTATAAAAAATTAAATTGACTATAATTCGTCCATTTCGTATGTAAAAACATAAGTGGACTATATACGTCGTCTTCTTTTCGTGCAAAGAATTTAATAAACTATACATCATCCATTTTTCATGCAAAAAATTTTTTATGAAAAAAATTTAATGGACTATACATCGTATTTTTTTAAATTTTTTATGAAAAAATTTAATCGACTATAAATCGTTCGATTCGTATGCAAACAATTTTATAGACTATACATCGTCTATTTTTCATGCAAAAAATGAAATGGACTGGCTATATATACAAAATTTAATGGACTATACATCCTCCATTTTAAAATTTTTATAAAAAATTAAATTGACTATAATTCGTCCATTTCGTATGTAAAAACTTAAGTGGACTATATACGTCGTCTTCTTTTCGTGCAAAGAATTTAATAAACTATACATCATCCATTTTTCATGCAAAAATTTTTTTTATGAAAAAAAATTAATGGACTATACATCGTCTTTTATGAAAAAATTTAATCGACTAAAAATCGTCCGATTCGTATGCAACAAATTATATAGACTATACATCGTCTATTTTTCATGCAAAAAATTAAATGGACTGGCTATATATACAAAATTTCATGGACTATACATCGTCCATTTTGAAAATTTTTATAAAAAATTAAATTGACTATAATTCGTCCATTTCGTATGTAAAAACATAAGTGGACTATATACGTCGTCTTCTTTTCGTGCAAAGAATTTAATAAACTATACATCATCCATTTTTCATGCAAAAAATTTTTTATGAAAAAAATTTAATGGACTATACATCGTATTTTTTTAAATTTTTTATGAAAAAATTTAATCGACTATAAATCGTTCGATTCGTATGCAAACAATTTTATAGACTATACATCGTCTATTTTTCATGCAAAAAATGAAATGGAGTGGCTATATATACAAAATTTAATGGACTATACATCCTCCATTTTAAAATTTTTATAAAAAATTAAATTGACTATAATTCGTCCATTTCGTATGTAAAAACTTAAGTGGACTATATACGTCGTCTTCTTTTCGTGCAAAGAATTTAATAAACTATACATCATCCATTTTTCATGCAAAAATTTTTTTTATGAAAAAAAATTAATGGACTATACATCGTCTTTTTTTTCAATTTTTTATGAAAAATTTAATCGACTATAAATCGTCCGATTCGTATGCAACAAATTATATAGACTATACATCGTCTATTTTTCATGCAAAAAATTAAATGGACTGGCTATATATACAAAATTTCATGGACTATATATCGTCCATTTTGAAAATTTTTATAAAAAATTAAATTGACTATAATTCGTCCATTTCGTATGTAAAAACATAAGTGGACTATATACGTCGTCTTCTTTTCATGCAAAGAATTTAATAAACTATACATCATCCATTTTTCATGCAAAAAAATTTTTTATGAAAAAAATTTAATGGACTATACATCGTATTTTTTCCAATTTTTTATGAAAAAATTTAATCGACTATAAATCGTCCGATTCGTATGCAAACAATTTTATAGACTATACATCGTCTATTTTTCATGCAAAAAATTAAATGGACTGGCTATATATACAAAATTTAATGGACTATACATCGTCCATTTTGAAAATTTTTATAAAAAATTAAATTGACTATAATTCGTCCATTTCGTATGTAAAAACATAAGTGGACTATATACGTCGTCTTCTTTTCATGCAAAGAATTTAATAAACTATATCATCCATTTTTCATGCAAAAAAATTTTTTATGAAAAAAATTTAATGGACTATACATCGTATTTTTTTAAATTTTTTATGAAAAAATTTAATCGACTATAAATCGTTCGATTCGTATGCAAACAATTTTATAGACTATACATCGTCTATTTTTCATGCAAAAAATGAAATGGACTGGCTATATATACAAAATTTAATGGACTATACATCGTCCATTTTAAAATTTTTATAAAAAATTAAATTGACTATAATTCGTCCATTTCGTATGTAAAAACTTATGTGGACTATATACGTCGTCTTCTTTTCGTGCAAAGAATTTAATAAACTATACATCATCCATTTTTCATGCAAAAAATTTTTTTATGAAAAAAAATTAATGGACTATACATCGTATTTTTTTCAATTTTTTATGAAAAAATTTAATCGACTATAAATCGTCCGATTCGTATGCAAACAATTTTATAGACTATACATCGTCTATTTTTCATGCAAAAAATTAAATGGACTGGCTATATATACAAAATTTAATGGACTATACATCGTCCATTTTGAAAACTTTTATAAAAAATTAAATTGACTATAATTCGTCCATTTCGTATGTAAAAACTTAAGTGGACTATATACGTCGTCTTCTTTTCGTGCAAAGAATTTAATAAACTATACATCATCCATTTTTCATGGAAAAAATTTTTTTATGAAAAAAAATTAATGGACTATATATACATCGTCTTTTTTTCAATTTTTTATGAAAAAATTTAATCGACTATAAATCGTCCGATTCGTATGCAACAAATTATATCGACTAGACATCGTCTATTTTTCATGCAAAAAATTAAATGGACTGGCTATATATACAAAATTTCATGGACTATACATCGTCCATTTTGAAAATTTTTATAAAAAATTAAATTGACTATAATTCGTCCATTTCGTATGTAAAAACTTAAGTGGACTATATACGTCGTCTTCTTTTCGTGCAAAGAATTTAATAAACTATACATCATCCATTTTTCATGCAAAAAATTTTTTTATGAAAAAAATTCAATGGACTATACATCGTCTTTTTTTCAATTTTTTATGCAAAAATTTAATCGACTATAAATCGTCCGATTCGTATGCAACAAATTTTGTAGGCTATACATCGTCTATTTTTCATGCAAAAAATTAAATGGACTGGCTATATATACAAAATTTAATGGACTATACATCGTCCATTTTAAAATTTGTATAAAAAATTAAATTTACTATAATTCGTCCATTTCGTATGTAAAAACTTAAGTGGACTATATACGTCGTCTTCTTTTCGTGCAAAGAATTTAATAAACTATACATCATCCATTTTTCATGCAAAAAATTTTTTTATGAAAAAAATTCAATGGACTATACATCGTCTTTTTTTCAATTTTTTATGCAAAAATTTAATCGACTATAAATCGTCCGATTCGTAAGCAAAAAATTTTATAGGCTATACATCGTCTATTTTTCATGCAAAAAATTAAATGGACTGGCTATATATACAAAATTTAATCGTCCATTTTAAAATTTGTATAAAAAATTAAATTGACTATAATTCGTCCATTTCGTATGTAAAAACATAAGTGGACTATATACGTCGTCTTCTTTTCATGCAAAGAATTTAATAAACTATACATCATCCATTTTTCATGCAAAAAAATTTTTTATGAAAAAAATTTAATGGACTATACATCGTCTTTTTTTCTATTTTTTATGAAAAAATTTAATCGACTATAAATCGTCCGATTAGTATGCAAAAAATTTTATAGACTATGCATCGTCTATTTTTCAAGCAAAAAATTAAATGGACTGGCTATATATACAAAATTTAATGGACTATACATCGTCCATTTTGAAAATTTTTATAAAAAATTAAATTGACTATAATTCGTCCATTTCGTATGTAAAAACTTAAGTGGACTATATACGTCGTCTTCTTTTCGTGTAAACAATTTAATAAACTATACATCATCCATTTTTCATGCAAAAAATTTTTTTATGAAAAAAATTCAATGGACTATACATCGTCTTTTTTTCAATTTTTTATGAAAAAATTTAATCGACTATAAATCGTCCGATTCGTATGCAAAAAATTTTATAGACTATACATCGTCTACTTTTCAAGCAAAAAATTAAATGGACTGGCTATATATACAAAATTTAATGGACTATACATCGTCCATTTTAAAATTTTTATAAAAAATTAAATTGACTATAATTCGTCCATTTCGTATGTAAAAACTTAAGTGGACTATATACGTCGTCTTCTTTTCATGCAAAGAATTTAATAAACTATACATCATCCATTTTTCATGCAAAAAATTTTTTTATGAAAAAAATTCAATGGACTATACATCGTCTTTTTTTCAATTTTTTATGCAAAAATTTAATCGACTATAAATCGTCCGATTCGTATGCAAAAAATTTTATATGCTATACATCGTCTATTTTTCATGCAAAAAATTAAATGGACTGGCTATATATACAAAATTTAATGGACTATACATCGTCCATTTTAAAATTTGTATAAAAAATTAAATTGACTATAATTCGTCCATTTCGTATGTAAAAACTTAAGTGGACTATATACGTCGTCTTCTTTTCGTGCAAAGAATTTAATAAACTATACATCATCCATTTTTCATGCAAAAAATTTTTTTATGAAAAAAATTCAATGGACTATACATCGTCTTTTTTTAAATTTTTTATGAAAAAATTTAATCGACTATAAATCGTCCGATTCGTATGCAACAAATTATATAGACTATACATCGTCTATTTTTCATGCAAAAAATTAAATGGACTGGCTATATATACAAAATTTCATGGACTATACATCGTCCATTTTGAAAATTTTTATAAAAAATTAAATTGACTATAATTCGTCCATTTCGTATGTAAAAACATAAGTGGACTATATACGACGTCTTCTTTTCATGCAAAGAATTTAATAAACTATACATCATCCATTTTTCATGCAAAAAAATTTTTTATGAAAAAAATTTAATGGACTATACATCGTCTTTTTTTCTATTTTTTATGAAAAAATTTAATCGACTATAAATCGTCCGATTCGTATGCAAACAATTTTATAGACTATACATCGTCTTTTTTTCTATTTTTTATGAAAAAATTTAATCGACTATAAATCGTCCGATTCGTATGCAAACAATTTTATAGACTATACATCGTCTATTTTTCATGTAAAAAATTAAATGGACTGGATATATATACAAAATTTAATGGACTATACATCGTCCATTTTAAAATTTGTATAAAAAATTAAATTGACTATAATTCGTCCATTTCGTATGTAAAAACTTAAGTGGACTATATACGTCGTCTTCTTTTCGTGCAAAGAATTTAATAAACTATACATCATCCATTTTTCATGCAAAAAATTTTTTTATGAAAAAAAATTAATGGACTATACATCGTCTTTTTTTAAATTTTTTATGAAAAAATTTAATCGACTATAAATCGTCCGATTCGTATGCAAAAAATTTTATAGACTATGCATCGTCTATTTTTCAAGCAAAAAATTAAGTGGACTGGCTATATATACAAAATTTAATGGACTATACATCGTCCATTTTGAAAATTTTTATAAAAAATTAAATTGACTATAATTCGTCCATTTCGTATGTAAAAACTTAAGTGGACTATATACGTCGTCTTCTTTTCGTGCAAAGAATTTAATAAACTATACATCATCCATTTTTCATGCAAAAAATTTTTTTATGAAAAAAATTCAATGGACTATACATCGTCTTTTTTCAATTTTTTATGAAAAAATTTAATCGACTATAAATCGTCCGATTCGTATGCAACAAATTATATAGACTATACAGCGTCTATTTTTCATGCAAAAACTTAAATGAACTGGCTATATATACAAAATTTAATGGACTATACATCGTCCATTTTAAAATTTTTATAAAAAATTAAATTGACTATAATTCGTCCATTTCGTATGTAAAAACTTAAGTGGACTATATACGTCGTCTTCTTTTCGTGCAAAGAATTTAATAAACTATACATCATCCATTTTTCATGCAAAAAATTTTTTTATGAAAAAAATTCAATGGACTATACATCGTCTTTTTTTCAATTTTTTATGCAAAAATTTAATCGACTATAAATCGTCCGATTCGTAAGCAAAAAATTTTATAGGCTATACATCGTCTATTTTTCATGCAAAAAATTAAATGGACTGGCTATATATACAAAATTTAATGGACTATACATCGTCCATTTTAAAATTTTTATAAAAAATTAAATTGACTATAATTCGTCCATTTCGTATGTAAAAACTTAAGTGGACTATATACGTCGTCTTCTTTTCGTGCAAATAATTTAATAAACTATACATCATCCATTTTTCATGCAAAAAATTTTTTTATGAAAAAAATTCAATGGACTATACATCGTCTTTTTTTCAATTTTTTATGAAAAAATTTAATCGACTATAAATCGTCCGATTCGTATGCAAAAAAATTTATAGGCTATACATCGTCTATTTTTCATGCAAAAAATTAAATGGACTGGCTATATATACAAAATTTAATGGACTATACATCGTCCATTTTAAAATTTTTATAAAAAATTAAATTGACTATAATTCGTCCATTTCGTATGTAAAAACTTAAGTGGACTATATACGTCGTCTTCTTTTCGTGCAAAGAATTTAATAAACTATACATTATCCATTTTTCATGCAAAAAATTTTTTTATGAAAAAAAATTAATGGACTATACATCGTCTTTTTTTCAATTTTTTATGAAAAAATTTAATCGACTATAAATCGTCCGATTCGTATGCAACAAATTATATAGACTATACATCGTCTATTTTTCATGCAAAAAATTAAATGGACTGGCTATATATACAAAATTTCATGGACTATACATCGTCCATTTTGAAAATTTTTATAAAAAATTAAATTGACTATAATTCGTCCATTTCGTATGTAAAAACATAAGTGGACTATATACGTCGTCTTCTTTTCATGCAAAGAATTTAATAAACTATACATCATCCATTTTTCATGCAAAAAAATTTTTTATGAAAAAAATTTAATGGACTATACATCGTATTTTTTTCAATTTTTTATGAAAAAATTTAATCGACTATAAATCGTCCGATTCGTATGCAAAAAATTTTATAGGCTATACATCGTCTATTTTTCATGCAAAAACTTAAATGGACTGGCTATATATACAAAATTTAATGGACTATACATCGTCCATTTTAAAATTTTTATAAAAAATTAAATTGACTATAATTCGTCCATTTCGTATGTAAAAACTTAAGTGGACTATATACGTCGTCTTCTTTTCGTGCAAAGAATTTAATAAACTATACATCATCCATTTTTCATGGAAAAAATTTTTTTATGAAAAAAATTCAATGGACTATACATCGTCTTTTTTTAAATTTTTTATGAAAAAATTTAATCGACTATAAATCGTCCGATTCGTAAGCTAAAAATTTTATAGGCTATACATCGTCTATTTTTCATGCAAAAAATTAAATGGACTGGCTATATATACAAAATTTAATGGACTATACATCGTCCATTTTAAAATTTTTATAAAAAATTAAATTGACTATAATTCGTCCATTTCGTATGTAAAAACTTAAGTGGACTATATACGTCGTCTTCTTTTCGTGCAAAGAATTTAATAAACTATACATTATCCATTTTTCATGCAAACAATTTTTTTATGAAAAAAAATTAATGGACTATAATCGTCTTTTTTTCAATTTTTTATGAAAAAATTTAATCGACTATAAATCGTCCGATTCGTATGCAACAAATTATATAGACTATACATCGTCTATTTTTCATGCAAAAAATTAAATGGACTGGCTATATATACAAAATTTCATGGACTATACATCGTCCATTTTGAAAATTTTTATAAAAAATTAAATTGACTATAATTCGTTAATTTCGTATGTAAAAACATAAGTGGACTATATACGTCGTCTTCTTTTCATGCAAAGAATTTAATAAACTATACATCATCCATTTTTCATGCAAAAATATTTTTTATGAAAAAAAATTAATGGACTATACATCGTCTTTTTTTAAATTTTTTATGAAAAAATTTAATCGACTATAAATCGTCCGTTTCATATGCAAAAAATTTTATAGACTATACATCGTCTATTTTTCAAGCAAAAAATTAAATGGACTGGCTATATATACAAAATTTAATGGACTATACATCGTCCATTTTGAAAATTTTTATAAAAAATTAAATTGACTATAATTCGTCCATTTCGTATGTAAAAACATAAGTGGACTATATACGTCGTCTTCTTTTCATGCAAAGAATTTAATAAACTATACATCATCCATTTTTCATGCAAAAAAATTTTTTATGAAAAAAATTTAATGGACTATACATCGTATTTTTTTCAATTTTTTATGAAAAAATTTAATCGACTATAAATCGTCCGATTCGTATGCAACAAATTATATAGACTATACAGCGTCTATTTTTCATGCAAAAACTTAAATGAACTGGCTATATATACAAAATTTAATGGACTATACATCGTCCATTTTAAAATTTTTATAAAAAATTAAATTGACTATAATTCGTCCATTTCGTATGTAAAAACTTAAGTGGACTATATACGTCGTCTTCTTTTCGTGCAAAGAATTTAATAAACTATACATCATCCATTTTTCATGCAAAAAATTTTTTTATGAAAAAAATTCAATGGACTATACATCGTCTTTTTTTCAATTTTTTATGCAAAAATTTAATCGACTATAAATCGTCCGATTCGTAAGCAAAAAATTTTATAGGCTATACATCGTCTATTTTTCATGCAAAAAATTAAATGGACTGGCTATATATACAAAATTTAATGGACTATACATCGTCCATTTTAAAATTTTTATAAAAAATTAAATTGACTATAATTCGTCCATTTCGTATGTAAAAACTTAAGTGGACTATATACGTCGTCTTCTTTTCGTGCAAATAATTTAATAAACTATACATCATCCATTTTTCATGCAAAAAATTTTTTTATGAAAAAAATTCAATGGACTATACATCGTCTTTTTTTCAATTTTTTATGAAAAAATTTAATCGACTATAAATCGTCCGATTCGTATGCAAAAAAATTTATAGGCTATACATCGTCTATTTTTCATGCAAAAAATTAAATGGACTGGCTATATATACAAAATTTAATGGACTATACATCGTCCATTTTAAAATTTTTATAAAAAATTAAATTGACTATAATTCGTCCATTTCGTATGTAAAAACTTAAGTGGACTATATACGTCGTCTTCTTTTCGTGCAAAGAATTAATAAACTATACATTATCCATTTTTCATGCAAAAAATTTTTTTATGAAAAAAAATTAATGGACTATACATCGTCTTTTTTTCAATTTTTTATGAAAAAATTTAATCGACTATAAATCGTCCGATTCGTATGCAACAAATTATATAGACTATACATCGACTATTTTTCATGCAAAAAATTAAATGGACTGGCTATATATACAAAATTTCATGGACTATACATCGTCCATTTTGAAAATTTTTATAAAAAATTAAATTGACTATAATTCGTCCATTTCGTATGTAAAAACATAAGTGGACTATATACGTCGTCTTCTTTTCATGCAAAGAATTTAATAAACTATACATCATCCATTTTTCATGCAAAAAAATTTTTTATGAAAAAAATTTAATGGACTATTATACATCGTCTTTTTTTCAATTTTTTATGAAAAAATTTAATCGACTATAAATCGTCCGATTCGTATGCAACAAATTATATAGACTAGACATCGTCTATTTTTCATGCAAAAAATTAAATGGACTGGCTATATATACAAAATTTAATGGACTATACATCGTCCATTTTAAAATTTTTATAAAAAATTAAATTGACTATAATTCGTCCATTTCGTATGTAAAAACTTAAGTGGACTATATACGTCGTCTTCTTTTCGTGCAAAGAATTTAATAAACTATACATCATCCATTTTTCATGGAAAAAATTTTTTTATGAAAAAAATTCAATGGACTATACATCGTCTTTTTTTAAATTTTTTATGAAAAAATTTAATCGACTATAAATCGTCCGATTCGTAAGCAAAAAATTTTATAGGCTATACATCGTCTATTTTTCATGCAAAAAATTAAATGGACTGGCTATATATACAAAATTTAATGGACTATACATCGTCCATTTTAAAATTTTTATAAAAAATTAAATTGACTATAATTCGTCCATTTCGTATGTAAAAACTTAAGTGGACTATATACGTCGTCTTCTTTTCGTGCAAAGAATTTAATAAACTATACATTATCCATTTTTCATGCAAACAATTTTTTTATGAAAAAAAATTAATGGACTATAATCGTCTTTTTTTCAATTTTTTATGAAAAAATTTAATCGACTATAAATCGTCCGATTCGTATGCAACAAATTATATAGACTATACATCGTCTATTTTTCATGCAAAAAATTAAATGGACTGGCTATATATACAAAATTTCATGGACTATACATCGTCCATTTTGAAAATTTTTATAAAAAATTAAATTGACTATAATTCGTCCATTTCGTATGTAAAAACATAAGTGGACTATATACGTCGTCTTCTTTTCATGCAAAGAATTTAATAAACTATACATCATCCATTTTTCATGCAAAAATATTTTTTATGAAAAAAAATTAATGGACTATACATCGTCTTTTTTTAAATTTTTTATGAAAAAATTTAATCGACTATAAATCGTCCGTTTCATATGCAAAAAATTTTATAGACTATACATCGTCTATTTTTCAAGCAAAAAATTAAATGGACTGGCTATATATACAAAATTTAATGGACTATACATCGTCCATTTTGAAAATTTTTATAAAAAATTTAATTGACTATAATTCGTCCATTTCGTATGTAAAAACTTAAGTGGACTATATACGTCGTCTTCTTTTCGTGCAAAGAATTTAATAAACTATACATCATCCATTTTTCATGCAAAAAATTTTTTTATGAAAAAAATTCAATGGACTATACATCGTCTTTTTTTCAATTTTTTATGAAAAAATTTAATCGACTATAAATCGTCCGATTCGTATGCAACAAATTATATAGACTATACATCGTCTATTTTTCATGCAAAAAATTAAATGGACTGGCTATATATACAAAATTTCATGGACTATACATCGTCCATTTTGAAAATTTTTATAAAAAATTAAATTGACTATAATTCGTCCATTTCGTATGTAAAAACATAAGTGGACTATATACGTCGTCTTCTTTTCATGCAAAGAATTTAATAAACTATACATCATCCATTTTTCATGCAAAAAAATTTTTTATGAAAAAAATTTAATGGACTATACATCGTATTTTTTTCAATTTTTTATGAAAAAATTTAATCGACTATAAATCGTCCGATTCGTATGCAACAAATTATATAGACTATACAGCGTCTATTTTTCATGCAAAAACTTAAATGAACTGGCTATATATACAAAATTTAATGGACTATACATCGTCCATTTTAAAATTTTTATAAAAAATTAAATTGACTATAATTCGTCCATTTCGTATGTAAAAACTTAAGTGGACTATATACGTCGTCTTCTTTTCGTGCAAAGAATTTAATAAACTATACATCATCCATTTTTCATGCAAAAAATTTTTTTATGAAAAAAATTCAATGGACTATACATCGTCTTTTTTTCAATTTTTTATGCAAAAATTTAATCGACTATAAATCGTCCGATTCGTAAGCAAAAAATTTTATAGGCTATACATCGTCTATTTTTCATGCAAAAAATTAAATGGACTGGCTATATATACAAAATTTAATGGACTATACATCGTCCATTTTAAAATTTTTATAAAAAATTAAATTGACTATAATTCGTCCATTTCGTATGTCAAAACTTAAGTGGACTATATACGTCGTCTTCTTTTCGTGCAAATAATTTAATAAACTATACATCATCCATTTTTCATGCAAAAAATTTTTTTATGAAAAAAATTCAATGGACTATACATCGTCTTTTTTTCAATTTTTTATGAAAAAATTTAATCGACTATAAATCGTCCGATTCGTATGCAAAAAAATTTATAGGCTATACATCGTCTATTTTTCATGCAAAAAATTAAATGGACTGGCTATATATACAAAATTTAATGGACTATACATCGTCCATTTTAAAATTTTTATAAAAAATTAAATTGACTATAATTCGTCCATTTCGTATGTAAAAACTTAAGTGGACTATATACGTCGTCTTCTTTTCGTGCAAAGAATTTAATAAACTATACATTATCCATTTTTCATGCAAAAAATTTTTTTATGAAAAAAAATTAATGGACTATACATCGTCTTTTTTTCAATTTTTTATGAAAAAATTTAATCGACTATAAATCGTCCGATTCGTATGCAACAAATTATATAGACTATACATCGTCTATTTTTCATGCAAAAAATTAAATGGACTGGCTATATATACAAAATTTCATGGACTATACATCGTCCATTTTGAAAATTTTTATAAAAAATTAAATTGACTATAATTCGTCCATTTCGTATGTAAAAACATAAGTGGACTATATACGTCGTCTTCTTTTCATGCAAAGAATTTAATAAACTATACATCATCCATTTTTCATGCAAAAAAATTTTTTATGAAAAAAATTTAATGGACTATTATACATCGTCTTTTTTTCAATTTTTTATGAAAAAATTTAATCGACTATAAATCGTCCGATTCGTATGCAACAAATTATATAGACTAGACATCGTCTATTTTTCATGCAAAAAATTAAATGGACTGGCTATATATACAAAATTTAATGGACTATACATCGTCCATTTTAAAATTTTTATAAAAAATTAAATTGACTATAATTCGTCCATTTCGTATGTAAAAACTTAAGTGGACTATATACGTCGTCTTCTTTTCGTGCAAAGAATTTAATAAACTATACATCATCCATTTTTCATGGAAAAAATTTTTTTATGAAAAAAATTCAATGGACTATACATCGTCTTTTTTTAAATTTTTTATGAAAAAATTTAATCGACTATAAATCGTCCGATTCGTAAGCAAAAAATTTTATAGGCTATACATCGTCTATTTTTCATGCAAAAAATTAAATGGACTGGCTATATATACAAAATTTAATGGACTATACATCGTCCATTTTAAAATTTTTATAAAAAATTAAATTGACTATAATTCGTCCATTTCGTATGTAAAAACTTAAGTGGACTATATACGTCGTCTTCTTTTCGTGCAAAGAATTTAATAAACTATACATTATCCATTTTTCATGCAAACAATTTTTTTATGAAAAAAAATTAATGGACTATAATCGTCTTTTTTTCAATTTTTTATGAAAAAATTTAATCGACTATAAATCGTCCGATTCGTATGCAACAAATTATATAGACTATACATCGTCTATTTTTCATGCAAAAAATTAAATGGACTGGCTATATATACAAAATTTCATGGACTATACATCGTCCATTTTGAAAATTTTTATAAAAAATTAAATTGACTATAATTCGTCCATTTCGTATGTAAAAACATAAGTGGACTATATACGTCGTCTTCTTTTCATGCAAAGAATTTAATAAACTATACATCATCCATTTTTCATGCAAAAATATTTTTTATGAAAAAAAATTAATGGACTATACATCGTCTTTTTTTAAATTTTTTATGAAAAAATTTAATCGACTATAAATCGTCCGTTTCATATGCAAAAAATTTTATAGACTATACATCGTCTATTTTTCAAGCAAAAAATTAAATGGACTGGCTATATATACAAAATTTAATGGACTATACATCGTCCATTTTGAAAATTTTTATAAAAAATTTAATTGACTATAATTCGTCCATTTCGTATGTAAAAACTTAAGTGGACTATATACGTCGTCTTCTTTTCGTGCAAAGAATTTAATAAACTATACATCATCCATTTTTCATGCAAAAAATTTTTTTATGAAAAAAATTCAATGGACTATACATCGTCTTTTTTTCAATTTTTTATGAAAAAATTTAATCGACTATAAATCGTCCGATTCGTATGCAACAAATTATATAGACTATACATCGTCTATTTTTCATGCAAAAAATTAAATGGACTGGCTATATATACAAAATTTCATGGACTATACATCGTCCATTTTGAAAATTTTTATAAAAAATTAAATTGACTATAATTCGTCCATTTCGTATGTAAAAACATAAGTGGACTATATACGTCGTCTTCTTTTCATGCAAAGAATTTAATAAACTATACATCATCCATTTTTCATGCAAAAATATTTTTTATGAAAAAAAATTAATGGACTATACATCGTCTTTTTTTAAATTTTTTATGAAAAAATTTAATCGACTATAAATCGTCCGTTTCATATGCAAAAAATTTTATAGACTATACATCGTCTATTTTTCAAGCAAAAAATTAAATGGACTGGCTATATATACAAAATTTAATGGACTATACATCGTCCATTTTGAAAATTTTTATAAAAAATTTAATTGACTATAATTCGTCCATTTCGTATGTAAAAACTTAAGTGGACTATATACGTCGTCTTCTTTTCGTGCAAAGAATTTAATAAACTATACATCATCCATTTTTCATGCAAAAAATTTTTTTATGAAAAAAATTCAATGGACTATACATCGTCTTTTTTCAATTTTTTATGAAAAAATTTAATCGACTATAAATCGTCCGATTCGTATGCAACAAATTATATAGACTATACATCGTCTATTTTTCATGCAAAAAATTAAATGGACTGGCTATATATACAAAATTTCATGGACTATACATCGTCCATTTTGAAAATTTTTATAAAAAATTAAATTGACTATAATTCGTCCATTTCGTATGTAAAAACATAAGTGGACTATATACGTCGTCTTCTTTTCATGCAAAGAATTTAATAAACTATACATCATCC
This sequence comes from Tachina lurida, assembly GCA_944452675.1. Lineage (NCBI taxonomy): Eukaryota > Metazoa > Arthropoda > Insecta > Diptera > Tachinidae > Tachina > Tachina lurida. The sequence continues at coordinate 110,808,963 of OX101755.1, read as the reverse complement.
ATTTTTCATGCAAAAAAATTTTTTATGAAAAAATTTAATGGACTATACATCGTATTTTTTTTCAATTTTTTATGAAAAAATTTAATCGACTATAAATCGTCCGATTCGTATGCAAAAAATTTTATAGACTATACATCGTCTATTTTTCATGCAAAAAATTAAATGGACTGGCTATATATACAAAATTTAATGGACTATACATCGTCAATTTTGAAAATTTTTATAAAAAATTAAATTGACTATAATTCGTCCATTTCGTATGTAAAAACTTAAGTGGACTATATACGTCGTCTTCTTTTCGTGCAAAGAATTTAATAAACTATACATCATCCATTTTTCATGCAAAAAATTTTTTTATGAAAAAAATTCAATGGACATCGTCTTTTTTCAATTTTTTATGAAAAAATTTAATCGACTATAAATCGTCCGATTCGTATGCAAACAATTTTATAGACTATACATCGTCTATTTTTCATGCAAAAAATTAAATGGACTGGCTATATATACAAAATTTCATGGACTATACATCGTCCATTTAGAAAATTTTTATAAAAAATTAAATTGACTATAATTCGTCCATTTCGTATGTAAAAACATAAGTGGACTATATACGTCGTCTTCTTTTCATGCAAAGAATTTAATAAACTATACATCATCCATTTTTCATGCAAAAAAATTTTTTATGAAAAAAATTTAATGGACTATACATCGTATTTTTTTCAATTTTTTATGAAAAAATTTAATCGACTATAAATCGTCCGATTCGTATGCAAAAAATTTTATAGACTATACATCGTCTATTTTTCATGCAAAAAATTAAATGGACTGGCTATATATACAAAATTTAATGGACTATACATCGTCAATTTTGAAAATTTTTATACAAAATTAAATTGACTATAATTCGTCCATTTCGTATGTAAAAACTTAAGTGGACTATATACGTCGTCTTCTTTTCGTGCAAAGAATTTAATAAACTATACATCATCCATTTTTCATGCAAAAAATTTTTTTATGAAAAAAATTCAATGGACTATACATCGTCTTTTTTTCAATTTTTTATGAAAAAATTTAATCGACTATAAATCGTCCGATTCGTATGCAAAAAAATTTATAGGCTATACATCGTCTATTTTTCATGCAAAAAATTAAATGGACTGGCTATATATACAAAATTTAATGGACTATACATCGTCCATTTTAAAATTTGTATAAAAAATTAAATTGACTATAATTCGTCCATTTCGTATGTAAAAACTTAAGTGGACTATATACGTCGTCTTCTTTTCGTGCGAAGAATTTAATAAACTATACATCATCCATTTTTCATGCAAAAAATTTTTTATGAAAAAAATTCAATGGGCTATACATCGTCTTTTTTTAAATTTCTTATGAAAAAATGTAATCGACTATAAATCGTCCGATTATAAAAAATTTATAGGCTATACATCGTCTATTTTTCATGCAAAAAATTAAATGGACTGGCTATATATACAAAATTTAATGGACTATACATCGTCCATTTTAAAATTTTTATAAAAAATTAAATTGACTATAATTCGTCCATTTCGTATGTAAAAACTTAAGTGGACTATATACGTCGTCTTCTTTTCGTGCAAAGAATTTAATAAACTATACATCATCCATTTTTCATGCAAAAAATTTTTTTATGAAAAAAATTCAATGGACTATACATCGTCTTTTTTTCAATTTTTTATGAAAATATTTAATCGACTATAAATCGTCCGATTCGTATGCAACAAATTATATAGACTATACATCGTCTATTTTTCATGCAAAAAATTAAATGGACTGGCTATATATACAAAATTTCATGGACTATACATCGTCCATTTTGAAAATTTTTATAAAAAATTAAATTGACTATAATTCGTCCATTTCGTATGTAAAAACATAAGTGGACTATATACGTCGTCTTCTTTTCATGCAAAGAATTTAATAAACTATACATCATCCATTTTTCATGCAAAAAAATTTTTTATGAAAAAAATTTAATGGACTATACATCGTATTTTTTTCAATTTTTTATGAAAAAATTTAATCGACTATAAATCGTCCGATTCGTATGCAAACAATTTTATAGACTATACATCGTCTATTTTTCATGCAAAAAATTAAATGGACTGGCTATATATACAAAATTTAATGGACTATACATCGTCCATTTTAAAATTTGTATAAAAAATTAAATTGACTATAATTCGTCCATTTCGTATGTAAAAACTTAAGTGGACTATATACGTCGTCTTCTTTTCGTGCAAAGAATTTAATAAACTATACATCATCCATTTTTCATGCAAAAAAATTTTTTATGAAAAAAAATTAATGGACTATACATCGTATTTTTTTCAATTTTTTATGAAAAAATTTAATCGACTATAAATCGTCCGATTCGTATGCAAAAAATTTTATAGACTATACATCGTCTATTTTTCATGCAAAAAATTAAATGGACTGGCTATATATACAAAATTTAATGGACTATACATCGTCAATTTTGAAAATTTTTATAAAAAATTAAATTGACTATAATTCGTCCATTTCGTATGTAAAAACTTAAGTGGACTATATACGTCGTCTTCTTTGCGTGCAAAGAATTTAATAAACTATACATCATCCATTTTTCATGCAAAAAATTTTTTTATGAAAAAAATTCAATGGACTATATATACATCGTCTTTTTTTCAATTTTTTATGAAAAAATTTAATCGACTATAAATCGCCCGATTCGTATGCAAAAAAATTTATAGGCTATACATCGTCTATTTTTCATGCAAAAAATTAAATGGACTGGCTATATATACAAAATTTAATGGACTATACATCGTCCATTTTAAAATTTGTATAAAAAATTAAATTGACTATAATTCGTCCATTTCGTATGTAAAAACTTAAGTGGACTATATACGTCGTCTTCTTTTCGTGCAAAGAATTTAATAAACTATACATCATCCATTTTTCATGCAAAAAATTTTTTATGAAAAAAAATTAATGGACTATACATCGTCTTTTTTTAAATTTTTTATGAAAAAATTTAATCGACTATAAATCGTCCGTTTCGTATGCAAAAAATTTTATAGACTATACATCGTCTATTTTTCAAGCAAAAAATTAAATGGACTGGCTATATATACAAAATTTAATTAAATTTTGAAAATTTTTATAAAAAATTTAATTGACTATAATTCGTCCATTTCGTATGTAAAAACTTAAGTGGACTATATACGTCGTCTTCTTTTCGTGCAAAGAATTTAATAAACTATACATCATCCATTTTTCATGCAAAAAATTTTTTTATGAAAAAAATTCAATGGACTATACCTCGTCTTTTTTTCAATTTTTTATGAAAAAATTTAATCGACTATAAATCGTCCGATTCAAAAAAATTTATAGGCTATACATCGTCTATTTTTCATGCAAAAAATTAAATGGACTGGCTATATATACAAAATTTAATGGACTATACATCGTCCATTTTAAAATTTTTATAAAAAATTAAATTGACTATAATTCGTCCATTTCGTATGTAAAAACTTAAGTGGACTATATACGTCGTCTTCTTTTCGTGCAAAGAATTTAATAAACTATACATCATCCATTTTTCATGCAAAAAATTTTTTTATGAAAAAAAAATTAATGGACTATACATCGTCTTTTTTTTCAATTTTTTATGAAAAAATTTAATCGACTATAAATCGTCCGATTCGTATGCAACAAATATAGACTATACATCGTCTATTTTTCATGCAAAAAATTAAATGGACTGGCTATATATACAAAATTTCATGGACTATACATCGTCCATTTTGAAAATTTTTATAAAAAATTAAATTGACTATAATTCGTCCATTTCGTATGTAAAAACATAAGTGGACTATATACGTCGTCTTCTTTTCATGCAAAGAATTTAATAAACTATACATCATCCATTTTTCATGCAAAAAAATTTTTTATGAAAAAAATTTAATGGACTATACATCGTATTTTTTTAAATTTTTTATGAAAAAATTTAATCGACTATAAATCGTCCGATTCGTATGCAAACAATTTTATAGACTATACATCGTCTATTTTTCATGCAAAAAATTAAATGGACTGGCTATATATACAAAATTTAATGGACTATACATCGTCCATTTTAAAATTTTTATAAAAAATTAAACTGACTATAATTCGTCCATTTCGTATGTAAAAACTTAAGTGGACTATATACGTCGTCTTCTTTTCGTGCAAAGAATTTAATAAACTATACATCATCCATTTTTCATGCAAAAAATTTTTTTATGAAAAAATATTAATGGACTATAATCGTCTTTTTTTCAATTTTTTATGAAAAAATTTAATCGACTATAAATCGTCCGATTCGTATGCAAACAATTTTATAGACTATACATCGCATATTTTTCATGCAAAAAATTAAATGGACTGGCTATATATACAAAATTTAATGGACTATACATCGTCCATTTTAAAATTTGTATAAAAAATTAAATTGACTATAATTCGTCCATTTCGTATGTAAAAACTTAAGTGGACTATATACGTCGTCTTCTTTTCGTGCAAAGAATTTAATAAACTATACATCATCCATTTTTCATGCAAAAAATTTTTTATGAAAAAAAATTAATGGACTATACATCGTATTTTTTTAAATTTTTTATGAAAAAATTTAATCGACTATAAATCGTCCGTTTGGTATGCAAAAAATTTTATAGACTATACATCGTCTATTTTTTAAGCAAAAAATTAAATGGACTGGCTATATATACAAAATTTAATGGACTATATATCGTCCATTTTGAAAATTTTTATAAAAAATTTAATTGACTATAATTCGTCCATTTCGTATGTAAAAACTTAAGTGGACTATATACGTCGTCTTCTTTTCGTGCAAAGAATTTAATAAACTATACATCATCCATTTTTCATGCAAAAAATTTTTTTATGAAAAAAATTCAATGGGCTATACATCGTCTTTTTTTCAATTTTTTATGAAAAAATGTAATCGACTATAAATCGTCCGATTCAAAAAAATTTATAGGCTATACATCGTCTATTTTTCATGCAAAAAATTAAATGGACTGGCTATATATACAAAATTTAATGGACTATACATCGTCCATTTTAAAATTTTTATAAAAAATTAAATTGACTATAATTCGTCCATTTCGTATGTAAAAACTTAAGTGGACTATATACGTCGTCTTCTTTTCGTGCAAAGAATTTAATAAACTATACATCATCCATTTTTCATGCAAAAAATTTTTTTATGAAAAAAAATTAATGGACTATACATCGTCTTTTTTTTCAATTTTTTATGAAAAAATTTAATCGACTATAAATCGTCCGATTCGTATGCAACAAATATAGACTATACATCGTCTATTTTTCATGCAAAAAATTAAATGGACTGGCTATATATACAAAATTTAATGGACTATACATCGTCCATTTTGAAAATTTTTATAAAAAATTAAATTGACTATAATTCGTCCATTTCGTATGTAAAAACTTAAGTGGACTATATACGTCGTCTTCTTTTCATGCAAAGAATTTAATAAACTATACATCATCCATTTTTCATGCAAAAAATTTTTTTATGAAAAAAATTCAATGGACTATACATCGTCTTTTTTTCAATTTTTTATGAAAATATTTAATCGACTATAAATCGTCCGATTCGTATGCAAAAAATTGTATTGACTATACATCGTCTATTTTTCAAGCAAAAAATTAAATGGACTGGCTATATATACAAAATTTAATGGACTATACATCGTCCATTTTGAAAATTTTTATAAAAAATTAAATTGACTATAATTCGTCCATTTCGTATGTAAAACTTAAGTGGACTACATACGTCGTCTTCTTTTCATGCAAAGAATTTAATAAACTATACATAATCCATTTTTCATGCAAAAATTTTTTTATGAAAAAAATTTAATGGACTATACATCGTGTTTTTTTCAATTTTTTATGAAAAAATTTAATCGACTATAAATCGTCCGATTCGTATGCAAAAAATTTTATAGACTATACATCGTCTATTTTTCATGCAAAAAATTAAATGGACTGGCTATATATACAAAATTTAATGGACTATACATCGTCAATTTTGAAAATTTTTATAAAAAATTAAATTGACTATAATTCGTCCATTTCGTATGTAAAAACATAAGTGGACTATATACGTCGTCTTCTTTTCATGCAAAGAATTTAATAAACTATACATCATCCATTTTTCATGCAAAAAAATTTTTTATGAAAAAAATTTAATGGACTATACATCGTATTTTTTTCAATTTTTTATGAAAAAATTTAATCGACTATAAATCGTCCGATTCGTATGCAAACAATTTTATAGACTATACATCGTCTATTTTTCATGCAAAAAATTAAATGGACTGGCTATATATACAAAATTTAATGGACTATACATCGTCCATTTTAAAATTTGTATAAAAAATTAAATTGACTATAATTCGTCCATTTCGTATGTAAAAACTTAAGTGGACTATATACGTCGTCTTCTTTTCGTGCAAAGAATTTAATAAACTATACATCATCCATTTTTCATGCAAAAAATTTTTTTATGAAAAAAAATTAATGGACTATATATACATCGTCTTTTTTTCAATTTTTTATGAAAAAATTTAATCGACTATAAATCGCCCGATTCGTATGCAAAAAAATTTATAGGCTATACATCGTCTATTTTTCATGCAAAAAATTAAATGGACTGGCTATATATACAAAATTTAATGGACTATACATCGTCCATTTTAAAATTTGTATAAAAAATTAAATTGACTATAATTCGACCATTTCGTATGTAAAAACTTAAGTGGACTATATACGTCGTCTTCTTTTCGTGCAAAGAATTTAATAAACTATACATCATCCATTTTTCATGCAAAAAATTTTTTATGAAAAAAAATTAATGGACTATACATCGTCTTTTTTTAAATTTTTTATGAAAAAATTTAATCGACTATAAATCGTCCGTTT